>OX276476.1:6580000-7780000 GCA_946251955.1 Acronicta psi
ACCTACTGTGTTCAGTTAGGGCAATAGACAGTTGAATTAAAACTGATGTAAACATATCAATTTTAGGCAGGTGATTTATCTAGATTTCTTTTTCATTTTCAAAGTCCGAATACCTTTGTGATGTACTCTTTGTTTAGGACAATCTCCGAAAAACACCTTATCTGTAATTCGCAATAAAGACTATCGTACACCCACTTCGACGTCGAACATATTGCCCTTATTTCCTCATCATTTATCACTTCGTTCGCAATATCTCGCCTCCGTCCACAGCTAAATTGCTAAGTTCAGCGAAGCTGTTTGTTGAATACAAAGAAAAACGACCTTTATCTCTTAAATAGGTTGTCTTCTTAAAAATAGTGAACGCTCTGGACTAGACTAGTCGTAAATACTGCTGCAAAGAGACTCAGACAAGACCTTCAAGTAGTTTTTTTTTATTGGTATGCGTTTGACCTATCTACTCCCACTTTCTGCTCAGGTGTTCCACGGCGCCGCCCGTCTTGTGCAGCCAGGGCAGGCGACCAACAACCCTACAGGCACTCACACAGCTGTTCGACGAGCTTTTAACGCTGATATTACCAAGGAGATTAAGAATAACGTAAGAGACGTCCAAACACACGCTATTATTATGAAATAATACACGTCATAATTCGTAAACAGGTCACATAGAGGTACTGCTACTGCAGATTTGCACTGTGCCTCGACCATGAGTTTTTCTCACTAGACTCGCTAGCGACGCCGTAAAATATTTGTATGGAAAACCCTCGCAGCGCCTCTAGCGGTTACGTAAAGAACTAAAATCTGCTATGAGATTATAGTGTTTCGTTTTCACATTTATTTATTTATTTAGGATTAAATAGAACGGCCGAAGCCAATTACACTATTTAAATATGTACAGTTTAGTTTAACCCAGTCAGGCATTCTTCTCGCAAAAATTCAAGCATTCCGACATTATCACCTTCCATTCATCCACAAACATATCGATATTTGCGTTTGAGTTCAGGAGAGCGTTAATATTGGCCAGTGTCCGAGGAATAGGCGACATAGAGCGTGCAACGGTACGGCAAGTTGGAACAGCCAGTAAACGGTGTTTCCTGCAACGACAGTAATTGTCAGGGACAAATAGC
This sequence comes from Acronicta psi, assembly GCA_946251955.1. Taxonomy (NCBI): domain Eukaryota; kingdom Metazoa; phylum Arthropoda; class Insecta; order Lepidoptera; family Noctuidae; genus Acronicta; species Acronicta psi. The sequence continues at coordinate 6,581,125 of OX276476.1, forward strand.
TTGCAGATTTCATTATGAAGGTCAGGAACATCGATAATCCCTCTAAGAATTTTAAATATTACAGTCATCTGATCGCGCGACCGTCTTACTTCTAGAGAATTGAAACCCAAGCAACCCAACAGGACTTTAGTGGGATACAAAAAAGGGTAGAACCCATACATGTGCTTGTAAAGGTATCTAAGAAATGCCTTTTGAACCTTCTCTAATGCTAACGCGTACTGCTTCTCAAAAGGATTCCAAACGCACGCACTAGACTCAATCTTGCTACGGACCAATGCTCCAAAAACAAGCCTGATAACGTGGGGGTTGTGGAAGTCACGACAATTTCTTAAAACAAAGCCAAGTCGCCTGAAGGACATACACTATTAAATAAGAAACTGAAAGGCATATTACTTTAAGCAAGACATTATGTCAGAGGTCCTCCCAAGGTTTTTTGTTACATTACATCCTCCAAAGGACATTCCTTAGCAACAAAATTTTCTTCTCATTTCCCCTCACTCGTTATGTCAATTTTCCTAGAGGGCCAAGGCGAGCCATCTTGTTTATCTTTTAATGAGCCGACAGAATACAGCATCAGCAGGATTTGTTTAGAAATGGCTTTCACTATTTATTTTCGTCTTCGATAAGTGGAGATAAATGAAGTAAAATACAATATGGAGCTGTTTAAACTTATTGAGAGCTTTACTGTTATATATATATAAATACTCATAACAATACATGATTTAATCATTATGTTTTGATGTACAGATGGATCATTATGCTGCATACAGCGGGGTCCAGTACTCCCCACTAGATATGGCAGAGTATGTGTTCTGGACTGGCGATGAGCGAGGAGTGACCACCGCTATTGAAGCTTTCCTTCAGGAAGGCATGGTAAGTTCTGAGAATCTAATTTCAGTACTTAAATTTATGACCACGAAATTTATGGAGTGGACTGACCCACAGCTGTGCACAGGTCTCTTTACCTGGTAAAGTGCAGGTTGACAGAATGAGAGGCCTGTGGTAATAATTTATTAATACGCACATTTATTCGAAAAGTCAGAGGTGCCGGCTGCGTGCCTTAAACTCGAACTCTAAACCTGTGACTTGACGATTGAAGTTACATCAGTATTTCATTCTGCATCATAAATATAATGTTCGTACGAAACTGTTCCAGATGTCGAAGGAAGAAGCCATAGCTTTCTTGCAGGAGATAAAGTTCAATATTGACTACTTGCGCGCACATTACTCGCAGAACTTGAAAGCGGCGGAAGAAAGCGCTCAGCAGGAGAAACTAAGGAATATGCTGATAGAACAAGCTAAAGCTAAGGTAAGGAAACCATTGAATTTGAAACTCCTAATTTCATCCGCTCCTCACCTAATCAACTGAACACTTAAAAATAGATGTGATCGATTATGGCTGATAATAAGCATTTTGTTAAAATTCAAAATCTTGTACTTGGGTGACAAGGTCTTTATGCAATTCGCTAAATTAACACAAAATAATGATCATATCAGGGTACTTTTCAGTACTCACAGTAATTCCTTAGTACTGATATTTAGGTTATAAGTTAACATTTTAAAGGTTGAAACAATAGACAAACTATTGTAACATGGCAAAATTCTATAAAACGAACATCACATTTTTTTCTTCAGAAACAAAATACCTACTTCTTATCTTTTAATTAAATATTTTAAGAAAGTGGAAACAAATTTGCTGTAACGACGAGTTCAACAAAAAACCACTTAAACTTTCGTGTTCAGGTAACGAGAAACAAAAGTATATACCTACCTACAATTAAAATCTCAACAAAAGTTTTAAAGTGACGCGTTTCGAGCTGGTTTTATTTTGATATTGAGACATTGAATTAGTAGACACAATTATATGTAAAGACAGATTAAATAAGTTATGTTAATCGTTGAGGCTACAATTTGTGAGTTCAAATATTATCGGGCACAGAGCACAATAAAATTTATGATTAACGCCATTAAAAAATGTGTTCAATTCAAAAAAATATTGTTACACACCATTTTTTGACGAAAAGTTTGTAGGTAAGAATATTATCAGTTTTAGAACTGTTCTTTATCAGAATCAGAAAATCTTTATTGGCAAATCAATAAAATACTGCTCCAATTATCTTGCCTTCAGTAGATTTGCGAACCCTTAAACCAACAATTTAAGTTATACTTAACTACCTATAATCTAAAATTAACAAGTAGTTTTTTTTTAAAACAAAGGATGCTATGCCATTTGTAAACTTTAAAGTGCGAAATTTAATTTGAATGTATCCTATCCGTGTTATACCTAGTTGGTTAACTGGGTCAATTCCTGTCGTGTCTCGTGACCCGAAGTTAATCCAAAGCTAATGGATTCGACCACACTTGTCGAACAAGACGCACGTGCTAGCTAGCCTTAGTGCCTCCCTATTGCTGGAACTACTAAGATTCGATTGGATTGACTTTGAATTATTCGATGATGCGTCACGTGTTCGCTCACGATGCGTGACGGTTAATAACTGGAAAGTTATAAGTAGTAATTAAGATTTTGACGAATATTCATGACGCAACAGAATGAATACTTGCGATATGATAGAGTCATCAAAATTGCTAACAATGATTTACTCATTAATTTGCCTTTCCTTTCTTTTATTTACATACCTGTATGCCCCACAGGGCTGGGCAGGGTTGTACTTATGTACCCATATTCGGGCCTATTACCATTAACCGGGCACAACAAAACTCCGAGCGGCTCCGAATTTCATAGAAAAACTCGACTGGGAATCGACCTCAAGCGTGGGAGTCGCGCTTATGATCACAAGGCTACTGCGGCAGCTTTTAGAATAGCCGATAGAATCTGACAGAATAATAACTTTTTATAACTCTCATTGAGATTAATGATATAAATGGCAGTCATGCTGGGACGAGGCACGTTTATTTATAGCTTTAATATCAAAAAGTGTAATTAAATGTCAGTCAACGCTGCGGTAAGAATAGTGTTGGAAAGTCGTAGGTATAATTAAACTAGAGCAGTACAACAGAATGATGTTTATTTTATCATTCGTTATTTAAAAACACGTTCTTTACCGAGGTTACAGACAAGCCATTCTTAAGTTGCTTCGTTTTTAAAGCTACAGAATTGAAATACTACTAATAATAATACTAATAATAAGTTTTTTTAGATATTTACATTAAACTATCTGTGCTCGGGTTATTTTGTGATTCATATACGAAAATTATTGAAATTGTTTTTTTTTTTCATTTAGCTGTAGCATTCTTTATAGCCCTAAACTGTAGAGTTACAACTTAAAAAAATTATAATAAGCTAACAGATCGCCAGTTCGCCACCAGCCAGGCTAACATGCACGCCACGACAAAATTTTGTCTACTCTTTTGTCTCGTTCTTTCTTGTGCAAAAACGAAACAAAAGCACGACATAAGCGTAGACAAAACGTTCTCGCGGCGTGCATGTTAGCCCGGCAGATCACCTCAACCAAAAAAGGTTGTGGTCCTACACGTGTTTTAAACATAAATTTCTTATTTCAAGCATCAAACATAAAGCTTTTTATAGTCAACTGCAATTAAAAGAGCGCTACGAGATCTCGTAGTCGGCGTAGCAAAGTGCTACGGCGCTACGAAGCGTAGCATATTCACAAGATGATTTTTAGATAGCATATTATTTTACCAAGACGGTAGTTATTTGACTATTAATTCAAACATCTATTATAAAGCTTTTTATAATCAACTGTAATTAAAAAGAGCGCTACGAAATTTCGTAGTCGGCGTAGCATAGTGCTACGAAGCGTAGCATATTCATGACATGATTTTTCGATGGCATTATTTTACCAAGACGGTAGTTATTTGACTATTATTTCAAACATCTATTATAAAGCTTTTTATAGACAACTGTAATTAAAAAGAGCGCTACGAAATCTCGTAGTCGGCGTAGCATAGTGCTACGAAGCGTAGCATATTCATGACATGATTTTTCGATAGCAATATTTTACCAGAACGGTAGATATTTGACTACATTTTTTGGGTACTACATGACAATGACTTCTTTCCCTACCCTTCTTAGACCATATTCATTACCTCTGCCGTCTGAGACCTAAAAAAATTATATCATTATTACATAACTTAAAAAAAAATAGAATCAATGAGATTTAAAAAATAATTATAGTTATTTATGTGTTACGTGTACCAGAAGGTTTTCATAATAATTTCTATAACATTAACGATCGAATAAACTTTATTGCTGACACACTAATGACGATACAAAATAACTGGTAGCCATAAAAGGAGTTCATTTAGTTTCCACGTCGTTCTGGACGTAAATACTCTATTTTATGTGCCTATTAGACCCACATGTCACACACACATTCGAAACTTTCGCCGGAGTGTTGATGAATCTTAAGTGTTCATAAAATTGTTAGTTATAGTTCATAAAGTGGGCACGGCTTAGTTTATTTTACAAAACAAAGTATATATCTAGCTATGTGTACCTAGCGTCGTGTTTGGTCCACGTATGTACGCCATTGGTTTGTACAATCACAGATTATAATATCATTATCATTAGATTTGCTCCTATGAAAGTGAATCCTCCATAAACCTCTAAGAGGTTTTTCGGGTCGGAAACGCGCGAGTGATACCCCTGGGTTGCAAGCGTCCATAGGCTACGGTAACCGCCTACTATCAGGCCGGCCGTAAGCTTGTTTGCCACCTCAGTGGTATAAAAAAAAATGAGAGGCGTGTTGCGAAAACAAATCTCACATGCATTATCGTCCAAACTCATAACTATATATTTGAGTCCTATCATAGAACAGATAATATATATAGTAAAGTTATATCGTGGAATTTCCCTAAATCGTTTCGTTTTATCAGATCACGTGCGCGGAACGCTGATACCTAATATGAATTAATTATTTGTACTTTTCAGGAATACCAATACCGCAGCCCAGCCCTCCAGGCGTTCCCGTTCGGCAGCAGCCCCGACATCATCCGAACAATTACCAACAAGAACTGGGAGTTGAGCAACAATCTGTCGCCAGTGCCGGCGCTGCCTGTCACCAGCGAGCTGCGGCCAGAACCTATTAAGAGAACCTACGATCCCATGATGCAGGCCAACATTATCAGTGAGTTACTATGAACAATAATTTGTATTTATTGTTTATGTTTTCATTTCATAATCATTGTTGACAATTTGAACCAACTCACTGCTTACTACCCTTTATTTCATCTACTCTTTAATAAATAAAATAAAACAAAGCCGGGTTTGTGTGTGTCTGCTGAACAGATTTTCATGGTTTTTGATTTGTTGGATTTGTCTCCGCCCCGAATAACAGAATAACAATTAAAACGGGGTTCAAACTTGACGCGAGCGAAGCTGCGGAAAAAATCTGGTCTATATAAATAAAAATGAATTGCAATTCTGTTAGTCTCGCTAAAACTCGAGAACGGCTGAGCCGATTTAGCTAATTTAGTCTTGAAATATTTGTGGAAGTCCAGGGAAGGTTTAAACGGTGGGAAAACTTTTAATGACAGTACGAAATTCGCTGGGTCAGCTAGTCGCTTATATTTTTATCAATTGTTACATTGATTGAAGAAAATTATGCAGTAGCACCACCCTTAGGTAAATTGACGTCAATTTGTGTCCAATACCTACCTACGACAGAGTTAGCAATATAAATTATATCACTTTACACGGTTTTATGTACAGTTTATTTCAACGAATACAATTAAAATATATTCATTTACGAGATAGCTTGGACAAGTAAAACACTCATCACCATTCATCATCATCATCTTTGATATAAGATTATACTGACTATTATTAGTTTCAGGTGCACAAGACTACGATCGTGATGCCCCGTCCTTCCCTGACGAAGAGTATGAAGAAATTATGGATAAACTGAAACCAACCAATATTCCTTACAATGAATACACACTGGAGGAGATCATATATCAGCTGGCTAAGGTTGGTAGTAGTTACAGCTAATGCCAGCTACATACGTAACGATATAACATATCGTTCATTATATTTGCATCGATTTCTCATACACACGATCGATAGATCTGCGCAAATCTGTTTGCACAGATTAATCGCTACGGTATAGGTATCGTTACGTGTGTAGCGGGCTTTAACAAGACATTCACGATCGCAGGAACTAGTGCAAAACAGGATATCCACGAATATCGTACATGCGAGATGTCAGAAAGCCAAAGTTACCAACATTTACCACTACAAGATACCACTTAGCTCAAAGTAGATATTACCGACCTACCCATTTATTAGCAACTCAACGTAGTAATAACGGGCCGATTACATTCATTCTTGGGTGGGACCGCGTCTAGACAAACGTATTACCTACGTAGTATGTAACCATATCCCTTCAAAAGGAGGGATCCCTTTACCTACTTAATATCTTTACATCACCATTTCACACACTCTAAAAATATATCCATGGACCTAATAATCAGGGCTGTTCTACTTAATGACCCTGATACCAGGCTTTCTGTTTTCCAGATGATGTTCTCTCAGTCTTTAGCACGAGATCCTGCCTCAGCGCGGTCGGCCACGCGGCGATTCATGGCATTCCTGGAGATGCAAGCAGAGAGGGGACAACTGTCACGTACCATCGAGAAGAAAGTCCTTGGTAAGTTTTGTGCAAAGAAAATAAATCTTATAGTTGCAACGTCAATTGTTCTGTCGACTGTCAGCTACTAGTGATAAGGGTAAGGTTTTACCTTAATTACATCCGGAAAAAATATTTGATTATAAAGTAGGTAAACAAATATCGTTCGCACCGAATGGAATCTGCGGACTGATAACACAAACAGTGGGTAGGTAGGTACTGTACAGATTTTGTATTAGGTAATACCTACTAAAAAAACTTAAGGTTATTCATCCAACATAGCCATAGGTACAAGTGGATACTCTTTAGAATGGAGAGAGGTTATGAATTTATAATAAATAAGGGTTACCTACCTTTCCAAAGGGTACCACTCCGGGTCCAGTCAACCCAAGACACCGCCGGTATTAAATGTCACGTAGATATCATTGAATACTTCACACAGCTAAGTACAAGTCCATACAATTTCGCGGGACAAATTCTGTAGTCAACTGAGGTTGTCACTCTCACTTATCACAAGATTTATGCGCGATACAAGCGAAAGAAGTGCTGATCAAAACGGAAGCACTATTACCGTTAATAATAATAATACGTAAGGTTCACATAAACAGAGGGCGACCACAGTCCACGAACTTTTGCTTTGCACTCCAGCAAGCGACGTGTTTGACGTTCCATAATTATAACCTATTCATAAGTGTGGGTAGATTTAAATAAAATATCATACCTAACTTATGCCTTTTTCAGATTTGATGATTGCTGCCCTGACAGACACAATTAGCGACCATCCAGAGCTGCTGTCGTCACGCGACGCAATGGGGGCTAACCCAGCTAATAGGCAAACATTTTATCCATTTACTTTAGAATAAAGCTGTAGTGGAAACATTAGCATACCAACAAAAGAAAAAGTAACAAATATCTATGGCGAAGTAAGTTTTAAATGAAACTACTTTCAATTACAAAAAAAATATAAACGTACCTATTACCTTTTGTACCAGAGAAATAGAGATACCCGCATGTAGGTACTAATCCATATCACAAACAATTCAATGTAGGTACCTAAATCCAGAAAATATAATTATCTGTGGCTATCTATTTTTTCCACACGAGATTTGAACTCACCACCCGTTGGTGGTGAGTTCAATTCTCGTGTGGAAAAAATATTTGTACCTAAATGTTTACAGATTCCGGGTTTGGTTTTTTATGCATGTACCTACTTTTATCAAGGATGACGCAAAGTAAAGCTCATAACCTCTTATACTTGTCCACAGTCTAATGGGGCAATTCTTCGAAACCAGTCCAGCCAAGCCAAACCTGTCCCGGGCAATACTTTCTGTATACAAGGACGAACTTCTTAGAGGACAACCGATACACTCGATGGGGTTCCCAGAGAGAAAATAAACTAAAAGGCATTTCTATAAACAACTACGAAGATATGACACTTAACTAAATAAGAAAAGCTTCGAGAGATATGTCTTTAATTAATGCAATTCGGTAAAACATTATATAGAAAAACGATGTCCCATTTAGGCACCATAAATACCAATGGCTCAATGAAAATTATTTAATGAATCGATCATTTCACCATTAATTTCTCGAATTGTGTAAGTGTAGGAAGGTATTACGCCAACTAGGTAGTTGTAAATAAAATTGCCAAAAATGTATAACTTGTGTAGCAAAAAAATCTCTAAAACGTTTTGTATTGTTAGATTTTGTATGTAGTGTCGTATCTTCGTAATTAATTTTAATCCAACAGTAGATACCCAGCTATTTAGTATTCAACGTGTCTGCAGATATTTCTAAGGTATATAGGTACCTATTTCTCGCATTTATTGTTCCATATTCTAAATCAATCTTCCCATTCATGTATTACTTAAATGTGTAAAAATTCTGAAGTTAAATGATCTCTTAAATTTTAAAAGCCAATATTGTTTTTGAATAGTATTACCTACCTTCTATCTATATTAAGATATAAGTGAAATATATTAATGGAATTCCAATCCCAACCTTGAAAAAGTCGCTATTATATTCGGTTGACTAAAAGTTAGCCAGAAATTATTAGGTAAGATGTAAGACCATTTTGTCATAATAATATAAGGAGAGAGAGGCCTATGATAGGCAGTGAATTAAACCCGATGATGATCTCTACTTTTTTCTTTGATGTCAAAGTCTAAAAGACTATTTAAGTAACGTAGAGTCAAATCTAAATCCTTTTTTGTACCTACCTATATATACCCCAAGAGACTTGTATGTATCAGTATCATAATATAATACTTCAATTACATTATAAAGTCTTAAGTATCTACATAGGTACTTACATAAAGGCAAAAATATTCGTTAGCTTTGCGTGTAAGACATTCTCGTTTAGCTTGATTTATTATTGTAGATGAACATAAGTGCTAAATGTAAGATAATATTGAAATATTTAATAGTTAGAATAATATTCCTGCATATTTTTCTACAAATGTTCTTAATTATCCCTTTCACCGTCACGCTACGTACGGCACAAATTACTGTATGTAGTATGAGGGTATCTACTTAAAGAAAGAACCATTCCAAGGCCTTTTTTATCAAAAATAAATTAAAATAAAGAAGAAAAATAAATTACTAGCTAATTACCTATCAGTTATGTCAATTCCCTAATGTGTAGGTACCTAATGTTTGTCTCTTCACTTACGTCGGTGGCGGTGAAAAGCCTGCTATACCATAGTGTGCAATTTTGTGTTTCCAAATACAAAGAACACCGAGCTTCCATCAATGCTCACCAAATACCTATCTCGGCACATCAAATGCATATCAATATTGCAAAGAAACATATCTTGATAATGGAACAATTTTAATGAATCGTCAGTTCAGAAAAAAAAATCTAGTAATAAGTAGAAGGTAGTTGGTCCTCCCGCATTCACAAGACGATGATGTTTGGAGTCGCATGACGCGCATCTCTGTACCTAAAGGGACACAGTCGAGACCGTACGCGCAGAATAAGACTTTTAGCATTATACAACCTGTACAAGTGTAGGTACAAGTAGTATTGCCTCATTTATCTTATGATTCCATTACGGCCACGCAAGCAACGCGGAGGACAACATAAGATTATACAATAGGGTACCTAATTGATTTGATCCATCTGGGTCTCGTAAGTTTAATGATAGCAAGAGATGGAGCACAAAATTGCACAAAATTTAACTTCTGCAAACCAAACCTTGTTAAATTATAAGTGACTGTGTGTATAGTTTAGATCCATGACTTTCCATTTAAAATTACAAACACATTCTAGAATTGTAACAGCCCGTTCACACATGGTCTCCGCTTGATTGGTCCGTTTTATCGGATACCTGCGTTTTTTCATCGATGGCGTAAGGAGTTGTATGAGTGACTTCACACATGAGACAGTAGAGTAATTCATTATACAGTAAAAAAAAATACCGGTCCGATAAATATTGAAGACATTCCGTTTTGTCATCGAACACTGTGATGGAACATTAAAAATAAACGTATCCGTACAACGTCCAATAAAGACAGATCCGTTGAACGTAATACGGTGCCTATACTGCCTATGCCTATGTGTGAACAGAGCATATCCGTTAAAAAGGGTACCGTAAGTACGGAGACCATGTGTGAACGCGCTGTGAGACTTACAACACTATAATTATTATTATCCAGCATTATCGGTAATGTTATATTAGTGGTTAGCAAAATTTATTATATTTATATTATTCTTTGAAATATATTGTGGATTTAATAAAAAATGTTTTAATGTCATTGGACTTTAATTTAACATACCATCACGTCTGTATTCCCCGAAGGTTTAGGCAGAGGTGTACTAATGTACACCCACATTTCGCCGGTATGTTTAGGTCCCATGTAATAGGGGCGAGCCTATTGCCATATTACTTTAATTTAAAAACAAATTTAAAATAAAATGGGTAGAAGTAATTTTCTTCCGTATTAAACTTGTAGTTAATAGGTAGGTATAATTTGGGTTTAAAAAAACTAATATATTATTGTCTTATGTATCCATGTTTCCTGAAATCGTATACTTTTGACACAACATGTATATTTACGGCTAATATCATTTCACATAATTCGTATTACATACAGTCGTAAGACAAAAACTAACACAGAAACATATCATAATTATTTTTCAAATAACTATGAAACACAATGTCTATTCAATGTACTTAAAGTAGAATTTAAAATTCAATATTCATGACTGGGTACAAATGAACCAGACGTGAATAGTCGGTAGGCCTACTTTCGATTTACAAACAACTGGTCACTCACAGTTAGAACTCACACTCACTTAGAACACTCACAGTTATCCAAATTAATGAGATTCGTTAAACAGTAAACTTGTAAAACAAAAGTAGGCAAGCTTATGTACTTATGAATTCACTTAACTTTGGAATAATCCATCATTAACAAGAACGGTCAATACACAACATATAACTACCCTGAGAATGTTTATTTTGTTTTCATCTTTTTTTTTCACTTCGCGGCACAATTGTAAAAAATCGTACAAAACCTACACTATTTTATTTAAACTAATACAGGCCCTGAATTACATGAGAGAAGCAACATACCGATGAATACCTCCAATTATTTCTATTCCTTAAAACAATGTCATTATGCATTGATTTTATCTTTGACATTGCTTTGTATTCTTCATTCGGCATATCAATTAATCTGAATCCTGCTCCACCTCAATAGGGCCTGCTTGATACTAATATAAACTAGATAAAGGAGGAAATGCATTCTGCTTACTGACAACAACTTTCTTATGTTGGTATGAAATGTATCCTTTAATTTTCCCATCATAAATTAAGTTTGCTACAATACACTGAGTTTCATCAGAATCTACATCATCATGTCCCATCAATTGCAGAGCTGCTTGGAAGCTTGCTATATCAATTTGATGGGTATTTTCAGCTACATAAACTTTTCTGAACAAATTCCTATATGCAATGATCTTCAGTTTCTCAACAATCAAGTAAATGCCTGCTCTAATAAAAAAGCTTTCATGTTCTTCCATTACCCGGTCTATGCCTCTTAAATCACCATTTTTCACAGCAGAAACAAGATCCCAAAACTGCATCAAGTCATACTTTAGCAGCAGCTGCATTGCAGGCATAAACCCTAGAAGCATTTTCACGGGTACTAAGTAAGTAAGAATCAGTCGCTTATTCTTGATGCTCTTCCGGTGGCAGTTTTGAAATGCAAAAGATAGAAATTCATCTGCAGACCTGTAGTCTGAATCAAACATAGCTTTGCGTCCAACAAAGTATCTGTATGTAATTTGTTGAGCTAGTGGAAACTGATCCTTGAATGGTGAGGAATCAATAGCTCTTATCAGTGGTTTGCATAAATGAAGCTTATTAATTCTGAAGTATACTTTGAGCAGTTGGTTGACTAGAGTCAGCATTCCTAATCTCTTGGTGTCAGCATCTGATGAGCGGTTATCTGCAGCACAAACCCTGAAGCAGGCCAGTAGACTCTCTGCAGCTTTTTCAAGGATCTTGCCATTGCTTTGAGCTGAAAAAAAATTGTTTACCGTTAGTAATGTCTTTCCATATAGGTACCTATTATAATATAACATAATGTCATTGAATTTTATTGACAACCATAACATAGGATAAAAATTATAATGGAAAATCAGTTATGCTTCTAAGCTTCGATCAATAATAGTACTAGATACAGGATCAGGAACAAAATTAAGTCGCAAAAGTGGCCACATTTGCACACAAGTAAACATCTAAATTTCTTAGGAAAATATCGAATAATATAAACAACTTCAGTTTATTAAAAACCTTAATACTTGAACATAAAGTTCAATTACCATTGCAAAATAATGTTGATTTAAGTCCTTTCATCTGAGAAAGGTAAAAAGCAATAAATTTAAAAAGTCGCTTACAAATAAAAGTCATGATTACAAAAAATTAAACTTAAAGTCTAAGTAATAAGGATAATAATATTGTTATAATTTCGCGCTTACTCTATTTTGAAACTAGACGCAGTAATTCAAAAATGGAATCATATTTAAAATAGTCGATGTTTGTTACAATAGTTGGTGTGCTGCGTATAGCAAACATTGGCCCAACAAGTTATTTTGAACATTTTTTGAAGGCAGACTGGCGGTATTTCGTATACTAATTTGAAATATGAACACAAAAGTATTTGTGGTCATGGTATGGTATGGTATGGTATAATAGCGGGCTGTTTTCCGCAACTCCACGTCAATGCGCGTATTTTGCGTATGGGTGGGGATATTTAATGTTTACTCAAACCACCCTAACTCCTCAAGAAACGCCAGCACATTTCTGATGTTGCTGACGATCTCTCGGAGGGTACTTTTGTTTCCGAAGTACTTAGCCCTGTATGTGGCGACCTCAGTGCAGTGCAAAAGCACGTGGGCCGCTGTTTCGTCCTCACCTAGGCAGGCTCTGCATGCAGGGCTATTTGTGGTCATATATTTCAGGCCGTTTTTGAAGCGCACATCGGAAATCTAGTATTATTGATCGAAGCTTCTAAGCATTAATAGTAGCTGAATTTTGACATAATTATGAAAGTACATTACATTAGTACTCAGAATCTGAGGCAAAGTGATTTTCTATAACCACCAACAAACACTGAACCAGTTTAAAATGTTTAATGAAATAACTCTTAAAGTTAACCAAAAAATACAATGAGAACTTAATAACCTAAATGGGCATTCCCAACATTTAAAACAAATACCTTGCTAGCTAATTTATTTTTTAGAAATCTTTAATAATTCATAAATAAATAACATAATATAAAATACTCACGGCTGCAAGCTTCTGCTTTCTGTGCAACAAGTCTCAGGTCTAAGCACACAGTATACATCAACTGCAAGCCCCAGTTCATCTCCTTCTGAGCTTGTAGTAGCTTGACCACCGATGCCACACAGGCACTTTGATTGTTGTATGCTTCTACATAATCTTTCATATAGATGGACTGAAAAAGAAATAACTGTAAAGTAACAAAACTGAAGGCAAAACAAATTTGAACCACTTTCACACAACAAGCTCTTCTCACCTCTAGTTGTGTGGTCGTGGTTGTCATGTAGTATTATCAGGGCAAGTGTTATCCACTTCACAATAATAATATTTAAATATTATATCATATCCATAGTGTTACATGGAGACTAAAATATACCATACCTAATGTTTATAAATTATATTTGTGAGGAAATTATATGGTTTAAATTCTTTATTTCTCTAAGATTACAAATCACTTACAAGGAGAAATAAATTATAAATCAAAGTTAAAGTTATTTGGGTATCATGAATTCGCATAAGTTGACAGTACTCTTAAAAGAAATCTATATATAATAAATTAATTTTTGCATGAAAGGTATGCAGGTAGACCTAAACACTTTTATGATCTTCGCTAATATAAGAACCAGTTTACATGCAACAAGTTAATATTTTTGTAGGCAGTAAATATTCACTTTTTAGATAGGTACACCTTTGAGAATGTGTTGTTTTAATATTCTTTTATATGACATTAATGACTTAGTGTCTTTAATAATTTCTGTGCTCCTTGATACAATATGCAGTTTTTTCCATAGTTCTAGGTTTATACAATGTTATGTTATGTTCATGTCTTGAACTGCGTATGAGTGTTTTGAGAATTGTATATTTGTGTGTATTGATTTGTTTAAAATTTTTCATATTAAGATTGATTTATTGTAATGGTAGGTTTGTGTAATATTGAATAATTTCGTTTCCTTATAAATTGTGTGTGTTGGGGTTAAGTAATTGTAGTGAAAAATGACTTTAATTTATTTATTTTGAGCTCGTTGTAATTTATCAAGATGTGCTTTTGCAGCTAGGATTTAGAATTATGTTGTCACTAAAAATAAAAAATAGACAATGTCTGTGGTCTAGTGGTTCATGTATGTTCATGGAATGCTGATCACGAGGTTGTGGGTTCGATTCTCACAGGACACCAAAATTCATGTGATGAACTTTTTTTTTAAATATTTTGGGGACAGGTTTATTTATTTATAATGAATAGAATATATCATCACAAACACAAACTATTTTAAGCTATTCATATTATGATTACTTTAGGTAATTTGTCATTATGGTAAATTTGAAAACATAGCAAATTAAATAACCAAAGATAACTCATAATGCAGTTCACTTACTCTCACACACAGGAGATGACTGATGATGATTTCATCCAAGGGAGCGACACAGTTTCCTTCCACAAGAGAAGCAATATCACTGGACCGTAGGTTTCTATTGGTAACATGTTCGTCACGAAGAGACAGCAAACGCGCCAGGAGAGTCCCTTGAGACGTTCTAAACACGCGTTCGACGAATTGTATGTATTGATTGAGATTACCGGGGGACGACATTTTATGACTTTATCTATCTAGTTAACTTTCTTAAATTCATAGTAACACTACTGTTTTATTCGATATGTAATACTGAGTTCTTCAAAAGAAAAATAGCGGTAGGTAGGTACATACATATGTTTTTTAGTTTTAATTTTTTTTAAAGTGTACAATCAGATTATCAGATGCAATATGCAGAAGCAAGTCAAGCAAGCAATTAAAAAATTTACAAAACCAAAAGTAGGGATGTTGAAAAAATATCGATATTACGATATTATTTTTTCAATGTATCGATATTTTTGAGCGATATTTCGATATATCGATGTATTGATATGAAATTCCAAGTATCAAAAAGGTATCAAAATCGACATTTTCTCGGACCAATAAACATTTTCAAGTTAAAAGATTACAAATTCCCTTTTTTTTTGGCTGTTTTATAATTTGGTTTTTAAGTTGGCCGATATATCGATATTTTTTGAAAAAATCAATATCGATACTGATTTTTTTTTAAATATCGATACGAAATATATCGATACTTTTTGCATTTCCGTCATTCCTAACCAAAAGAACAAAAGTCAAATCAGTCAATCACTGTCACGTGTCAGACCACAGAATACCACAGAATACTACCCTTGTGTCAGACTCAGTCTTGACCATGGAACTAATATGTAATATTTTACAAAGTATAGCAATTTATTACTTGTAATATTATTTAAATGTACCTATCCACTTTGACATTGGCAGAATTGTCGACATCGGCACCAATTGCCATAAATACATAAGAAGAAGAAGAAGAACTAATATGTCAAACTTCGTTACACTTCGTTTACATCCGGAATGCGCACTCGGCTCAACAACTCAACGTAAAACCGACCTTATTGCAATCTATTAAACTTTATATTTAAACCGAAATACGTTACGGTCAGATAGAGAGGTTAGGGTAGGGGATTGTGTCTCGTTTTAATAAATTGCCATACAAGAATTTTCAAATCGTCTAGTAGATTTGCCACAAGGCTAGGGTATCTGATCCAAAAAATATTATAGAGTTATACATTGCTAGATAAACTACTGCGTAAAATATCTTTTTATGAAATAAAGATAAGAAAAGTCAAAAGTATTTTTTTTGAGTAAATTCTTGAAATATAATAGAACTTTTTAGGTTTATGGTTAGTTTTGAAATTTTGATATGACAACTTTAAAACAATGGCAATGACATCGCGTCATTTTCGTTCCGTGATTTTTTGTTGTTATTTTATTTGTGAAGAATGTATAAAATAGTGAAAAGGTGTTGCGTATAAAGGATGTGAAAATTAATCATATACTGGCTCTAACAAATCCACTCACAGGTTACAAACTTAACCCACCAATGGTAACGTAAATGTCTACGAGACCGGACGTATCGAAAAATTCCAACTATTTCACTGTTTAACTGTTGTTTTTTTATTATTTTGTTTTTTTATTATTTAAGTGAAATCGTATAAACACTAATAAACGAGCTTTGTTATTTATAAGATGCCTTTGTTTTATTATCAATGTATTTTAATAACCAAACTATCAACCTACTTATACTTTAAATAATCATGATTATTCATTTTGCTGAAAATGTTGGTAGTATTTATGTTTAAAGTTAATTATTGCAAAATATAAGACTGAAAATCCCGGTATACGGGACCGAGTCTACCAATAATATAATTTAAATTTACGTCACAAATGGTGGGTTGAGGGGCCTTTCGGGTGACAATGTTTTCAAATTATGTCAGACTTTAAAAGGACATGTATGTTTTCACGACAATCAAAAATATTAGTTATGTCGACTATAATATTTATTGATGATTACGAACGACCAGTTGACTTTTGAGACGACAGTGGACGTCTGGGCGCCATCGCGCACTACACTTCGGTGGTGTCTTTAGCGCATTAGACATGGTATAATGCATATTTTTTGGTACATACATAAGAAACTCCCAAACTTGGGCACTTACTAAAGCGCAATCAAGAAACTAGAAACATGCCAGACAGCAATGGAGAGAAGCATGTTGAATATAAAGAAATTGGACAAAATCAACAATAAAACCATTAGGCAACGGACAAAAATAGGAAACGTCACAACTAGAATAAGAAAACACAGAAAAGACAGGTCACATATTAAGAGGCACTGAAAAATGGAACAAAAATATTGTATTTTGGTATCCTAGAAATAGAAAGAGGAAACGAGGTAGATAGTTTCGAAGGTGGGAAGGCGAAATAAAGGCAATAGCCGGGAAAACATGGACTAGAAAAGCGGTAAACCGGAGAGAGTGGAAAGAATTGGAGGAGGCCTTTGCCAAAGCTGGGCAAACAGACCAAGTTGTCGGTGTCATCGACTCACCAGAGTCGTCAATGTTAAATTAATGCAATAGTTGTCTGGATAAAGGCTTATATTATTATTATAACATACTCCCAGAACAACACAAACACTTGTGCTTATTACATAAATATATTTATCTCATGATCAACAGTTCAACGCTTTTACCAATTTTTATGCGACAGACGGCAAGATGCAATTACAACAACAGTGCCTATGCTTACTGCAAATATTTTTCTTTAGTAGAAAGAAAAATAAACTAATTTCACAAATCCTGTCATATAACATAAAACTGACATGGTCTCTCTTGACGACAAAAATCATGGTCACTCTAATAGAGCGAGATGAGTTGCTCCACCCTAACTATCTCGCTTAGACCGTTTTTCTTCATAAGTGCACATTCCTATTGTATACTAAGTATACTTACTACTTCCATGGTCTTGACTGAGTCTTTCTCGGTCTACGGTGACAACAGTGAGTTGAACTCACTGTTGTCACCGTAGACTGAGAAACCAATAGACAACTAGATAGCTTGCATCGCATTCACACAAGAAAGAGAACAACTTAGTACACGTCGTGTGAAAAAACGTAATAGCATGATATGATCTTTATTTTATTTTTTCGTACCATGCCCTATAAAAACAAAAAAATTGATAGTACCCTCTGTGCCTATTATTATAAGATTAAAACAGACTGTAAGCCTGAAAATACACATTGAATTACTGCTAAATTGTTAATAGGAGATTCCTTAACAGATTTTCTGTGAAAAAACGGTTTGGTGTACGTAGTGGTGGCACGCCAACCATTTTGTCTATTGGTTTCTCTGTCTACGGTAGTGACAGAGAGGGACACTTACAGTTGTCGTCAAACTTTATGTCCGGGTTGAAGTTGGTACGAGCTAACTTTAACACGGTCGTAAAAATTGGAGATAGAAAAATATTAGATAGAATGGTTTAAAACGACAGCCTATGACAGAGAGACTTCGTTTTTATTAATTACAATCCAATGCTAACTTCAAACCGGACAATAAGTTTGTCGAGAACTGTAGTAAGATATGTACAAGTTCTCGCCAAACTTATTGTCCGGGCTGAAGTTGGTAACAGCTAACTTTAACCCAGCCGTAAAAATCGGACAAAGAAAAATATTAGATATTAATAAATATAAACGAAAGCTCAAGTCGTAGGCTGCCTGTCGTTTTAAGTCATTCTAATCCAATATTTACCCAGCGAGTACACCATCGTTATTACCACGCCCACTCTGACAAGAGTGCCCGACTTAGAAGAAGAAGAAAATCCAATATTTTTCTCTTTTCGATTTTCAGGTTAAAGTTAGCTCGTACCAACTTCAACCCGGACAATAAGTTTGGCGACAACTTGTAAGTATAATGATAATGGTCCCTATCCCTCCTTGGTTGACTGATGACAGTTGACACTATTGACAGAAAATGACATTGACTGACACTGACAGTGACTTAAAAGCCAGCAGTACTAGTCCATCATTATTCATTCCACATAACACGTGTTTGTGTCCGGTGGCTGTATTTTTAGTTTTAAATAATAAAATAGAGTCATTATTATGGAAGAAAACGTAGCATTAGATTCTAAGAAACAGAAGAAATTTGTAAAATCAATTAGGGGAATCAAAAAGCTAATAAAGGTAAGATTTTCCACATGTTTTGTGTGTAAGTAGGGTTAAGTTTGGTAATATCGTACGCATTCGCATTTTAATTATTTACAGAAAAATGAAGCAAAGTCAGAAACTCAGAAGAAAGATGAAACAGAGACTCAGAAGAAAGATGAAACAGTTAAACCTGTCAAGCCGTTTAGTATGAAAATAAAGAATGGCAAAATTAATAAAAGGAAAAGGCGCAAGGAAAGAGGGCTAGTTTATCTATCACATATACCACATGGATTTTATGAGGTTAGTTCTAGCTATAGATGTATTAGTCTAGTATGATATTGAGAAGTATGCAAGAATCATAGTAAATGGCATTCTGTAGTTGCCTATCCCTATGGGAAAAAGATGTGACGTGAGTATTTTTGTATGACCAATGATGCCAGAAACCTTTTACTGTATTTCTAACATTTTACATTAACCATACTTCTTTATTGCAGCATCAAATGACACAATACTTCAAACAGTTTGGTGTGGTTACCAATGTTAGAGTGATCAGGTCAAAACGCACTGGCAATTCGAAGGGTTTTGCTTTTGTGGAGTTTAAGGAACCAGCCGTTGGTCAAATTGTTGCTGAAACTATGAATAACTATCTGATGGGAAAAAGGTTAATCAAAGGTTAGATCTGTTTTTATCTAAGGAATTATTTTATCATATATTATATATTTAGACCACTTATGAATTGATGGTCTGTTTTAGCTGCCTACATACCTCCTGAAAAACAGAAGCATAAAGCTTTTAGAAAAAATTGGAATAGTGTCAACAACCCAGGAAGCATATCAAGATTAAAAATGAAAAAGGTTATAATTCAATACTGTTGTTCTCTAAAATTAAAATATCTAAGTTTTCCACAGGTTCTACTAAGTACCTATGTGCTTACCATTTTCAGGCATTTAATGCTGACAAGGATGAAAATGATGAACTTAAGAAGGCAAAGAAACTGTTGTCTAAGTGAGTATTAAGTGTCATCAGAATGTCCTCGAAAATTATTATAATCTTTACCTCTTATTTATGTACATGTTATGTTCATTGTATTCCTCATCTATGTTATAGCTTGACTAAAAATAAGAAGAAACTTAGTGAATTAGGTATTAATTATGATTTCTTTACACCTGTTGATATTCCTGAAGCACTTTTAATAAAGAATAAAGTCATTAAGCAAGAAAATGAAGATGATAACAGTACTATTAAAGAAGAAAATAAACCTAAAAAAGCTAAAAAGGGAAAACAAGAAAAGACAGAAATAGAGATCAAGAATGAGAAAGGGCAAAATAAGAAGCAACTGGTAAATGAACCTAAAGGAAAGAAGAGTAAAGAAAATAAAGTAACAGAAGTTGTGAAAAAAGGTAAAGCTAAGGATGAACCAAAAGTGAATAAGAAAGAAAAAATGCCTGTCAAAGTTAATGAGAAACAGCAAAAAGAAAAAGAACAAAAATTAAAGAGTGCTGGTGTGAAATCAGCCATGGAATTTATTAAGGTAGGAGAAGAATTGGACAATGACAGTGATAGTTCATATGATTTTGACTCTGATGAGTATGAGAAAATGTTGGAAGAAGAAAATAATTCTGATCTGTCATCAGGAGAAAGTGATGATGATGATGATGATAACAGTGATGATGATGATACAAAAGCAAGTGAAAATAGTGAAGACAGGTAAGGTATTCAATTATTAAATCTAATTTCTATTAATTATTAGTTGGGTTATCTAGGTTAAAATGCTGTCACCCTGTCACTCCCTGATACTTTCTATAAAATCTAATGTTTGCTTGCATTTTCCTCCTAGTGAAAATTCAATTATCTATACTTCTATACTAATATTATAAAGAGGAAAGATTTGTTTGTTTGTTTGTTTGTAATGAATAGGCTCCGAAACTACTGGACTGATTTCAAAAATTCTTTCACCTTTGGAAAGCTACATTATCCCCGAGTAACATAGGCTATATATCATCACGCTACGATTAATAGGAGCGGAGTAGTAATGAAAAATGTAGCAAAAACGGGGAAAAAATTATAAGACCACGCGGGCGAAGCCGCTGGCGGGAAGCTAGTTACTGATAAAAAAAAAAAGGAGATACTTAATTGCCGATTGTCAATAATTAGACCTGTCTGGTATTTCCTACACAATAACTTGATCAATAGGGAGATACAATAAAAAAAAAGTACTGGGTACAAAAAGAGTTCTCCATGTTTAAATTCATATTTGTTGAATAGCTGTTGTTATTCTTCCAGTGATGAAGAAGAAGTTCCGCAAAAAAAGGTAAAAAAAGGGAAACCCCCAAAAGTAGTACAGCCAGTACATGCAAAGAAAGAGGTCCAAAAACAGCAAACACCTATAAAACCACAGGTTAAGAAGCAAAAACAAAAGAAACCTCCAGCTGAAAATAAAAGGAAGGTACCACAAAGTAAGTTTCAATTAATACTTAATTTTAAAAGTTAAGAAATAATATTCTCTTTTCAGTTTGCCAGAGATGTACCTATAATTTGAGGATATTATAACAGTGAATAAGTTATTAATATTTACTATGCTTTCTTGCAGAACCTGCTGTTTCACCACAGAAGCCGAAATTCGAGAAACAAGGTCAAAAACCAATGAAGAAACAGTTTAAGAAAAAGTAACTGAATAAATGTGATTAAATAAAATGCTTTGTTTTATTTCTTTTCGTACGAATTTGCTGTTATTTTCAAATTTAAAAAACAATAGGTTCAAAACAATATTAACAATACATATTTTGCAGGTACTATTTATTTATTGACTTCACTTTCTAATTGAAATACACTGAGTTAACCAAATACCATTGAAAGTACTAGATAGCTAAGTAGATAATAATAGATAAAGTCGATACAGAGTTTATAAGGTAAACTTTGCTTGATGGGATGTACTGTTTGGTGAGGTGGGATTCACAGGACAGTAAAAACGTTTTAAACATTCAAAATTCAATATCATAAATGTACATAGACACTAATCTACCCTGAAAGGTGTACTTTTTGGGTATAATTAAATAAATTGTAAATGTAAATTTAATGTAAATTGTAAATATTTGATTGACAGACAGATGTAAAATTCTAATTTGTTCAACAACTGTGTTGCCGTAAAAACATTGTCCATGGTAGTGTAAAATGCCAGCATAATGATGTGACATTATATTTACACAAGAAACGTGTATTTTTGTCAATCAAACCTTTCTTACGGTTTATAGCCTCACTGAAGCATTGTAGATAGCTCAAGTAAACTCTTCTTACATTAATACTAATAAAAAAATACGCATTTCCTTAAACTCGCCATAGATAGACAGTCCTGTTTTCAACCGATTGGGTTATTTATTACTGTCTCAGTAAGGCAGTCCTTATAAATAGTTAAAGTCGAATGAACTAATTTAAATATATTATAATAATAAAATTATATTGTTCTTTTCTTATTCTGCTTCATTTAGCTGTACTATGACTGGTCTTTCATCTTCTTCATCAGCATCTAAGCCCGTAAAATCCCACTGGAGTGTATCTGTCAAATTTTCCTTGAATCTCTCAATCATTGTGAGGAGGCGACCATCGACTTTGCTTACGTATGCAGTACGGAAAAATTCTCGAAGCTTTTTGTAAACCAAATTTTTGTTCATAACAATATCGGCTAAAAAGTCCTCCGGCATTTCTTCGATTTGTACTTCAATTGTTCTGATAAAATGAAAGAATACACTACGGTATTTGTGTATAGCATCATCGCAAGAGCACATTAGTATAACCAGGTTTTTCCAGTGCTCAAAAGCTTCAAGGGAATGTCCAATAAGGAAGCATAGGTAAGCGAATTGTAGTTCACCTATTATATGGAGTGGCCTGAAATAACAAAAACATATATAATATAGTTACATACACTGGGATCATCTACTAAAATATTATTAGCAGTACCTACTTATAATATTCCCATTGGTACATAATATATCTTACCAGGAAAACCATTTCCCATCCACTGTACAAAATTGTGCAAAATTAAATGTAACTTACTCATCATGCTGTGCAATCATAAGCTCCAAAGAATAAGATTGGTCCAAATAATGTTTGGTGATCTCTTCTGGTGTGGAACCTGGTGGACATTTGTCTCGCGGTATTACTGTGAACCTCATAGACATACCTGAAATTCAATATAAAGTTACAAGTATATTATAAGCAAAGAGGCAAGCTATAGTCCACGCGGAACTAGTTGGCCGCGGCTTGAGTAGGGACGGGGGTGAGGCGGCGGGTTACTGTGAACAAAAGCAAGCGCCCCCGCCTCTCCGTGCCATCCCGCGCAGGCGACCCCACCCCGCCGTCGCCCGCTGTATGTGAGCGGCGGGACGGCCAACTAGTTCCGCGCAGACTATTCAGATAGGGATTTTAACAATATAATTATCTCAAGCTAAAATAGCAAGGCCATAAATATGGACCTTTTTAAGCTTATTTATTTTATAATAATTATTATTGTAAAATAATCTTACTTATTTTATTTTTGCAGATGAGTGGACGAAGATTATATTGGTACGTCAGAAGTACTGTGAGAGGAAGGTATGAAAGTGTTTTTTACCTTTTTTATGTACTTTGCTTTGTTTTGTAGATTTTAATAAATTTAGTTTTTTTAGTTGCTGTAATTAGTGGATTCATAGTAATTAATTAAATAAATAATATACCTGGAGCAGGTTTCAAATCTGGTAACATTGCATCTTCCCTTTCATCTTGTGTTATTATTCTCTTTGCTCTTTTAGCATCTGACTGTCCAGCAACAGCCTCTTCTTTTACCTCCCCAGCATTAACTTCTGATACCCCTGCACTGCCTTGGCTTTCCATGGGCCCTGTAGAAGTCTTTACTCCTCTGGGTCGTTCTTCATCAGTCATAGACAGAAGTTCAACTGATGCTCTGATCATGCCATTTTCTGGAGACAGCTTTGCTGCTAGTTCAGCTACAATTTTAAGAAGCATGGTAGAAACTATTATTATTCTCATAAAGAGTTAAATTACTGATTCACTGTGCAATTTAATAATTTGACAATCTTCATCTAGATTTATTGGATAAGTCACACCTGACCTAATAATTTTTTTTTTTTTTGGACCATATTAACTATGGTTCTTGTTGTTTATATACTTTACCTAATTTTTCAAAGGATTTCCAACAAACCTGGTATTTGTGAAGTCAGTAATTTCCATTTCTGCCATATCTCATAAGGGTATGGTGCAAGATGCCTGTCCAAGTTGAACAGGTTATCTTTGAGGCGCTGAATGCTTTCTTCTGTAATCTCATCTTTGCTCATATCCTCTGTTTTCTTGTCCCACATTTTGACTAGAAATTCCTTTTTGTGGAAATAATGCATGAAGCCTGATCTAAAAATAATAAAAAAAAATGTAGATATTGTAAGTCATATTTTCCGATACCACATATTGTATTGTCCATTTTTAAACTACGAATAGGTTTAGAATGTAAACATACATTCAGATAGAGTGAACAATTGTTTAATATTTCAAAGTTATAAATAAAGAACTGAAGCTATTAAAATCCAATGACAATGCTACAAAGCATGCCTAGAATGTCATGGGTTTTTTACCTAATTATGTAAAAAACTAGATTTGGTAAGTTTGATATAATAATCCAGAATGATGGAGAAATGGTACTGAAAGGACTTTCATAATAATTCTGAATCTTAGCCAAGAAAAAAAGGAGTTTATTCATAGAGAATTTAGGCAAAGAAAACTTTGTTTTTAGTACACAACTCCACACAACAAAACTTTCTGATGCAATACCATTAATAATGCTTTTGTAGCTTCGTCTGCTCAAAAATCTACAACATTGAAGTACTACATTCTCGGCTGTCTGATTAGTAATATATATTATTGTGTTGTTTGACTGATGTAGTGATTTTACTAGGAATACTTACCGAGGTGACACATCCCCGGTGCCTTTGCTCACTCCAGAAAAATGAATATAGTGTAATCCAGGTGGTATCATTTTAATTCCGCGAAAATCCTCTTCTGTATTCCAACATTGCATATCGATACCAAATTGAGTTTCTTGAGGCACACCGAGGAAAACAAATGTTCCTCCTTCAACCAGAAGCTTTTTCGCGGTTTCTTGGTCCATTTTGTACAGCTAAGGCGTCTCAAATCAATAAAATGTGATAAAAATACAACTAAATCAATATGTTTACATCTGGGAAATGGAAATGTCAAGTTGTTTGACACTTGACATTTTGACAATGGAAGAAATGACGCGACCACAGAGTACACAGAGAGAGACTTGACATTAGGACTTGGCATAAAGGATTGACGTCCGATAATAATTATGTACAGTTCGCGCCAAACTTATTGTCCTGGTTGAAGTTGGCGTTAGCTAACTTTAACCCGGCCGTAAAAATCGGAGAAAGGAAAAGATGGTGCTGTGTAAAAATGTCCTAAGATATTTATTATTTATTTATTTATTTATCTACTTAGTACGGTAAACCAGGTCTGAGATCTGAAACAATAATGTTTACCTATTCTATCGAAGAATGTCGAGTGTTAACTATTGGGTTTTTATCTATGAAATTCTCAGGAGCAGGTTGGAGTTTGGATTTGTGCCCGGTTAATGGCAATAGACTCTGGACATAATACGTGGGACCTAATACCTACCGGCGAACTGTGAGTAGCCTAGAGATGGGTCGTTGACAGTATTTCCCTTAACGAAACGTTAACGTTGAGTTCCGTCGTCAACTAGTTGATCAACTAGTTAAATTCGTCAACGAGTTAACGTACTTCTAATGTCAACTTGCAACGTTTGAACTCTGTCAACTGTCTGTGAAATGATCGTCCCTCGCGACTTACGTTATTATTAATGTAAGTTTTTTAAATTTGCTCAGTTCGTTTCATTTGCGTTCTCGATTATTGAACGAGAAGAACGAGTTAAATTCATAAACGTCGTTGACGAATTCAACTAGTTGATTCATAAACAGTTAACGTTCATACGTTGACATGAGATCAACGGTTGATTCAACTAGTTTGTTCATTCAACGCTCATCCCTAGAGTAGCCTACATTAGAACACCTTTGCCGAACCCTTCAGGGAAAAATAAGTTTATGTTATAAATAGGCCTATCATGTCCATTGTCCAGGCCTTGTAAATTTTGTGGGTGACTGTACTGACTCCTTACTGCAATTAGGTATTAGCCGAATCAAGTTTCTAGACAAGAAGATCAACATTAACTACTTATTTACTATTTACTACTTATTGAATCTACATAGGTAGAGACCAATATGCATACATTACATGAGTACATTCGCTTGAAATGTTCATTTCATTACGAAATGTTCGCCGTCATAACATGTTATGCCGAGTTTTAAAATTCGCTAAGGGCTTATACATACCTACGTAATAAAAGCGCATCGATTCCAAAGAGGTTTGTTTTCCACTTGTGATTTCGTCAGACGAGCGAGCACACTCGTTCGAATAGTTTGGGTTCGTTGAAAAATTCCAACCGAAATTTTAGTTTGAATTTTTTTCCAGTTCTCGTGTTGAGAGGTTAACACAGAAAGCTAGATGTCGAGCATTATGCAGCACCCGCATTTTTGTTTTAGTACTGATTTTTTTTGACTAATTATTTTCAACAGGTGACGAATTCAGCGTCTCGAGCACCACTAGCTGCGGCGAGACGGAGCGGCAATCAGGAAAGCGCTTTAGTTTAGCTGTCGCTTGCAATTAGTGAATTTTGTGTACCTATGAGACGATCCTACTTACTATTTTGCCTTTTTATGGTTTAATTATCGTCAGTTGTATGAAGTACCGCCTCTAAAAGAGAGGGTATACAACACATGATTTATAATGCATTTGTAGAAATAATGTATTCAAACAAAGTTAGGAATGGTATTCCTCAGTAGGTACCTACTGTCTGAACTTAGTCTGAAGAGTTCTGAAACATAGAAGTATTTATTGAATTAATTTTGGACGTAACACACCAGATGCAATTTCTATTATACTCAAATACGTAAACTTTGTATCTCATTTTAAGTGAACTGTAATAATATGTTCTTATGAGAAATAAATTCTTTAAACCTAAACGTAGCCTACTAAATTCTCATTTTTGGATACAAGAGGTTTGATACCTACCTAATAATTCTTACGATATTACTTATCTCTACAATATAAGACGGCAACCCACGCCGGTAAAAAAACGGCCAGTACCGTACAGTATAGTAGTACCTATTCTTAGCCGGCTCTTTACACAAGGTACACTGGTAGGTAGGTACAGGATTTAAAATACTTATCCCATTTTGATATCGCTGACGAATAGACTCTCAGTCGATATACACCTGGGAAATTAGGATGTAAATTTCCATTCGTTCGCTTTCGTGGACCTATATTCACGGATTCTTTGTTTTCATCGGAAATTTAAGGATGTGCAGTCGCAGGGGACCACCCGCACGTAGATAGCAGGAAGATGAAAATGATGTTATTCTTAGGTAGGAAGGTACCTACATAGCGAATCGCACCGACCCAGTATGGGTTTATAAATTGTAACCTATTGTCACTATTGTTATGGTAGGTGGAGAAAGCCGTATTGAATTCAGTAAGTAGGTAGCTATTGTAGTTTTTCTGAGATTAGGCCTAACACAAACTCAGCGCGTTATGGTTTAGATGGAGTGATAGTTAAGATGAAGTACAAAAGAAAAGTGCCAAGGAAGCATTAGGTAACTAAAAACTGCTTTCGTAATATTATAAATTCAATGATTGTAATTGACATTTCTATGTATAACATTTTAATTACATGTAATTAACGTTACCAATAAATGACTTGACTATTGCTTCGTTAGGTAGGTACGAACTAATTATTCAGTAGTAAATAGGTAGATAGGTAGGCTAGGTTAGGTTGGGTAGGTATTACACTTTTCCGACTAATTTATTTATTTATATATAAATTATAAGCTTACAGATTAAAAATCCAATCCACACTTACCTATTACATTTTTGCTGAGATAAAAAAATAAGTACCTAATATAAAATGTCGTTGAACATAATCTGGCACCCTCAACTTCGCCCAAACACCTGCAAAAGCTCTTTAACTACAACTAACACAAGTATACATTGATATAATATAGTAACCTGTACATTAATGTACATCGACAGCACGTCTCAGAAGCACTCCGGAGACATGAACACTATTAAAAGTTCCACTAACTCTGCGAGAGTAGTGACGCAACTAGTTTATGTTAGAGACCTATCTAAACACCAAATAGCCTCGGAGATGTAATTCTTACATTGGGTAGAGTATATTGTACAATAGACGTAACTTTTATAGTCGGAACCACAGAAGATATACCTATCGGAGGAGGGAGCGTTGATCAAATATATACAAATTCGTTTTGTACGACTTAATAGTGGTAGTTGTTTGTTTGTTAAAATAAACAAAAAATCGTAAAATTTTGACAAATATTATTCTGAACAATTTCACAATAAATTAACTCGCGTATCCTAAAAAATATAGGTACTAGGTACTATTTGAAAAAAACTTTGACTTCTTTTGAAACACTTTTGCTAACAGTACCTACCTACCTAAACTTAATAGGTGGCTTACTATTCAAACTCAGATATGAAGATTTGAACTGCAGCATAAAATTACTATCCTGAACAAGCAAGTTAGCAAGGAAAGACAAGTCACGAGTAGTGTTTGCTTTAAGTATGTAACCTAATTGGTTTTAATGCAGTTCATATAAAATCATGGCCACTTTCCGTCAGCATTATGCCACATCTGCCAACATCTTATTAAACCAAATATATGTCGGATCGGACATGATTACGGACGATCAGTTGAGACGATGGCGCCATCTGGTGCTACTAAATAGAACCAACGACATCACATAAAAGGCGCAGCAGCGCAGTGGGGGAACAGTTACAGTTGTGCCTCGCGCGTGCGTTGCACTTGCTCTCGGCACTTCACACTGTGTAGTCGATTCGTGCAGACGTTGGGTTTGATTGACTGACGGACTCACGTTACTTTATAGTTCTACCTACATTGTTATTGCTATTGCTGAATTGTAATTTAAATGTAGCTTGGTAAGCGTAAATTCGTAACAGACAAATGTGCTTGAGGAGTTTCTTCCGCGGCTTCTTCTCCTCAGTAGGTAGCACTAGCGAAGCTGCGAAGGGCGGGCGTTTTGGGGGATGTCTATATTGTAATATTTCGTACTCGGTCAAAACTAAATATAATGACATTTGAGTACGAGTTCTGTGTTTTAATGTTTGAACCAGCATTACCCACCTGTTGCCCACAAGATAGTCGTTACCTTGCCTTCCTGCCAAGGATACAGATCCTGTATCCGATATATAGATATCTGTGTGACGCCAGAGACATTCAGGATGTGTAAGGCCAGCCTAAGGAAGAACAA
Organism: Acronicta psi; assembly: GCA_946251955.1. Classification (NCBI taxonomy): domain Eukaryota; kingdom Metazoa; phylum Arthropoda; class Insecta; order Lepidoptera; family Noctuidae; genus Acronicta; species Acronicta psi. The sequence continues at coordinate 6,610,477 of OX276476.1, forward strand.
TAGAAAAAACGCAAACGCGGATTATCTTTAGTAACAAAACTGCTTCTAGTGCTGCTAAAGCACCTAATGTTAAACTGACTTTACACTATCGTTAACTACGGTAACCAACTAACAAAATACAGCTAGAACTTCAACAACTGGGCCACTGACCGCGTAGCTCTCGGAGCGTTTAACGAAATTAACGTGAGTTGAACCTTTAGTTAAATTGCTTTATTAATTTATTAGACTAAGTTTTGTGATTGACCATTGCAGTTGGAATTCTAGGCGAGAAGTGCCTTTTCAAGTATGTAATAGTTCCTAGAACAATGTGTGTTGGGTAAGTTCAGATTGTCGTGTAATCTGGCTTAGGAAAATGAGACACCTTATCACTGGGCACGGTTAAAAAGAAACGACTATTTTTTATAAAAAATAGAAACAGCCCGAACATCCAGGCGAATCTGGGACTTAGTTATTCAAAACATATGACGCTAATATGCAGTGTTATGCTGTTATGCAAGGAAGGGATGTGATAAGAAATTATTGACTACCTGGGTTCTAAACAAGATAACACAATTCTATTTAGTTATTTATTGGAAGTGATGTTTGATCAAAATATTTTGTTTTTATATACTCAAGTACTCAGTGTCGATAGCTATGTTCTATGTTTATTTACCGAAATTAATCCTGTCGAAACATCCTTAAAATAAAACCAATAACCAAAGTTAATTAATTTCGAAGTATTAAACAGTTTCTATACGCTGTACAATCCTGTAGGATATTTTAAATTGTTTTAAGGCAGTTTTGTGCCCTTACAATAGGGATGGTATAGGGATTCTTAGAATCGATATGGGAGTTCGCAAAGAATCGAAATCTATTAGTTTTTTATTTGCTTTTTAAGTTTTATTAGGTAAAATTTGTAATGGTCGGTCATATTGTAATCCATTACTCGCTAGTAAGATTATTATTGTAGTAACATTTATGTTCCATTGCTGGAAAAATGCCTACCTTAACTCTGTTCAAGATTTTCTATCCCAGGCTCCAACAATGTAATATGAAAGAGGATCAAGTTCTTTGTCTATCCTCGAAAAATCTTAGCTGAAGATTGATCTGAGAAGACTGGAAGGAGAGTAGTTGCCCTGCAGTGGGACCATAATATTGGCTCAATAATAAAAATCATTAATAAAATGTATATTCAAGTCGAATATGAATTGATCAAATATTTAGTCCCAACCCTATTTCACTCTCAGAAACAATAAACGAAGGCGTCGATGAATAAATTTGATCTTTAATTTAATATTGTTTTTGCTTTCATATCCGTTCACCAGCTTTCAATATAGGTTACTTACGATGATTATAGTAGGTACACTTATTGTTGAGAGATTAGTAAACCTTGTTTTATTTCAATTCCTGAAAAAATATTCATAAGAGTTGTTAAATAGAAGTAAGTATGGTATAAAAGAATGCATTGTACATTTTATATCGTCGCTACTATCTTATTCTGAGAAGCAACCTAATGCTCTCAGCATTAGGTTGCTTCTCAGAATAAGATCAGGTTATAATATTTCAGGCATGTATGTGATGTGATTTTCAATGTCTTCACCGCTTATCGCACGGAAGCCATTGAAAATCGGTATTGCCCAGAAATTGGGTTGCGGAGGACTGATGGCAGTTGCTTCGTGTAAAATACTGATATTCAACTCCGTCTGGTTAGACTGAAAGTCGACCCCAAAATGGTTGGAAAAAAGGCTAAGAGGATGGTTCGAGACCTATATTGACCCAGGTCATAATGACTAAACCATGAGTGCTCTTATGTCGCAGTATATATCTATCTAGAAGTAAAAAATACAGTTTTCACCAAACTTATTGTCCGGGTTGAAGTTGGCACGAGCTAACTTTAACCCGGCCGTAAAAATCGGAGAAAGAAAAATATTGAATTAGAATGATTTAAAACGACACGACACGGCCTACGACTTGGGCTTTCGTTTATGTTTATTAAAATCTAATATTTTTCTTTCTCCGATTTTTACGGCTCGTAGCTCACGTAGCTCGTGCCAACTTCAACCCGGACAATAAGTTTGGCGAGAACTGTTTGCTGTGCTATGTATTCCAAGTGTTATATCAGTATTTCAAACATTCTAGGTATAGGTAATACTTCAACACTCGTGTTCCTAGCCAGAGTGGTTGGACATGTTATTGTTTCAGTTATCGACGCGAAGAAAATTGAATTCGTCCACAATCCGCGGGATTGCGGGATCGGATCTGACCCGGAATCGAACGGTTTGTTTCCCAATAGTAACAGCCATTTGTTCTGAGGACTGTTGTAACAATAGCAATAGATTGATCGGTATTATGTAACGTTTGTGGTGTAAGACTGATATTGAATTGGTTAGGATGTGGATAAGGATTAAAAATAGGATAGATTGTCTATTATGGACTAAACCTAAGCCGCTAATCTTTATCGTTGTTTGTACCTAAATATAAATGAATATTTTTGTAAAATACAATTTAATAATAAGTAATACTTTACAAACTCTTGGTTAAAAAAACGATTATGAAACTGGTTTTAACACCTCTGTCTAACCATTCGAGCGTGATGACTGCTGGTACCTTTAAAATAGTAGTGCTTGTGTGATGTAAATCTATGTATCTAGTAAACTGTGTACTACAATAGAAAGTAATCCTGAACTTTTATCAAAAACCCTTTAAAAAAAGGAATAAACAAAAAGTATTAAGTATTTTTTTAAGATTCGTGAAGTCAATCTAATCGTGTTTTCGTCTGTTAGTCCTATTCTGACAATAGAAGAGATAGTAAAAAATGTAAAGGAACTCTAAATAAAAGGACTCGATCAAGTTAATTAGTAAGAACGTTTTGTAGAACACTAATTGACTATTTTTTGCACTGGTGGCCTTTTGAGGACAAAAGTTAAAGTAGATGGACTCATTAGTGTTGGAATAGTCTTACGCCGCCTGGCCTTTGTGTTTCTTTGAATATAATGTAGGTACGTTAATTTTATTGTGCTTCTAGTGGTAATGGTGATTTGTGGGAAGTACGCAATATAAATATATACCCTACGAATACAGAGAGGTAGACATCAATTCTAGGTTGCCTTTTTGTTTCACGTTGCCGCAGCACTCGTGTTGATTTATATTTGCTACTATTGTGGTGTGAGTTCATCAAGCTTTTAAGATATTGTAAGATTATGAAGATTTAACAACAAGTACCTCGTTAGACAAATAGTCCTCTCCACAAATTCCATTTGAAAATAGAGTTAAAACGAAGAACCCAGAAAATTATATTTATCGGTAGCTGTACACGAATTTTACGCAACTATTACCTGACCTTGAAATCAGGCATCTTATTGTATGTAACAGAATCTATTACATGAGACATTGGTCGCAATATAATTCAACATTTACATAAATATTGTTCGCCTTTGATTCTTCATTCAGATTTAGTTCGTGAACATAGAAGTTATATCAATCATTGTATTGTTTGCCAATTTTGATGTGTAGCCGTCTAGACAACATAAATTGAAATACTGTTTGAATACATAGGCTCAGCTGACGCTGAAAACGATTTCGATACAAACAATTATATGGGTTAGGTCAAGGCAAATAAAATATTATTACAATAAAAATACAGTGTGAATTGAATGCTATTATTCCAGGGTAAGATTTTCAATTATACCTACCGTTTGTATGATATTTTGTTCATATCACAGTAAAATCCCCTAAATCCTAAATCCCTACCCATAGGTTACCATTTCACGCCTAAATCTTTGAACAGATTTTAGTACAATTTAGTTAGATAAGATTATAATACCTACATCGAGGACAGATACAGACTCCTTTTAGTCTCGAAAGTTTTTTGTTAAAAAAATTTAAAACCGGTGGCAACAAATTCTAAAATAATATTTTTTTTATTTGCAATCTAAGTGTGTGGATGCAAAGGTCTTATGTAGTATACTTAATGGAACATGACTTAGTCCTTTCATTTCCTTCCATTAGCCTTTTTCAGGCGATGCAAAGATGGTAACTTAAAGTTATAGTGGTTACGGCTAATAGCTACTAAACATATAAATTAGAAATAATCTGCGTTATTATCAAAACAATTAGGTACCTATACTACTTACGGCTTATGGAAAGGTGTGGTTGCCAATCGAAATTTGAAATTAGTGATCTTTTATATCAGAGACGAGAAATTGTATCCGAGATTTTGATCGTTATTGTTTGAGAGTATTGGCAAAATCATAGTTCTTTCAGTACGAGTCTTTTTATAAAAAACCTTGAAATGCTTCTCATAAGCAATAACAACTGACAACAATTTTTCTTTGGACAAAACGCGTGCGAATCATTACGCCTAGTCAACATAGTGCTGACTAACGAAGTGGTGTTAGCGCGAAGAAATGAATGTATCGTAACGCGCCTCATTAGGCAGACGCGCGATTCACGCGTGCTATACAAAAATATATAAAGGCTGGAGTATTAGGTTCTTCATCCATCGCGTGCGCTATTGACGCTATTAGATAATATACTTGTATGCATAATATGTTTTAACTAGCCTTTTCCCGCGCCTTCGTTCTTGTAGGTTTAATATTTTCCCCCGTTATTGCAACATTTTTAATTTATATTCAGCTCCTATTGATCGTAGTGTGATGATATATAGCCTATAGCCTTCCTCGTCAAACAGGCTATCAAAGACTGAAATAATTTTTCAAATCGGACCAGTAGTTCCTGAGATGAGCGCGTTCAACTAAACAAACTCTTCGGCTTTATAGTATTAGTATATATTTGAAGACTACTGCGTTATCAGTGGAGACGTTGAGTGCCATTAGTGGTTAACAATCTTTAGAAACACACTGCTTCAAAGACCTATAGCAACACTGGCGAAATTTACCACGATAAGTCTTAAGTCTAAGTGTGAGACCATTTGTTTACAATAGGTCGACTTTTTCATAAACATCGGTACAGAAGCTAAAGTAAATACAGAAGAGAATTACTTCAGATCTTTGGTTTTCTTAAAGCTCAGCAGCCAGCCAGCTCAGCTAGTCTTTTCAGTCTAGGATCTACTCATAAAAAGTTATGGGAAAGCATCTAGGAGACAATAAACTGTTATAACTATTACAGTACACAAACGTAAAATTTCGTATCAAATCCACTTATCGCCTCGCTTACACAGTAGTTGAAGGTGTAAATCGCGTTCTTGCCAATGCTATAATATTAGTGCCTTTCCTCTTGAAATTACGCGTGGCTTTACCCGAGACCACAATAATTAGGGACATCTCTATATGTACACAGTTACAATGTGTGTTTATTGTTTAATTTGTTTTTCGCTGAAGAAAGATAGGGATCCGGAATAGTAACAGTATGGTGGCACGCCAAAAAGATAATATATTTTTTAAACTGTATGACAAAATTATAAAATGCTGGGTGGTGGTAGACTTATTAGTAGCATAATCTAACATTAGTGGAATGGATGAATGGAATAGTGGAGGATAAAGTCTTGTCCACAAGTAAGTTTCTACAGAAAAGAAATAAAACCGACTGCATCACGAGTTAAATAGAATATTACAAACAGTACTGACTCTTGGACAAAGTGAATAATATGAATAATTATACATGCATGTATGTCGGTTTATGTTCGAGTTGTAATTTAGAGCAGCTCTATTTTAATTAAAACTTACTGTGGGAAGCGACAATAGAAACGATTATATTACAATGTTGAATAATTGCTGTAGTCTAATTGCAGCGCTTAATTAAAGGCGAAAGCATCAATTTTGTTTTTATGTAAGAGTTTGTATTCTGTTTCAACTAGATGATACGTAAATATACATGGATACAGCTCAATATATTTGGTAAGATCCCAAACTAAACGTGCTGTAAGCATTCCCAATTGCCTTGAGGGACGCCTCTCAGCCGCGGCCGGGCTCTCGAGGCGCGGTCGTGAGGACGATAGGGCACACTCTCTCTGTGGCCCCCACTTCAATCCCCCTTATTATCCCCTTTTGTCCTTTTACCTTTTGCACCTGTCTGGCTGAGTGACGTGTTAAAATGCAAAAAGCTGTGTTGACTATAGTAAAATGTGGAAAGCTTAAATGAAAAGGTTTTAGACCCCAAAGGGTAGGACTTTCTAGAAGGTGTAGCAGAATGTATCATTATTATCAGTAAATCGAAGTTACTCTTAAAGAAATAACCATATACAAAACATAAAATTTCTATTAATAGTAAGTAGCAAAAGGCAAGGATTTAGAAAAACTGGCGACAGCGGCAGCTGAAGAAGCAGGCTGTAGAATAAATCAATTTCGTGCAGGAAAGCACATTATACTAATATTTTAATTACCCGGCTTTGACGAAGTATCAGCTCAGTACAATTTAGGTCATATTATGTAATTTCGCAAGTAGAACACAGTCTACTGTTTTTTATAGTAAAGATGAGTGAAACAAAGAGGTTGGCCCATCATTAATTTCTGTAGTCTGTTGTTTTGATGTTGTCATTCGCCTTAAAACTTCCATAGTGTCGAACATGGAAAACTTTACAGACTACCAGCCACAAAATCCCTTCATAGTCTTCACCGTTCACGGGACGATATTTATAGCATGCAAATGTTTTGAATAAACCAATATCTCGTGCAATAATGCTCAAAGACTTGTAATGTAAGTGTACACAAGACAGGTATGCGTCTTGAGCACAAAGCTTTGGGAACGTGTTTTTAGTTCATTGCGCTGGAAGAGAAAATTTTGTAGGACACCTGTAGTTACTGCTACGTAACAATGGGCACAGTTTGAGGAAACGTAATTGGTCGTATTTTGTGTGCAATGTGTACATACTGCTCACTTCTTTTCTTGTAGACTTCAATTCTTAAAATAAAATCTGTACTGACATTTACAATTTTATTCGTGTTTAATTCTGTGTATTGACTATGGTAATAGGAATGATTTATACTAAAGAAATACTATACTCGCTCGGTCCAGTATTTTCTAGTGAGAAATGCAATTTGTTAGTACAACCAACTATTTTGACATACAGCATCCTGATCTACTGTTATGGGTACAAATTAGATAATCCTGTAGGTTTAAAAAAACACACATTCTATGATGTCAAGACGTTTAGGTAAGGGTATAAAAGAATGCATTTTATAAAAACAAAACACAAACGATGATAATATTAGTAAACGTTATGAACGTTTAAAGATCCTGAGCAAAAGAATTGAGGTTTTCTGTAAAATGTATTAAAGGATTGGTTTCTAAACACTTAAGTTAATATTTTCGTTTGAGTGGTTTTAAATACACAAAATTATTAATCATTCTAATCTAAGAGTATTTGATATTTATCTTTTAACTAATTAAAAATCGAAATTGGATTTCTTATACAAACAACCCTTCAATGAGAAAGGTATTTCAATTAAAATATCGAATACCCAGTTTCTAGAATTATCCTAGAGTTACTTAGTAGCACGAGTAGGAATCTATAGATTACTTTAAGGTAATGCCATCGTACTGTAAGCCTATTTAAGCCTAGTCATTCGTCAACGCCTAGTCACTGACGGCAGAAACTTGACGTGTGTAATCTCAGTCCTAAGTCAGGGATGCGAAGGGTTTGCCTTTGAGATGTTAAATAGCAATGCCAATTGAAGGTCATCAAGTTCAAAACATTTTATACTAGCTGTGCCAAGCATGCGTACTTTTTTTTGGTCAGTAACCTTTGCGGTGATTTACCATTTCATAGCAATTGGATAAATTATATAAGTAGGAATGCTGGAACTAAAAATGCATTTTATGGAATATATCGATCAGCTTAATATTATCCAAGACACACAGATGTCGTACTTTTATCATCAAACCTTTTAGTCAGTTCAGCTGTACCAACGCCTTTGAGCAATTCAAGTGAAAAGGCGGTGAGAAATCGTTTTTACCCGACTCTCCAGAAGAAAGAATGGTAGGTATGTTTTTTTGGCCTACATTATCCTCCGCTTCCCAGCTTTGTTACCGCTGTTTTTGTGCCATTATCATTCAAGGAAAAGGTGTATAAGAGTGACACTGTCCTCTATTATTCCCAAACATTATCTGCAATGAAATATTGACTAGATAAATAGTGTTGTATCCTGTGATATAAAACGTCGTCGGTTACCGGAGCAGTTCTTATCAGAGCTCATTTTATGACCACCTAAATAATGGACATTTTCGAGAGAATTTTATTCAATTTCCTGGGTCTCTGCTTTGAATAGAGAATGTTTTACATAATACTTTAGTAGGCTTGGTATTTTTAGGTATACCAATATTTTCCCTTAACTGATGTGACGAAATTTTTCGGATTTTGATGGTTGCGTTCTTATAGATCATTCCAAATATTTTGTTGACTATATAGCATCTACCGCCGAAAATCGCGAAAATAACGAAAATTTTGCCAATTTGAAGCTGTAGCAGCAGACTTGTAAGATCGTAGGACATTACTGGAGCCCACTGGGAAATCATTTAAAGTACGTTTCTAATTATTCTCATGAAATAATTCTGCGCATAACTTGACTAATTTTCCCTCCAAGCTCAAGAGCTCAAGCACAATTCTGAGGACTTCTTCATCCATGAAACTTTAAATATCTCGATGTAATTTTGTGTAAGCGGAACAACACTAATATGATAGCAAGCTACCCAAAATTTTAGATATGAACACGCCAAAATAGCCTTTATCATTATGGAGCTCGTTACAAATTCCTGTGGCATGTTTAAAACCGTAAAATTTGTCCGGTGGGCGACCGTAGGAACCCTATGTAACTAGGTTGCCTAATATTGCATACTCGGTTAAGTCGTAAACTGCGAGGGACTGTTGTAACCTTGGAGATAGGATTCAGTGGACCTGTTAAAAATATGGTAATTATTTTAACATAACAAAAGCAGCGCTAAGGGAGGGTTAATTTTTTCGCTTTGTTAGTTTAATAGTGTAAATAGGTGAACAGATTAGTAGCAATTGGAGCACGCAAATAGTTACTGAGTCCGTGCTTTTATACATAGAACGTGCTGTTTATTCTATCTCGGTGTCTCGATTTTTGTATTACAAATCTTCAACAAGATTACTAACTGACTTGTGAAGGCGACATTTCTGCGGCGTGACACCATGCTCCTGCTAAGTTACTTTCACTGCATGATGCACTCCATTTTTGATATAATTATTATGAAAACTTGATTCGGGCTGTAGAAAAGCCTACCCTTACTAATACTGCTGACATATGAGAAGGCAAAAGGCTTATTTATTAATTAGTGACAGTGTTAAGCACCGGTAGTGATAATTTATTCGCAGCGGCTAATTGATTACTACATTAGATACGTGGGTTGGCCAGTCTGAGACGGCATTGAGATCATTACCCCGCTTCCTTTGAATACACATACCGTACTTAGTAATTATTCACAACGACTGATTGCTGTTTAGGTGGGGGGAATTATTTAACTAGAATGCTGCAGATTGTACCTAATTTGAAACAGAGAACTTTGTAGATATTAGGAATTCAAGAGAGGTAGGGCACAGCCATTTATGGCTCAAATCTGGAGCAGCCCACCTGGGGAAGTACCTCCACCTTACAGAAAACTGCAGCCAAATAACACACTTTATTGTGTGTTGTGTTCCTGCAGTAAGTAAGGTCGCCAGAGATCCTTCTAAGTATGCGCTGCGCTGGCAGTAAGAGGAATTTTCCCTCAAACTGTCGGCGCAGTGAATCCTCCATAAACCTCAAGTTCAACCTCAGTTTTTCGGGTCGGCCACGCGCGAGTGATACCCCTGGTGTTCAAGCGTCCATAGGCTATGGTAACCGCTTACCATCAGGAGGGCCATATGCTAGTTTGCCACCTTAGTGGTATAAAAAAAATAGATTTTGGCTATAGTGTTTAATAATATTGTTTACAAAGTTAGATTATTAGGAAAAATTACTCCATCAGAGTCACGATTGAGGAATTCAACATTATCAAGTGGAGACTGTGAACTTATGTACTAAGCCAGATGTTTCGCATTACAAGCTACCTGACAAATATAACAACAGTAGAAATACTTTTCAATTTGAAATGTTGAAGTCTATGTTGACAACTTTAGGCATCTTTTCCCCTACAATATTATAATTCCACACAACTTTGTTTTAATAAAAAATGTACAAGAGGAAATGTGACTGACATAAACACAGTTATTTTTAATTCCGCTAGTCTCCGGCTCCGAAATCAAATTAAGTACTTAAAAGAAAGGGCGAGGTCCTTGTTGTAGCGACGAAAAACCCGAATATCCTGGCAGAGCAAATTGTGCGTAATCTTGGCGCGACCGCCACCCCGCAAAAAGGTGAGTTTCCTCCATTATGAATAACTTCCACAGCGTTCATCTAATTTAACTTGTAAACATTACAATTTAGTCGCCCATCTCGACTTGATGCCTCCAAAAGTGCTATTCGCTACCTTTATTACCGGAATTTTTATTTCGTATCTTGCTTTTTGTTCGCCTGTTATTTCTTTATGAGTAACCTCGTTTATGCTTACGAAAACAGCTAAAGATATTTTAATAGTCGTTTTAGGGCCTAGGTAGATAGATTTGCAAAAATCTTTGTCAATACTTTTATTGCATCGTTTCTATTTAGTGGAACAATTGTACAAGTCATTTCGTTTCAAATTGTTTTTTGATAAGTAAACTTGTGTTTAAATTAAAGTTTTTTTTAATAAATTAAAATATCGTGCGGCATTAAGGATCTATCACCAAAGGAATTATTTGATAACTACATAATAAGTTATACCTACCTAAGTACTAATTATTAATTTTTATTTAAAAAGATATCAATTGCCTTCAAATCGACGCACACAAAGTCAACATTCAACTAAAAATCCGGCCTTTCACGTTTCAATTGAGTCACGGATTTAGCAATACTAAAGTTACATTAAAACGCTTACATTACAAACCAGCTTGAACTAACCGAGCTGTGTTTAACGTTGAACTGGCTGCTCAAAATACCTTTTGTGTAAATTGCCCTGTTCGTAGGGCTCTCACAATGTGACCGACGCGACGTTCGGCCAACATCGCAGTAAAGGCTGTAATTGCATCCGCTACAGACGATTTGCTGCGATCACCCGGTTCTATCAGAATGTGTATTGTTGGTTCTATCAGTTTATCGTCAGCTCTGATCAACTCATTTTTGTTTATACCGATTCAAAAGGCCATACCAAGGGTCAATGTTTCTCATTTTCCGAATCCACTGGTAGTTTTTTTTTCTTTACTTAGTTGTATACTTTTTAATTTGAATGATTGAATTACTTTCATGCGCGTGTTCTGCACGTGGATGAGTAAATACTATTATACAATATACAAGCAATATGTATATGTGTGTTTGTAATCGCGTTTACGAAATTGACTTTGACAATTTCTATGAAATTTAAAATTACAATCTCGTTTCTGGGAAAAATGATTTCACGCACAAGGCTATATATTCTTAGCTACAAACGAAGCACAATAGTTCGCTAGACGTTTTACATCCATACTAAGTAGAGTTTTGTGATCCAGGTGGTGGTAATATAATGCGATAGGTGCTGATATAATCTTTCCTATGATTACAAATAGAAAGGAGTCGGTAAAACAAAACAAAGAAATCAATCTCGTAAACAAAAATAACTCCACAGAGAATTCCGAATCAAAGTCGTAAACTGTCTATTGAAACAGGCGATACCTTTTGCCGTTAGTCGTGGCTTACGTGTGGCCGGCGGATGGCAATATTGGCTATCTCTATGCAACGACGTACTTACGAACATAGCGGTCTACCAGCAAATTGGTTCCATCGCGTAATATTACATTAATTTTATTAAACAGAATAAAATATTTGGGTAAGCTTCAATAAGCTAGGTAAAGGAACTGTTCTTGATGGATTCATTCATTATTTTTTGCTATTTATAAATTGTCGTGGAAATTGTAGTAAACCAATTATCATCAGAATGAAAATTCAGTTTGTAGTTTGATCAACTTAGGTATTTAAAAAGTTTTATTACATACTTACAAGCTTTGTTTGGGTTAATTTAAATATTAATCTATAATTTTAGTGATACAGAATCCTGATTAGAGATGTTTGCTCTTTCTTTCAGCAGTGTATTGATAGTGTGAAGGCAAGATTACATAAATTCAATTTAGGCACCTCAGAGAGCTTTGCAAATTGCCTCGTCGGCCAGCAAGTGGAGTTAACCCTTTGATGCTGATCGCTAGCGTCACTCCGTCACCCGAACATTCCGGAAAGCTTTGAAACGCTCCATAGATATTCAGTCAAGGTAAGCTACGCTAGTTACGCTACGTCCGATAGTGAATTTAAAATTCTCGATAGACATTTACTGGACGAACTCTAGACCCCTAATAAAATTTTAAAGTGGAGTGAAATGAACTCGGTATCCTGATGTAGCATTTATATTTAAGGAAAACATTTTGTAAATTGAAATAAAAGATTTAAAAATATAATCTAAACAATTTTCAATAAAATCGAGACACATACTCGATAGAAGAAAATTGTGAACTTGAGTCAATATTATAAATTTACAAGTTGGTGGTAGTATCAGCAGTAGCGTAAACTACTCTCATGGTGTTGGTGAAGCCTGTTCCTTGTCTCCAACCGGAGATGATGACTATCGGATCGCCAATTCTTATGAAGCCTCTCTCTACGGCCCATTTGACACAGAAATTGACTCGTTTCTCAAGATCGGTTGCCCATTCTGTGTCCGGAGGATCTACAAATTAAATCATAAAAAAATCGATTAGATGAACTCAGTGATGCAATAAAATCCATGGAGACTAAATTTACTTTAATCTCGTAGTGTCAAAAATTAGTTAAATGTTAAAAATGCTTGTGTTATGCTGGTAAAGTTTTTTACAGAAGCATTATACATACGGACGGATATTATAGGAGAAACATAATAAGAATCCGTCGAATGGCTGTGCTTTAGAGACGTGCTATAAAAAAATATATTCCACAATGGATACGAATGATTGTTATTGAATTAAAATATACCTACCTTCATAAACGAGAGGTATGATTCCTCTCCACATATGTAGCTGGCGTGCTATAATCGCGTATCTGGTAACTGCAAGTATTGGGCAGCGAGGTCTAAACTTGGCGACAATCTGTGCCGAGTGACCTGAAGTTGTCACAACAACAATTGCAGCGGCTATAGATCTTTGGGCTGCTAACACTCCTGCCATTGCAGCACCAGTAGATTGGTCGCATGGCAACGGTGTCTATTACAAGCAAATTTAATACATTAATTTTACAATTTTATTGGTACCATAATGTCAATACTTGTAACAATATTTTGTATCAAAATTTAGTAATATACTAAACAGGATTACGTAATGTTGAATGTTAGGTTAATACTCCAATGTTCCCTACATTGGGAAACAAAGGTTAACAAAGAGGTGAATAATCAAGTTTCAAATCACCAAGTGATCTAAATTACCAAACTGTGTAGGTACCTAACTACCTACCAAATCTAATGTAGGTAAATCAATATATCCATAATATCCTTCGAATATTATTTATCACCACTGGATAGCTGCTAGTGCTGCTACCCGCCGGATAAATTAAAAAATGGAACAACATTTTTATGAAATTATCTGCCAACTAATTTAACGGGAACGGGTTTAGTAAGCTGTGAAGAGGCCCTAAATGTATCAATTTAACTACATTAGATTTGTAACGAATACCTAGGTAGTTGTTACTATTACCTTATCAATAAAATCGTAGAACACTTGCTTGGACCACACACAAGCCTCGGCTTCTTTACAAGCACTGGACATGGTTGCGACTGTATCTACAGGATACGTTCCTACTGCAGTTTCTGCGCAAAGTACCAGGCTATCAGCACCATCAAGGATACAGTTCGCAATATCAAGAAGCTCCGCTCTAAGAGGAATCTTTTTGTATCTCATGCTGCTTAGAATGTGAGCGCTTATACTGATGGGAACGTTGGCCTGTTTAGTAAGAATTACTCTTTCAATGAATCGGCGGTTAAAACTTATGTTACAAAAACGTAAGTAATGGAAGTTCATTTTCATAATGTTTGTTGTGGATTGGCTTGGTCAAAAAAGTTGGAAATTTTCGATACTAGGCTTAAAGTAAATTACCAGTATAGTAACAATTTCGTACTAATTGAATTACCGAATTTGAACGATGTAACTTACACGATTAGCTCGAGCGATCATATTTTTCTGCGCTATCACTAGTTTTTTTGGCGTGATGTCAGATCCTAGTTCTTGTCGGGTAATCATAACACCATTTGCAACCTGAAAAGCATACTTTCATTCCTTTACTATTGGTTAAATGATTATTGTTAAACCGGATACTATTCATGAGTTTGTAGAGAAATAGTATATATAAGTAACAAGCGATAGAGTTGAGTAAAACCATACGAATCCGAGGAGCAAGCCGACAAAAATTATCAATTTTTTTTACAAACCTCTAAAATCGCATCAAAATTATGGAACCCTTGAATCGTTTGTATATTTGCTACTATGGCAACTTTTTTTCCTTTCTCTCCCAATATTGCTTTAAGTTCAGTGACACAACTAGCTGAGTTTACAAAAGCTGCAATGATAATGTCAACCTGTAAAATAAAATGTTTATTGAATAGATCTTTCAACAATATATTATTGCGGGCTTCGACGTTACAATATCACAATCTTCTTAGCCTTCTAGTTTAATCAGATGAATATCAGTAGGTATAAGCAGTATTTATCAAACCATTTAACTACTTTTCGGTTTGTTTGATTGAGATACCTATAGATTGTTATTCATACTGTTATCTTTACAAATAAACCGCTAAAAGATTTTGATTAAATTTCGTAGATAGATTGCATTCTGAGAAAGTAAATAGGCTATCATTTTTCTTAATAAGTCCTTTTAGATGTGACAACAACCACGGGTAACAGCTAGTGCTATACAAAAATGTTTTTACAAAAATAATACCTGATTATTGAGCGCCATTTCAATATCAAGTTTATCTTTATCTGAGTAGTTAGGCATGTTCAACACAACACTAGGCACAAACACATCTTTGTAAGATCCAAGAAATCCACCTCTTTCAATTTTACAAGTCAAAGTTGTTGAAGAGATCATTTCGACCTTGAGCATGATGGTTTCGTTGTCCAATAATATATAATCGCCTTTGTTCATTTGTTCAGCGAAGTACATGAAATCTACGTATACTGTGTATGTGGAACATCGATCTTTGTAAGTTTCGTCTGTCGTCAATCTAACCACGTCACCAGTTTTTAGTTCCACAGTTTCGCCAAAAGTCTGAAAAGGGCATTTGTTATTCGTAAGTGATTTAATAAAATTAATCTGTTTTATCTTTAGTTAATTAAATATAAGCTGGTATAAATTATAAACAAGTAGTGTTCAACAATGGAAAGAGGTAAAGCTAGTAGAAATATTACAAAAAATCTAATAGTTTGTAAATGTAGGTACAGTTCTCGCCAATCTTTTTGTCCGGTCCGAATGAATAAAAACGAAAGCCTACGACTCGAGCTCTTATTAATTTGAATCCAATCTTTTTCTCTCTGCAATTTTTACGGCCGGGTTAAAGTTTGCTTGTGCCAACTTCAGTCTGGCCAAATACTGTATAGATAGGTTGTATCTCCGGAAGTAATGATCACAAAACATTTCAAATTAGTTGAATAATTTTCAGAATTGGATCAGTTGTGATAAATTCACGCGACAAATGATAAATGTAAAATGACACAATTTTTTGTAAATAGATCTCTTAAAGATGAATTCACTTGTAAAAGGCAAGTTACTGTCAACATTTTTTTTCAATATAAAAAAAATATATAATATAGGAAGGTTATATAAACCTCAGCTATGCGTCCAGTCCTAATTTTCCTCCCTGATAGTCTCATGGCGATGGACAATGGATAATTCTTGCCCATCTTAATGCTGAAGTTTTTGGCTGCTGTTCGGAGCAATTTTATACATTCTACATGTTCTTCTCTCGGCCCGAAATTCATGTTTAGCAAGGCAACGTTCATACCGGCTCCTATCATCTGTTCCAGTATGTCAACATCGTAAGTAGATTTGCCTGGAAATAATAATAATTACACCAAAACATACTCAATCTTAAGCAAGCCATTTAGTAAATCTATACAAGGTGGAAAGGACATCGACGCACAAACGTCGTGACAAGGTTTCTCTTAAGGTCAAAAATAAAATGACTTAGGTCATTCATGTAGGAAATCATCGGTTATTATAGATATTGACATTTTTAAGAGCGTAGTGTATTGCTGAAAACGTGATTATAATGCTCCGCGGTGAATGTTATCGCTCGCGCGATCCGAAATAAATAAAATAATTATTTTTTAATTATAAATCTAATTTGGGTAGATAGAAATAATGTTTTTTACACGTTCAAGTAAAAAATCTGCAGAAAAAATTGAAAAATTGATGATAAAAGTAAGGGAAAATTTCAACGCAGGGGTGCGTTGATGTCCCTTCCACCTTGTATTTATGTAGGTATTCATTTGTAAAAATAATGTCAATTCAAGTGTGATTTTTCTTCCGCGTCGTTTCAAAACCTCTTATAATATTTATATTAGTTTTAGTATTACCCATCGAGGCTATAATTCCAGTCAGTCGTTGACATGGGGGTGGAGCTTTGATATCCAAGTTTAAAACGTGGTCCAGAGGTGTGTACGCATGTGTTGCTGCTAGCTGCTGCCCCGGCAACTCCATGGCGTCATACTACAAGATATTTTCAAAATTAGTCTACTATTAATTTCCATAGCTACACAAAAAACACCACACATCCATACTTATTTTATGCTATTTTTTTTTTCTCTTTTAATATATATACAGGGTTACAGGTTAAGTCGACCTAGATCCGTTAAGGGCGTGTAGTACCCATCTTTTCTGACATATTTCACTATAGAACACCCTACCCCAAACCTAAGCGTTTTCAAGAAAATCGACATTTAAATTTAATATTTTACTAACTTTTTTAACTTTCAATCGTTCAGAACAAAGTATTTAGTTAACCTACGTAGGATTATGGTTATTAAATTCATAGAGCATCTTAATTCGCATGTAAAAAATCAATAATAATAATTATAAGATGCACTAACTTCAAAATATTGTAATTAATGGCAAAAAATCGGCAATTTTTATTAAAAAAATTAAATGTCGATTTTCTTGAAAACGTTTAGGTTTGGGGTAGGGTGTTCTATAGTGAAATATGTCAGAAAAGATGGGTACTACACGCCCTTAACGGATCTAGGTCGACTTAACCTGTAACCCTGTATACATTCGATTATTATTTATTGCTGACATTGTAATTTATATTTGTGTTGTTCTTGATTTTCCATATTATATTAAATTAAACTATTCATGACAACATAATTTTATAACTTGTATGCCCTAGCGTTAAAACATAGCGTGCCACTGTAACACTAAAGAACTGTATTTTTACCTATGTTTAACAAGAATAAATGATTTGATTTGATTTGATAAATACGAAAGTAGCGTCTTTTTTTTACATTACGGGTAAACCGCTTAACAGATTTCGATAAAATTTGGCAAGGAGATAGATTGCATCCCGAGGAATGACACATTCATTCATCAAGCTACATTTAGTCCCGAATAGTCCGTTAGGATGCGATTGTTAACACTTGAAACAGCTGTGCTATTGTGAGTGCCCTCTGTGCTGCTACTTAACTGATTTGAGCTGATGCAGTAGTTTTTTTTACCATGCGTCTGCAAATCCTCCATTGACCTCAATGACCTCCATTAAGCTGGTCAATGGGATACGGTTCATGCTTATGTTATGATGATATTGTATATTATAAGGGATCACCTAGTTGGTATCTAGAATGTAATGATGGAGACTCAACTGTAATGTAGGATAGGACACGTCTGTGGTCTGGTGGTTCGAGTACCGACTGCTGATCACGAGGTCGTGGGTTCGATTCCCACAGGACACAAACATTTTTTGTGATGAACTTAAGTGTTTGTGTTTGTCTGGGTGTTTTCTATGTATTATAAGTATGTATTTACAACAACAAAAAAAGTATATAAGTATTATATCCATTGTCTAGTACCCATAGTACAAGCTCTGCTTAGTTTGGGACTAGTCATTCCTAATGTCCATGTCATAGCGTGTATTTTGTGTGAATGTACAATTATAAGAAAACTTACTTCCGAAAGCTTTATATCATTCTCTGTAGGCCAGACCATGGTTAGTTTTAAAAATATTTCATTAATATATCAATTATAAAATAAATTCCAATACAAAATGTGGCGGTTCTCACAAACTTCTTATCATTTATAATGACAGATGTCAATAAGCTATATTTTTTGGATTCTGTCATCTTCTACTGTCTTCTACAGTAAAAAGCGGCTGGCCCACTAATAAATTAGATGTTTATGGATGTAGCTAAAAAAAAACAAATTACTCACGGGTATATATCCAAACTCCTGTCACTGAGAATTTTAATGAAGAACCCAATAACTCTTTATTCGCAGACTTCACACGCCGTGGAGAAAATCCCTCAGGCATGCAGGTTTCTTCACGATGTTTTCCTTCCCCGTTGTAAGCAAGTGATAAGACTTAAGGCCGTTAGAAAAGGCAATTCGTTAGGGGCATTTATTTGAGGCAGAATAGGAATAAAGTTTCGTCGATTTTAGAATGTAATTATGAAACACTAGCTTCACGCCAGCGGTTTCGCTTGCGTGGTATTAATTTTTTTTGTCCCGTTTTTGCAACATTTACATTACTACTACGCTCCCATTAGTCGTAACGTGATTATAGCCTATAGGCTTCCCCGATAAATGGGCTATCTAACACGGAAATAATTTTTCAAATCGGTGCAGTAGTTTCGGAGCCTGTTCAATACAAACAATCAAATCTTTCCTCTTAATAATATTAGTGTAGATAACCTAATAATAAAAGCAATATTTCGAATTCTATAATTATCATAATTTACATAAAAAAAAATTATAACTGAACATTTATTCCTAACAATTATTCTTCTTTAATCCCTTAGCCAACGTAACCAAGGATTAGAATGTTAACAAAAGTCACGTGGATCAGTACCAAGTCCTAATTGGGGGTAAGCTGAATGATAAACAAGTACCACAGCTGCCGCTAACAACGCTGACAAAAATAAATAAAGCTCAGGTAGATAAACACGGCTGAGTTTTATTTGTGGTGTAACCATTAGGGAAACGAAAGATAAACGCGTCAACATAGGCGAGATTTCTGCTGGTTGAAGATTTTTAAGGAGCATATATTCTTTCTATCCTTGATGTTTTTTGGAGAAACTTATACAGTGGACCATGATACCGGTAGCCTAGATCCAAATGTGAGCAAAAAAAATATAAATATTTTAGCACACAAGTGCAAACGTTTATATTGGTAAACAATAAGTTTAAGCTTCAATAGGTAAGTTACCTTTAATACTTTTACGTGTATGATATTGTGAAGTTACAATAATATAACTGTGTAGGTAAGCTTTCTTCAGAGAAATATTTATAGATTTCAGTAAGACAAGCAACTTTATAATGTGTCACGTTTTTTTATAATATTTATTTAATAATGTAATATTTATATAATATTTTTGGGGACAATTTTACACAGCACCATCTAGTCCCAAACTAAGCAGAGCTTGTCCTATGGATACTAGACAATGGATTTAATACTTATATACTTTTTTTTGTTGTAAATACACACTTATTATACATAGGAAACACCCAGACAAACACAAATACTTATATTCATCATCACATAAATATTTGTGTCTTGTGGGAATCGAACCCGTGATCCTCGTGATCAGCAGTCCGGTACTCGAACCACTAGACCACAGACGTCAAAATATTTAGTATTATTTATTTAGTTTATTTTTATTAGTTATTAGTTTAGTTAGTTATTAGTTTAGTTTTATTTAGTTTATTATAGTTTGTAAACGAGTAAATGAGCCACCCGATGATAAGTAGTCATCTACAGGTCCCCAGTCCCAGGAACATCCGCAACACCAGATGCGTTTCTAATGTGATTCCGATCCTTAAAAGCTCCAAAGCCTGCAAATCAACCGATTACTACTACCGCTTGGAATTTTATTTATCCTAAAAACTGGAAACGAAATATTCACAATGATTTCCTTGTGGTCTCCAGTTAGTAGTGTTGCAGTGGATTCGATACATATCTGATAGTATCGTCAGCCCAAGGGAATCATAATCTATAAAATTCTCGTCCTTCTGATACGTAAACCTTTTGTGTTCAGACTCAGAACACCTCCCAAAGGCCCACATCAAGAGTTACAATGAAATTCACGAATTGCGATGTGAAAATATATTCAAGTAAATTCTATTTTGTATGGAACTGTTAAAGTGCTAGGGAGTACGTACTTGCTTATACTGATATTAAAAGTGTTAGGATAGCAGAATATTGTTGTATGTATTGTTCTAGCCTTTATTATTTTAAATTCTTGTGGGCATAGATGTAGAATTTGACTAACATACTAGCACCAATTTCCACAGAGAAAAATATAGAAGAATTTAACTGTTTCATCGGTGTGTGTGTCTTCAAATTTTACTGTAATGAAGTGATTTTCAAATAATTAACAAACAAATATGATTCAATTTGTTTATTTTCTATCATCGATGTCATTATAATCAAGTAAGCCTGAACTGAATTTCTCTTTAGACACTTCATTCGCTGATTGAGTCGTGTTAAACGGTAGCAAAATTACCTCTTGCAGAAAAATGATTGATGATAATCTTTTGTCAGACAATAAAAATATACACTATGTGTATAAGCATTTAAGGAAACTATACATGGACATGTCTCACGCACAAATCTTCTAAAAAATATAAATATAATTCAATCCAGTGGCTCCTTTGATAAAAACTAAGTTGTGCTATAAATGTTAAAGTTCTGAATATTAGTCTTTTTCTTTCGGTTCATCTGTTTTATTGGTTTCGTCATCTTTAGATACATTTTGGTCTTCCTCATTACCATCCTTGCTACCACCAGCTTCTTCTTTATTTATTTCCATTTGCGTAGTTTTTTCCTTCTCTGACTTAGTAGTATCCATAATTGCTGGGTACGTGTGTATATCAAAATCGTGATAAGATTCGGGACATCTAAAAAAAGCGTAATTATAAGTTCATACAAACGAAAATCTCTTTTTTAGAGGTTAAGTATTATTCAAGACTCAAGTTTAGGTTATATTTATGTAACAAAATAATGCTTAAAATTTTGTATGGCCTTTATTCTGATTATAATGAGCATCTTGATTTGAAATCTGCGCTTTACTGAACTGAACAGAATTATATACATTTTCTAAAGGATTTGTATAGTTTCGAAGCAATAGTACAATTTACTTTTTTTATTTGGCAAAAGTGATCAGATTTTTATGAAACTTTTTTCTTGCCATCCGACTCTGTTCTTTTCTCTTTCGAAAATAGGGAAGGTGCATTCCTAACATCGTACTACTGCATACTCCTATTACGCCATGATTGTGTATCATGTAGGCGACGACTTCAATACAGGGAATTATGTAACTTACTCGATTGTATTTTTCTTGGTTATAGTGCAATTCCATACCCTGACCGCATCACAAAAGGAGCTTCCTTCAGTCCCTTTTTCCAGGGTTACGTAGTGATCACCATAGTCTATCCAGTGCTTTTCCACCGCAAATTGAATGGCAAAGTCGATGCGGGCTTGCACGGTCTTAAACCAGGTCCTTCGAGGACTTCCTGTACGGTGATGGGTTAATTAGTTCTTCTATGCAATCTCCGCTAATAGACTACATTAGATTGTGTATTTGTAAGAAATACTGTTAAAAAACATGACAATTCTTATTCTTATTTTTACTAGCATTTTCCTAACCATGTTGAGGTCGGCTTCTAGTCTAACTAGATGCGGCTGAATATCAGTTTTTAACATGAAACGACTGCCTCCACACCTCCAGACCTCCACAACCCTATTTCTGTGCAACACCGATATTTGAAGGATTGACTAGTTTTCAGGCTTTTTGGGCTTTTGACCACCACCAAAAATTGTCATAGGATAACCTGGACCGCAGATCGCTTGATCAGCGTAGTTTATAACTAACTAAGCAACGAGTAATATGACAATTACCTTTATACAAAAGTGGAATAACACTTCGGTATGTTTTTAGTAGTCTTATGGTCCTGGTCCTGGTGCTGACTGCGAGGACAATGTTGTTAGGTTGCAACCAATTTAAGAGGTAGGTGGTGCACCCAGTCACTGTAGGGACTACGATGCAGCGGGCATTAGTTTGATTGGCGACAACAGCACAAGACATGGCACAAGCTTCAGCCGCATTTACCGGCATTTTGATCTAAAAATATACAATCGTAATATTTTTGCGTTTGTATACATGCCCAGGAAGTGCTTTACAACTTCTACTCTATTAATATTTTGTATAAGTAACACGTTTTATATATTGATCTAGCGAAATATGTATTTATTTTAAACTAGCGGCACAATGCATGCTTTTTTGTTTTTTGTTGTTGTGATGCGTACATTTTATCACCAGTGTCATCGTAATCGAATGGTAAAGGAACAGATGAAGGACTACTAAATTATTTTCTTCTTCGAATTTACTCTTGTGGTATTTCAACAGTTCCAATTGATATTAATATACAAGACTCTTACCCGAGATACTAGCTGCCAAAATCCAGTTCGGTCCATAGTAAGAGGTTCTACGCTAGCGCATATTTCATTCATATTTTTCATAACTTCTATCACATGGTCAATGTTCTGAGATTCTGCGATAACGAAGCCTGAGGTACCTTCCAGTATTGCGTTAGTCACATCAGAAATCTCGCGGGTACTTATAATGCCAGTCCGGAGAGCCTCGTGGAATACTCCACCAGATATGTAGAACGGTTTTCCAGCCTGTAGTATGAAATTTATTTCCTTATAACTACCTATTTCATAAGTCAAATATATATATTAGGTATAAGTACTCTGTACCTGTCTACATTTTCCACCGACATAACTTTGTATTAAATTCATACGATTGTATAATGTTTTGTCCACTTCAAAAGCCAGAAACTCTCGTGCAAGTAAAATTCCGTCCGCTTCCTAAAAGTGAGAAAGAAAGCAAGAAATTGAGAATGCTTATCCACAGAGCAGCATTGTCAACACTGCTCCTATACTTCATTTGAAAATAGTACGAGTAGATCTTAGTGAACTTTATCAGTACTGCTATGATGGCGTTGTATAAAAGGCCTGTTAGCTTTAGATTTGTGGTCCTAAGCGCCACTGCTACGCTCGAGGTTTCGATTCCCTGGTTGAGATTTGGATTTTCCTAATTCTTAGTATCAGCTCGGAGTTTCAATTTGTGCCTGGTTAGAGGCAATAGGGACTTAAACATACTGCCAAACTGTGGAACTAAATCAGTACACCTCTCCCTAATACGATAAAGTCCAGAAATCAGACGAGAAAATCTTACTCTAATGAAGTCATCAATGCTAAGGAGTCCTTCTTGAGTAGATATACCAGTAATAATCTTAGGTCTTTTAAGTTTTGATCCAAGATAGCGCTTTATTTTCTTAACTGTGTCGATATGACGCGGATAGTTCACTATTATCATATCCAACTGAAAACACGAGTACGAGTGTATATCGATTAACACAACAAGCCGTGTTAAAAATGTCGTAACAAACTTAAAAAAGCCTGTTCTATAAAAATAATGACTGTATAATAAATATTTCATTTTCCAATAATAAAAAAAAACAGTGAAAAATGACTCCATAAAAAAATTCACATTAGCTAAAATCAATTGGTATAATTATTGCAATGTCAAATAATAATAATAACTAATTTAGGACAAGGTATGATGATGATAGTATGATGAGTTATGAAGTGCGACATACCTGATATTCTACAGCAAATTTAATAAGATGCAAATCCTGCTTCGAAATAAAAGGTCGTGTTCGTATTGCACCCCTCATGCAGACATAGGCCATATTGTGTAGTTTACCACCTTTGGTGACCATACATTTGACCGAGTTATCATTAATTATCGCCGTACAGCATAGTATGATTTCATCTTGGGATATATTCAGTTCCATTCCTATTGTTACATCAGACGTCAAATAAGGATTGTCAAGAAATATCTGCGTTTCATTACATTTATCAAATTGTGATATTTCACTTGTTAGAATTATTTCTGAGTCAGCCTCTATCATAATTTCAGGTACTTCCTGAAAAATCTGCTGATTAAAATAATCATACACAACTGATAGGTACTAAGCATTCCTAGAATACAAACTATCTATTAGTGTCTATATTTTATTTTAGTATCATGCATTCTGAAAGAAATAGTGACTATTACTTTACTAAGATAACGTTTCAACATACAATTACGCCTGTAAATAGTACCGTTAGGCAGAGTTGCTCTTAGGTGTTGCAGATATTTTTATAGACACACTTTGTGCATTGTGCAAGTATGCTCCACGTCTATGCTGTGGTTACAAAAAAGAGGCGGCAAACTTTATTAAGATTTAGTCGAAAGTTAAATTTGTCATACCTCTTCAAGAATTCCGGTTTGGACAACACTCGTCTTCAATTCAATGCATGAGGCACACGGCCACGCAAGCAAATTGTATTTCTGTGCCAAGAACGTCGCAGCTCTATCAAATCTGTTTATCAGTTTTACTTTGTCACCTTTTGTACTATGGGATGTCTTAATACGTGCCACGTTCATACCAATTTCCATCATTTTCTCAATATCTACTAGTGATATATGTGCATCGGCTATAAATATATTACATCTACCTGTCATTTCACATCGCTATGTTACTACTTTATACAACTACCGTTATACCATATATGTGATGAATTCTCAAAAAACTAATTTGCTGGTACCTATTAGGTTTCCGCAAATGAGTCTCTTTTAAATCTCTTTGATCGAAGGACTTGGACAAACGCTACCTACAGGTTCCCGGTGAACATTTATTATCATGTATTACTTATGAAGGAAAGAAGCAGTGATGGTCTAGGGGTATGACCACTGGACTACCAAGTCAAAGGTCTCGAGTTCTAATCTAAGGCACACACCTCTGACTTCAAAATGTGCGTAATTATCACTCGCTTTATGCATGCATGCCTGAGAGATTTTCTTGTGAAGTCTGCCAACCCGCATTAGGCTAGGCTAGGCTAGGCTTTTTTTTTATGACGTATGTAGATTCTAGCTCAGGAGCTTTTGAATCTTAACCGGGCTTGGTGGCGAGGCACCTTTTGTGGCTCCAGCCAGGGACACTTATAAACTAAGCAACAGCAGCTAAGGGCGTCCCCTAACGGGACTCGGACCTCGGCTTAGGACGTTGCTGGGGGGGCAGCTAGGGACAGCTGGATCTGGGTTTAAATTATTTTGGGACGAATTTAAAACTACTGGCTCGGCGCGGGCCGGCTCGATCAAGGGACGGGGAGGGGTACCGTTTCGGGGTCTTCGCGACGGGCTTCGCCGGCGAGGACGGTATATCGGATGGCGTCGAGCCTGTTTGAGTGCTTCTTGTTGTGCAATGGTAATCGGGTAGTGAGACAGTATATGTATTGATGATTTACTTACGAAAAATGATACTTACCAATTGTTATGAATATAATACACCGCCTGTGTCGATACGGGCGTCCCATTACATGTTTAATATCGGTAACATCCATATCCTCAAACTGAATTGTCTCTGCTTCGGTATCCATGATTACGTATACAAATGTTTTAAACGTAAAATTATTATCAAAATATAATATTTATTAAAAATATTGAAGATCAACGTTAGAATGTCTCAATGTCATAAAGTTTTTCTTTCAGTTCGGTACAACTCCATGTAGATTATAAAAAAAGCGAATAAAGAAAGAAGGTTGTCTTCTGTGACGTTTGCGTCTGTGATTTAAGACGAGACAGAGTGAACCGCACGATTTTAAAAACGTTCATTAACTTAATATTTTACAAGGAAGAGAAGAAAGAATTGCCGGAAGCAACTGAGCACCAGCAATTAACCACATCTAACCAAAACTAACATATTTCCCTTCAACCAACGTTGATACGACTTTTTAAGCGCTGGCTTGAGATAGCTGCGTAAAAATTATATACGTAGGTATATATTATAATAAAAGTACAAATTAGACATTACAGATGTTATTTTAAGCGCTGGCTTGAGATAGCTGCGTAAAAATTATATACGTAGGTATATATTATAATAAAAGTACAAATTAGACATTACAGATGTTATTTAGTTATATGCTGCAAACTGTGTTTTTTTTTAAAATAGTATGTATTTAAATTTATGTTTAGATTTAAGAACTTTTTGTATGGACCTTGAGTCTGCAATAAAGAATTATTATTATTATTGTATCTCCTTTTGGATCTCACGGCATGCCTCCTGTAAGGAAGGCATCTGGTCCTTTGGAAGGCTTGCGCGGGGACACAGGTCCAACGC
Source organism: Acronicta psi (assembly GCA_946251955.1). Taxonomy (NCBI): domain Eukaryota; kingdom Metazoa; phylum Arthropoda; class Insecta; order Lepidoptera; family Noctuidae; genus Acronicta; species Acronicta psi. The sequence goes on from OX276476.1 coordinate 6,636,906, forward strand.
GTAGAGGCCCCTTTGAGAGCTTTGTTCTAGTTTGGAATGGGACACTAACCCGGGATACTCCAAAACTGCACTATGGGAGTACAGCCATGGAGTCTCCCGGGTGGGTGCAGGACTATTGTAAAGGATGGTTATTAATTACTAGGTTTATGGATGTAGGTGTTACGTGGATTATTAACTTCTTGCCGGAAGAAAACGGCGTCTGCCTTCAGCCTCGAACAAACATCCTTAGGTACGGCAGACGGTGACTTGCCACCTCACTAGCTGGGCCCCCCGAAAAGCTGCCAGTACAGGCAGAAGGCGGCAACAGCGGTGTGAGCGGCTAAGGGTGTAGAGAGGTGCGGCCCCGGTTTCACCGTCGCGAGTCTTTAAAAGACCCGGATTGGGTTTCCCCGCTATTACGCCATTAGACACTTCCACCCCCGAGCATATAGCTCTGGCGGCCCCCCTCTGGCCAGCCAATTAAGGCAAGACAGAGTTGAGAGTCCTGCGGGCACTCTTGGGTTTCCACCCCAGCTACCCATTACGGGCAAACTGGAGACGAGGCCCTGACCGACACTCTGGAGCAATAAGGACCGCAGTGTCGCCACTCACCATCAGCTCGCCACAAGCTGCCCTGCGGTTTGTGCGCTTTTTTCTTGGCCTTATGACACATTTTTTGTTATCACAGGTTTTTAAAAGCGGTTTTAATCTACCCTCCACTTTTACGTCAGTCTCATGATGAGGTAACGCTTGTCCCAGAGGGTGGTTTATTATTATTATTATTATAAAATCCCACCACGCTTTAGTCAGTGAACTAAGAAAACTTTAAATTTAGTTGGCCTATTGCAGTCATAGAACTTTGCATTCTCTAAATAAGTACTTAAATGTAACATAGAATCTTCTAATAGTAGGCCAACGATTTGTATGCATTTCAGGAATACATATGTCACAAAATAAGGTTAGTATTGAAAATAAGAACAATTTGACAAAATTCTTACAAACACTGTGAACGTTCCCCGGGCATTCTTTTCTTATTTGCACAGTTTGCGGCAAGCTAATGGACAAACAAGGGTCGCGCCAATGTTGATTTTCAGTTAGACTGGGTAAGAAACAATGCTTGTATCTTCTTAGGATTTATTTTATTTCTTCGCAGGCTTCTGCTTAGATATAATATATCCTTCCTGTGGGATATTAAAATAAGACAAATAAATAAAGCTCAAGTGCGTATTACTTATAAACGGTGCGTGTGTATGACAAGATGTAAGAATGTGGAGGAAGCTAAAGAAGTATGCAAGAATCGAAGCTAGCCACTAGCTTCGATTCTTGCAGGCCTCTAGTGTCTGCCTACCCCTGTAGAAAAAATGCATGAGTGTATAGTGTATGTATGTATATAAATAATCAGTCAATTTTTATTAAGACAGTGTTTTTATCTGTGAGTAGAGATATATCATTAAACCAGTGTTAAATAGTAAAATAAAGGTTGGTAAGTCGCTTTGACTGCAGGTTTTGGGGGTACAAAGGATAGTATAGGAGGTGAGTCATGATTTGCAAAACAGTTCCACATCCGCACCCGTCGTTTATTCCTCCCAAGCAGACATTTTCTTGAGTGCCATAATTAAAAAACATCTGCTCTCTGATGTCACCTTTTTATTCTTTATTGCGCAATTAGAGCTACGCAGGCGTTCGGTCATATTAACAAAACTAAACGAAGCCATGTGCAAAGCCTCCAGAAAATTTCTCTGTAATGTCTTAATTTATACTAATTATATCGTAAGAAATGTATATCAAGAAAGCCATTACATTTAAAAAATATTGTTCTTAAAAGGAAGCCGCCACTGAAATTTTTATGTTCCTTTTATATTGGTAAGACCTTATAATATTACTTAAAAAGATAACATTTAAGTGTGTTTATTAATGGGTAAATACTACACTTTAATCTCGCTGGGATTTTCCAAACAAAAAGTAAACCTTATATAACTACTCTTAAGCTGGGTACCCTTTGTACAATCAAAGTTTTAGCAACTTTGTAACTAAAAAATATCATTGGAAAAGTTTGATTACAGAAGGCGGCATTCGATCCTTTTTTTTTCCATAACTGAAGACGATACCTACTCCTGGAGGAATAAACGGTTTCATATCATCGGGATCTTCACGAGTTTGGAGCCCTAGGGACCAGGGGTCAAGTTCTGTCTCTATCGTCTTATATTGGTGTTGTCGGTCCTGTATTTGGTTTCTTTTATATTTATTTTTCATGTATTGAACTTTCATTACAACTTTTTGTTATTAATTTGATGTACCTATTAAATAAATCAATAATATATTTGGGACATATTACTCAGTACCATCTAGCCCCAAATTAAAAAAAGTTTGTACCATGGGTACCTACTAGAAAATATTAAATAATGTAGATCACAATAGAGCGAATACAATTAACAAAAAATTGTTTTTTTTGCTTATCGTAGGTAGTCGGTCTACTGTGATCTCAATTAAATATTTTGGGGACATTTTTAAACAGCACCATCTAATCCCAAAGTAAGCAGAGCTTGTACAATGGGTACTAGACAGTGGATATAATACTTATCTTGATCTTACGTCGTGATCAGCAGTCCGGTATTCGAACCACTAGACCACAGACCCGTGGTATTATTATACATTATTAGCTATTTTAGCTTATTTAATTTAAAAACAGATACGTAAATATCGAGAATTTCAAAACTGTGATTGCGCCATATCCAAAGCATCTACAAAGAATATATAAAATATTTGTAGGGTATTCGTTCACATGAACAGACAGGCCTTTCAATCAGCTCGTGACAGTTAGATTGAATCCAATGTAGACTGGAACCGATGGAATAACAGTAATTGACGGGCAGTGAATCCTTTGTTGGTAAAAATATCCATTTCCTTAAATAAAGTTTCGGGAAAATGGAAAATTGGTTTTTAAGCTACTTCGTACAGTAAATAATAACACTGTGGAAGATAAATTTAACATTCATGGTTTGGCATGGTTACTTACTAAACATACCATCACGCCTATATTCGCCGAAGGGGTTGGCAGATGCGTACTATAGTCTGCGCGGAACTAGTTAGCCGCGCCTATTGCCATCAACCGGGCACAAATCCAGACTCCAAGCTGCACTGGGAATTTCACAGAAAACCCAACAACACTGCTCGACCTGGGGATCAAATCCAGGACCTCTAGTATAGCAGTCGCGCTTGGGACCACTAGACGAACGAGGCAGTCTTATTTAAGTACCCACTAAACGAATCAGAGATTCAAGGTCATTGGCAGACCCCGATCCCCAAAATTTTAGGATCTCTAGGATAAATTCTACACCTAGTATTTATTTACTTTAAGTGAATTCTCTAGGGTCTAATCGCTTCAATGCCATGACAAAGTTCTTAAAAGCCGTTCGCGGTTCGTGTATCAACTCACAAAAGTCAATTGAGGTTATGGGGCTGAAGGTTTAGTGTCAAACTTGTCCTCACGGCCTTGGGCGTGTATGAACATGAACTGTAATTAAAACTTCAGGGGTTGGTTATGGCTGAATTAAAATTATTTTGCCTCTATTTTGTATAGTGTTATTTCTATTTAAGTGCATACAGAGGTAGGCTTTTTTCGAATGTATCTTTAATTCTGTAAGGCATATAAACATTTCACGGTCACTGCAATGCGATATTTAGGATATTTATTTATTTTTTGTTCCATTTTTGAATTTATTCCGCAGTTAGCGGCTATCCAGAAGGTGTTGAAAGGTGGCCTATATGGTTACATTATAGTGTCCATTGGCAAGTACAGTTAATTCATGAGAAAGTTCTGACAGTTGTAATGACTATATACGAGTAATATTATGTTTTCAAATACATATATATTTTAAAGGGAAATGTGGGCAAGTTGCCCAGATGACAGCGATTTCAAGGAATAATTTAAAGCTTAGACACGCCCTAGATTTTTTGTAGAGTGTTAGAAATATGCAATTGAATCTTGACAAAATACCTAATTCGATTGAAATTAATAAGCAACTAGCTTCCCGCCAGCGGCTTCGCCCGCGTGGTCTTATAATTTTTTCCCCGTTTTTGCTACATTTTTCATTACTACTCCGCTCCTATTAGTCGTAGCGTGATCATATATAGCCTATGTTACTCGGGGATAATGTAGCTTTCCAAAGGTGAAAGAATTTTTGAAATCGGTCTAGTAGTTTTGGAGCCTATTCATTACAAACAAACAAACAAACAAATCTTTCCTCTTTATAATATTAGTATAGATATACTCTCGCTTTCCTACGATTTCAGCTAGTGTAAAAATAAACTCTTACACTAACTGTATTGGTATGGAATCAGTATTCATTTCAAAATGCGGGTGTTTAGTTGGATCCTTTTTTATTTCTCCAACTAGTGCCGCGTGTGCAGCTTCGCCTGCGTTTCCCTGTATTTTAGTTTTACTCGAATTTTTCTTTTTTTTCTTTTTTCTCTCCATAAAAACCTTCCTCAGACTTTATCAAATACAACAAAAAAGAAATCAGCCAAATCGGTTCGGTCGTTCTCGAGTTTTTTTTATATGGATTACTCAAATTGAAATTACCTGCGATAAGTGTGTATGTATGATAACATAGATTTTTGCTGTATGCATAAAGAAATTTGAATTGAATTGAATGTACTAGCTTTATTTAAATTCAATTTTTACAATAACTATAAACTAGTTCCACAGTAAGTAGTGTTAATTTCAACAATTTTAATGAAATTGTAGTCATGAAGCCATTAGAATATTATAATTGTAACTATGTCTTCATGATAAAAGTGTGTTATCTGGGTCGTCACTTGTTTCATTATACGACACTCTCTGAAGTAGATTTCAGATACAGAGAAACTTTTGCCCAGTAGGTCAATTTGAATTAAATTTCCCTTTATAACGGAATCTATTAAATACATTACTTTTAATAGTTTCCTGACGATATAAAAAGTTGAATATGATCACGCATAATTATGCAAACTGTATTGTTCTTTGTCATCTCGGTATGTAATAGACGTCAGTCTTAATGCTCTTTAGTGGGTACATGTCTGTAAGTACTCCAAATAGTTTTTTTATGAAAAGCACTTACTAAGCTAGTAAACAAGCATACGGCCCGCTTGATCGTGCTCTTGCGAGGGTCACTCACGCGTCATACCTAAAACAAAATAAACGTATACATAATCAAAGTACAGGTTTGACAGGGCCAAATGCATACAAATAATTATTTAAATATGCGAATTTAATCAGATAATTTGTGGTGGGCAATTCCTTCCAAATGACCAAAAGAACCATAGTTCTAGGTTACATTTCGAAGAGATCAAATCAATTGCATTTTTGCGAATAAATATAGTTACGTTACTTTACAAACATATTCAGTGTGCACTAGTTTCTTTACTGTATATAATTTACAGTGGTTCAGCGACGCCTCTTGAGTTTCTACGGCGAAATTGCTATTAGAGAGATTCACGCCTAATGGACGCGTAATTGGCTGCTTCGCAAACTAATGGACAATTATGGCGATAGACGTACATTTTACGAGAATTATAATATTGTTATAAGTACTGCTTTCATTACTTGTTCATATCGATAAGTCAGAATATAGGTAGAAATGTTGTCTAGATGTCAAAAAGGTAATTTTGAACAGGATTATATTTATGGCAAGATACATAGTTTTTTTTAATAATTTGATTGTTTTGTTTTTATTGTGTTATTTGTGTTTATTATAATTATATTTTGATTTCCCTACTCTAGGTGGGTACTACTACTAACCTCGTGTGCGAAGTCAAAATGTATTAGTACAAACCAATCTATGATTTCAAGTATTGTGCAGTACTTCTTATCTGATCTGCAAAGTCTAAAATTGTGGCTATAAAAATTGATCAATAGGTTAACATTTCCAAAGATTATTGTCATACGTACATTTTGATGATATTTATCATTATATTTTTTTACATAGTCACTTACTGCTGGAGATCAATCTTATTACGGATGGGTTATATAAACTACTATCCCTTGACTGCGACTTCGTTCCAGTAGAAGTCGAATTTTTCCCCCGTTTTCGCAACATTTTTAATTGATACTCCGCTCCTATTGGTCGTAGCGTAATGATATATAACCTTATAGCCTTCCTCGATAAACGGGCTATCTAGCATCAGTAGTTCCTGAGATTAGCACGTTCAACCAAATTTCTCTTCAGATTTATAATATTAAAATAGTATAGATTTATTATTTACGAGAAAGATCAAAAACGTCAAAAATGCTATAACTAAATGCCTAAGCAAGAGTTCAGTAGAATCAGTGGCATCGGTCAATATTGGCTGACACTCAAGTGTGCCTGATGCGTGAACTCTGTGGATTTCCGATAGAAGAAGTGGAGTGCAATGTCCATACGCCGCGGACTGCGACCGTGTTTGCTAATCTCCATGTGTGCCGATTATCCGTCATATTTGATCGGTTCTGTAAACGCTTTCAGTGATACTTTGTTACACGAGATGTGTGTTACAATGTGCTTTTACTGGGTATGAAGTTGTGCATATAAACATTTCTATCTATTACGGGGCAAGGAAAATAAATTAGCACCTGAGTAGTTTTATTATTTTTCTGTTAAAGTATCAGTTTTGAAATAATTTTACTGTCTCAGACATGATTGTTTTTCTGGGAATAGAATTTCAGTTAATTCATTTAAATCACACGAAAAGCCATTAATACGAACGGTAACTCAAACGTAATTCGTGTTTGCGTCGAAACAAGGCTCAAATAATTAGTATAGGTGACAAATGACTATGACAAATCTGACATAGTTGCAGATGTACATGTACAGTTGCAGATGTACATCTGCAACTATGTTAGATTTGTCAGAAAAATGCATCAGAACTATAAGAATAACTTTTAGAACTAGGAGTCGGAGGTTCCCTTCGCTCATAGATACTGATAGTGGTAGCCGTTTCAGGTTATACTAAAAGAGAGCACTGTGTGGCCTGTTTAACCTTTGAAGTTGGCTATATGTTGCTTGTTAATTATTTTTATAGACGGCTGTTTATTATTCTGATATGGATATAATTTATATCATGCTAATAATTCGTACGATTAGACAGTGACAGGTTGATATCGTGATGATACATTGTTATGAGCTTTATATGTTGATGATAGTATTATTTAGGTAAAGTATAAATATTCGAGAATGAAAATGGCTAAAACAGCGTTTATAATTTTAAAGTAATTAAGTGTTGATAATATTGACGCAGTAAGTATGGAACACGAAAACGTAGACGCATGAAGCCCGATTTAGAGACGCATCATTGGACAAATGGATAGTCCCTACTGGCACGCATTCTGCGGAGGATTGAGGCATACCGCTTTCGGATCGCATGAAAGCCGTCCTCGCCTCAGAAAACTTCCTCGAAGGTTAACAAAAATGCTGCAGCCTCACTAGCAATGGTCACAGCAAAATAAATAAGCTGTTAGTTCTATTTACTGAACAAGATCTTCCTTGTGAAAGCAAAAATACTTTATGCGTCCCAGTTGGTCGATACGGAATTCTTAGAAACTGAATTATCCACCGGGGAGAGAGGGTAAATAAAACCCACCCCAAAATAAATAGGGCTAACAACGTACACGTAGGCAATCATTTCGTTAAGAAAGTACGAGTCGAGTTATTTCTCTTGGGTGTCAGCGGGAGAGGGAGGAACTTGGGGAAACTTGGACCACAAATCACTATTATGTCAACTTGTAGTGGACTGTGAAAGCCTTTGCGTTTTTCGGGGTGCATAGATTACTTTTAGTTTTATCAACTTTATTTTTTATAACAGTCTCGCATGGACACATTACTTATTCGGTTTCCTTGTCCCCCGAACAAAAGCTGGGTTATCCTCAATGATTTGGAAAGGGAAGTGTTCGCTGTCTATTGTTTCTCGCTAGCGGTGAATTACGAGATTGAAAAAGAAACATGACACCGTTCTGTAGAAATGTATTGCGTATGTCTCGACACTTTTTATTAGAGTATTTTGAATGGATTTCGTTCAGATGTGATAACTTGAGAATACTGTATTATGAAATTGTCTCGCAAATATATACTTACAACGTTTTTTGGGCTTTTACTGTTGTTTATGATGGAAAGTGGACTAGGCAATGTGTAATGGATGATATGTATGGAATGGATTAAATTAAATTTTGTTACTCAAACACGGCTTTAAGTTTCAGAAAATAATGTCACTTTATATGAAGAAAGTTTCTATTATTTATATATTATTTATAAAAAAAAGTTGCTGAGCAAAACCTTAATAACGTTTACTATTTAAACGATTCATACATAATATTTATAAAAACATAATTCAATATATTACTCGTATAATAGGGACTATTTATATTATAATTATGTAAAAATACATTATGTTTCATTCAGTTGTTAGAAAAACTCAAATACAGGGTCTAATATTTTCACATCTCTAACAGCAGACCGCTCGTGACGTCAGTTTCTTAAGTGACACAAATAGAGTGCCATCTCTGCATACGGGCAATATAAAACGTGCTCGAAAACTTATTACGTTAGATATTGCCAGAATACTGTACGATAAGGTTAGATTTTCTTAGCGCACTGAATTTCAAGATGTGTTGAAATAAAATTTGTGGTAAATAGGACATGATAATTATATGAGTACCTATATAAAACATTGCTCCACTCTTTGGTAGCGTGGGTACCTATTAAAAACACAAATTATTACATACCACACAGCTTCGGTGTGGGAATCAAACTAGAAGACGATCGAGCGATCGCTAAATAATAATAAATATAAAATAAGTGGTAACACTGCAAATATCCAAACTACCCCAACTTCCCCTTGATTTTGCAATGAAAAAATGTAACGTAGTGCCTCAGCTGCACATTTTATATCAGTCGTTAAAATGGACCGGGGAGAAAGGGGTTATTATGTCATACGGGTTATTAAGGCCCCCATGCACGGTGGACACCATCACCGCTTTTATGTGGGGACCTCTAAATAGTACTTAATAATTTAACGTGATATTTTAATGGATAGTAAGCACTGTGTATGAAGCAGAGATATTTTAGGCAACACGTGTGTAATAAATACGAACGTTTTTGTCATTAGCCGGGCATAAACCACACTTTGATCAACCTGAAAATCTAACCCAGGACCCTCTTAGTTAATTTCGGTGTTTCTTCTCAGATCACATCAAACGGAACATCTAGTTAAATATAAATCTAAACCATTTAGTTGTAAATGTGTCTTAATTTTGAAAAATTACATTTATTTTTATATGCGAGTATAGATCTTTATTTATCGAAATAAATGTAATTTTTCATTTATTAAGTGAACGAAAATGCCAGAATATATTTTCTATGTCAAATGAAAATAAACTTAAATATAAAAGGAAAATATGCAGGTCGTCTCTCTGACTTAGTCTCAGCAAATAAAGAACCGATGGCAGGCCTGATTTACTAGGTTACGCAACCACAGTTCCGGGGACCGCATTAAAGAAGCTTACACAAGTGTATCGCTTGTATTGTAGGGACTCCACAAATATTGTTATCCTTGAAGGAAATACATTCAGAACCTTTATTTATCTTACAAATAGCTTGAAATTTTATTTATCTTTTCACTTATTGAGGACACTACACAAGGACATTTTTTATACCGGTATAACAGGCGGATTTGTGGTTTTCTAATTTGTAATAATGATTTGAGTTTTTAATCTGAAATGCAAAAATAATAGAACACCAAATTAAAGTATTGTACTGGACCCTGCAAACAAATTACTTTTCAAATACTATGCACCAAACCTATCAACGTTTGGTACAACAACAAATAAAATCTGTTGATAAAAACGGTACACAGTACACACCCAACGTAATTCTTTCGAATCCAAATCAGCATGAAAATTTCCAAGTCCAATTCCGTCCAAACCAATAAATTCTTAGCGTCCCTACTAAACCGTATAGCTGGAATGGCAAAGTTAGTGGACTCTCCTTACGAGACACAGCGTGGCAGACGAGTTGGAAGCCACAAATTGCTCAGGGAACTTACCTCAGTTCGGTGACTGACAGGAACTTTGTGTCGCGCAGTTTACTTAAGACTTTAATGAATACCTACAGTTGCTAAGATCATTTACGGTTCGTGCCGATGTTAGTTGCTTTGTGCTTTATACTGTATTAAAGTCTTTGTTCTGAGTTACACATTATATTTCGTGGTGGGGATTATTAATAATTCGTGTCTAGATAATTTATATAAGGATAACGTCTCTTAATCTGATGAAATGGATTCTTATGTTTTTGTTAATAATTTTTAATTCACACTGTATTAGAAGCAAAAATATCTACATAAGAAAATTATAAATAAGAAAGAGATTGAATTCATAATTCTGCAGTAATTGCTGTTATTATTTTATAACAACTGCAGCAAAATTACAAAAAGGTTTGTTGAGTTTTAAAAATATATTTAACGTTAAAATGTACATCTAATTAACCGCAACCGAAATACCGTTAAGCTCTTTAAACTGTTTGGGTAACTTCATTAAAGGGAATTAAACTTTTGTTACACATGGGATTAGACAAATAATTAGGGCTTTGATGCTACTTTAAAAGATTTCTTGCTTCAGCAGGATTCAACGTGGGTTGGGTAAGTGTTGAAAAACCTGTACGGCAACAGTTAATAGGCATGCACTGGGTTCCCAAAACTCTAACCATAAGGTATTTACATAGTTCACTTATAGTAACAATTTTAGACAATTTCTGACTAGAACAAATGGTTTTTTGGTGGAAAATATGATACATTCATAAAATGTGTGAAAATTCTACCCGATGAAGTTCTCACAGCATCGCATCACAGTCCTCTAGGGAACTGTACTGACGCGAACATGTACATTATACTTTGAAATCAATTTCTCTTCAGTATATAACCTTAGGGTTGTTAACCCGTAATATAGGGTACGAAATGTACGAAACTTGTGTAAACACCCTAAGAGTAATCAAAGAGATCACAGCAAACATGAACTTGTGGACTGTCATGCGGGTGTGTATGTATTTCATTAATTACTATTGTGCATACGAGTCTGTGTTTATTTTGTAGAATGCTTTTGAATCTAACGAACTAAACGATAAGATAAAGACTACAACTTATGCTGTTTAAATTAAAATTTAGTTCTTTTAATCACGTAGTTATTGTGTTCTTTGGATACAAAGCGCTGGGTTTTGCAGATTAAATTAACATAAAGCGTACCGTGTGGGTGCTATGTGGTGTGGTTGATATAAATAGCACAATAAATCGTGTATTTAGTGAAGATCTTATATCAAAATTAATAGCGCTTTATAAAGTCTAATATCTCTGGCTCTGTCATTTTAATTAAATGAAGTGAACCAAATATAGTGAACAGGTATTGTAAGAGAATTTGACGAACAAATTACAACCAATCCTGGTTTAACGAACAGGAAATATAGGCATTCGGTTATGTTCAGCGACTTTTGTATTTATTGCAGATCATAATAATGATTTCGCTAGTAATGTTAAGCAATTAATGGTGTAACAGAGTTCAGCGCCTTTTGCGTTCCAATAATGACAAGTTATTTGTTGACAGGTGTTTATTAGTGATTAGCAAATATTGGAAACCAATTATGTTCAAAGATTTCTGTTGCTGACTGTACAATGGTTCACTGATATAAGATAAAATCCTTAATTGAGATTTGTACCTGCAATCGCATGTTGTGAAATTACTCTGTATCTGAATCAATTTAACTTTAAGTTAATCTAAGCAAAGCTTATAAAATCTCTACTACTCATTTATCTATGACCCGAGATGCTGAGCTCTGTTACAACGCCAATTTCTGTAGTCATTCGCTATGCAAGACGATGTGCCCGCCGGTAGCCCAACACATGATTCAATGGAAGTGACAATTTATTGATGACTCGCTTTACCACAATTTTGCTTTCAATTGTGGTCGTAGCTAGTCATAGAGATCAACCATTTAAGGGCATGTTTAACCACCTACATGTAAGTTCCCGTTAACTTAATTGGCGGATAATTTTATACAAATTTTGTTCCATTTTTTAATTTATCCGACGGGTAGCGGCTGCCCAGAGACGGTGAAACAGGCCCTAAGTCTAGTATTGTACGTCAGTAACTAAACTTGCAAAGGTTTTAGTCCTATTATTACTCTCTCTCTCTCATAGTGTCTCTCCGCCTACGAAGGTTGGCAGTCAATTTAGCATATTCATGCCTGTCTCTAGCGAGGCGAAACAGTTCGGCAGCACTCGCTATCCCTGTCCACTCTCTGATGTTCGCAGCCACGACTTCTTCCTCCGACCGACACGTTTTTTGCCTGAGATTTTTCCCATCATAATAAGTTGCAGAAACTCGTATCTTTCATGTCTTATGACATGTCCTAAGTAGGCAACTTGTCTTTGTTTAAAGATTTTAAAAATCTCACGTCTCTGCTTTACTCGTCGGAGAAATTCCTCATTCGTCACACTATTATTACTATACGTCGACAAACTGATTAGCTTTCTGGGCAAAAAATTCGCATCCAAATAAAAGTATTTCATTTACAGTATTGTATTTAAAATGAGGTTGTGTGTTTTGTAAATTCCGGAAGAGCGCTGTGGGATGGCCTCCAATGAGATGGACCGACGACCTGATAAAGGTCACGGGAGTCGTTGGACGAGGGCGGCATACGACCGGTCCCGGTGGAAGTCTATGGGAAAGGCCTTTGTTCAGCAGTGGACCTCTTTTGTAAATGCAGGATTAAAAAAGTTGCCATTAAAAATTTATCGGGCTTTTCCACATACACTACAAAGTAAACTAAAAATTAATTGCCACTTCTAGTGTTGCTAAATCAATCACAGTTACCGCAAGATCGGCTGATTTAATATGCATCCGAGGTGTCCAAGAGGTTCAACGTTTTAAATTGACTCACAGCTCTGAATACCAAACTATAGCTTAATTACATTGTCCTCTACGTTGTACTACTAGGAAATTAGTTAAGTGCCTTTAAGAAATGAGTTAGCGTCTTTCACTTCGCAAAGTTTTGTAATTCTAGCAGGTTTTTAGACATAATTTATTTATGAAACAAAATGTTTCGTGAACATCTAGAGGTCACGCAATATTTGACTACCTATACCTATGTCTCAATCCACAAAATAACTAGCTACATAAATATGTAGGCTATTTTGTTGATATAAAAATAGTCACAGTTACACTAAATCTTAAAACAATGATGGCAATAGAAAAAATATATCTATTTATACGGACTTCTAAAAGTAAAAAACACTTTATCGTGACAATTAGCGATACTCAATTCAGTATAGAGCTACGAGCGTAGCAATAAATCTCGTAGCCGCGTAGCCGCGTAGCTCGTAGCACTTTTACGTGTCTACGATGTCTCAAAATACTTAGTTTATTTTAACACTTCCACCACAAAAGCGGACCAAATAAGCCCCATTTTGTCGGTTACGTGACGTCGAAAACTTTTATTACTTTTCGGCTTGGAAGTACAAAATGTCATATCATTAGAAAAGTTAAAACAAGAGTTGACAATGTTAATACAATTATAATAAAAAAACTGTAATATAATTATGTAGTTACGATACAAAAATTCTGTTTGAAGAAAATATCAGGTTATCAGGATTTGAGGAAGTATGATTTACTAAACACCTAAAGCAAAAGCGAATTAATAAAAAAACGCATAACAGGTATAAAATAAACAAAAATGTTGGCAACACAATCAGCCTCGCTCTCATTGACCACGTTTTTATGACAGAATGAACAGCTTATGCCAACACAACACTGGAATAAAATACCTCAAGGCTAACACTAAACTTAATTTAATCTAAAATTCAGTTTTGTATAGTCCGTAGCTATTCAGGTTATAATAAAAGTGTTCTTTTGTCGTCGGTACTCTGAGCAGTACAACTGGGAATATACCAACTTTATGAGTGACTTATACTCTCTTACGTCTACACGCCTTCGTAGTTACAAAAAAAAACATCTACCAGAAAACCAGTACGTAATACGTGAGTGTTAATGTAAATAATAATATATCAGTAATAATATAATATGTTCATGGCATAGGTCGTGGAATGTGTTCACATATATAATGTCATCAACTTTTGTATATGAAAGTGAGTATTAGTGCGTACGAGTACATAACCGAGAGACAATTTCAAACTATGAAATGGACGGATGCTCATAAGCACAAAGATAACCTAACCATCTATAAAATTATTTCAAGGACATACCTAAAATATCCCGTTTCAAAAATGGAATTCTTACCCATAACCATGATAACCAAAAATCATTAATTGACGGACAAACACGGAACTCTTGAAGACACTGCTGCCTTACTAAGGCCCGTACGATCAATAATTCAAACGTTCGGTGTGTACTACGCTTTACAGCGGCGCGTCTAATCCGTATTTATTTCCCCAAAACAGCGGAACAGCTGGCTTCAGTTTGCGTCCCGGAATTTATGTCCGTGCTCCTTGCGTCCCTGGGAAACACGTACGGAGAGGCTCCGATTCGTGTGGCAGCTGATATTATTGAGAGATATTTTGTCGAATGCTGCTGGAAATTGATGATAATTTTAATATTGTTAGAGTAGTTGGTTTTAAATCAAAATTGTTGATATTTTTAATTTGTGACTGTAATGATGTAATCCTTAAAAACATACAAACATCCGAATTGAGACCCTCCTCCGGTTCGTTCGTCGGTTAAAAATTAAACAAATATCAACACTATTTAAAATGAATAGTACATATCAACAAATTCTGCTATTTGTAATTGCAATCAATGTGTAGAAAGAACTATGTAATTGAAAAATTAATGAAACTGTGAATTTTGTAATATTACTTACAGTTCCCATAGTGGCTGCGGCAGTTACACACTTGGCTTTGCAAACAAGGTACTTTAGATTGACAGAAAGTCAGAAATATGAGAAAGTTATTTTGTACTTCTAGATATTATTCTCTATACCGTTTCTATAAAGAGTTTCTACTATCGCTTAAATTCTTGATTTATATTTACACACCAGCAAGTCGAATGCTACCATAATAGCACCCGACACCTACAAGTAGACAGTGAGTGCGGTTCTATGTTTTGCTTATATTGTAACTGTCGAGTCATCTGGCGTGACACGGCTGAGCTGATAATGCGTAACCTACATGTCAGAATTACGCAACGCACAAACTTTTCAGTTACAGTACATTTTAGGGGCCTAGATAGCGATATAATTATTTGATTTTAGCCACTAACTCCTCTTCTGCTAGTACGAGTATATCGCTTTTATACACATCAAAATATTGTAACTGTAGTAAATTTGAGATTCTGAGCCTGACCTTAAGAACATGAATTTCTGCAAAACGTTAGACTAATAATTATTTGGTAATGGCAGTCGCAGACGCTAATAAAAAAAGAGTTTTGGTAAATTAAATAAAATTAAAATGTTGGTTACATTGTAAGCTCAAGTTTCTTAAAATCGTTTGACCACATTATGCTAAGTTCTATTAATTCCCTTACAAATATCTTTTACTTTTCCAGCACCACTGTTTTCCTTGCATCACATTATTCAATGTGTAAAAGATGGGCGCATTCATGGCTATCTGAGACAATGTTCTAATTTAAATAGTTTGTGGGCCCGGATGGGAAGCTTTCCTTTCCTCTATAAATCACTGAGAGAACCGTGGCCGGGCGTTTAAAAAGTTAGGCTAAGATGTTCTGCTCTCATTGGTTTTATTAACTTCAATGGCACTGGCGTTTCTGGTGACGTCAATACTTAGTGTATTTACATTGTAGTTTGGAAAAGAATGAGGTATGTGGTCACAATAAGATACTAAATCGGGAATACGTCAAATGTCAAGTATTTAGCTGTAATCTGCTGGTTGGCTGCCAGTCAGACTGTATTTAACACACATGCAGTGTCAAAGATACATTATTTTAATATTTAAGCTGCAATATGAAAACAAAAGAAATTGAAAACTTACGTTGCAATCATATATACAGCTTTTTCAAGCTTTTCAATCATAGTGTATACTTTGGCACCTTTGGATTACCGCCACAGGTGATAAAGTAATTGGCAGTACAAAAAAAATATTTCTCACTCAATTTTATTGGCTTAATCTCAAGATTTAAAAATCTCGCTCTTGTTTTATAGTGCAAGGGATTTCCCTTTATATTCAGTGGTATTATTAGATCAAAGGCTCTCTTACGACAATATTAGAAGACATCATTTTGCCTCAGTCATACTTTCACGCCTATTTACCATTGGTGTAGGCAGAGACTGTAGATTACCATTTGCTACGATCCTGGCATTTCGCCTCATCTATGCATCATCAACCTCCCCATGCATTCTCGTTGGTTTAGTGTTCTCTTAGCCTTGCCTTTTTTCGGAACTATTTTAGCTACTGAATACAATTAAAAATTCACTTCCAATTTAAAAAAAAAGTCTTACAAAATTATTCAATAATAACATAACATACCATCACGCCTGTATTTCCCGAAGGGGTCAGCAGAGGTATACTAATGTGCACCCACCTTTCGCCGGTATGTTTTAGGTCCCATGTAATGGGGGCGAGCCTATTGCCATCAACCGGGTACAAATCCAGACTCTGAGCTGCTACTGGGAATTTCACAGAAAACCCAAAAACACTTTGCTCGACCTGGGGATTGAACCCAGGACCTCTAGCGTAGCAGTTGCGCATGGGACCACTAGACCAACGAGGCAATTAATCGTATCCAATAATAAAATCATATACGCGAATAGTTCTTGATTTATTTTCTGACGCAGACGAAAGAGTAAATACACTTATCGAAAGAAACCGCAAAGGTTGGGAAATGACAAACATTTCTAGAGAGAAAAAAAACAAAAAGATCAATGAAAAATCCATTACGGGATAAAAGAAAACACCTCTATAACACTCGATGTTCTCGATGCAGGGAATCGATTAACGGTGGTTTTAACCACACAAGGCAATACGTGAAACGTTCGAGTAAATGGAAAAACGTCTATAAAGAGACACTCCCTAATTGCACGAGTGAAACTAATAAGAGTGGAGGTAATATTGTACATGTTATAGTGGTGTTATAGAAACCCCGGGATGGACGGATTGGGACGTGAGATCCGTTACGCGAAACCCTTTCTCTCTGACAGAAGCCCACGTCTTTTGATAATACAAGGTTATTTGTAGAGGGTGTACCAAAATGGGGTTGAAAAACTAATGATAATTAATAACATTTTGTTCTACAACTTTTGGAAATTATGTTTAATAATGTACATCAATTCAAAAGTTAATTTTGTAAGGGAAGACAATTTTTTTGGTGTTTCAAAACATTGTTCTTTGTTTGCATATTTTTAAAATGACTTATATTTTTAGAATCACGTGCGATTTAAAAAAATATACCGGGCGAGTCTGTAGTCCAAATTCACAGCTGCAACTAAGAGTTTCCTAATAGGAAAACCTGATAACTTCGCCCGGAAATCGAACTCGGCAGCCGCCTCTATGACTAATGAGTTTATTTGCTAATTATTATGAGTACTATAAACCTCTATTAGGATTCGTGTAGGAACCCTGTACAAATAATAGTGAAAACCATTGTTCAAAACCACAACATTATTTATGTAGCGTTTCATATTCACTATTATTTATTCTGTGAAGAACGTTTTTATCGATAGCTTTTAGGTTACAATATTCATACGTATACTCTGACAAATCCTAAAAGGTTTATGTCACAGGATGAGTAAGCTTTATTATTGTTCACAGGTAACTTAGGTACTCCTAATACATAACACGAACACTATTACAAGGTATATAACACTAACCTACTTCCCAGGTCCACTCCACATTATAAGAAAGCTATATATTACGTTTTAAGCATCTCCACATAGTACCCCGAGGAGCGTTGCGCCTAATACATTAGCTAACTTATGGTCCGCACAGTGGTTGTAAACCTCAGAATGTATGGAAACTATTGAGCACAAAGGTCCAGAGGGAATAGAACGCTTTAAGGTAGAAGTGCACTCTAATAAAAATTGAAACCAAATTACTATTATATGCTCGCAAAATCGGATATTTATAATATAAAGTTGTGTAATCGAATCAAAAAAATCCTAATAGAATATTTATTTATAAATATATTTTAAAACAAAAAATCAGGTTTCTTATATTGAATTGTTTCCGTATAATGCGACATTAGCGTGAATCTTCAATGACTTTAAACATTCAGGTGTATAATTTAATCAGATTCATATTACGAGTTATATAGCGGTATGACAATATTTGCATTGATGGCTTGCACTGATGCAATTATAGTAACTTCGAGAACAGATGGAAGGATACCTTTATTCTAGTTTTAGTCGAGTGGTAGGTATATTTGTGTTATTTCCCATTGATACGTTTTCAGTAGTTTAGGGTGCGAAAAACCGACTCTATTTCAGATTAATTACATAGCAATGAGCATTAAGAGAGTATGGATTATAGCAAATAAGTGGATACAACTAATCCACTTTATTATCCACCTAAATAAATAAATCGAACAGATAAAATTAACCAATCAAGAATTTGAAAGCCAAACTTCGTTAATTAATGTTAAATTATTCTCAAACAACATCCAAGCCTATTAACGGTTGGTATCAGAAATCTTGTAACTTTTCGCCTTTAAACTTGTGAAAGAAAAACGTTCTCCAAAATTCAGTTGAAAATAAGCTCCTCGGTCTCGCAGCGATTACCATAAAACTTGTTTAAATGGTAATATTAGAAGACGTCACTTGCCGCAATCGTCTCCCTTAGGGATTTTAACCAAATCTATCTCAACAAAAATACATACTCTGAATAAATCCTCTACACAAATTTTGTAGAACTGCCAATCCCCATTTAGTTCCTTTCGGGGATACCTTAGACTGTGGCACGGTGAGATGACGATTTTTACGAGTCAGGACTTTTCTATTTCAAGGTGGTCGATTTTGTAATGTGAGTTTGACGAGGGACTTTTATGGAATTTTTGAATCCTTCCGATTTTTAATACAGAATGAAGTATAGAATTATGAGTATATCCGTTTTATATATATTCGTAATCGTGAGCCAGTCGATAGATTGATAAAATATCTTGGCGAACATAATCAATATCTCATAAAAGTCATTTTCTTTTCAATTTCCTGTTTCTAAGCCCTAAAATAAAATTTCCCAGGTATACCACTCATAATATGATGAAAACCCTTGTCACAGTGGAAAATTAATCTCGGAGTTTGAGCACTGAATGGGACATTATGCAAGTGGGTCAAAGGTGTACTTTTGTAAGAATAGCTATGATTTGAAAAGGATTAAAGGTGAACAAATGCAAATTATTCTTGGAGTTATGAACGTAGTATCATTCTTTGTCAACTGAATATTTAAAACGGTCATTGTATTTGTTCATTCTCATAAAAAGTACATTGTGGTGTTGTGATCACTTATTATAACAGTTGATATTTTGATAATGAATATGATTGAGAAAATTGCTATCATGATGATTCGATTTGATTCATGTGCTTTTTCAAGATAAAGAAGAAGAAGAAGAAGTTTAAATGTGGTAGGTATTGTCTTGGTCAGCCATCTAAATACTAATCACGTCACTCGTAACTTTACCTTTCAAAGCGATTGATTACGGCAGTTATTATATACTATTAATTTACTCTATTGAATTAATTGTTTGCTTGCGGTACCTAATTAATGCTTGGACATTAAATAAATTTTGGATACTGACTCAGATATAACTAACAGTATTTCGGAATGAACGGAAATTAATTTCTTAGCTTTCTGTGCCTAAAAGTTCATTAGCCAGTTCAACTACCTATAAAATATAATAAAAAAGTTATTGTATACCTAAATAATTCAGCCTGTATTAACACTAAATATTAAAAAGAAAAAACTAAAATGCATTATGTTTTTTGACAGTTCACGTACTCATTCCCCATTTTTTAATTGTTATCTGGCGTATTTATGAAAAATATTTGTATATAGATAGCAATTAGCCGGCTTATATCCTGGGGGTGCAATGACTTACAAGCTGAAGTCGTGACCAGGGTACGAAATGCTTTAGTTAATAGGTAAGCACGTGAACTGAATTATCTCGCAGAAAAAAACTGGATTTAGTGCTTGTTTCAACATCTATTAAGTTCCCGTTAAATTTTTTGACAGATAATTTCATACAAAATTTGTTCCATTTTTAATTTCTTTGGCGTTTAGCCCCACCTCAGAGACGTCGATTAACGTTAATGAATCATTAACAAAGAGTGGCTACTATATCTTGGCCTGATTTTCCATATTTTAGTTTATTGTCAGTGTACTAAGATATACTGGGACTCTATTAGCTACTGATTCATTAGGTTAAGTGACGTATCTGAGTGTGGCCCTTAGTCTTTGATAAAACTGAAAAATGGAAGATAAAATAGAAGGTGGAATGCAATTTTTGTACATTTTGTCATTGAAAACTAAACCTAATCATAACAAACTGCACTGCTAAAAGTATACTGATACTGAGGGTAGATTTAATTACATCAAGTTTACTGATTTCTGACACTTACGCGAATACTAGACATTGAAATAAAACTACTATTTACGGATTTTATCGCGTTATATTGATATTATTTTAATCCCGACGTTTCGGACCCTTTACAGCGTCCATGGTCACGGGTGACTAAGGTGGTAGGCGTCTTGACGTTTCAATTACTAACAGCTACCCTACATTTTTGTTAATTGTTGGCAATCCGATTCACGCAGAACGAGCTCACCGTATCCTTCGGTCTTGCATTTTTAGGCTTGGATTTAGATTTAATCGAATCTATAATAGGGTTCCAAGCAGGTGGTAAGACCCAGCCATCTTCTCTATTGAAATTTGGATGTTTTTTAATTTCAATGGCCTCACGAATCATCCTGGGTAGGAATCGGTTTTCTTTTGCGAGGACTTGTGGTTGATCAAATCTGATGTAATGGCGGGCCTTGTCAAGGGTGTGTTCACAAATTGCAGACTTTCCGGAACGGCGGTGTTTGACATCAGCGATGTGTTCTTTTACGCGGGTCCCTATGCTTCGTTTAGTTTGGCCTATGTAAGAGAGACCACAGTCACAATCAAGCTTGTATACTCCCGCATCTTGTAGAGGTATATGACACTTTACAGGTGGTAAAAACTGACTGATCTTCTTCAGCGGCTTGAAGTAAGTTTTAATTGAAGCACGCTTCAAGATGTAGCCAATCTTGTCAGTGACTCCTCTCACATATAGTAGTACTGCAGGTAAGCGCTCGACTGTTTCACGCGGTTTCTGTGACGAAGGCGCGGTATTCGGAGCTTGTTGTCGTGCAGTACTTGCTTGACATGTTGAAGCTCTGCAGCCAGGTGTTGCTCGTCACAGATCCCACGTGCTCTCTGAAACAATGATTTACCGACGGTAGATAACTGTGTTGGGTGGTGGTGTGATTCACCATTTAGTTATTTGTCTGTATGGGTTTTCTTTCGATACACAGTGTGACTCAAGGTGTTATTATGATTACGAATAACCAAAACATCTAAGAAAGCTAAAGAGTTATTTGCTTTTTTTTTTTGTTTAAAATAATATCAATATAACGCGATAAAATCCGTAAATAGTAGTTTTATTTCAATGTCTACATCAAGTTTGTATAAAAAGGGAGTGGGAGGTTGAGATACAATTAGATAAATAAGGGTCATAAGGGTCACCTCGTCATAAGAGACGCGTTAATATTATGTCTAGAGTATTATTAAGTTATTATAGATCCCTGTTATATCAAGCGGTCACGACGCACCTTATTTACTGTAATTTTATTTTATATATTTTTTATTTTTTTTATTAGATTTGATGTTAGGTATAAATAAATAATGTACTGATTCTTAATACCTAAATATTAACTGTGTTTTGGTTTATTTTTAATTTATTATTTTATTTTTATATAATTTATTTCATTTCAGGAATCCGTTATTAATTTTTAATTGTAAATTAATTAAATTTCAATCAAATTTGACGATGTTAAAAATTTTATGATTTACATTTGATTTTTTTTGCACTTTGTAGTAGTACCTATAGAATTTTGTCATCTTCATTTTGTTTTATCCAAATTATTTCTCTTATGATTATTATTTCAAATAGATTAAGTAATACTGATAATTCATTTAATAACCGTTGTTAATGTGCATGCTGTGTTAGCCTATAAGTAATTGCTGCGCTCTTAAATGTATAAATATAAATCCAATTAACTATATATGTATTAGTGTAAGCAATTGTTGGCTGACCATAAATAAATAAATTAAAAAAATTAAATTAAAATTAAAATTAAATTTACTACTAAATTCTATGCTGTTTAGGAGATGTGACCACTTTTCGACCTTATGTTATCTATACTAATATAATATTATAAAGAGGAAAGATTTGTTTGTTTGTTTGTTTGTTTGTTTGTTTGTTTGTTTGTAATGAATAGGCTCCGAAACTACTGGACCGATTTCAAAAATTCTTTCACCTTTGGAAAGCTACATTATCCCCGAGTAACATAGGCTATATATCATCACGCTACGACTAATAGGAGCGGAGTAGTAATGAAAAATGTAGCAAAAACGGGGAAAAAATTATAAGACCACGAGGGCGAAGCCGCTGGCGGGAAGCTAGTTATTAATAAGATTGACTGCTGGTAAAAAGGACCTACGTTAGATGTCCACGTGAAACAAAGTGCTACTGAATTGTTCTATATAATTCTTAGTATTTTGTATAATTCTTTTACTTTGATTTTTTCCCGTGATATTACATGTAACCAATGAAAACATACCTACCTACCGGTTAACTAATAGTAGGCTTACTGGTGTAGGTGATACCCTTTTATAACAATATTACTTATGTTTTTTTAAAGAAATCTTTTCAACCGCACAACAAACACAAATGATCAATGAATCGAGAACATAAACAACAAACAATCGATTAAAGCTAACAACACCATTCTATTACTAAAAACACACTTAGTGCGATCACTTGAACAAACAAAGCAATTCGTTTGGCGAATTAACGATATCGCCGTGGGGCGCCTTCCGCATAGCAAGACGTAAAGAAATTTAATTAGCGTTCATTGAGATAATTCACTGCTTCCACAATAGGCCGGCGTAAAGACAACTTTCACTAAGTATTAGTACATACGGATATAGGGGACGGCCAACAATTTTGGGACGTTATAAAACCTAACATAACATACCATCACGCCAGCATTTCCCGAAGGGTTAGGCAGAGGAGTGCATCAGTATGTTTAGTTTCCATGCAACTTTTCCTATAACCGGGCACCAATCCAAATTCCAAGTTGCTACTGAAAATTTCATAGAAAATTCCTAATAATACTTTGCTCAAGTAGGGATTCAAACCCAGGACCGTCGCAGTCACGCTTACTTACTAACGCAGTACTAGGCCAATGAGGCAGTTTTAAAACATAACCATGAAAATATTTCTTGATACTGACAATTAGCTTTAATAAAAGTATCGGTGTTATTAAACTAGCAAGCAACGGGTTGTTAGTAGTGCTGGGTAGGTAGTAGTTATACATACTTTGTATTATAAAAGAGTTTCCAAGGAGTTTCTTGCCGGTATATTACGAACTGGCGAAAAACTCCAACTCTAGTTTACTTTTTGCATCAGCGTTACACCAAAATTCGTTTACCCTACATTATTGGTTGTAAAAACTTTTAAAAACTTTAATACATTGGAACTACTAATAATAATATTTGAAGTTTTTTAATCACCAATCGATTAATTCCACTATCATTCGATACATTTTATTCGTACTCTCTCGACATACATTAGCTTTCACATTGTAAAACTGGCTTATCTTTCCAAACAGTGAATCACACTGTCCTAAACAACAGATCTTGATTCAATTATCTAACTCTAAGAACAGATAAGTAACAAAGCTGAGACGAAACACTCCGAACACCGGTTGCGTATCAATTATTCAAGAGCTATTTATTGTTTCACTATAGAGGTAATGAGTGAAGAGTTTTGATGAATTCATCAGCAACATTTGGGTGGGTCCCCAATAAAGTAATAAGAGTAAAAGGTAGGTAAGTTCCTACAACAGAACAAAGTATAAAAAACGTTTTAGTTTTTAAGAAGTAATCTTAAAAGCTAAAGATTCATCTTGAATGCTGTTTTACAGAAGGTTGAATGTTGTTTTAAGACATTACTAGCTTTTGACTACGGCGTGGAGTTAGAAACTTTGCACCCGTTCCCCGAACGAAATTTAAATTTTCGGGTTTACATTGGGACCTATCTCCTAATCCAATTTATATCTCATCACTATTTCAAATTTCAGCCAAATCGGTTCAGCCATTTTGCCGTGAAAGAGCAACAAACATTCAAACTCACAAAATTTCGCCTTTATTATATATTAGTAAAAAGTAAGATAAATTTTTAAATACATAATTATGAAGTTATGTCTCGTCCCGTATCCTTTAGTAGCCGTTTTGAATTCATGCTTTTTGGGTTCATAGTCTAAGATTTCGTAATTAGTCAGTGAATGAGCGAGTGGTATATGCTTTTATATTATGTAGTACTTACTTACTGTCGACGGATGGGTTGTGTACCCTAAGTACAAAATTATGTCAGCTTAAAAGGGCAGCATTCGTCAAACTGTGATGAATGTTGTAATAAAAGTAGGTAGATAAGGCCAATATCACACTAGGAAGGCGGCGACTGCTACGCTCGGTCCTGGATTTGATTTCCAGGTCGAGCAAAGTACCTATTATTCGGATTTTCGTTGAAATTCTAAGTAGCTCGGAGTTTGGATTTATGCCTGGTTAGTGGCAATAGGCTTGCCCCTTTGACATTGGACCGAAATATAATAGTGCACTACAATTCTATATCCGCAGGTTTTATTTACTACAATCCTCGTGTGTTAATACTACTATCCTAACATTATAAATGTGAAAGTTTGGATAAATGATTGTTACTTAATCACGCCAGAACGGCTGAACGGATTTGTATTTGGCACAGAGATAGATTATAATCTGGAATAGCACATAGGCTATCCCGGTAAAAATGTATAGCTCCCGTGGGTTATATTTGTTTTCATAATTTATAAGAAATAACTAGGCCACGCGGGCGATGCCACTGGCAGAACAAGTAAAGTCACCGCCAAGTAAAGTGAAACTCTCATGGCAAGATTTCTCTGTACACAGCTTTATGATTGCATGTCACACCATATAATGTTTTATAACCAATTCGAGGTATCCTTTTAGCGACCATAACATATGCATAAACAAGCCCAGACGCCATAATATGAGTTACACCGCAATGCACTCGAATATTACACATTTACGTGTTTGTAAGAAAAAAAATGGATACGATTCTTTTGATCTTTCTAGTACACAGAATCGCTGACCTCTGGGAACAACCCCTTAAAATATTCATTTAACATTATACAAAATAATTGTTAAAATTAATATTCTTACAACAAAAATAAAGATAGTAAGCGCGACTCTGTCTCTCTATGACGTCTCTGTTCCACAGCGCGAGCCTACGATCGCAAACCACGAAGTATTTGCGGGGTGTAAGAGGATGGCGCGGTGCGGGGGTCCGATTTCAGATTCATAGTTTGTCAATGCCTCGCCTTAACATTGATCCAATTCTTATCCTAGTATTCAGAGACGACGCTAAGCGTAACTCTTATGTCTTTGTATTACAGTCTCAAAAACGGAAGCATTAGTTTACGCTTAATGCCGTCTATGAATATTAATTAGCCTTAGATTAACCTTAGAT
Organism: Acronicta psi; assembly: GCA_946251955.1. Classification (NCBI taxonomy): domain Eukaryota; kingdom Metazoa; phylum Arthropoda; class Insecta; order Lepidoptera; family Noctuidae; genus Acronicta; species Acronicta psi. The sequence continues at coordinate 6,662,669 of OX276476.1, forward strand.
AACAGTCAAAAAGGGTCCGTTGCTAAACAAAAGCCTCCTCCATATATTTCTTTAATAAATCAATGGTCTCTATAGTATACAAGTGACTGGTTACTGAGCGCTTATCGAATCTTTATATGATATTCTCTAGTTTGTAGTTTGAATTTGTGCCTAGTTAATGAAAAAAACATACCCAACTGTATATAATATACTTGTACAAATGTACACTGTCCTCCTACCCACCTCGGTCTTCCGGGAATACAGACGCGACATTATGTTGTTTTATTTACATAATAATATCACATCCATCCCTTCCTACTCGGGTACGAAACCCTTTTAGTAGTTCCACGTGATTCCACCACAGGTCGGGTAGCTTCGTGTTGCCATAATGTAAAACGTCCTGGTCGCGTTATTATTATTTGACTTTGTTGCTCCGAACAAACTTGTCCCCGTTGTAACCGACAACCGCTGGAATGGAGTTTCAAACTGCGAAATTACTTTTTTGCACGTTAGTGTTTTGTGAGTTGTTGTGTCCAAAGAATTAAGTTTTTTACGCACTCTAAGCCTAGAGGCGAGATGAGAGAGAGAGAATTATGTTTGTATTAATTTTTTACAAGTCTACGTTTTAGGTTTTAAAAGAATAGATGGCGCCGTGCCGGTGTATCCGAACTGATTACGTTTGAGAATATAATATTATTAAGTACTCAGAGATACTGTTTAAGTATCATTTGAGTACCACAATGTAGAACCAATCTCTTGAATAGCGATCCAAATTTCAAGCTGAATTGTAAATTTTAGTAATTGAAATACAAGTTTGACCTCGGAATTGGACTTAGGACTTCACACTCTGCAGCTAGTACTTAAAACCATTCGAACAATGACGCAGTGGACTCAGACATTTATTCAATATAATATCTGTATAATTAAAAGAAAACTCATATTTATTAAGATCAACATATAGCAATACATCAGTAAAATATTTGCAGCGTCATCCAAGTACCAAACTAGTATAAAAGGTCAATATTTGGCAAATACTTGACATTTAAAAGAAGTGCTGTTTACAGTCTATTATTAACACAGCTACTCAAAATTAACGGTGCGAGACTGAACGTAATCAATAAGGCGAGGATCCTGAAGATGAAGTTAAAACAGAGTTCCCTTTACATTGGGGAAGGTCGAGGACCCTACACGACGTAGATGGTCCTTAAACGGAGCGATAGCTGTATACACGATCATATTAGAGGAACTTTTGTGTATCGGATATTTTTTTTGTTTCCTAGCTTTCTGCCAGCGACTTCGCCCGCGTGGTCTGGGATTCTTATAACTTTCATCCCCTTACAGACTATTTTTCGCATTAAAAAGTAGCCTTTGTCCATTCTCGGACTCTAGACTATCTCTGTACCAAATTTCATTTAAATCGGTTCAGTAGTTTCTGCATGAAAGCGCGACAGACAGAGTTACTTTCAAATTTATAATATTAGTAAGGATTAGTAGTTAGTTAGTTAGGCAAATGAGCCGTAAAGAATGTTGTCAACTGCAACACTAAAATTGCTGATGCATTGCTGGGGAACTGGCTCTTACGCACAAAAGTCGAAGTCACACATAAAGGTGCTTTATGATAGACTTCAGCGTCTAAGGGTGGTGGACAGCCAGCCATACCCAAAGGGTTTTCATCATTAGCCCGTATTCGTCTACTACTGGAAGTAGGCGTGTTTTAGTGAACGTCATAGTGCCCGATCTTTATCTCTTTCTTTCAATTGCTGCCGTTGCTGTAGTTACCGCTAAACGCTTAAATTGCATCGTGTGTAAACTGTAAGTACGCATATAGGGTTTCTTTTTAAAAAAAGCTTTAGTATGCCAGTGAAACTGCAACTTACAGCTTGTAAAATATGTACTAAGAAATACATAAAACATCAATAAATAGATAAAGTTTTATATTGACGTAGGTAAATTCGATCAACTGATATCGTATAGAAAATGATAAAAGCTTAGTATGTACGCACATTTGTCGCATGCTGACGAAGACTCTTGCCAAACTCGAGCCGAGTGGCGGATGTCTCGACGCTGTCAAACTCGAGAACAAAGACCTGATTATGAATACACTGATACATCCTTACACCAACTAAAATTATAATCTGATACCACGTGTTTTTTGAACAAACAAAGCATTCGTTATTATCTCAATTTTCACCTGTAGGTATAAAATGCGTTTGTGACCTCTAGCACAAGTGGGCTTGTTACTATACACCTACATTTTTTTTTTTAACGTATAACTAAGCATAATTTGAATGGGCACTCCCATTAAAATTATGCTTAGTTATTTTTAAATATTCAAACAATGTACCTATCCCATTGTAGTTATAACGACTGGATGTATTATCGGAGTGATAAAAAATTAAGTTAGCTGTACTAAAATAATGAAAAAGTTTTAAAGTTGCTTCATAAAAACACAAAAACAATCGATGGTAATGTTGGTATCATAAAAGCAAACCATTAACAGTAGTCATTAAGTGTCAATATTATCAAGATGAAATAAACAAAGGGAATATTTTTTTGTAATACAATAAATTAAAACCCACAATGTTGCAGCTAAAAGCTTAATTCATAAATACACAGCTTTAACTTTCAATAAACATAAATGTTATTTACCTACGTGCGTAGTAATATGGATTTATTTTTGCATGTTATTTCATTAACATTAATTCGCACTCCATTTTCACAGTCTAGCGCCGGTTATTATGAGCATTCGAGTAAAAATAATACGACCTTAAATAAGCATGAGATAGAAGGGAATCCATTGGAATTTTTATTCAAGATTAAATCAAGTGTGAATTTGATCTGGGTTCGACTTATCCCAACATGTCACGTGAAAGTCGGGTGCATACATTTTTAGGAATCAAATAAAAGGACTTTTGAATAACATTGATTCAAATGCTAGGCTAAATTCTAATATTGGTTTTTAAAAAATTATAGGTCTTCAAAACGATCTATTCCAGGAATAACCAATATAGATTCGTAATGATAGATAATATTATAATGATAACCATCCCATTTCTATGTAACTTTGAGCTAAAACTTTTACTTAAAATTATTTATATTGTTTTCTTTCGTTTAGCTGTATCATGCAAGCAACATATAAAATACTTCGTGATTTGTTATGTGTGTATATCTTTCGTTGGAAATTAAAAAAAAATATTATTTAAGATATTAAAATTATTCTTTGGATATAAGTAACATTATGTAAGTCAACTAACCTATATTAGATTCAAATTAAATATGTAGGGAAGTTATAAACTGAAATTTTAACTGTTTCAGTTGAAATGCGGTCAAGTCAACGGAAATGAAATGGAAGAGTAGATTTAGAGAAATTTGCCAGCGTAGCTTTACCGAAGATTGACGTACTGTTTCAGGAAATTTCAGTTACGAATTGCTGACTTACGTTTCTCTGTATCTTGGTTTTATTTTAAATTTGGAACGAATTAATTTCTCTTTTATTGTTGTCGACTTGTAATATCCTAGTAACTAGAAATTACACTTAATTTTTTTAACAAGTTTTACAAAAAAAATCTTAGATAATAATATTATTATTTCTTATTTTCTTTTACACATGTAGGGTAGGCCATCTCTAGGTCTCAGTTATAAACGAAGATTACACATTATTATACTAAAATATCGACCACTGTCAAGGCCACCAATTATTTAAAGTAATGCACCGTTCGGTATCAACAAGGAATGGGCTATTAAGCGTCATTTTAATTACAATGAGTGCTTCATAATTTTAACTTTTTTATTTCATGGCGGCCTAGCATCTTGCATAAACAGTTCTCCACAGAAAGCTTTAGCAAAGCTTTTAGAGGAGATCGTAACTCCTTAAGTACTGTTTTAATGACGTCCCTTAGTGTTTTATAATTAGCGTGAATATACCTGGAATGTATTGTGAGAGTAAGATAATGACTTTGATGTGACTTCCTCATTGGGACATCTGATGAGAAAAGTTTTTACATATCAACGAGAAAAAAAAAGTATGATAATTATGTGTAGCATTACGGTTGTGTGTGTTGAGTAACTAGGGTAGCTGCTCAGCGTGAGTTCTGGATTGATACCCAGGTCAGGGAAAAGTATTATTGGGTTTAGTGGTGGGAAACACTCCAAACGCCGATTTTTTTTATTCAAGTTCAATTTATTTTAAAATAAGCTTCACAAGCATTTTTATAACTAATTAACCTATTATTTAACCCGTTTGGTACTAGATGTTATGTATTTAAAATAATTGTCAAAGATTTGTGTGGACAACCGAAGGGTTTATCAAACTAAAATCTACAAAAACATAAAACAACGTCAAAGTAATTAGGATTTAGACTGGCTACATTTCTAAGTTTTTGACTGGTAATAACTGAAAAATGTTAATTCAGCACTTTAGGAATAATAATTAAGTTTGACTTGGTTAATTAAAATAATTCCACCTTAAAAACACAAAGTTCTATAAAATGACTTAATTTACAATAGCATTATACGTTTAAAGTAATGAAATAGTTCTTTGAAGTGTAAAGATGTATTTGATTTAAAAAAAAAAGTACTTTATCACTTAAATCAAGACATTGAAGAAAACACGCAGGGGTTAAAAACTTAAGTACATAAAACTTTACTTTATTTAAATATTCTATACGCGGTATGTCCGGTGTAATTAAGTACTTCAGAGTAAAATAATGAGCATTTTACTTACTATTTTATTAGGTTATTAAATAATAGTAAGTAGTAGGATTTCTTTTTTCCTGTCACATATTTATACTTATTCTAATAATAGTGACCCGTGCGCAGCTTCACCTGCCTTTCCCTGTTTTTACTTTTTCCTCGTATTTTTTACGTTTTTTCTCTTAATAAGAACCTTCCTCAGACTTCATCAAACACAACAAAAAAGAAATCAGTCAAATCGGTTCAGCCGTTCTCGAGTTTTGCGCTTAGCAACACTTTTTTTATTTACATAGATGGTAACCACTATAAATTAGTACGAGTACGAGTGCTTACTGACATTCCAGCATACTTATGTAAATGCCTTCTGGTTAACAAAGTAATGCCAACGATATCTATCAAAGAAGCCGTAAATGCCATAAAAATATCAAAACAAACAAATCCGTCGGAAATTGCTAGTATATATAAAGAACTTTACCAGTTAGCTAAATCTATAACATGTCTAACTTTAATCATGATTAATGTTCAGACTTTGACAGGGTTTCCGAACTGATATTAATTTTAATTTGTGACAAAAACTAACTTTACTAAATTAATCAGGATTGCTAAATTTTTTTTGGAATTAGAAAATGTTTGATAATTTTTAGCCTCCGACGCAAACACAGGACAGATAATTAGTGCTACCAATGGGAAGCCGGGGCGGGGTTATGTAAAAGGTATATAAAACCATTTTCATATGTTTTGTATAATATTATTTCTTAGAATTTTTTCTACAGCCAATTCTGTTACGTAACTTAATTAAAACATCGGTTTCTAAAACAAACAAAGTGGCATCTTATTATAATCTCAAAAGACATGCACAAGCAAAACATCATATTTCTTGAATCTAGTAAAATTTCTCATTCGAAAAGAAATCCGTGCTTGTTAAGGACGATACATACAGAGTCGCAAGTGCGCGTCAAAACGTTAAGGGCATAAAATGTAAAAGAAAAAATAGCGCAGAGTATCCTCGAGCCAGCAAAGAGTTCACCACCATGCATACAAATGTTCAGACATGTTGTGTCTGCTTCAAGTCTTCAGGCTGAAGGTAATGTGCTGAAGAACGTGTCATACAGAAAATGTGGAAATTTTGGCTTTTCCACGTACTGTAATAAGACATGTAATATTCTATTACGACAAGTAATGTTACACAAATTACGTCTTTATAGACGGTACTTTATATGGAATATAGTGTTCTGTGAAAATATTTTTGTATTTACTCTGCTTTTTGGTGGAAATATTCTGAAGACAAACAAATAAAATTACAATGTATTAAAAAATAACATTATAATTCTTTGTTATTTACCAATATTTGCTTCCTTATATTTCCGTTTGTCAATAACAGATTCTTCTTTTGAGTGGTCTCTCTGGCCTCTAATGATTATTTTGCGATCGTGACGTGATTGGCACTGACCCTTTGTTTTTGCTTCGATTGTTTCCACAGACTGTCGTGTGATGAATGGGCTGAGGGTCAATAGATGTCAACCACTGTCGGCCCTATTGACGTAGGAACGTATTTACTCATTGGTGTATGCTTAGGGGACAATGTTGAAGAGAAAAGGACGTGCCTGTCAGATACAAACGATAATTGACCTAATTTTATTATTGTTAAATCACAGATTTTTGTCAATGTACGGTTTTTTTCATTATTTTTTATTTATCTTTGTCATTTGAAAATTTACTTTTATATTTGCATTATAAGTGAAAGTATGTCACTAGCAACTGTTGTAAATAATATGTCCTTACGTATAAAGGATTTAATATAATTTTCTTCACCATTGTTATCAGTCTGTAGGCTTTCATATTTTTTTCTGTGATTTTTTTTCCTATAACACCCGTTATACTTTACTTCAAGAATAAAATAACTCCTTTCTAGATTTAGGGACTTGTTTGCATTGGTGTATCTGCGAAAAAGATTTTAGGTTCCTATGTAAATACTTATCATTAAAGTTATTTCTTGAGCAAACAGAAAAGGCGTTGGATGAGTGACGAAGCCTGAAATCATCATAAAGGTAATGTGTAGAAGTATACGTTAGTTATGGAATGTTAGGTGATTTTTACTATGATTCCGTTGACAAAGAAGTTTTAACCACCCTTTATAGTTATTTCTCACTTTACCTATTACTTGAAATATAAATAAATGGATTTTTGTCGCATATTTCGTAACAAACCATTATATCACCAGTTTCCACAAAATTGTATGTAAAATAAGTGATTATAAAAATGTAGTGTAGAAAATAGGGAATTAGGATCTTGCATACATTTTTTAAATTCAATACTTAATTATTTTAATGAAGGAAAAAAGGCGGGCAGTATTCGAACCTGCGTCTTCTGATTCGGTACACCAGATGCTAACTAAATACCTACCTTTATCAAATTATTGTACCCATTCATTTCTGAAGAAAAGGAGGGGCTCGTAGCTAAGTTATGGCAACGCTAATCACCCGATCTGCAAGGTTAAGCTACGCTTGCCGAGGTCAGTCTGTGGATGGGTGACCATTATTAACACATCGAGACCCCTCCATGCCTCGGAGAGCATGTAAAGTCGGTCCCGGTTGTCATACAAACACCTATGACAATTGTTACTGCGTCACATCAAGCCTTTCAAGCTACGTTTTAGGTTTTAAAAGAATAGATGGCGCCGTGCCGGTGTATCCGAACTGATTACGTTTGAGAATATAATATTATTAAGTAAGTACTCAGAGATACTGTTTAAGTATCATTTGAGTACCACAATGTAGAACCAATCTCTTGAATAGCGATCCAAATTTCAAGCTGAATTGTAAATTTTAGTAATTGAAATACAAGTTTGACCTCGGAATTGGACTTAGGACTTCACACTCTGCAGCTAGTACTTAAAACCATTCGAACAATGACGCAGTGGACTCAGACATTTATTCAATATAATATCTGTATAATTAAAAGAAAACTCATATTTATTAAGATCAACATATAGCAATACATCAGTAAAATATTGGCAGCGTCATCCAAGTACCAAACTAGTATAAAAGGTCAATATTTGGCAAATACTTGACATTTAAAAGAAGTGCTGTTTACAGTCTATTATTAACACAGCTACTCAAAATTAACGGTGCGAGACTGAACGTAATCAATAAGGCGAGGATCCTGAAGATGAAGTTAAAACAGAGTTCCCTTTACATTGGGGAAGGTCGAGGACCCTACACGACGTAGATGGTCCTTAAACGGAGCGATAGCTGTATACACGATCATATTAGAGGAACTTTTGTGTATCGGATATTTTTTTTGTTTCCTAGCTTTCTGCCAGCGACTTCGCCCGCGTGGTCTGGGATTCTTATAACTTTCATCCCCTTACAGACTATTTTTCGCATTAAAAAGTAGCCTTTGTCCATTCTCGGACTCTAGACTATCTCTGTACCAAATTTCATTTAAATCGGTTCAGTAGTTTCTGCATGAAAGCGCGACAGACAGAGTTACTTTCAAATTTATAATATTAGTAAGGATTAGTAGTTAGTTAGTTAGGCAAATGAGCCGTAAAGAATGTTGTCAACTGCAACACTAAAATTGCTGATGCATTGCTGGGGAACTGGCTCTTACGCACAAAAGTCGAAGTCACACATAAAGGTGCTTTATGATAGACTTCAGCGTCTAAGGGTGGTGGACAGCCAGCCATACCCAAAGGGTTTTCATCATTAGCCCGTATTCGTCTACTACTGGAAGTAGGCGTGTTTTAGTGAACGTCATAGTGCCCGATCTTTATCTCTTTCTTTCAATTGCTGCCGTTGCTGTAGTTACCGCTAAACGCTTAAATTGCATCGTGTGTAAACTGTAAGTACGCATATAGGGTTTCTTTTTAAAAAAAGCTTTAGTATGCCAGTGAAACTGCAACTTACAGCTTGTAAAATATGTACTAAGAAATACATAAAACATCAATAAATAGATAAAGTTTTATATTGACGTAGGTAAATTCGATCAACTGATATCGTATAGAAAATGATAAAAGCTTAGTATGTACGCACATTTGTCGCATGCTGACGAAGACTCTTGCCAAACTCGAGCCGAGTGGCGGATGTCTCGACGCTGTCAAACTCGAGAACAAAGACCTGATTATGAATACACTGATACATCCTTACACCAACTAAAATTATAATCTGATACCACGTGTTTTTTGAACAAACAAAGCATTCGTTATTATCTCAATTTTCACCTGTAGGTATAAAATGCGTTTGTGACCTCTAGCACAAGTGGGCTTGTTACTATACACCTACTTATATTTTTTTGAAAATATGTAACTAAGCATAATTTGAATGGGCACTCCCATTAAAATTATGCTTAGTTATTTTTAAATATTCAAACAATGTACCTATCCCATTGTAGTTATAACGACTGGATGTATTATCGGAGTGATAAAAAATTAAGTTAGCTATACTAAAAGAATGAAAAAGTTTTAAAGTTGGTTCATAAAAACACAAAAACAATCTATGGTAATGTTGGTATCATAAAAACAAACCATTAACAGTAGTCATTAAGTGTCAATATTATCAAGATGAAATAAACAAAGGGAATATTTTTTTGTAATACAATAAATTAAAACCCACAATGTTGCAGCTAAAAGCTTAATTCATAAATACACAGCTTTAACTTTCAATAAACATAAATGTTATTTACCTACGTGCGTAGTAATATGGATTTATTTTTGCATGTTATTTCATTAACATTAATTCGCACTCCATTTTCACAGTCTAGCGCCGGTTATTATGAGCATTCGAGTAAAAATAATACGACCTTAAATAAGCATGAGATAGAAGGGAATCCATTGGAATTTTTATTCAAGATTAAATCAAGTGTGAATTTGATCTGGGTTCGACTTATCCCAACATGTCACGTGAAAGTCGGGTGCATAAATTTTTAGGAATCAAATAAAAGGACTTTTGAATAACATTGATTCAAATGCTAGGCTAAATTCTAATATTGGTTTTAAAAAAATTATAGGTCTTCAAAACGATTTATATTGTTTTCTTTCGTTTAGCTGTATCATGCAAGCAACATATAAAATACTTCGTGATTTGTTATGTGTGTATATCTCACGGAAATTTAAAAAGTATATTTTTTAAGATATTAAAATTATTCTTTGGATATAAGTAACATTATGTAAGCCAACTAACCTATGTTAGATTCAAATTAAATATGTAGGGAAGTTATAAACTGAAATTTTAACTGTTTCAGTTGAAATGCGGTCAAGTCAACGGAAATGAAATGGAAGAGTAGATTTAGAGAAATTTGCCAGCGTAGCTTTACCGAAGATTGACGTACTGTTTCAGGAAATTTCAGTTACGAATTGCTGACTTACGTTTCTCTGTATCTTGGTTTTATTTTAAATTTGGAACGAATTAATTTCTTCTTTATTGTTGTCGATTTGTAATATCCTAGTTACTAGAAATTACACTTAATTTTGTTAAAAGATAAAAAAATAATTCTTTGTTATTAATATTATAAGTCTCTATGATAAAACAAACGATAGTATGTACCGTTTCGTAAATAAATTTATGTACCTATTGCTCATAATTTTTTATTTTCTTTTACACGTGTAGGGTAGGCCATCTATAGGTCTTAGTTATAAACGAAGATTACACATTATTATACTAAAATATCGACCACTGTCAAGGCCACCAATTATTTAAAGTAATGCACCGTTCGGTATCACCAAGGAATGGGCTATTAAGCGTCATTTTAATTACAATGAGTGCTTCATAATTTTAACTTTTTTATTTCATGGCGGCCTAGCATCTTGCATAAACAGTTCTCCACAGAAAGCTTTAGCAAAGCTTTTAGAGGAGATCGTAACTCCTTAAGTACTGTTTTAATGACGTCCCTTAGTGTTTTATAATTAGCGTGAATATACCTGGAATGTATTGTGAGAGTAAGATAATGACTTTGATGTGACTTCCTCATTGGGACATTTGATGAGAAAAGTTTTTACATATCAACGAGAAAAAAAAAGTATGATAATTATGTGTAGCATTACGGTTGTGTGTGTTGAGTAACTAGGGTAGCTGCTCAGCGTGAGTTCTGGATTGATACCCAGGTCAGGGAAAAGTATTATTGGGTTAAGTGGTGGGAAACACTCCAAACGCCGATTTTTTTTATTCAAGTCCAATGTTTTTAATTTAAAATAAGCTTCACAAGCATTTTTATAACTAATTAACCTATTATTTAACCCGTTTGGTACTAGATGTTATGTATTTAAAATAATTGTCAAAGATTTGTGTGGACAACCGAAGGGTTTATCAAACTAAAATCTACAAAAACATAAAACAACGTCAAAGTAATTAGGATTTAGACTGGCTACATTTCTAAGTTTTTGACTGGTAATAACTGAAAAATGTTAATTCAGCACTTTAGGAATAATATTTAAGTTTGACTTGGTTAATTAAAATAATTCCACCTTAAAAACCCAAAGTTCTATAAAATTACTTAATTTACAATAGCATTATACGTTTAAAGTAATGAAATGATTCTTTGAAGTGTAAAGATGTATTTGATTTATAAAAAAACAAGTACTTTATCACTTAAATCAAGACATTGAAGAAAACACGCAGGTTTTAAAAACTTTTAATCCCTAAAAATATACTTTAGTAATTTAAATATTCTACACGTGGTACGCCTTGTACAATTAAGTAGTTCAGAGTAAATTAATAAGTGTTAGAATAAGGCTTTAGGTAATTCTTACTCTTTGATTAGATTATTAAACAATAGTAGTAGGATTTCTTTTTTTCTGTCACATATTTATACTTATTCTAATACTAGTGACCCGTGCGCAGCTTCACCTGCCTTTCCCTGTTTTTACTTTTTCCTCGTATTTTTTTACGTTTTTTCTCTTCATAAGAACCTTCCTCAGACTTCATCAAACACAACAAAAAATAAATCAGTCAAATCGGTTCAGCCGTTCTCGAGCAACACATTTAGTGATTCATTTTTATTTACATAGATGGTAACCACTATAAATTAGTACGAGTACGAGTACTTACTGAAATAACAGCATACTTAAGTAAATGCCTTCTGGTTAACGAAGTAATGCCAACGGTATCTATCAAAGAAGCCGTAAATGCCATAAAAATATCAAAACAAACAAATCCGTCGGAAATTGCTAGTATATAACAAGAGCTTTACCAGTTAGCTAAATCTATAACATGTCTAACTTTAATCATGATTAATGTTCAGACTTTGACAGGGTTCCCGAACTGATATTAATTTTAATTTGTGACAAAAACTAACTTTACTAGATTAATCAGGATTGCTCAATTATTTTTTCGTTGGAATTAGAAAATGTTTGATAATTTTTAGCCCTCGACGCAAACACAGGACAGATAATTAGTGTTACCAGGAAGTCGGAGCGGGTTTATGTAAAAGGTATATAAAACCTTTTTCAGATATTTTGTATAATATTATTTCTTAGAATTTTTTCTACAGCCAATTCTGTTACGTAACTTAATTAAAACATCGGTTTCTAAAACAAACAAAGTGGCATCTTATTATAATCTCAAAAGACATGCACAAGCAAAACATCATATTTCTTGAATGTAGTAAAATTTCTCATTCGAAAAGAAATCCGTGCTTGTTAAGGACGATACATACAGTCGCAAGTGCGCGTCAAAACGTTAAGGGCATAAAATGTAAAAGAAAAAATAGCGCAGAGTATCCTCGAGCCAGCAAAGAGTTCACCACCATGCATACAAATGTTCAGACATGTTGTGTCTGCTTCAAGTCTTCAGGCTGAAGGTAATGTGCTGAAGAACGTGTCATACAGAAAATGTGGAAATTTTGGCTTTTCCACGTACTGTAATAAGACATGTAATATTCTATTACGACAAGTAATGTTACACAAATTACGTCTTTATAGACGGTACTTTATATGGAATATAGTGTTCTGTGAAAATATTTTTGTATTTACTCTGCTTTTTGGTGGAAATATTCTGAAGACAAACAAATAAAATTACAATGTATTAAAAAATAACATTATAATTCTTTGTTATTTACCAATATTTGCTTCCTTATATTTCCGTTTGTCAATAACAGATTCTTCTTTTGAGTGGTCTCTCTGGCCTCTAATGATTATTTTGCGATCGTGACGTGATTGGCACTGACCCTTTGTTTTTGCTTCGATTGTTTCCACAGACTGTCGTGTGATGAATGGGCTGAGGGTCAATAGATGTCAACCACTGTCGGCCCTATTGACGTAGGAACGTATTTACTCATTGGTGTATGCTTAGGGGACAATGTTGAAGAGAAAAGGACGTGCCTGTCAGATACAAACGATAATTGACCTAATTTTATTATTGTTAAATCACAGATTTTTGTCAATGTATGGTTTTTTTTCATAATTTTTTATTTATCCTTGGTATTTGAAAATTTGCATTTATATTTGCATTATAAGTGAAAGTATGTCACTAGCAACTGTTGTAAATAATATGTCCTTTCGTATAAAGGATTTAATATAATTTTCTTCACCATTGTTATCAGTCTGTAGGCTTTCATATTTTTTTCTGTGATTTTTTTTCCTATAACAGCCGTTATACTTTACTTCAAGAATAAAATAACTCCTTTCTAGATTTAGGGACTTGTTTGCATTGGTGTATCTGCGAAAAAGATTTTAGGTTCCTATGTAAATACTTATCATTAAAGTTATTTCTTGAGCAAACAGAAAAGGCGTTGGATGAGCGACGAAGCCTGAAATCATCATAAAGGTAATGTGTAGAAGTATACGTTAGTTATGGAATGTTAGGTGATTTTTACTATGATTCCGTTGACAAAGAAATTTTAACCACCCTTTATAGTTATTTCTCACTTTACCTATTACTTGAAATATAAATAAATGGATTTTTGTCGCATATTTCGAAACAAACCATAATATCACCACTCACCAGTTTCCACAAAATTTATGTAATATAAGTGATTATGAAAATGTAGAAAATAGGGAATTAGGATCTTGCATACATTTTTTTAATTTAATTCTTAATTATTTTAATGAAGGAAAAAAGGCGGGCAGTATTCGAACCTGCGTCTTCTGGTTCGGTACACCAGATGCTAACTAAATACCTACCTTTATCAAATTTTTGTATCCATTCATTTCTGAAGAAAAGGAGGGGCTCGTAGCTAAGTTATGGCAACGCTAATCACACGATCTGCAAGGTTAAACTACGCTTGCCGAGGTCAGTCTGTGGATGGGTGACCATTTTTAATAAACACGTCGAGACCCCTCCACGCCTCGGAGAGCACGTAAAGTCGGTCCCGGTTGTCATACAAACACCTATGACAATCGTTAGTGGTAGTCAGAAGTCAAAAACCCTGACAACCAGTTATCATTTTAATATCGGTATTGCCCATAAATTGGGTTGCGGAGGTCTGGCAGTGGCTTCGCGATATTCAGCCGCATCTGGTTAGACTGGAAGCCAACCCCAACATGGTTGGGAAAAGGCTAGGAAGATGTTGATTCATTTCTGAAGAAAACTCTTCGAAAAATACATCAGACTGAAAGGCCCTAAATACTGTATGTATCGTTACCGTACATAAGGAAGGTCGCACACTGAATTATTATTCATGTTCTAGTTAATTTTACCCAACCCGTGTAATTAATTTCCCGTGGAATTACAGATAAACACAAACATGGATTATAATCGGAGGAGCGGTACCTTCTGTTTGAGTAACACTTTTGATGTAAATATTAATAAAATGATTTTCCTTATCATTAACTCTTTGGTGAACCCCCACCAAATTAATTATCATAGAAGTTACATGTTTATTTATTAATTTATTTGGATTTAATTTCTCGGAATAACCAATCAAATCAATGAAGTTTTATTTTCACACATACTTACCATACAGACATTTTGTAATGTCGAATCTAGGTGCACGGTTCCAAAGTCGTATTCTACGGAGGTGACAATTATATATGACAACTAGCTGTCCCGGCAAACGTTGTTTTGCCATATAGGGGTGGGTCATTTTAGGGGGATGAAAAATAGATGTTGGCCGATTCTCATAGATACCGGATAAGAACAAAAAATTTCATACAAATCGGTCCAGCCGTTTCGGAGGAGTATGGCAACTAAAACTGTGACACGAGAATTTTATATATTAGATTATTCGATACAACTATATTACTTACCTAACTATAAGAGAACAATGTAGAAATGTTTTACTAAAATACAGCTAGGCTTCAGATAGGTCTGCCTAACCTTTTTAAAAGCTTTGATTTTCATTTTTAACAACATACAGGCACTTTTGAACTTATTAATTACTTTTTTCAGAACCATTATTTTGATTAGTAGAAAAATTGAATTAATAGCACTCCGCACTATTTTTCGCACATATATATTCCATAATCGAAAATATATTTAACCAATTCCATTATAAGAACTTATTGTTTTCTTAGCTGAAAAATTCTAGTCTGTATTTACCGAAATAAATGTAATATTTTAGAAGTAGGTACATTACATTTTATCACGTAAGCTGACTTGCGGTGATCTTAGTGCGTATATAGGTAAAAAGAATTCCCTATTACGTACATTTTCAGGTAGGTACATATTTTTATAGTAGGTACTGGAATCAATAAAATATTTATTACGCAATTCGGGACATTTCGGGGCTTTCAATGCTTAAAATATTAAAACATGATACTGTGTGTAAGTTAAAGTGTGAGGATGTTGGATGCCTGCTATGTTTAACTTAAAAATATAAACGTAAAATACAATAAGAAACAAGAAACTAGATAAGTTCAGTTACTTTGTTCAATAAAAAAATTATTCAACCCTTCCTTAGCATAGAAATAGGTTTCAGTAACTTTTTGAATTTTTTAAATGTTGACTATAATGATATCTAATAATGTATACCTACCTAATAAGAATTGCTTAATGTGTCCATTTTAACATAGTCAAGACAGTAGGTAATGGTGATATAATTAAAATCCTATGCTCGAAGTTACGTAGTACCAACACAAACAAAAAACGTTTGCATCCGACACACCGGACAAAAATATTTTATACGTTGTTGTAGAACACTCACCTCACAACTGAAAAAAAAGGTACACACGAATCCTTTGTACAAATTCTGTTTGTGGTATACACGTCATTCCTACATTGAACCACAAACAAAATTTAAACAAAGCAAACATTCCGCAACATAATCGTGTAACGCCGAAAACATTCCATTACCGTTCTCTTGCTTAGTAAGAGTCTGTCTCGCTCATTATCTGTGCCGCCAATTCCTTTTCTGAAAAAAAAAGCTTTCAGTCGCCAGTCTCACACACGTTGTGAAGGCCTCTCAAAAATTCATCGCCCGTCTACGAACCCTGAATGGGTTCCGCAGTCGGGGCCGACTTGCCGTGCCCGGTAATCTACTTAATAAGTAATCTTGTAGGGGCTCTTACGTTCTGTTAAGTTTGGATAAGAATCCTGTTTTCTTTGTTTGATATGCTAGTGGTATGTTGCTTTTAAAGACTATTCAATAATAATGAAGATGTGTCCTTTTGTATACCATTATCTGTAGATATATACACGTTTTGGAAAGCCTGTTTTTGTAACATGAAAGAACCGGCCTAAAAAATAAAAATCCGTAGTACAAAGTAAAGTATATAATGTTTTTATTTTTATATTAGAGAAGTAAGTCATATTTACTAGACTGGAGTAAATATGACTACATTGCGGATCTCTAATAAAAAAAACTTCTACATTTTTTTCTGTAATATGAATTGCTTTACTTTTTAGCCTTTTCTTAAAAATTTGAGACTATGTACTGTTATTACTCAAACACAGTATTTACAGATCATCGCATTATATTATAATAGTCTATGTCTATGCATATTATTTAAGTAAATTATTACCTAATACATGCTTTGAATATAAAATACTACTGTGAATATATGACTACTTAGTCCGAAACAATTGACCAAGATATTTAAAGTTTAGATGAGTCCCATATTATTTGTTATAACATATTTATCAAAAATACGTTTAAACTTTATAAAACTAATATCAACAACACAATAATATTCTTCAACGCAAAAAGTGTTTCCACGCGCAGAAATATAAACAGGTGTGTAATCAAAAAATGTAAAGTACTTATACGTGATACAATTACTAGCCGGGCAGACAGCGTTGACGGGATAACATAAGAGATTAAAAGTTTGTTACAACCTGACGTAAGGTAAAAGTTACGAGCATTCTAACTTTGTGACGTAGGTATTTTTACAAGAGGATGAATATAATTTTGTGGCCGTTCTTTGCTTATATAATACAATTCATAAATGCTTAGATCCTTAAAATATAGGGGAATATTGTTATTGATAGGTATACCTGGAACGATTGGGTACGAATATTGGGAAACTGGTAGGGATTATAAGGACTTTGGAGCTTTTTGTTGGTGTATACTGTGCTTCAAAGTTACACTTTACAGTTTTATAGTTACCGATAGTGCAATAAATATGAAACATAATAATATAATGTAAGGCCATAAATTACGTGAGGTGTTTTTTCTCAAAAATTCAACGACGCGAGACCGTCGCCGGCTTATTCTGTTTGTTTTAGTTTTACTTCGTGAAAATAGGCACATTACTATAATTACTTATTTTTTTGTGAAATAAGAAAATGTAACCGCTGGGAAATACGTTGATAGGATGTTAAAACTACGTGAGAAAGATATACTTTTGTACCTGAAATAATTTGCTAATAGCATCTTGTAAAAGATAATGTTTTATGTAGAAAAGTAGACATTGCATAAAGATATTTCTATTATGATGTACAAATTACTTTTAGTAGTTTAGCATAATTTGGTAATTCAAGATAAACCAGCTCAAATTAGGTTAACATAGGTAACATAAAATGTGTAAAATGTTCTAAAAGTTAGTATAGATCCCCTAAGTATATTACATCAAGTTTGTCGTTCACAGTACGAACAAAGTATTCAATACTCTTTCCTTGATTACTTTTCATCTAACTCCTAACTACGAATAAAGGTTAGGTAGTGACCACACTATCCAACTTCTATATACATAAGTAACTTTAAAGTTTACTTACATTATATAGATATTTTTATAAGTCAATAATGTGTTAAAATATAATATTTAATTTAATATAAATATTAATATCAT
This sequence comes from Acronicta psi, assembly GCA_946251955.1. Taxonomy (NCBI): domain Eukaryota; kingdom Metazoa; phylum Arthropoda; class Insecta; order Lepidoptera; family Noctuidae; genus Acronicta; species Acronicta psi. The sequence continues at coordinate 6,680,499 of OX276476.1, forward strand.
TCATCATCACTATCCTCCTGGCCTTGTCTCAATTTACTTGAAGTCAGCATGTTCTTTTCGTTAATTTATTTAATATTAACGTTCTATGGATATTTTTTTTTTAATAATTAACCGAGTTCAACGTTTCCGTAATTTTTGGATTCGAGAGTCACCGCGTTAAGTGTAAAAATCATAATAAGGCAGTTAGGAGGTACGTTTTCGGGTGGTAGCCAGGTCTCTAGACGGTGGCTGATGAATATTTCACTTCATTATAACAGTTTGCTGTACGGTTCTTATGTAATATTAAACACTACGACGGAGTCACAATGCTCGAGTATAAGTCACGCTTTTGATCTTTATTTTGTTTAGAATTGTTAAACAGCTGTCCGCTCGTAAGGCGGGATTAATAAGCTTTTTTAATTATCTTCTTTTCTAAAATGAAAAAGAAAATTTACGGTACAATATTTGCAGGGTCTGAGTTACCCGCGTGTGTGCCAGGGGTTGCAGGTTTAGTACAGAGAAGTAATTGTTTCTCTGATGTTTGTACTAGGACAATTTGTATTAAACGTATCCATAATGTAGGAGAAATTCTGATCCTACGCCAGCTTAATAATAATAAATAGCTTCGACACTTAGAATATCTGTACTTACTTAAGTTAAGATGATTACGTAATTGAAACTGCCTCAGGAACTACTACTCAATTAAAAAGAAGTTACTTGTTTAAATGGTTGTGTTTGTTCGTTATCATTGTATCATAATAAAAAGTTGATAAAGTTAAAGTAAGAAGACTAGTTGAGATAAATGTTTGCGATCGAGTTCCCAGGCTTTTTGTTTTGGCCTTTTTTTAGTAGGTGTGAACATAGGTTTATATCTATTATCGCTATTCCAAAATCGAAAGTCGAAAGCATAGGCTATTGAGGCTTTATTATTTCTTACACTATTTTTCCCATTTAATATTTACGTTACTTACTACCACCTACTACCCATTTACCAAGTAGTAGTGTTCTTGTTAGGCTACCTAACAAAAACTTTTGTGAGCGATAGATGCTATCTTTCAAACGTTTTGCTTGAAAACATGTCTTACATTACTGCTAAAGTTACATACTGCTGCATACAAGTTTTCCATACAAAACTTCTGTTGAAGTAAATGTTTTTAGATAACCTTCTTTAGAGGAATATATTAGATACCAATAGTTTAGTTTAGATTTTTTTTGTAAAATCATATAAATATTTTTTCTATTAAAAGTTACCTACCTGTCCTTTGAAAAAGGAACTCTTGAAGAAAACCAGACGAAGGTCACGTTCATGATAACTTCGATATCATGATAACGATCATGATAACTTTATAATATTTTTTCTCAAACTAAAAATTATTAATGTAATAGAGCGCATTCAGCGTCTTTGGTCCACCCTTTTCTCTCACGGTAAGAGAGTAAAAGCCTTTTTATAGTACTAAGTTATAAGCTTTAGCGTAAATAAACTACAGTTTTCGCCAAACTTATTGTCCGGGTTGAAGTTGGCATGAGGTAACTTTAACCCGGTCGTAAAAATGGGAGAAAGAAAAATATTGGATTAGAATTATTTAAAACGATAGCCTACTACTAGTTGAGCTTTTGTTTTTATTTATTACAATCTAATATTTTTCTTTCTCTGACTTTTACGGCCGGGTTAAAGTTAGCTCGTATCAATTACAACCCGAACAGTAAGTTTGGCGAGAACTGTACCCATCACTGAACCAAAACACCACTCCGCATAGTGGTGCAATCACGGGAATCGCTCTCGCATGATCCGCGATCAATTAATTGATCAAACCATGATATTAGAGTTTTATAGGTTTTTATGTGGTTTACACTCGTTAAAAGTTTACAAATATGTATAACTACCAAAATACCGAAGAAATATTCACATAATAGTACTTTACAGGTGTAGTTATTTTCAAAAATTGTATTGTTATCTTTTTGGGTTTTCATTTTCATGTGAAACGAAAAACGTGGTGTACAAAATATCGAATACAAAAAATGGAAAGAGTTTTCATTCTGTTTGTTTTTAACTAAATTTCAACACTATCAAGCCTAGATTTAAAACACAAATGTTTGGATGACATTTTAGAATAAAAATACATTTTATTGCATAAACCTATCACCGCTCTATTCAATAAATGAAAACTAAATCTAAAATAAAACAAAATGATAAAATAGAGGTTTAATTTAGTGTTTGTTTAGATTTTTCCTTACAAATTTTCAGATACTTCTTTTTGGGATATAGAAAAGTTATTTTAACCTTTGCTCTTTACTAACTAACTATTAAAGCACATTGCTCCTCTTCAGAGAGAGTGATAAGGCTACAGTCCCACACACTGACGTCATTGAAAGAGTTCACAAACCTCCTCTATCCTTAGCCATCTTAGATATTTTGTTTATAGTCATTTTTTAAAATCTACCCAGTGCACACACACTGGATAGTTTTTTACAAATTTACTTTTTATCGTGAATTTATAGAATGCCTACCCTGATGGAGGATAGAAAAGATGACGTATGTATGTGATTTAAAAAAAAAGGAAATTGTTATTAATTGTGTTATTCGTAGATGAAGCAGGAATGTTAAACCTGCGTGCTTACCTACACAGTACATAACATGTACCTAATACTTTACTTTTACGCTAAAGATAAAAAAGTAACACAAAAACATTATGCAACATACTTACTAATTTTCTTACTTCCTCACCTAGAATTGTTGTTAGAACTATTTCGGCTGGTGAAGGTCTAAAGACGGGGTCAATTAAGGACAGTATATTGCAATATAACGAAGGATAGACGTAAGACTCTTGTTCTCCAGGGACATTGATGAGCTGAAAGGATGACTGGCAAAAGCCGTAGACACTGAATGCTTAGCACTTGAGGATCACTTTTTTTGTTTGCAAACAACACGCTCCCCTTTCATTTTTAAACCAAAAACTCAAGATACGTTCGAAGGAGGCGTACGTAAATTCCATTTACTGGTGGAAAGTGCCGAGCTCGGGCCCCATCGCAAACTCCACTTAATTACGCGCATAAATTGAAGTGCTCTGCCGTACACGATGGATGTAGCCACATTTTAACTCATAAAATATCGTTTCTTTGAAATTACCAAGGATTGGTGTACCATAATTGGTTATGAGGTAATTTTGCTCCAGTATGTGTCGCTTTTGGTTCATGTTAAATTTATTGCGATGGTCAGGTTTCGTGCTGATTTGTATTTACGATTCTAAACTCATTCTTCTCTTGTTCTTTTTACTAAATAATCCTGCGGACTCATTCTCGTTACAAATATTTTTGGCTTTCCTTTATTCCCTGCTTGCATGTTTCCACTGCTGTGTCTGGCCCATTTCCTTCCACTGATCTATTCATGAATATCCTCGTGTAATATTAAATATCTTTGTAACTTAAATCAGTCTGTTCGGAAAGTGTCCAGCCAGGGGACTGTGCTCAGCGTGGACGGCGTAACTTACGTTACAGTCAAATATTTTTATTCACTTACACATAAATAAAACCTCGTTCTAAATATAATATTCAAACTCTTTGTAGAATAAAATCTGTATGGTCGTGGATTGTTATTGACAATAAAAGGTAAAGGAATATAAATACTGATTTGGCAATGGTTTGGTGGATGCATTACAACCCAGGACGACACAGGGAGGGTGTACGTATCTACTAATTAATTATACCTATTAATAAACCATTAGTGAGTCCTTCCGGTTTCCCCTCTCCGTGCTCAAGGTACTACTAAGGGAATATAATCTACGCAAATATTTTCACCCGTACTTCTTCCTCTCGCTCTTATATCAAGAGAAATAGCAAATAATTAAATAAAAAGAATAATTTTCTTTTGTGAAAGCTGACAACTCGCACTAGGCCAGTGTGGTGGCCAGGGAATATAGCCTAGCAGATCTTTGGCCAGTACAGCGAAAACTCATCTTCGTTAACCTCATCATCATCGTCAACCTCATCATCATCGTCAACCTCATCATCATCGTCAACCTATATTCATTTACTGCTAGGTAGGTCTCTTCTAGTGAACGCCACAGAGGCTATCTTACGTCTAGGCAAGCGTATTGTAGGACGCCCATCGACCAGGTGGAGTGCAGAGGGCAGCTGGCAGCGACTGCATGAGGAAAGCCGAAAATCAGTGATATATATTTAGCCTTAATTACCTATTTAGTTAATTAATTAAAATTTGCTTTACCTATCATCAACCTAGGTGTATGCTATTCACAAAACGTAATGTAGGTATTAACATTTTGCTAATAAGATCTCAAACGATTACTTGGTTTCCTTTTCAGGTCTACTTTGGTTTGAAAACTGAAAAAGATATAGTTTATCAAACAGTTAACATTCTTTATGACTGTCGTAAGTAGTTAACTTCTTAGTTGTATTGGTTGGCTTAATTCTTAACTGTTTATTTGTTGTTATTGAAGATTTACTCAACCTCCTTCATTTCATTATGTTGATCGTTTAGTATGATGCTTACAATACTCGTAATTGCTCTTAATTAAACCAAACATGAATTAAACCTAAATGACCTATAATAGAATTATAAAAACAAATTATTTCTATAATATGTTTTTAGATGATGCGAGCTACGATGGGTATGATATTCACACTCTTACAAATATTGGAGTAAACATCTTTAATGTCGATATGACAAAACACGATTCAGAATTCTTTTATAAAATCAAAAGTGCCATGGAATTTTCGCAGAATATGCCTGAAATGATACCGACGGCGTACTATACAACCGTGGGTCTGTCTATCACTATGTCTGCTAATGATCCTATTGATGTCGATGATACGGTATGTGACCAAATACAACACTACTACTATAGTCACACTGTATAAGTAAACAAGTGAAATATGATATAATATTATAAGGATTTCGGTATAGAAATAGCTGGAAAAATAGTATTTTTTTATTTCTTTTTTAGAGAATGAGTTCTGGGTAAGATGCTTCCATTGTACCTGTAGTTACACTCATTAATTTTGAAATATTATGTATAATTGTGCTGATATAAAGAATGCCTCGAACTTAAGTTTCGAATTAAACTCTCAACAAACAATCTTTTTTAAAAGTTTTGGCAGCAATTCTTATGAGGAATAAACGAATGATTACCTAATTAAAAAGTTGGTTTCAGGTTGACATAATAATTTTAAAAGATATAATGAAGATGAACCAACTTCGTGAATTCAAGAAACTAAATGAGAAATATTCGTCTAAGCCAATTTTGTTCTGGCCTTCGACTCTTACAATGGAGGACCTTAATGAATTAATTAAGGTTAATATGATATTAAATTTTATAAAGGAAACGAATAATTTACTGTTAAAAGAAAATTTTCATTTTATTAGATTTCAGACGGCGTTATCTTAGATCCAAGTTTGAGCAATAATTTCAGTGGGTTCCGTCACATTTTGCAAAGAAGCAAGGAGGTAATATTGTTGAAACTATAGCAAAATATACATTCTATACTTTAAAAAAAAACAGTCGAATTCACTTGAAGTCGATTGAAAAATGTTGTGCTACTAAGTATATTTTCAATAATTTACGACGTTTATACAGACATACTTAAATTAGTATGTAAATTGGTTTAATTATGAGTTGACAGAATATGATAATGTTGTCAAAATAATGGAATGGTCAAATACTATGTGAAATAGTAGATACGTAAGCTAAATAAACTATTTAATAAGCGGACAGTAATTGGTGAATACTACTAATGAAGTATTACAATTTCTAGGCACATAAACCAGTTATCTACATGAACCCATCGATTATAGAAGATTACTATCAAAAGACTGCAAACGATCACCAATTGTTAATACAAACTCATGACATAATTAAACATCGTTTGGATGGGATTTTATTAGTCGATCGTGGTAATAAGCCCCCTATAGAATTCATACAAGCCCTCATACGAGCTACAGAAGTAATTGAGAGAGATTTCCATGATGTAACTTCTGATTATTTTAAACTGAGTACACCGGTAAGTATTCTTCGATAATAACATTGCGATCCCTTTAATACTTGTTTTGATGAGCATACATGAAGCGAGAGTGTGCCACGATCGTAGCAAGTGGAAATCTATAGTCTCTGCTATAACTATAGATTTCCACTTGCTACTATCCTGGCACACCACTTTTACATCACAGCATCATCCTCAACATAAATCACAACAATATTGTTACTGTTATCTTCCATATTTTTTTAAAAGAGTGACTGCAGTTTCTTTCCGGCTCTTCTCAATTCAATATTTGAATTTGAATCTCCCTACCCCTATGGGAAACAGGAGTAAAGCTGTGTATGTAATGTATGTATGGATTAGTTTATCATGTGAGGCTATGTCCTGTGCATTTTGTACAAAAAATCCATTATTTTTTAATCTGTTTTTATGCTTTATCAAGCACGATAACAGATAACAGCTGATGACGATGGACGCTAGATTTTCCTAAATATTCAATAACAATATAAATTAAATATGTTTTATTGTGAAAATTTCAGCTAAAAGTACCAGTTCTGCAGCCATATGCCACTGCTTTGGCTGCCTCCCTGGCAGCGTTACAAAGCGGAGCGAGTGCTATAATAGTATTTACAACAAAGGGTACATCAGCCCGAATACTCTCCTGCGCATCGCCGCCTTGCCGCGTAATAGCTATCACTAGACATGAGAAGACCGCAAGAATACTGCATCTGTATAGAAAAGTGATACCGTTGCATTATCGAGGTAAGTTAGCGAAGCCAAATAATTGAAAAAGCAAAGCATATGCAGAGCGCAGGAGATGGTATTGAAGAAAATGAAATAATGTTGTTTAAATGATTTCCATAAAAAAAGACAGTCCTTCTTCTGTTTCTGTAGTTAAGGCAGAAAAAACCCGAAATGTATGACGGAGACATAATAACTTGGAACTCAAACAAAGATTTTAAGCAAATAACATTTCGGTCATTATCAACCCGAACTGCCTGCAATCTTTAAATAGTAACACATTAGCATAATGTTGTGCCATTTCAGAGAAACGCGCGGGTTGCTGGCATGACGAGAGCCTGGCCCGCGTAGCTTTTGGCACACAGTTCGGCCTCGACACTGGGCTATTCAACCTCTCGGCCAAATTAGTTGTGCTTGCGCCGTCCGAAGAAAACGTCACATATTGCAACAGCTTCCAAATAAACACAGCTCAGCGTATTCAGCATTTTTTTAAATGCGGTAGAACCTACTCGTACCATTCTTTGAATTTGAAGTGATGCTTCAATATAAAAGAATGTGTTGTTTTCAAGACTTAGGGACTGTTTCACTGTGTCTTACTGATAAGTTCCCGTTAAATCCTGGCAGATTACTCCATACTACTTTTGTTCCATTTTTGAATTTGTTCGGCAGTTAGCGGGTATCCAGAGGTGGTGAAACAGGCCTTTAATTAAGTTTCTCATACATTTATAATAGATTTGGATAATGAGGTTATAATTTAAGTTAATTAAAATACAAAGTAATTCAAGTTGATTTGTCGTTTCCGTTCGACCTTACTTAATAGGTCTTTACACCCACAAATTACTGAAACAATACGAACTATGGAAAACTAACAGAGAAAGTAAAACATTCAGTTTTGGTTCAATTAGATTTTCTATCAACACAATTTACGCTCACCCCGTAGGAAAACGTAATTAAAACTATTAGAATAATTTATCAGAAGCGTCGCCTAACCCGATTAGTGGTGTTTGCTGTATTAATAATACATCCATTGAAAATGTAAATAAGTGCCAAATTGCCGCGTCTACAAACATTTCATTTGACAGTTTCGGAAAGCGTGTTTTGTTAGTGCAACTAAAACAAAGGTTTTGCCGCTAATTGCCAGTTCGTGGCGGCACTGCGTCGTGTGAACTCATTTCTGGTTCACTAAAACTACTTTATATCACATTTATATCCATTCATCTATTGTAATTCAATTGCCTTCTAATAATGCATACTCCACATTATTTATGTAGTAAACAAATTTAATTACTAGTGACCGGTACGCCTTCGTTCCCCGCCTGCGTTTCCCGGTGGACCAACAGCAGCGCCACCTACCGGGTCCAATTGTGTTTCCAAACCATCCAGGAACCCATTGAAATATGCATTTTCAGCCAAATCGGTGCAGTCGTTTAGGAGAAATTATGTGAGAGACACACATACAGAAGAATTTTTCATAATAATATATTCATAGATTTATTAAAATGTTATCATAATCTTATAGCGAACTTATAACTCCGTGTTTTTTTTTCTATTGGTCATAGTTTTAACGATTCATTATATCAATTCAACATTCGAAGTTCTGAACAATATACATTCGTAGTACTAAAATATTAATAAATCGTGACCATCAATAAGTTATGAGAAATTGAGTGCCCAGACACAGTCGACTCTCATTGAGCGAAATTAAAAACAAATCATTCGTTTCTAGTTATGCTAGAAACGTGAGCGAAACTAATTGCTAAGTATAAACAGATTATAAAATTTAATGCATGAGTGTGCATCTAAATGAAGAACCATTTACATGAGTTCTCATTAGAGTGACGACGTAGGTAACACGAGACTGAAATGCATTTCATATTCCCATACAAAGGATATCGCATCCTGTTACAAGAATCCTTTGCATTCAGATGCGTCGTCCTAAATTCGTGGAGTATTCTGCAAAAAGTTGAATTAAGGAAGTTTAAATGTCATCATATTTTCTTCAAAACTCAGTTCTCACGTCAGTTTTCGAGGGTCGTATGTTCGTGTTTTGTATTGTAGTTGTGTTTACGGTGTTTGTGTTTGAGACGAATGGAACACTACTGGTTTGATCGATGATAATTCGCTAATATAATGTAATAAATATTATGATATATACCTATAGCCTAAGAATTTCACTTGAGTCATTTATGTATTTGACAATAGGACTCGTAGGCTAAAGGTAGGTAGGTGAAAGGTATAGAAAAAAAATACAGAAAATGAATAATAATTATAATTATAATCATAAGTAAAATTACACAGTTTGCAGAACAACCCACGGCTTTGTTCATTCGTAGAGGGCTCGCTAATGTCACACGAAATAAGACTAAAACGTGGATATTAAGATGCTCTCATTCCATCCGCCTTTGAAGGATTGTGCTGCCAAAAAGAGCGGGTAGCTACGGCTCTACGTCATGTTGAGAGCTACCCATTGTTGGTGACGTCATTCAAAGACCGTTTTTGAAGCCGACAGCATGCAAACAAGAGATTTCGTATTTGGTTTTATGCGGGAGATTGAGAATTTTTACTTACATATGTTTTTTCATGTGTTGCTGTTTCGGAAATGAGAATTTTTATTTTTTCTTCATTTTGAATTTCGCTTAGACGGTAAAATGATATGAGATATTATCATACCCAAATACAAAGGTAAGGTTTAAGAAACCTTCTAAGAAGTTGTCTTAATTAGGGCGACTCTAGGTGACGGATAGACCGCTTTATTAAAGCTCCAACCTTCAGCGCGGTCAAGGTTAAGTTAAGATTTCTTGGAAAACTCTAAGAAAATAGAATTTGTGGGAGAGTGAGAAATTTTAAAAACAGATAGAACAGTATGAATTATAATAATTGCGTGTATATTTTATTAAGTACTCAAGTTGATAAGTTCCGTCAGAGGTTGCTTGCTTTCTTAAACGCTATCAAACACGAACTAAACTACATCTAAAGCGCCCACGCAGAGGTACAAAACATTAAAAGATCTACAATATAGTATATCACTTTTTCTAAAATATCCCCAGTTGAGATTATAACGAAATAAATTCGATAAAGGCTTTTACAGAAACGGGAAAAAAGAAAAAAAACAGTGAATTTCCCAAACGGCAAGCGTTTCAACCGATCCATCCATTGTTTCTTTAAACGGTTCCAATAAAAATGCAAATACACTGTCTATGCGTTGTGTGCGTTGGCCGCTATCGACTTTCAAACTAGTTTATTTAGTTTTAACTCTCTCGTTGGCTCTATTTACTCCCTATGTTTGTCGTGTGTCTATGTCTAACCCAACAAATGCTCTCTTTTGTCTTTTGTGTTGTAACATTTGAAAAATATTTTGTCGTAGAAAATATAGAACATTATAGAACATCAATTTATGTCCTACAAGTTTATGATTGCCAAACATTGGACTCACGGATTTAAAGATCCAGAACCCAGAACCCTTATCAATCAAAAAAGACTGGCAAAAGTTTGCCTATGTAGTTTACCTACTTTAGTCTTTAAAGATTTATCTTCGTAGATAAAAAATATTATACTTTACTTTACATTTTCTTATGACTTTCCGTTATTTTTTCGATTGAAAAAAAATCCAACATACGAAATTCGGTGGAGTGACGATCACACAAATATTTTATATTCCATAATTTCCCTAGTGACAACCGCGACTCGATGTTCGAAAGATACGTCTTTTTTGTAACTCTATTCTAAAATTATTTTTCCCTGCATTTTAGTAATTGATCCCTCCTAGGCTTCTACTTTGAATAATAAGTTTAGGAAATCTGCAAACAAAGTTTGGAAAAAATATGGCTTCATTTTGAAATGACAACAAAATTTGTGCTTTTGCACCTTTAGCAATGCTGAGTTTTGAATATCTGTGTGTGTGTTAAACAACGATGGAATGGATCTCTGGGCTTCTTCGAAGCTGCACTTTTTCTATCCTATGGTACTTTATGTACTGGCAGTCTTGAATTCAATAACTACAATAATAAAGCTTGAAGGATGAAGAAGTTTGTCTTAACAAAGTATCAGATTTATTAACTCATAAACTTCTCGCCAATAAGCGTATTTAATAAACTGATAGCAAATATCTTTCCAGAAGCAATACAGGCTGATTCAACGTAAAACAGAAATCTTACATTTAATACAGCTTAGCGCGGGATTTTAAGTCTTGGGTCGGTTAGTATGAAAGAAAAGCTTTATACACACAGTTATTAATATCCTTCCAGGTAGATGGGATGGATGGTATGCTTAAAAGAAAGGTTGGGTCTTGAGAGAGACTTTACTCCTTAAAACCTGAATCCTTAATAGAAAACGGCAATTTACTGATTAAAACCCACCTAACAAAAAGGGTAAATCTTACGTGGGTTCAATGCATTTCTGTAGATAGAATGTCGGTTACTATTTTTTTGTCTTCACCATCAGTACATATATTAAACTTAAATTGAAGCATAATCTTCCCGGTTTACAATATCTTTTATTTTAGAGTAAAATTATATTCCAAAATACAAAGTAGAGGTACCTGAAAACAAAAGTAGTATGTACACAATTTTACGTTTAAAGTCAGAGCTGCAGGATTGAAAGGAGTTTATAAGAAGAGTTCGTTGCATGCTGTGGTTTGAGAGGAGGATGGGTCGGGGGTCGGATCAAATTAAATTGAAGACTAAGCGGAAACCGCCCGGAAGTGACCGGAGCACATTATAGCTGTATGTTACAGGTATTATGCGATATATGGACTTCTGCAAAGTACCTAAATAATTAAGACGATTCCAATTTATTTGTTACCTAAATAATGTTATGAGCAAATCATGCTGTCTACTAGTTCTTAATAATTACTACGTCAAAGCTGGAAATATCAGTCACTCATTTAAATTGATACCGCTGCTTCATAAACTAGGTATACACTAAGTACTTTGTCAAGTTTATCATTTGTTTTCTTTATATAAATGTCGTTAGATGGTCGGTAAAGACTGGCAATTTTACCCTAGAATAATTAAGTCCTTACCGATATAATATTGTTTACAATTTCACGAGATAAACAATAATCTAACGGTGTTCACAATTTTACGGTGATAAGGATACCATTGCCTTATAGATATCGCTCCAAATTATTCTAGATATGCTTTGGAAATTTTACTTTAGAAGGTAACTGAAAAATAGCATCAAATTAACGTAGGTACTAGGCCGAGTATTTTTTTCTAGGAAATATCAAAATTGCCTGGATTCAAATAAAGCAGTTGACATTATATCTTGTACTTTTTGCAATACTTTTTACAGCGGATTGGACGAATCTCCAGTGTTTGAAATATATCTGAAGGAGAATCTGCGGTGGCAAATGAAATTCGAATTTCTAGTGAAGTGCAGCGAATATTGAATGTAACGAGTAAAGCGTTGCAGGTTTATTCGTTGCTTTTTCCACTTTTCGACTTCAGAATCCAAATGTAAAATTTTCTTTTAAAAGCCAAGTCAAATGTGAAGGCTATAATGCTTCTAAGTGCTAACATGGCTTCTTCCACTACTGGATAACTAACAACCATGTTATATGAAAACACAACACTAAGTTTAGCATTTTATACACATGTTTACTTATTACCTACTACAGAAACTCCAGACTCCTTTTAAGATAACACTGTTGTTTTATAATTAATTAACTTTAGACGTTTAATCCTAGATACGGACCGTAAGCTCCTACATACAGTTAATTATATCAGACTTGACTGTTTACGTTGAAAATAGTTTTGATAGAATTAAATAACGCGAACAAGTTGAGGTTTTTAATGAATATTAATGGTTGAAACTCTTGGAATCAGGCTTGACATGGGCCCGCGAAACTCCAGCGAGCCTAATATAAATCACGCTTAGCCCAACCTTTAAGTATCGTTCCGCTTAGGGCTTCCTATTGTTGCCTCTTAAAGATAAAGATAGTAAATCACTGTGGGACATGTTGAGTTGAATGGAGACATGGTTTTGGAGCTCAGAGGAGTTAAGATTTCAAATTTAGAACATTATTTCTATGCCTACAGTCATCAAACAGTTTGTGTAGTGTATCCGGAAATCAAATAGATTCAGCTAGACATTATTTTGAAATTTGAAATATGCAATATAAAAAATAATTAATGATGTCGTTAGGTGATTTCATTTCCTTCCTTTGTCAACTCGTTTGATTTATGTAGTACTTAGTCGCAAGTGGAACAACCAAAGGTAACTTTCTCCATAGTGAAGATATAATTTTATATTCCTGAGCGTAATGAAGACTAATCGATTGTTCTAACAAGTTGCCATTTTATCGTGCGTTTTTTTAGCGTCTATAAGAAACCTATCAGCGTCTATAACATTTATCATGATCTAATTTTTATAAAGGGGGTAATAATAATGTATGCATATTTGTAAACCGTATTATTAGGAATTATCAACAATTCATTGATATAAAATGTTTAAAATAAAGAGTAGAGAAAACACAAGATTCATTAAGCTCAATTTAATTACAGTACACGGTAGAGTAGTTAATTACATTCCGATGGTGTTCAGAATGACTTATGTACGCGAAGTTTTCGCACAGGGTAACAGACAACAACTGTAATTAAAACATGCTATAATTTAGTGTATCCTCCATATTTGTCTTTTATGCGATCAAACAGATGAATTCGCCGATGCTTATTAAAATGATTAAATTCAAGATATCAATGTTTTAACGTTCTTTTTCACTCTTTAGATAATAACGAACGTTTAATATACCTACCTGCTACGAGACTTTCTTAGAAGTTCTTATTGGTTACATTTAAGTTTTCAGGGAACTTTATTTTTGGGTGCGAAAAATTCTCATACATCCCTGCCGCCTGGGGATTTATGTCGGATATCTATGTACCGATTAATACCGCACTTGCATTACCTTGCCTCATATGATATAGCCTTTCGCGAATGCGAATTATAATCTAACCCCTAAACAATCTACCTCCACCGCAATATTAGCGACAAGCGTTAATTATATCACCCGATCCTCGAGTACTTCGCGCCAAGTGGTTGATATATTTCGGTCATTAGTAGTTAATGAATTATTTAACTAACGAGTGAAGTCGGCAAGCACCCTGTTATTGGCTGAATTATTTCTACCTTTTCTGCTTTCAAATAGCATATTCCGTTAATTGCTGTCTGACTGGAGCTCACTAATTGCTTAAGTTCGGGATCTCTTGGCTCTTCGGTTTAAATAGTCGACTACTATTAAAGTAAAATTTTTCTTAAGAATGTTTTGAACTTCCTGTTCATAATTTTTTCATACCATGACTTTGCAGACGTTGAAAAAACAAGGGTTTAGAGTGGACAAGAAGATGAAATATACAAGTAAAATTGTCTACGTATAGGTTATTAACCGACTGCCGGAGGAGGGTTATTTTATACTTTGGCTGAGCTATTTAGGAATAAAAGGTATTATGAATGATGTACATAATTAGAACTTGATTAGAACATTAACGTTTATCATCACCTGTTGAAGGCTATATCTGTATAATTTTCCAGTTAGCCTAGGTCTGCGAAATATACCTTCCGGCTCACGCAGGTGCTGTCCGGGCACGGGTGCTTTGGCAAGTACCTGTACCGCGTGGCCGGGAGGGAGCCGGACGCCCGGTGCCATCATTGTCCGGACTGTCCCGAAGACACGGTGCAGCACACACTTGAGGTGTGTGTGGCCTGGGAGGAGCAGCGCCGTGTCCTACGCGCTGCCGTCGGCGGAGACCTCTCGCTGCCGACCATAACTAGCGCCATGGTCGGCAGCGCTGACGCCTGGGAGGCGATGGCTTCTTTCTGCGAGGACGTCATCTCGCAGAAGGAGGCCGCGGAGCGGGAACGGGAGACCGCTGCCGCAGCCCTACCAATCCGCGCCCGACGCACTGGGCGCAGGAACAGGGCAAACCGTGCCCTGTTCCAACCACCATAAAGAGGCCACGGGCGGCAGGCTTGGGGAAGTCTGTCGCCCAGCACTAGGCCCGAGTAGGTGATGCGGTCGGAGTGTGCCGCATCCCACTCAGTGGATTGGTAGGAGAGGAGGGTGCACACCTTACGCACCCTCCCAAAAGAGCCGAGGGCCGCATAGGCGGCCCGTCACCGCCGGGGTCGCGGAAGAATGTCAACACGTTCCCGCACCCCGGCTGAATGGTGATGAGCCGAACACCCGTCTGGTTTTAGTGGGTATACGTCCTTTTCAGGATGGAGTCCCACACACCGCGCCGCCTTCCCCAGGGCGGCGTGACGGTACATAAAGCATTTCCAGACGCAAAAAAAAAAAAAAAAAAAGGTCTGCGAAATATTCCAGCATCACGACGAATAGGGTAAAGCTTAAGTAAATAAATTATATAAATCCTACAAAGCACAAGGTTGGTAATCCCCAAATATAGTCAAATTATAATTTCGGTCCAGTTTCAGTGTCATATACGTCACTTTACAATTTCGCTCGATCTCAATTCAATGTAACTTGTTTGCGTATACGTTTAACAGAATACCATTTTACAATTTTAGGGACACTTTACTGGATCGGAATAATTATATTTTGTTTTTTTTTTCAAGTAGCCGAATTAATCTGTCTTCGTGTTGTAGGTATGTAAACTCGAAAAATTTACAACAGTTATGGCTTATCAATTAAATACATACGTCACGCATAGCAAGAAGACATTAGCACGTTGACGCACTGAACTTATGCATATTTTTACGAAGGTTACACCACAGCATAATTCCATTGCTATATATCACAGTGATAATTATGCAGTAATTGCAATACAGTAACTACGGAACTGTTGATTTATTACTACCGCCGGCTGCAACTTTAGCGAATGTGGTAATATTGTAATATCCGTACTGTGTTCACTGTTAATAAGCTCGGGCCGTGCAGTGTGCGTTGTGTGTTTCAGATGGAAAAAAATATCGAAAATTCCGACTTTACCTTTTGCTAAAGTGTTGGTCAATTTTTAACATATTATAATATAATGGCTGCGTATGGAAATTATTAGTAGCAGCTTGGTGTCTGGATTTGTGCAGGCAAACTGTGGGTGTATATATGTATACAAATAGGCGTGTAGGTATGTTAAATTTAATGTTATGGGAGTATTTAGTACCTATATGAAAATACAGAAATACATTGTCTCAGGAAATGGAAAAAAATCTTAACCTCTATAAAAAGTACTTTGGTATACAACTCAAAGCAGCCAGGTCGACCTGGAAAATGTAAAAGATGAAAAAACGTCGGAAGGAGCACACGAATGAATAGGAGTTTTCCTAGCGTCGCCGTCGTCCAGCCAGATGTTTAACATTTTATGCGGGGATTCACGTGGTATCACTCGCGCGCGTTGGAGCCTGGAGGATCTTGCGGCCATGCGGTGTTCAACGTGTTTTTAGGGTTAACATTAAAACTTGGAAGCTGTTAGTCATATTGAAAATACATATAGGTGGTGTAGTATAAATCCATCTAAAGTAGATTCTCGTGCCAAGCAGTTGGAAGTATCGCGGTCTTAAAATTTTTTATATCTAATTATGTAACAGAATCTATGAACGTGATTTTCACCTCTTAAAACGACGAAACTATACAGCACTCTGTATAGTGGTTTTTGTTGCGGGTTAGTAATTTTAAACTTAATTTGTAAACAAAAATACCTGTGCTTTGGAGCATACGATGTAGTAGGTTAGTACGTGATTTATAGTACCTTCCTATCACAGGGAATACCAGTGCGAAGTTAGGAGCGCGAACATTTATTCAATTATTTATACCACCTACAAACGAATGAACTCTAAGCAACGCGGGAACATGACAGCTGAACATTATGCATAATGAATAAAGAAAATACTTTACTGAGAAAATGTCTTCTAAGTTTTGAAACAGCGTTAGAGCTACACTAGAAGTTTATATAAAGACTTTTCGTATAATGTTACAACTCATAACATTTGCGTTTCATTACATTTTAACGCTCGTTGTGTTGGCCACTATTATTTTTTTAGTGAAACATTCATTTGTACAGCTGATATTAATGTAGATTTAATTAATTATATATTTGAATTTATCTTGTTTTCATTTTTGTATAGCTAGCGGTGTTATGGATAATAGTGAACGGAGTGCAGAGGAGAGTGAAAATGCAACCAATAGTGTGAGTATGTATATTCTATTTCAGCTACGATCTCAAATCCGTTTAGGTTATTCCCTAAAAAGTACCTAATTATATATATATTTTTAGTGCTGAATTAAAGATATGAAGAAAGGGTATGTAGGACAGACCAAAAATCTCAATTATTGTCCAAGTTCTCGAGATAGAGAATTGGTTCACATTTTCCTGAATAATACAACTGTATTAATTTGTAGCTTAGTACACCTAGATCTATAGTAATATAAATTAGAACGAAAAAAAATACTCAAAAGATTCAATCTAGTTAGTCCTCTCAGCAAAAATATTTATTTGAGTATCCAACTATTCAACTAGGACCTTCTATACATAGTAAGTCAAACTCATTCCGTACAAGCCGCTGGTAAGGACCCCAGTCCGACCCGTAAAACGTTTTCATAAAAATGCAAATCGTCCGACAACGTATTGCCGACGACCAAGACGGGAACTCCACAGGAACTTCCTTCATCGAATTAAAATACTTTCTAAAGATAATGTCATTTGCTCGCAACTTTTTCATGAGACTTGACTATGTAGTGACGAAGTTGATACAATGAAATAATGTGACAAAGGTGCTTCTTTTTAAGTTGTGGCGTTTTAGAATTTTTAAAGCATGAGAAACGTAACAACTTCCTAATTTAATGTTAAATATTTTCACAAAGTGCGTAAAATATTATCATGCTATTTGCTTCGTTTCTATTTTTAACCACTTTGCGGAAGAAGGAAGAACTTCTTGGTTGCTAACCTGAATTTTACTGAAGCGAAGCAAAGTAACATATAACAATATTATTCGGTGCAGACTTTCCTCGAACTTGTGGTAAAGAGCACGGTCGTCACTCTTGAAGTTTAGTGTTTTGAGCCAAGCAGAAGGGTGGTTGATATTTTGAAAGCATTTCTAGACTGTTTTTTACCCTCAAATTTAATGAAGGCCGACCCACAAAGTTTAACTTTATTTATCACACAATTTTCGCTTTGATCTGTTTGATGAGGCGGGCTAAAAACTGAGAATGCTTTCAGACATGCAATGAGCCTCAGGGTACGGAAAGTAGGATCGCTTCGTCCTTTCAGCTTACTCTGCAAATGGTGTTAGTTCAGGTAGCTTTCAGCAGGATATTTTCACAATTCTGCCAAATAATCGAATCGAAGAATCGAGATTCCGTCAAATAATCGAAGCATATTTTAAAGATCGGAATGAAACAAGACCGGAAAAAAGTGGTAAGCCATATAAGCTGTGATTAAATTCGGGTCATGGTCGCTAGATGATAATGATGTTGATAACGCACTGCCTCGGTGGTTTAGATGTGGTCGTAAGTGCGGCTACTGAGCGTGAGGTTTTGGTTTTGATTCCTAGGTTAAACAAAGTGTTATTAAGTTTTTCAATAAATTTGTTTTATATTTTACGCGCTTAAAGGTATTTTTAAAGATCGCGTTATTTTATAATTTTAGCATATTTGGAGCAACACACATTGTCTTCCACATCTGTTGGCAAAATCTCAAATTCTTTACAAGCTGAAAAAGGAAAAACGTTTTTCGGCTAATTGAAGAAAAGTACGGCCAAGTTATCATTTTTATCGGCCCATAGAAGTTAGCATTTAAAATAGATGAAATCTAGAGTAAAATTTTTGTTTCCTAAAATCTGGAGAGGAAATTCACGTTAGATAACTTTTAAAAAACCTATCTTACACAGATTACGCGGGCTAACTTACAGCGTTAGGAACTATTAGGCTTGCTGTAAAACGGCTTAAAATAACAGACGCTGACTATACTCGTATAATGCGATTGCAGCTATGGTTGGTATACAGGCGTAATAATCATTCCTAGATTTTATTCCATCTGTGGTAGTGTCCTATTGTTATGAAAATAGTGTTAGGGATTTTATAAAAATAATGTTCAAGACTACCCGCCTATTTTCATAATGACTGTGTCAGAATGTATAAAAGGCTTGCCGGAAGGTCTTATTCGCTCACATTGAAAGTCCCGCAATCCATAGGATGCAGACCCTCCAAAACCGTTTTATGCGCAAAGCCACGGGTGCCCTGTGGTTCGTGCGCAATAGGGACCTCCACCTCGACCTAAAACTGCCTACCATCAAGCAGTACATGAAACGCGCCTCCAAGCGTTATTTCGATCAGGCACCCCTCCACCCAAACCGCCTAGTAGTCAGTAGCGTAGACTACAAACCTTCTCTGATAAGTAGAGTGCGCCGCCCAAGGCACGCACTCACTTACCCTGACGACCCGATTACCGTAGCACAACAAGAAGCACTCAAACAGGCTCGACGCCATCCGATTTACCGTCCTCGCCGGCGAGGCCCGTCGTGAAGACCCCGAAACGGTACCCCTCCCCGTCCCTTGCTCGAGCCGGCCCGCGCCGAGTCAGTAGTTTTAAATTCGTCCCAAAATAATTTAAACCCAGATCCAGCTGTCCCTAGCTGCCTCCCCAGTAACGCCCTAAGCCGAGGTCCGAGTCCCGTTAGGGGACGCCCTTAGCTGCCGTTGCTTAGTTTATAAGTGTCCCTGGCTGGAGGCACAAAAGGTGCCTCGCCACCAAGCCCGGTTAAGATTCAAAAGCTCCTGAGCTAGAATCTAAATCCGTCCTAAAAAAAAACACTTTGCGCTCTTTTGCTCGAGATCTCGGATGGTACAGACGTTCTATGTCCAAACCATCACCACTGGTAATTGTGTGAGTGATATCGAATCTCTGTCCGATCGTTGTGTATTTTGGCTGTGTGTGGTAATCCTAATTAGATCCTGACTATGTGAATTGTTACTTTGGCCTATGGCCATATTAAATCTTTGTGTTACCAGTGTACTTATATTTTTTTTATAAATTCTGCTTCTGTTCTTTAATAATAGATAATACATTTTTAAGACAATTTTCATTGTCCCATGCCATCCGGCCCGCCTTACAAACCATTCAACTCGCACTTCCCCTTAATTAATATTTACATTATTTTTCCTTATTAAAACATAATAAAACTTTTATAATACAATCTGCGCAAGCAATCTCGGCGAGTAACACATAATGCGTTTAATTTCGGGAGGTGTTACGTTTGCACTTAATAAAGTTTTATGAGTTCGCATCCTCACTGTGACGTCATAAAATCTAAGGAGCCGAGCGACAATACTTAGGTATCTTAGCGACGTTATTGCTGTAATAAACTGCTTAATATAGCTGCTAATTGTATGGCCATGTCAGTGCGTGCTCTTTATAGATATGCTTATCCGATAAGCAAGGAAGGAGGATCGTTTATAATTTTCTTTTTGTATTCTAATAAGCTGCCAAAATATGTAGCTTACAATTATAAAAATAGCTTGTAAATATAGTTTCAAAATAAATTTAACAAAAAACACCAAATGAATGGTTACCTCATTAGTGTAGTGGTCGTAAACGGAACTGCAGAGTAAGAGGTCCTGGGTTCGATTTCCGGGTCAAGCAGTGTTATCGGGTTTTTCATGCCATTGAGCGGCCACAAATCTTAACTCCGAGGTGCTACCCGATCGTACCTAGAACCTCGAGTGGTAGCAGCAATGATTACGACCACTAGGCTATTGAGGTTATAATTCTGCGTCTGTCACAATTTACTACATCATACTAGCCTTAGCCCGCGACTTCGTTGAATCGGAAGTTGATTTTTTTACCTCGTTTTTGCAACATTTTTATTGGATACTCCGGTCCGGTTGTAGCGTGATGATATATAGCCTGGACTTTCTCGTTAAACAGGCTAACTAAAAATATTTTTTCAAATCGGACCAGTAGTTCCTGAGATTAGCCCGTTCAACCAAACAAACAAACGCTTCACCTTTAGTATAAATAGTATTATTACCTACTTTATAATTTCCCTTATTATATTTACCCATATCACATTGAATTTAATTTCAATTAGTCTTGACGACCATTTTGATGAACTTTCGCGGTGTATAAATAATTTATCACACAAATTATTTCACACATTGTACGCCCAGCTCGGTTAGCTTTTGTAATTAACACAGACCGTAAACTCACGAAAGTTTAACAACTCAGTTTTATGTCAGAAATTAACGATTGAATCGTGCGGGAATAGTTTTCATTGTAGTTCCTAGAGTTACAATTTAAGCTATGGTGGTAGATTTATAATTAGTAATGGCTGTTGAGCGTGAGCTCAAGGATTAGATGTTTAGAGCAAGCAGTGTTTTTTCGTATTTTTTCGTCAGGAAATTCTCAGCGTCTGCTCCGGTCTGGTCCGGTCCGGTCCGGTCCCAGTTAACGACATTAGGTCCAAGTCCCAATACATTAGACCTTAAAATACCAGCAAACTGTGGGAGTGCAGCAATATACCTCTGTCTAACTTCTTCTAGGAATACAGTTGTAAAGGTATAATTTTCTATACTTATTATAGTTTTAGCAATCCACAAGGAAAAATGACCTTAATCTTTAGATTACTTATCCATTTATTGTATCGGTTGAATAGTATTTTTTATCGATGTAACAATGTACAATAACATACCTATATAATACATGATTTGCGTAATTGTTAAAACAGTATAATATCTTTAAGTAAACTTTTATGTAAAGCCTAGGTGATGTAGGTAGGTATATTTCAAAGTAGCTCAAGAATATTATTAGATATATTTACAGGAGGATAGAGGATATAATGCACTTAGGAAGGGAACTACAAAAGAGGGAACTCTAAAGGGCTTTCAGCTGTGATTTCAGACTCTTCTCGTTGTTAGCTCGCAGAGACCCTTATACCGAAAGTGTTCTTCATTGTTTCAATATTTCATAACGGTTCCAAAATCACCATATACCTAATATCAAACTGATAATAAAATCAAACCAGCGGCAAACAAGTTACGAGGGCATAATGAAACCCAAATTCCTAGCGAGCCCTTCTCTGTTTTCTTAGGACAGGCTAAATTACAATAGAGCGACGCTAGGGCCGCATTTGATACAAAGTTTCATACATTTTGCTCAATCTCTTGATGATTGTGTATTGGTTAGATACTATCGTCTGCGACATTAGTTGGTGAGTTTAGGGTACATCATTTTCAATTTATGGTATGGCTCATATGAAATAAAAGGTAAGACTACCTAACTAAAAGGTTCTCTCAGCCAAATTTCATAGGTATCGGTTGTTGTATCTTGGAACAGTTGGAAATCAGTGGTAGGCAATTGGTTCAGTTCAGTTCGAGTAGTAAACTAAGTTGCTGTTTCTAAATATTTATGTGTCAAATGCTATCGTCACTATACATATATAAACAAACTCGCACCTATCCATACTGGGTGATAGTGATAATTATTGAAGTCAAAATAAAGAATAAAAGTAATATACACACTTTGTACTCGTGTATTAACTTATTTTTCGAAGTCAGAGAGATTGAGAAATAAAATAAAATCAATAAAATCACGATGGAAAATACATCAAATCAAACTGCAAGCAAATCACAGTGCTCAAGCGAAATTCGGATTCCTTGCGCTCCGACTTGTGTTTTGTTAGGACGGCCCAATGCCAACAACGGCTATCGTTCAATCGTTCAAATGCCAAATAATTTCTCATTTTTAGACTACCGTCAACTGGACTATAATAATCATCAATGATGATTATACTGGTGCCATATTGAGAAAATGCTATTAGACATTAAAAACCATTTCCTATTTATTAGTTGCCTGTAACGTACACTTTAGAATGAGATTCCGGCGTAAGCTAAGGCTAATAATCAGAGACGACGCTAAGCGTAAATTTACGCTTCCGTATGTCAAATTGTGATACGACTTTGACATACGGAAGTATCATTTTACGTTGAACGTATTCTGTCTCTACAAAAAAAAATAAACGAAATTGTGTTAATTGACACAGAATTATTAGAAACAGTAGGTACAATTAGCAGATACGGTTTTTTTAATGTAATGGTGCAAAGGTACTTATTCTGATTCCCAAACTAAGCGTTAGCTTGTATTTTGGGAATACCTGATATGCGCTAATTTAGGAATCCTAGGTCTGTAGCAAGCAAGTGGTTAAACTAAATTACCATAAACTGGATAGAAAAATATATGTTAGTGAACCAGTCCGAAGAAGAGTACTCACTAGTATCAAATTGTCCATGTCTCGAAAAAAGTCTTGTGAAAGAAAGATTTAGAGCTCCTTAGGGAACAAATGTTAACTACAGGAGGCTCTTATAAATTCAAGTTTGTAGTATAGGTACGTGCGTTGTCACAGGCGTACATTTTTCGAGAAAATATAAAACTACGCAAGAAAAAGGCTAGAGAGATTTTAGTTCAAGTGTGTTACGTCTCGTCTCAAGGACCTTGGCGTTTAGGCTCGTAAGTTATTTACCAGTTAATCACAAAATAGCAGGCAAGTACACTAAAATCCACATAAAAACTATGCCCAATTACGGAACGCCTCGTGGGACGGTATCCAGCATCCAAAATTGTGCACGTTGGCAATTTTATATCCATATTTTTTTTATTTTCACGAATAAGAGAATCCGAGATAAAATACGACTGTACGTAGAGCCGAGGTGCGGGGACGTGCTGTTATACAAGACAGCCGCTTTATTTATGCCCTCAATATTTTACAAACCATAAAACTTCTTCGCCTTGAAAATAACGAATGTTTTATGTTAATGGGTTTTTTGGAATTCACACCGGGCCGAGTAAAAATTTAATTGATCCAACTTTCCTCGCTGCATCAATCGACTGAGTTTTATGGAATTCATAAAATCACGCTGATTTGATAGGTTCGAGGTTTTTACGATATTAATAAACCTATTGATTTTTTATGCCCTACTTTACTTTGATCCCGTCATTTCCCAAAAAGATTAAAAGTCGAGTGGTACAAATAGAGATCTTATACTTAAGACGTAGGTACGTGCAAAACACACTTTTTATAAGAATTAAAGTTTTCTAATTATTCTTGGAAATCTTACTCAAGACAAGAAAAAACTACAATAAAGATTTTTCTTCAAAGTCTAGCTTTTGATGTCATCTTTAATCTAAGAGAGAGAAAATAAACCTGTAATGTGTCAGCAGTTTATCATCCCATTCAGGTTGTATCAACAGAGTAAAGGATTGTTCTCCCTTTCATCTTTCATTTTAAAACCAACTCGTTGCCGTTGTATGTGACTTGAAGCCCTAATCGTAAGAGGAAAGAGCTTAAAAATAAAGTATGTTTTACTACTCCAGAGAAACTCAGAAAGATATCGTTTTTCAAAGACTCAGTATTTCATTCGGCGACACTTATTTATCGAACTCTGCGACGTTTAACCGCTCCTTTCGCCGGATTATGTCTTCGTATAGTAAGATTAATAGTGAGGTGCTTCATCAAAGAAGAAAAATGCAATTTTCCGCTGTGATTGAAAAATCGTTCGCTGTACCTACTAAGCTCGGATTACGTGCTGAGTCCTAGAAAATTTAACAATGGATCTTGTGCATTTTTATATACCCACATAATATAAATGATTATGATATAACGAAGATCTTTTGCGACAAAATGTATCGAATGCGAGGGTATTTTAATTTTTTGACAGAGAATAAATAATTAAGTAGGTGTATTGCTGTGAAGGTAATAAAGCTAACTGAAGTACAAGTAATACGAACTTAAAAAGGAGTTTTAGTTTAATTTGATATACATACTGGCTTTGTCTGGAATGACTGGTCTTTTGTCATAAATACGAGTATATTATAAACACCACGCCAAAAGGCCAGTTATTCCTCGAATAATGTCCCTAACACGGCGCCACATTCTGTGAAAAAATATGTTTAACATCAAGAAAATAAAACCCAATCCCATTATGTCTACGTTTATATTGTCGTCCGAATATAATGTGTGAATAATGTGGTCCTTCCATTCAATAAGGGTAGCGCCTTTTTGTCGTGTACCTCTGAAAGATATCTACCCTTTACACGTATTAAATTATGGACTATATTTTCCGCCCTTACTTCCGTTCGGCCTCTGCTCTTTTAGTTAAGTAATACGTTTTACCTGAGAGATTTGTTGGACCTTTTCCTCGTGAGGTGATTAAAGGAAACCCGTGCGAGATTTGCACCGGACTAGGATAAAGAGAAAATATGATTTTGTTTGGATATTTGCTTGACCGGATCAAAATAAGTCGTTTAATATACTCTAATATTATTAATTCTCCGAGCATAGATAAGACAGAGTTATAAGAAGAAAGCCTTTTTTTTTTTCTAAAAGGCTCCGATGTTGTGGGTATCAATGGGCGGCCATCACTTTTAAACACAGATGTTCCCGTGCGTCCCTCTTGCATAAAAATAGTATAGTCACTCACAGTCTTACTGCACTAACCCCGAAATGCGTTGTTGAGGATCAGGAAGCTAGATGCCAAAATTCTAAGAAAAATGTTTCTATAAAATATCTTTATAGCTATAAAACGTAAAGTACGCAAGCCAGATAAGTCGGTGATGTACTCCCAGTTCATTTCCCACTGCAACAATTTCTGTGGTCGTATGTACTCCGTATGACGGATACAAACGTCCACTTACATTGTAAGTACGAGCGGTAAATGACGGTAAATGTACTGTGAAGTTGGTTATGTTAGAGTTGTGGTGGCTTTTATGCAGATTTTGAACGTATCTTTTGTTGTAAAGTGTAAAGTTAAGCTTCTATTATCATTTGCTTAGCACGTTACAGTAACCGATACTACAGCACTTCCCAGTGAATTTTATATTATATCGAGGTTTACTTTTGTGGAAAAGAGACGTGAGTGTATGAATGTATCAAGATTCTTGCATAAGTTCAGGTGCGTAGTATTTGTATCACAGGATGTCTATGAAGACTTAGGGTCCGTTTCACCACTTTTGGATAGCCGTTGGATAATTAAAAAAATTGGAACAAATTTTGCATGAAATTATCTCCTAGATGATTTAACGGCTACTTACTACGAGGTAGTGAAACAGGCACTAAGCATGCAAACACTTTTATGAATCTTTAGACAGACTCAAGTTTTCTACTTTTCCAAATGTAAAATAATATCTACCTACTAACTTTACCACTCTCTCTCTCTCTAGCCGGTATCTTTATTCAAAGTTTTAGATGGGTAGGTATATTTTATTTATACTGTCAAAAATAAACTAGTTTTCTTGCAAAGAGATCTTTAGCATTTCACTCTGCCTTTTCAGTGATAACTTGTACCATACTTTGTTTAAAAATCAAACATTTGCTTTGTTCAGCTAGAGCGGTCATTAATTATTATTAAAGTTTCTGTAACTTAATTATTTACATTTTTATCTTGTCTACGTGATATTATTCTTTATTTTGTAGTGGACTTGGAGTTGATCTATTTTAATCAGATCTTTTCTTACATTCTTTCTATTTTATTTTATTCACATATAAGTTTTGTTTAAGTAAGTAGTGTAACTAATAAGTACTTTATATTTTTTTTCCTAGGACACAGTTCATCGAAAACAATCTTACTTTAGAGTTTAAACTACTTATTTTAATACGGATGTTTTCCAAGAGGGCAACTTTAACTGCAGAACTATAAAGATATCGAGATATCGTTGAAAGTTTTTTCAATATTTTACAAAAGTTTCCAGAACTTTAGTGTCCGATACTGTACGCGCTGCAGCAAGAAAACTGGGCGATGCTACGCAAACTTTTCGATTAGCATACCTAAGGGAGATAAAAGAGGATGTACGGTTGTTTGACTCTTTGCCTATCTTGACAGTTTGTATGGATATTTTTTTATATAAGTGGGTAGTTGTGAAGTAAGAACCTGAATAAAGGGATTATTATGTACCTATTTATTGCCTAATCACTGCTTGTGACTTAATTCATAGATATAATTATTACTCCTCTTATTATAAAAAATTGCAATGAAAATATTTAGTGTTAATTCCGCTTATGCTGAGATGCAAGAGCACCGCCCTCCCGCCCGCAAAATTATGCACATGCAGAGAGAACTAAGTCGTTAGTGCAACATGCATACCCAAACCTATATGACGACACGTCTTTCGCTCTAGCCGGCGCAGAGTCAACACTTCGACGTCGCACCTGATGATGCCTCGCGGAGAGGCGAAACACGTGTCGTCATATAGGTTTGGGTATGCATGTTGCACTAACGACTTAGTTCTCTCTGCATGTGCATAATTTTGCGGGCGGGAGGGCGGTGCTCTTGCATCTCAGCATAAGCGGAATTAACACTAAATATTTTCATTGCAATTTTTTGTCATGGATTTCCGCAAAGTAACGCCTGATTCCATTAATTTTATCCTCTTATTATTATTACCTATGTATCATCAACTTTCTTTAATACTTCTAAGGTAGTATAATAAACTTTTATATACTTAACTGTAGTCATTTATAATCGTAAAATTGGTTACAAAATACAATAACGAAATTCTAGTCGTGTACTGAAAATTGTGTTGGGCACGTTCCAAGTCAAACCTGTCACTACTTATAAAACATAATCTTTAAACTCAACACACTTGCTAATATTTTTGGCACGTATTCTAAACATTTGGTATGCTTTGTAGAATTTAATTTATAATTTTACCAACAAAGTTTGGCAACAAAGTTTCATTTGAAAGTTTACATGCAACGCTTTGCGCTGTTTAAACTTTGTTACTGAAATGTGTGAGCTTCTGGGATAACTATTTTAAGTGATTGGTTGACAAGTTTTTACCTAATTACCAGACACCAGTAGGTATTTTTTACTCGTTTTCCAGAAGACAGTATTATTTTGTTTCTTATACATACGAACACAATTGACTATAGTCGAGCAGTTTCTCCATAGAAAAATAACGATGTTTCCCAACAAAGTAGACAAAAGGCTAGGTTACTTGAGAATTATTTGTCGAGAGAACATGAACTGACCCAAAAACTATTACTATATTAGATACCTAATTCTGAGAAAAATTTCATAATCAAGAGAATAGTGGGTATTTACATTTAAATCCATTTGTTGGGAAGGTATATCAGACTTGTAACAAAAAGAGCCGATGAGCGTCACATTTGCCATGAACCTGACCTTACCAACTCACCAAAACTGTATTTTCTTGTTACTTTCTGATGCATACACAACAATTTATAAAATAATTTACATAAAAAAATCTAATTAATTTTGGTACAGGGAACGATTGACTATCAAGTTCTACAAGGTGTTACTAGGTGGCGCTGATATAAACTTATAAACCATAGTCAAACAATTATCTGGGGTCTATAAAGAATAATGACTTCTTATAAAATAAACACACGAGTGCAACCGAATGCAAAAATAAGTTTAACAATAGCGGAAGAGTTCAGAATTGATGCAAAATTAAAAAAAAAACAGACGAAGACATTTCACTAGTACCTACGAAAAAGAAATTGGGTCAGGCGAGAAACTCCACCAAGGAACAGATACCGATCCCAAAATCATAAAACGATTTTCTATTCCGAAATCAATCCTTGTTTTTCGGGGGATCCAATTTATTGTACACTTGCAAGGGACCTTTTTAATCAAGATTTCTTCGTTGGCTTAGTTTACATTAACGGTGCGCTTCGATGGCGGTATACTAAAAATGTTTTTTACACCAGTATCTTTGGGTAGTACCAGTAGCTTTCGTCACACAGCTACGTAACATTTTTAGAATAGGTCTATAGGGTACAGTTCTCGCCAAACTTAGTGTCCGGGTTGAAGTTGGCATGAGCTAACTTCAACCCACCCTTAAAAATTGGAGACAGAAAAATATTGGATTAAAAATTAAAATCATTTAAAACGACAGCCTACGACTTGAGCTTTCGTTTTTATTTATTAGAGTCCAATAATGTTCTTTCTCCGATTTTTAAGGCTAGGATGAAGTTAGCTCGTGCCAACTTCAAGCCGGACAATAAGTTTGACGAGAACTGTATATAAGTTTACAACATTAAATTCCAGGAAAAATGCCTCATGCCTTTGAATTCTATATTTCGGATAAAGCATAAAGTTTAATCTCCTCTAAAACCTCAAATTACAACATTAGATTGTGAACACTGTTAGAAATTATAATCTGTCTAGGGTTTGGGTTAGGTTTAGTTAGCTATATAATTTTGTTTTCCAGTCATTTAATTTAAAAATAGCTCATTATAAGTACGACACGTTATTGTTGTTTTTATTTGCGTTGGTCTATGTTCTCAGAGTACTGTGTTCTAACATCTATCAATCTGTTATTCCAATTGTTCCAAACATCCCTATTACTTGTAAAATCCAACAAATATGTACACCAAGATAAAAAATATTATAAACAATTTGGCACAAAATATAAACTTCATTAGAAAAAGAAAGTGGGGCAAATACGTTAGGCTAATGCGGAACAAATCACTGGATCATTTATTTCTTAAAGTACCCACCAATGTCTTCACTTTTTTCTATCATTCATTAAATTGTTTGCTATCTGGATAGTTTTCTTGTGACCGTCGTGAAGGGTGGATTGTGGATTCACCCATTAGCCATCCGTTTGGCCTGCTTATATTCTGAGTGTGCGTGTGCGCTTCTTGACGTGATAGATACTGATGGTTAGACAGTTATTGCGAGTCGTACGAGTTTTACAATTTTGTCCTTGTGGAATTTTTGATGACGGTGACTGTGATTTTACTGCTAGTGTGAAATGATAGTGCCAGTGCGTAGTGATAGTGCCAGTTCAGAGTGATAGTGCCAGTGCGAAATGATACTGATAGTGCCAAGTGATAGTGCAAAGTGACAGTGGTAAGTAAATCAAGGCTTCTGCGGAAAGCAGACTCTGCGCTGGCGCGGAGAAGGCACTGTACAGTACGATGAAGGTAAGTCCTAGTTAGTTTTGCAGTTTCCCTCGGCTTAACGCTCTTGACTATTCAATATTTTATGTGCGCGTACCCCTGCGGGTATTTTGCGTTCGTTGTCGTTCTATTTAGTTGCAGCGAAGGTGAAGGAATAGCTAAAATTCAAAAACAATATTGAAGACAACTGAAGAACTGAACTGAATATTGAAGAACACTGTTTCATTTTTTATCTAAAAGGCCAGAGTATACTTTTTTAGAGAAATGCCCTCATTCAGTTCGGTGTCATTGAGTGTCGTAGTGTGCGTTAACTTGATTTCCCCGTTTTCCTTGTCACAAAGCGTCGGAATTGAGTTTTTGGCGCCTATCCTCTTTTTGCTTAAAAGACCTTCATGGCATAGCGTATAAATACAGATACATTTGGGAAATGAGGGCTAGAATTCGGGCTTGTACCGAACAAATTGCTAGGGATTTTACACGCACCATAAAGTTATTATCGCCCCGTACCTACGGTACAAGAAAATATTATCATGAGATATTTTATATTTTTTTCCTGCGAGGTTAAAACAAAAGGTTATATTTTTATACTTATGTGTAAAACGTGTTAGCTTATTATTATTTCTCGAAGTTATTGAGAATGTTATCTACCTACATTTTCCTCAAATACTCAGGTGCTTTTATTCAAAAATTATGAAGACTTTGTTAGGAACTTTAAGGAATTTTCTCACACGTATTGTATATATATAGTCGGGTTGAATGAGTAAAATTATTACGTGTACTCTGATCAAAACATATACTGGGATAATGTACCAAGAGTTCGAGTTAGGTGGCATCTCAATAAAACCCAAATAAGATGACTTAATACGAAGCAACGAATCATCGTAAATATCCTGCCGTCACAACATGTCGATACAAGTACCGAACAAAAAGTTTTCCGAACGAAACAGATAGGAACATTCGTCGGAATTGCCAATACCGAGGCCAGAGCGAGTCCCGGATAGTTCTCAAAAAGGAATTCGCCCGGGAGAAAAATTAGATTTGCGAAACAGAAACGTGTCCGAACTGAGATGTTAGTTAAGAATTATCTAGTGTTGACGCCAGAGGAAATGACGGCGTAAATGGTTTACGATTGATTAGAGGGGGATATTGGATTTTTGTTTGTTGATACCTTGTAGTGTCGATGATCAAAATAAGTTTTATTTTTATTCGGTATTGGTGAGGTCCATCAAAAAGGTTAGATGGTAGTACCTACCCACAACCGCGCGCGTATGTATAGCAAGATGTTTGGACGTAATAGAAGTATTTTATCGCAAACCAATCACTTCTGGAAAAATGAATGCATTGGGTGGGTATTTGATTTAACTCTTCCTCTCTCCTACTTTACTTAATTTTACTATGCTGTGCCCGACAGGGTCCATAATTGATCCCTAGATAGTTTACCATCTGTATATACATTATGGAACGCAATAAATTTGATTTGATTTGAATAATAACTATAACTATGTAACTGACGACGACAAACATAATCTTATTGTTTTAGTATTGTTCTCAAGTAAGTGACATGTTATAAATATGTTTTATTGAGAATAAAGTTTCTTAAACCATAGAAGTATTTCAGTATCATAGCAAGTAGCTCTAGCTTTAGCCTATTCCTGTGGGAAAAAGGCGTAAGTGTATGTAAATTTATGTGTATGTGTTTTAATATTGCACAAATGGTATCTAGTGCAACTTGCTCACATTACATAACTTTAAAAAAACTCAAGACTTTCTGGTCGACCACTGTCTTTTAAAGAAATTATTTCCAATTTTTTGCAACATGAAAACAAATAAGAAAGTATTATGACTTATTTTACTTTTGTAATTAAAAAAGAAGCCCAGCAAAATAACGGCAGTAATTAATAAAGTTGTAAAACCAATTTTTATTTTAAATATAAAAATAAAACTTAAACTTTACGAGGTCCAAGTTTAAATCACAAATTATTCCTGAGGGCTATGCAAATTCAGTTTTTGAAGTAGTATAATGGAAATTTCGAGCAACCACTTGGAAAGTCTTTTGATCTTGAGAATTTTACTGAAACATTCGGTGAAAGGCTAGAGCACCATAATAGGGAACTTTCGTAAGTGTCGGTTTAAGTTTTAATACAGGTAGGACTTGAGTATGCTGAAATGGATAATTTTTCAGAGCAGTTATTACCTACTTTAGTATGGTAAGTATAAGTATATTAATAAATGATGTAAGTTTGTAATATTGTCGAACTATAATTTTATCAATATACCTACATTCACCTATTTGATGGAATATGTAGTCGTATTTCTTGAATCTAAATAAAATTAAACAATTATTGGTTAAATTAACCTTCCAGCGCCATCTAGTTTTAAACAACAAAACTTAATAACAAAACATACCATCAACTACAGTTCAATAGCATGTTTCGGTCCCATGCAATAGTAAGCCTGGTGGTCGCAAGGGCGACTTCCACGCTCGAGGTCCTTGGTTCAAGGGTCAAGCAAAGTGTTAATGAATTTCTCAGTAGCAGCTGCCAATTTATTTGTTAAAAAAATTAAAAAAAAATTGGCAGCTGCTACTGAGAAATTCATAGAGAAACCCATTAACACTTTGCTTGACCCGGAAACCGAACCAAGAACCTCGAGCGTGGAAGTCGCCCTAGCGACCATCAGGCTTACTAGGCAGTTTTATATTGTTATAAATCGTCATAGATAGCATTCTTCGAAGCTCTTTATTTTAGTAAGTAATTGGTATATGTGCTTATTTGTAGCTTTGTGCTTAGGATTTACCGATATTTATACTGTAGCGTACCTCAACAATACAAATGAAGCTTCATTACTTTGAATCGTTACTTGAGATAACATAGAATTATGTAAAATCTCAGCAACGTCTTCCCGTCAACAAATTCTGGAACCAACAAAAAGTCGTTACATTCAAATTTAAAGCCTTGTCCAACATTCTAAAGGGCCCGGCTTACTGAAAAACATTATTCGAGTCTGATTGTCGAAAAAAAAATACGGATTCCATCAAAAGCAGTTGCATTCGTAAAGTGCTGGGAATACGCGGTTGCAGTGGTCTGAATTTTCCCCAACTCTGAATGGGTATTCACTAAATGCAAGCTCTTTTATAACTTGGAAAGACGCGAAGCTCATTCCTTCTAAGATTCTCGCTTTTTTCTGTTAATTTTTTTGAATTTGGCTGTGCTGTTTTTGTCGAGATTTTAAAAGGTTTTTAAAGAAAGTCAAATGCCAAAACCCAGTTGTTCAAGGAAAGCAACAAGGGGGTTGTGAGTACTAGCTGCAAAACTATAGCTATATAATTATGCTATCTGTGAACTATTCAAATATTGCTGCTAGTTTTTTGCCAATTTTAGATTAATGTTAAAAGTATCTATACTAACATACATTCTACCACTTTCCAGTAGTTTTGAAACAATTGACTGGAGCTTGTAAAACTAGTTTTATATTATTATTATTATTTAAAATATTGTAGGATATTATTTTTTATTCTATATCTGTTGTCCATGGGCCATGGCCGTTCGTATCCCAAATGACGTTCGGCTACGGAAGGAAAAACAGTAATTATTATTTTAACAACTCGATTTCTAGGGTATCTAAAATGAAATAACTTCGACCTTAACTTGTAGAATCTTGAAAACCGCACCGTGATGCGCGTACAAACATATAGCCAGCCAATAAACATTCTAGAGATGATTGTTTTGGCTGCAATTGGCTAGTAATGTATTAAAGGAATCAAGACCGTTATGTATATTTTTAAGTCTTCGATCTACAAATATCGACCTGTTAAATTTAAGTAGGTACCCTCTTACATATAACTGAATAAAGAACTAGCAACGTAACATACGTGCGCGCATAAATATAGGATATCTCATTCCATACACAAATGCAATAAAGAAAAACAACTTTTTTCTTAACAATTGTAAGAAGGGGAGTTCAGAATATGTACTTATACTCGCCCCCCCACCGATTCGTATACTTTGAAACAGGGAGCTGGGAAAAGCACAATAAAGTATTGATTGGTCCATTTACAGATCCTCTCTCTATTAAACTTTTACAATAAAGGAGGGAATGGTTTGTAAACTTGCCTTTATGGGGGTTTCGGAGTACCTCCGCGACACTGGCGGTGGTGGCAGTGTTTTGTTTGGAATTTGTTAGTTGAGTGGTAGCCACTACGCCAATGGTTATGTCCTTTTAAGAGTTTTATTTTTGAAAATAATAGCTAGGTGTACCTACTTTATGTTCTTTTTTTACTTGAACGTTTCATTTTAGGAAGAAAACTTAAGCATTAAAGGTCGTAGGTACGTAAAAACACACTAATAAGAAGAAGATAGAAGTTATATCAATATGTCTCACCACGTTCCCTTATTGGAAATCAAATAAGCTTTTTTTCTTTCTTTCTGAAACGGAAATCGAACCCGCGACACATGGTGCACAAGCCAGCAACTCAGACATTGTATCAAACATATTACAGAACTTATATTTTACCGGTCAAACAAAACACGAGAGAAACCAAGCTCTCAAAAAGTTTGAGTATAGCACGCGTCACAATAATAATTTATATCTACCCCCCTACTTTATGATGAGCACGACAAATGGAAAGCGCGCTGTGGGACCGAGATAAAGAAATTATACCAGAGTGTACACACCCGTTTTATTACCACTGCTTATAACTGTCGCGTATATAGTTATTAAGGAGGTGTTTGCAGGCTGCATGGTTAAAAAGTAGAGTACCTTATATGTATCGTTTAGTCTTCTCATTATTGTGTTATTTATTTAGACTTTTACGTACAAATATGGTACACAAGGCGGTTCAATTATACAACCGTATTCTGACATATTGTACTCGTATATTTTTCCAACATGCTTTCTTCATAATCTTCGATCCATTTACCTCGTCTTCTCTCAAAATCAGAGTGATAAAGCTTCCGTCCATTATCATCCTCATCATCTACCCATATTCTGCAGAACCCACTGCTAGGCACGGGTCCCCTCTCAGTATGAGAGGAATTATGCTATAGTCAACCCACTGGCCTAATGCGGGTTGGTAGACTTCACATGCCGTCGAGAAAATCCTTGGAGAATAGTTCACCACGCTTAATTTTTTTTATTGTTTTTGGCTAAATTCACAGCAATCACTTAATACATTAAGTTACCCAGTGATGGTATGGAATCGTCCGCTCCTGAAAGAATATCAAACTTTTAATTAACTAGCAAAGGCTCTAAGTGAAAACTCTTTCAGGATACTATATCTACAACAACAATAAACTTCTCGAGACAATCACCCTTAAAAAATCGTAAGTAATTAAACAAAAAAAGAGAAGAACATAGGAACTAAATTAATTTGCATTGTATCGCATCCGAGACTTGGGCCAATGTCGCTTAGTTAACTTCATTATAGTTTCCTCTCGCAGTTGGGGGCTTCGAGAATGTTCTTAACTAAACTATTACGGCCATTGCCTGAGCGCATCCGGAATGGTTGCCAGCTAAAAAGTACCTTTTATCTTTATTTTTATTTAAGTGAATAAAAGTAACTTAAAGAAAATAGCAAATAATTTGTGCATTACAAATATTATGTGAACGTTGATCCCCAAACTAGGTTAACCTGTATCTTCGGGACCACCTTTTCTGTATGAGTGTTTCATTTGTTGTCATTAATAATTAGACAATTACCTATCAAGCTCGTGTTCACACGTTTCTATAACATTTACATCGTGCACATACGTCAGATTTTTTCAAGTTTCATTATAATACGGAGTGAACCGCTCGTACTGGGATTAACATACATAAATCATCACGCTTGTATTGCCTCCAGGGTTAGTCATAGATCTACTAATGTATAACCACAATGTTTACGTAATTCCATGTACTAGGGCGATACTTGCTACTTGCCCGCCGGCCAGGTAGAGTGACGACCTGCCAGCAACTGGATAAAAGGAGCTGAAGGTCGAGCTCTGTGGCGTTCATTAAAGGAGGCCTACGAAAGTTTAATAATCAATAACAATTGTCGTATTGTATCGTACGTCACATGAAGCAGGCTGACTAAGGCTATCCGTCGTAACTATCTTTTGATTCAGTGGTGAATTGAGCTGTGAAGAAAAGCTTTTCTCATTTTTAAATAGTTATGCCAAAACAATGCCACATTAGGTTTCGAGAATATTCTGCTGGAGTATTCATAGCGAATACTGAATAACGAGGATATATGAGAAAGAGACGTTTTGTGGAAAACTTCCTAGATTAAAAATTTCTTACCGTCATACGACTAACGTATAGTGAATTTATAATGTACAAGACATGCGAAGTTTCTGGAAATAAGATTGGATCTTAGAATACTGAATGAATAAATAAAATTGTCTTTAATGTGTTTGTCAAAGCACAGATTATTAAAGTAGGTAAATAGTCTCTCTGGGAATATGTATTTAGATGTTTATTTATGTTTATTTATTTATATGTATTCAGAAAAATATTCGTTATACAAAATAATTATTTGAACTTTTAGTTTTCATTGCCACACTCATTACTGATTGATCGAGAAAATTTATTTATTTAACAAAAATTCAATTCAATTTTTTTTATGACCAAAATTTAAAATAAGTCAAGCACTTAAGATATGGTAAATATTAGGTATAATATAGTCCAAATATAAATTAATTTCTAGTGAAATCAATTAAAAGAAAATCTAAGGAAAACATTTTTTTTGGCAATCGCCCAAATTTTTTGACAATTTAACCCGTCGATTGCTACCGGACATTCACGAATGACCATTCAACACACATATCAATGTGATCGCTCACATTATTATTTCGTCGCCCATCGACGCGTTTCCGGGGCCGTCACGCTAACTTTTTCACCCGTCATTTCGGACCCTCCTCAATCCACGGCGCGCAAATTGAATGTGAGCCCTAACAGGTTCACTCGATCGTTTGTCTCTGCATTGACGGGTTGTTTTATATTTTTTACGTTTGTATCTGTCAGTAGATAGGTATACACTTAGTGCTTTTGATTATTTAGGTAAAATCTATTGTCTAGTCTATCCATTGCATCTGCCAAATTTTATTGTTATAACAGTTCCCATGAGACACGCTCCGTAACCACAGTTTTGTTTTTATCACCATATAAAATGTTTTTTATAAAAAAAATATATAATTTTAATGAATACGTAGAGATATTTTATAATGTTTTTGGTTAATTTCTTAATCATTTTGTCCTTTATACGAGGTAATTAACGACGCAAAGTTGTTGTTAAAGTTCATTGAAATCTAGACTCCATATAAGGAAACTTTTTAAGAAACCCTTTTTATGGACAAATCCGTAAGAACGCAAACATAGCATTCAGAATCTCTCCTTCACCAGACTCAAATCCACCGCGCGCAATATACTTTGAAGAGCTTTCTTTTCACCGCAGACTTTGATTTTGTATTTTTTACCAGGTTTTTCAACACTTAAAGGCCCTTTACCCCGCCATAGATTCAATGGTTCCATCAGATAGGATCTAAATTACTATGGCTATGTACATTTGAGATTAAAGGGGTGTCTGGAGCCGGAAGCAATTCATGGGAACGCTGATAGATAGGTAGTTAGGAAGATATATCTATGTTGAAGGTGTTTGAGTGTCGCTTTTTTTTCGAATCAAGTAGTGTAAACGTAAGATAGCAAGGCAAGCAGTATTAATAATAATAATAATAATAATAATTTATTTATTAATTTGACAACATTGGTCCAATGGTTAGTAAAAACTTACTCACTAATAGTTAGTAATTGAAATAAAATGTAAAAACCAGTTAGTCCTGCCGAACGAGCCGCTGTACAAAATGCCTCAGTATTGGCGCATCATATTTTTCGGTCAGGACTTGCAGAATGCTGTTGGCGCTATCCCGTGTTCTGTTTAATAAGGATGCGGTCTTCTTCCTTATGATGCCATAGAAGTCATCTGTTCTCGCTACAGCAAACATGCTAGACGCACTGCAGAATCGGGGCAACCCCAACAGCACCCTGAAACCATTATTATATTGCACTCGCAGGGCGTCGAGAGCCCTTCGCGTATAGTTGACCCACAAACTACCCGTGTAGAACGTTTGGCAATAGGCTTTAAACAAAGTAATTTTTACCTCGTTACTACATCGAGCAAATCTGTGAGCCAACATGTTGCATCTGGCTGCCAACGCCCTGCGTTCACGTTCCATGTCAACCTGATCTCTGAGGTCCTCGGTGACATAATGACCCAAGTATTTAAATTGGGTGACCCTTTTTAATGGTCGTCCATTGAGCCATATGACGGGTTCATATAATAAACGTCTCCCGGGGGCTGCAAAGACCAGGTATTCACTTTTCTTAATATTATATACCAGGCCATGAGTCGCAGCATACCCTTCACAAATTCTGAGCATCTCTCTGATTGAGCCTGCCGTTGGACCCAACAGCACCATGTCATCAGCGTAGCTTAAATTATTGACACTGACGCCATCTATTTTGCAACCGACTGGTCTGCTGCTGAGTTCAACGATTAGCCCATTTACATACAGGTTGAAGAGCTTAGGTGAGGTTAGACCCCCCTGTCTCACCCCACACCTCAACCTGTACGGTTCAGAGAGAGCATCACACCAACGAACTTGGTTGAATTGGTTAGAGTACCAGAACTGGAACAAACCCGTCAAGTCAGGCGGTACACCCGCTCCCCTGAGCTTATCCCAAAGCACATCATATGACACAAGGTCAAATGCTCTTGAAAGATCAAGGAAGCAGGCATAGACCGGAGTGTTCCTATCCTTATAGTATTGGACCGTCTGCTTTAGACAAAGGATCGCACTTTCAGTGGAAAGTCTAGGCCGGAACCCAAACTGCGCGTCATTTAAGGTTATAAATTTGTCCAGTTGTTTGTCAAGCAGACCGTCCAACACCTTGGCAATTACAGTAGCTAAGGATATGGGTCTGTAGTTCGCCTTGTCCGACACGTCACCAGTTTTGTTTTTAACAATTGGTACAACTATTGTTTTCAACATGGCGGGCGGGAGATATGAATGGCTAACACAAAGTGAGAACAAAGTTGCTAAAACTCTAGGCAGATGCACCCCGGCACATTTGAGGTGCTCGATGCTGAGACCGTCGTGCCCTGGAGACTTCCCCCTGGCCATTTTAATGATGATTTTTTGTACTTGCCTGGCTGAGAAACGGGTCGGTTCATAGCCACGACTGATCTCATCATCGATCCCCTCTTGAGCCGGTTGTAGTTGAGATGAGCCTATATAATATTGGTCTCTAAACATATCTACTATGTCCTCCGGCGACGGTTAATAGAGAGTTTTTCATAAAAAAGAAAAGATTCTTTTTGATTAGTATCGTGAAATTTCTGGAAGGAATAATCCCATTTTTGATTAAGTTTGTTAGGCAGCATAGAAAACTAATATACAATATTTTTTTACTATTCGTTCTGGTGGTCATTATTTATTAACTGCTATGACAGTACTGATGTAATGAAAAAAATATCTAATTAATTTATATTCGACAGTTTAGGGTTAGAGATTGTGAGGTACAGGCGAATGACATTTATGCAACAGTTTGCAGTTTAAGGCCAATTGTGTTATAAATGAAAACATTAAAAAAAATGTTTTTATCACTATTTATTTAAACGGCTTTCTAAAAAAGTAGAAAACATTCTACCATATTTAAAATTCAAGAAACTTTACTCTTGCATTCAAATTATTTCTTAAAACGTATTAAAGACGTCTTTCAGTGCATAAATTAATAAAGTTTAAAAAGAAACTTAGTGGACTGTGTGTTGTTTGGTGTAATTGCTTCGAGTAGTCGCAGTTACCAGTTCAAGGAGGCATGAGAAGTTGGAGGCGAACAACTTGGAGGACCGCCTGGAAGCAGACTTATTACTGTCAAACGTGCAGGTTGGAGCCCCAGTGGCAGCGAAAATAGACTATTTATTTTTTAATGATTATAGATACGTAATATGAGATGTTAAGATAAAAAATACTGACAACCTGCCTGCGACCATAGAACAGCCTTTGACCTAAACCTAGGGGTCAGCAATAACTGGACCGATCAGGTAGTTCAGATTTTGGTCTTGTCATGATCATAATGCTAGCCATTTTGTGAAGTTATTATTTTTGTGAAACAAAGACTAGATTGCGGGTAGGATTTAGGCTAATATTCAGAGCGATGCTGAGCGTAAAGTAATACTTGGACATACGGAAACGTATCCGTATCCCGGTCTTGGGCAGCTCGCATCCTAAGGTTCCTCAATAAATTTCAATTACATTCTTGATATATTATGCTTTCCCTGCTATAATAGGCACCGCGCCGTTGTTACTGTCAAACATACAAGTTCGCGTTGAGACGTAGCTCGCTCACTGACGCTGCTGAATTTAGATAGCATTATCGTCTGCCCGCATTTCAGTTATGGCTTTATGCATGTAAACTATCGAAAGAAAGTTTCTCTCAGTCATGTTTGAATGCATAAAGAATGATGGGCACTTTTGTATGGACCCTGGCCGGCTATCCAATAGAGTTTTAATGTATGTTAGCTTATTGCTTATAACCTACAGTTACTGAAACGAAACAGTTCATGTTAAGTATCGACCGGAAATGTACAGTCGGGGACATAAAAGGTTACATTTTCTGCGCATCCTATTTTTTGTATAAATCATACCTACAATGGAAAAGTTAACGCTATGCTGTATTTTGACCAGATTATCACTCGGGTAAATAATCTTAGGGTGATAGCATACAATAAAACACACATTTAATATGGTAAAACTTTTGCGGATAAACAATGAAAATCATTTGACGACGTCTGTGCTCCAGTGGTTCGAGTGCCGAGTGCTTCGCGATCTGCAGGATCGCGAAGTCGAGGGTTCGATTCCCACATGACACAAATATTTATGTGATAATATAAAAAAAAATATACGAAATGGGGATGCATCGAGTTATGGTTGAAGTGGACAAGGGACCCGCTCTTCTTAGCTAAAGAAAACTGACGCAAACCTGCAGTACTGAGTACGAACGATCGCAGGGAGGTATGGCAAAGCAAAGAAAGATGCTTTTAACGGGCTCTCCATGAATCAGGAGTAGACTTTTAGCGTCCGTGTCCTGGCCATGGAAATATCGGAGAAATCTAAGGTTTTGTCTGTGCAATTATGGACGAAGTCATGATGACTAACAACTACCGGAAATATATCATGAACGATGGTCCGGTTGGCATAATGTATGTCGGGCATGCCACAGTCCGGGAGAGTCTATTCGACATATAATAATAATACTTCTGGTTGTTCGCGTCTGGCTAACGACGAGAACTTGCACATACCTTTTTTTCTGGCATAATAAATGTATTTGCTCGACCCAGTTCTCAAAAATGGTCATGCCACACTGTACTGGAATCGCTCTATCATCACAGACAGGACTATTGTAGCCAATAAGCCTGATATTGTGATGATAGAGCCGTTAAGAGCGTAATGTAATTATTGTTGATATCGCCATCCTGCATGACAAGAACCTCATGAAAGCCAAGAAAGGTAAGAAATAAAGTATCTTCATTTGGCACTTGACGTTGTGTGGGAGGTGAATTCAGTGATTATAGTACCGATCGTTGCATCTGCCAATAGCCTAATAGCCTAAAGCCTCGACTCACATTTAAAGAGACTCGCGTTGGGTGAGTGGATCAAGGGTTTGATACAGAAAGCGGTACTCCTAGATACGGCTAAAATTACAAAATACATTACTATCACGATTATAATCCGACAAGGGTTGAGCAGAACTTTAGGTAACATTTGGTTATACATGTCGCCTAAATAAAAGGGGATGAACCAACAAACATAACATATATATGTATATATAGTTGTCGCTGTAGAGCTTGATGTATATATCGAGGGCATAAAACGCATCACCGGTTTATTTGTTACATTTCAAGAATGAATTAAAAGTTCACAGCAGGAGTAATCGAGTCCAGTATACACATCCGCGAGGGTAGGTTTAGAAGTAAACATAATTAATATCAATTCACAAATCGTTGTTATGAAGAGTCACGAAGATAGACGTCTGTGTATATATTTTTTGAGAATAGCTTAAGTACCGAAGTGGTTAATTCGATAGATGTTTGGGGGGTGATATCTTTTTTCTCCGGCAGTTTACAGTGTTCTGCCAATAATAAAAATTGAAGCTTATGATATAAGGTTTCATTTCATATCATAATTATTTTCATTGGATATACCGGCCAACTTTACCCATCATTCTTTGTGTTGGTTTGTAGTGTTTGACAACTTTGAGTAATTAAAATAAACGCTTCTTGAAAGTTTTGTTAAAAAATTAAGAAAATCAGAATTGGATATGCCTTTTTTTCTTTAATGCTACGGACCTTTACGGATGAAGATAACGGGTGCAGATTTTTTTCCTAAATGCGGTATAATAACAGGCAGTGTGGCTGTTAATAAAGCAAAACGACCAAAATAATGTAGTGTTTTCGATTTTAATAGGAGTTACATTATCATTAACGGATAATCGGATAATTTGACATGGTATCAAATACAAAATGTGCAATTTTAAACTGTAAACATGAAATTGGCATTGTAATACGTTGTTTCCTATATAATTTTCAGTATGCTTTACGCGAGTTTAAATTTATTTTACAAAAGCGGCTTTTCATAATAATATATTTAAATTTCAATATGATCATAAAAGCAAAATAGACAATCTTGAAATAAATTGATAAGAAAGTCACTGATCCCCGCTTAATTGTATTTTCTTTTTCAATCCAAGAAAAATGCCATTTATAAAACGTTATCACGCTCCTTTGTAGCGTCGAAAAGTTTAATTCCAAATTGTTAATGTTCATTGAACAAAATAAATTGGGTAAAGTTTCAGATGAAGATAAAAGAGATTCACTTGTGAAGTAACATCAAATACATACGCTCGCCGTATTCCGTATACATCATGTATCGTAATAGTTACATGAGTAAATATTCGAGTAAAGATTATCCAATTCCTGAATGTTTTAAAACTAAAGATATTAGTTACATTAACCTTTTCGGTTCTACATTGGTACATCAGGTGTAACATGTTTCATTTCGTGTTAGTATTCTAGTACTACAAAAATTTTATGACAAAGCGACGAAAATATTGAAATTCTTCAGTTCAACATCAGGCGTACCGATATTTATTTCATGTTGAGGTATTCTGACTCAAAAAGATATATGTATAGGTAAAAAAAATGATTTCAATATCAATAATAATTGGAATATTCTATGTTTATTACTTTCACCTCAAAGAAGAAACAGTAGCATAGTATCTACGTCATCTATAAACTTAATTTACGGGAAATGTCCACGACATACACACTCAATTTTCAGAAAGAAGGAATGGATTCAGAAACCTTATCACAATTTGACAAAAAACATGTCGGAAACATTTGTTTTCTCAAATCAAAGTATAATAAAGTGAACTTTCCGAGTTAAGAAAATACTTCTGAGCCTGCGGCAAATGAGATCTGTAGACCTTCGTTCTAACAGACAGTCAATTATTGTCGACTTTACCTATGCTCCACTTCAGTTTCCTTGAAATACGAGAATAATTG
This sequence comes from Acronicta psi, assembly GCA_946251955.1. Lineage (NCBI taxonomy): Eukaryota > Metazoa > Arthropoda > Insecta > Lepidoptera > Noctuidae > Acronicta > Acronicta psi. Next base: position 6,723,670 of record OX276476.1, read on the forward strand.
AAAATGTTGCTACCGTTATACAAACTCAATAGGTACTATGTTCTTGTTCAATACAAAATTTAATATCGTGTCAGTTGGGAACTAGCAAAATTTAATTATTACCTGTGTAACGTCATACAGAAGTTTTTACCGGTATTATGTAAAACTTTAAACGGGATCTGTTATTCAAATTTTAACCTAAGTTTATAGACTATGTGGAAGCTTTTGATTGCTTTATAATGAGGCAAATTTTCTGTTTCTGTGTTTCTACATGCAAAATAGTTGGCGTGCAATAATCATTATATTAAAGACTTTCTTTCGACTTGAAGAACTAAATGTAATACAATAGAAGAAAATATTTAAAAAAATCCAGTGCTTACATATTTTTTATGAGGTTTAACAATTTAAATATTTGAAAGGATTTAATATAAATATATTAATTAATATAATACGTAGACGTAATAAGGGTAGACTTAAATAATTCTACATCTAAAATTAATTAGCCTTTTTTACCAGAGGCCGATTGAGCTCTATTCGGCTGTTATTCTGTGAAATATTTTTTCTTATAATAAAAATTATGGTTCCGCTGTAGAGGTATTAAATTGAGATTTTCATAGTCTATCCCTTTGGAATAATAAAAAAACCGCGATGAAAAGTCATTAAAAAGGAAGAACAGAGACGACCTCCAAGCCGTCTATAAAATAACAATGCGAAAATGCGAACATATATTTTTAGTATGCACACGCTTCCAGTTTATATTACCCAGCAAGTAGGTACCTCGGATATATCTTTTTGTGTCACTGAAAAATTCTTCGCGTTTACGTTTTAAAACTGGCGTTTATCCGCGAGACGCCTCCCACGGGGCAGTTCATACAATATTCATACACTCCTATATAAGGCTGATTGCAGACTTAAACGCTGGTTCGTATCAAAACGAGGCAAAAGGCGTTCTGGGACTATGCGGATAAATGATGAGTTGTGGTATGTGTATAACTAAGCAAGATCCGACAACTTTAATAATCCAATATTCGATAGTCAATTTGAATACTTTTCAATCATCAGTAGTTAGTAGCTACGATAACTTTTTGTCTTTTATTAAAAACTAAAAGCTGTAATATAAAAAGAATAGGCTCGTCCTCTTTATCATGGGACATATTATACATACCGGCGAAATGTGGGTACACCTCTAACTTAACGCTTCGGGGGATAAAGGCGTGACGGTATGTATTAAATCTGTTTGATAAGTTTATTTTTCTACAATTCTAAACGTGATACAATAATGATTCAATATAAACTCTCTGCCGCTCAACCTGTAAATCTAAACACACCTCAAAAGATACCTACCGGCGGCGCTAGTTTGAAAGCGCCCCGTGTGCTTGCGACAAATACCCCTGTTATGTTTCCTTTTGCATGTCAAACAGCTTTCACATTCATATGAATCGATTCTGTCAAACGGAAAGTGATACAATGTGCGAAATGGTCGTATTCAATCCCACGCTTGTTGTGCCTTCTTCGTAGGTATAAAAATAGTAAGTGTTGGGATTTTTTAGAACTTATTTGCAAGGCAGTGATTTGCAGTAAGAATTTAAAGCGATATTAAGCTGTTATATCAAAACTTGGATATTCAAACATTTAAATAAAAGAAGTATTTTATTCTATCGGCCAATCATCTTCCATTTTAAATGCGTTCCAAAATTTTGTGCCCAATTTTTTTACACATTATACCTTACATATTATTTCAATTCAAATCCTCATCTGTATGAGACCCACCATCCAAAGTTATCATAAGCCAATACAAAGAGCATTACACTTTCCAAATAAATGACTACCATAAATTTTATAACCATTTACAAACGGAGCGTCCCCTTTAACACCATTCATACGTAATTAAGAACCAATAACGAGTCACTCGACAAAACCATTTTAGGTTTTTAACCGTCACGGCGAACATCATCAATCATCGAGGGAACACGTTTGAAAAACATGCCTCAAACGATTCATCACGGATGGTAATTATCCTAACTGCTGTTTTCAGTGCAAGACGTTTTGTGGTTCCGGTTAGCGGACCGTGGATGCCTTTGAAGTTATCCAAGTTTAAGTGTTGTTGTTTTATTTTTAAGTATTTTTGCCTATTTGGCGATATTCCTATTATAGAATCATTTAATTAGTTATCTTTACTATTAGAAAATAAATGGTTTAGGAACTGATTTTGTTGATTTCGTTTTATCTTAGTTTAATAATGCCGCCGCTGCCGAGGACACAATAATATACCAAGAGTTGTTACCGTATCAACTTATTGAAGTTGATACGACTCATTGGACCTTTCCATCACATTGTCGGTACATTTTATCGTAATTTGAGTATTTATTTTGTACTTCATAATACGTAAATTCGCCTGGTGGTAGAATAAGCCAAGTGCTCTAATGTAACTGATAGTTGTTTTAATCAAAACTTTCTAATAAGTGTCCAGTTTGGAAACACGAATATGTGGATTAAGTTCTTAAAAGAAAAGCTTAACAATTCCGGAATGCTACTAAAACTGGAAACCCAACTATCTGAAGTAATCAACGTTAATATTCTAACTCAAACTGTTTAATCCCCGTTGTTCTTAACTAAGGAAATTTTACTAGCGACGCACTGCAATGCGGCTAATTTCAAAATAACTTCGCTCCGAAAATTGTAGGCTTAAACGGACTTTAGACGTTCGTCGATTTACGTGACCACCTTAATTAGTCGGATAGACCTTCTTGCACCTGCGGAGAAAAGGGATTTACGGCTTAAAGAGGTACAGAGTCTTAGTACATTTGGGAGATCGTAGACCGTAACTGTGTATGTAGCTCTATTTCTTCACAAATCCTCGGTTTTTCAACATATATACATAGCTTCACGCCTGTTTCCCATAGGGGTAGGGTTTTTCAACAGTTCCTCAATAATGCCAATTTCTTATTGTTTTATTACTTAATCACTCAATTTTAAGAATTCCATAATACTGTTGTTGTTATTTAATAAAATTTCCATATAGTATATACTTGTGCGGAAGTATGAAATTTCCTGTCACCGGACAAAAAGCCTATTAATGTTTAGTCAGATTCGAGCCTCCTCCCCTTTTAGGGTGACAAGGTCCAGTCTGTGTTGATGGATCTCACATATCTTTTCACATTAAATAAATCACAAAAAATATTACTATCGCAATTACTTCTACCTAAAATCTATTTAGCTTTTACTGTCATAGCAATATTTCGGAAAACAATAACGAGAAAGGGAGATGAGAGCAAGACACAAAATGCTACTTTACTAATTCTGCACAATGCAGAAGAATTCATCAGAATGCTTGCTTGCAGAGTGGTCGCCTACAACACGGCACGCGAGTTGTGGATTTTTGTCTCATACATTATAGTTGGTAGGTACCTACTTACCTATTAGATACATGTGAAATTGATTTTCGGCTAAATCAGTCTAGCTAGTGTGATAGTTGGATTGGTTGATGCCATTGAAGGTTGCAGTTTGGTTTGGTTGGTCCTATCATAAAATATCGCAATGGTTTTAGGACCATTGTTGTCCTTTATAATTAAAATTACTCATCTCACTACCTAACAAAAGGTTTTGATATGCTTTAAAGGACCACCGGCTATAACAAGGAACTTAATACTTTAATCAGCATCTTGTTAGTTCACATCTACTCTAACATCTTAAGGATCAAAGATGGAAGTTGCCAAATATTCCACCCATTAAGCATACAAGAATATAATATTTCCAAGGGGTTCATCTACAATCGCACCCACGATCCCTCTTGTGATTTTCATCGTGTTATGAGAAAGGCTCCCCGGGCTAATGAGAATGAATTGCACTCGGCGTCGGCGAGGCCAACATTACTTTAGAATTAGTGCATTTTTCACTCGCCCGCCTTAACGCGATCCGTCTTAGTTTAAACTCGGATTTATAAGCGCCTTAAATTGATTTAATAATGCTTGTTTGGGTAGTTTCTTCTTTATCTATTCTTTAATAGAGATTAGACAAACGATATGAATCAAGTGTTTATATTGCTGACAGGATTTACACTTAGGTATATACATAGTATTATATTTAGTTATATTCTTATAGTTTAATTCAAGTTAAACAACTAGCAATACTAACCCGGCGTATAATTATCCAAAATACAAAAAAAAAATAAGGAAGAAGGCATGTACTAACTATAACTGTGCACTGACACCTGTGCTTTGATAATCCCTTAACAGTTATACTTTTCTGGATTACAAATTTCACGTAATTTACAAGAACACCCTTTCACTTATTAATTATAATGAAGTAAAATCGTACAGTGATAACAATAAACGCAATATTTAGAATTATCATAAGCTACGTTTATTTGAGACTCGGAATACCAAAAACACACGGTGCGTTTTGACAGCGCGTCTGCAATTGCCTTATTTAAATAGTGCGATACGGGGCAGCAGTGGGATTATAAACGACGAAGAAATATGAGTACAACAGTAGAATATATTATCTACTGGTTTCTTAAAATTTGTGTCTGTTTTATAATATTGTCTAACCTGAAAACAAAGGAATACTCTTGCCGGCGCAGTCTGCATGCAGTAATATGATTTTATTGGTAACTAGCTTTTGCCCGCGGCTTCGCTTACGTGGATGTAGAAACAAAATTAGGATTAGAAAGTAATGTTTTAGAGGTTTGTAAAAAGGGCCTCGTGACTAAGTTATAACGACGCTAAGCTCAATGAATATTGTGGGTTCGATTCCGGTCGACAATTAGTCTCGGTACAGAGGTACTCTATGAGGTACTGAGGTGATGCTGTTTGTGAAAATATGTCCAAAAGAAAACGGACGCTTCAGTTAGTCGTAATAACTCGTAATTCTAACCAAACTTTACAACTATTGTTTAATTTAAGTCTATACGACTTTAAACGTTTATAACTAATCAACAATCACGATTTCTGCGCATATGACAACTTAATTAAAGAACCAACAATAATGATCCCTTATATCAATAGGAATACATACTACAGAGAGGTCAAGCTCTATCTCAGCATCTACGCAACCGAGTGGAATGAGATATACCTCATTTTTTTAGTTGAACGATGGACTTTTAAATAGAAAATCAAAAATCAAAAACCAACAATGATGATCTCTTCTTTCTATGGGCTTGCATACAACAGAGAGGTCAAGCTCTATCTAAGGATCTGTACGAATAATTGAAAAAAGCTTTACATCAGTTTTTAAGTTGGAAATTATGCATTACAACAGTAAACACAAAATTCAAATCTATTCAGTAGGTTTAGCGCCAACCCCTAACAAACAGACAAACAGACAAGAATTCTAAAAATCACATTTTTGGGTTCGCGATCGTTTATATACTCTAACCCAATTGTTTTTTTTTAAATATCTTCAATGTACAGAAATGACTTTTTTACAATTTTATAATAGTATAGATGTGGCCCGAGGACAGTCAGAAGTCAGAGCTAAGTACATTCTTAGGGTGTAGCTAGTATTTAAAAAAATATTAAGGATCTATTTGCAGTAATAAATATCATTTCATATAATTTAATTTACTCAAAAAAATAAGTACAATACATTTATATCTACTTAAATAACATAAATAAAACATTTACATAAAAGAAAAATAATAAACACCTACAGAGGAAAAAAAAAAAACCGTTACACTAAGCGTCGAAGAATTCCTCCGCATCACTGTCGTCTGGCAACGTGCCCAGAAGACTGGCAGCATTGCCACGTTGAATGGCAATGCTTATACGTTCCCCTAGAAACAAGCCAGCCCTCTGGTCACGTGAAGAGTCGACCAGTCTCCTTGAAATTTCTTTAAAAAGGAGACGAGCACTCGGACCCCACGAACCGAGCGTTTCGACTCCAAACGGCTCAAATACATAACTACCAGATAAGTTAGTATACTTGCGCCGTTTGAGAGTCTCCGCAGCAGCAGCAGCAGCGCCAGCGCAGCCAGCTGAGCTTAAAAGATGGGATGGAGCAAGGGTGTCAACACAAGTTGCATCCCACACCAAAGGCCTACCTATTTTCCATGGCAAAAGCATCATACCATCTGGTCTCTTACCATCGTCAAGTACCAAGCCATTAGGTTCTAAAACAGCTGGTACGCCGGCGGTGGCAAGAGCGCGACGAAGAATGTCGTTAATGCTGGCATGTCGCGCTATGCGGCCTGCACTCCTGCAACACGACAGACCGTGATGTCCGAGGCTGCCGACAGCTTCACTACAGTGACACCGATGCGGAGCAACACAAGGAGCGCCTAGACGAAGACACGTAGCGAGCCGAAAAGTTGTGTCATCCAACATAGTCCCTATGTTGGACGACGGAAGTGCCCGAAGCCAGAGACCCGATTCCCATTCACCCACAGCCATCAGACGAGCACGCTCGGCAGTATTGACTGACGTATGTAGAAGTTCTTTCCGCGTCAAACTGCAAAGCGGCTCGTCCCACAGCCTCTGGGAAGATGGGATCAAAGGTAAAACCCTAATCGGACAAGCCATTTTCCATACGTTCATAGCATCAGACATGAACGGTACTTCAAAGTCAACCCGAGATGGTCCTAAGATATCTCTGGTCAACTTATCAGTACCGTGGACTGAGGATATAAACGCAGGTAAACTAATACTTGAAATTTTGCGGATGCCCAGGCCACCCATCTTCATTACTCATTACTCAAAAGTAATGAGTAATGAAGATTCATTCTATTGTTTTCACTTACACATCATTTTTCACAGTAGATTTTTTATTGAAAAGTAGCAAATAGGGAGACGGGATAGCCTTTATTTTTCATAATAGAACATTATTTTAGTAGGACTGTTACAGAATAGATAGGAAAACTTGAGTAAAATTGGTATTTGACCGGAATAAATGGACGATGCCTTTTACCTCGTAGGACTGAACAAAAGCTGATAACAATAATGATTTATGACAGAATTTCACGTACCATTTAGTTAATAGCCAGATCGCTTGTTAAAGATATCCAGTTTTTGGTATAATCTTTACCATCCCATCCTGTTAAAAATATTTTTTTGGTTTTCCTAGCATTTCATAACTATTCGCCTCCCGTTTTTCAAAGTAACACAACACTATTATTATACAAGATTTACTCAAACCATGTTGAAACGTATCCAAATAAATTCGAAATAAAATGTTTTGTAGACTCTATGAAAACTGTAATAGGGTTTGGTTCAATTGTCAATTTAAGGCAATGAATAGGTTCTAAAGAGTTTAGCGTAGTTTCTTTGTATTTTTAACACTCGAAGGCGGTGAAGATAATAGAGATAAACATGTATATTGGTCTATTTACACTTTCGAGGGTAGTTGTGTCGATATTTAAAACGCAGCGTACACGCTTGTGATATTTTGTCGTATATTTCTGCAGAGGGCCCCCGTTCCTCGCACATGTTTATCCAATTTGGCGTAGTCTGCAAAGTTGTGAGCTCGCAACACGTGTGACGCTCAAATTAGAGATTCATATTAATTTAGGGCTTATAGTGACAGCGCTTTGCGCGCCCGCACCCAAGACGCCGAACGACAAACTTACATCGAATTTGCAACACTTTGATATTGTTTTGTGTTCCCACACACGTGATGCTGTGACAATTGTTGTTGAGTTCGTGTCTATGCTATAGGTAATAATGATAAAAAACTGAAAAAAAGGCTCCTAGCTTTTCTACCACACTTTTTGAAAATAAATGAAACCATATTTGAAGATTGAAATATTCATTTCTTCTATGTTCTTTTTTCAACCAAGCTTAGGTTATCTAGCACCCACTACTGATTTCATATATAAAGTTCGGTTCACGTTTTCACATTTTATGTGAAAACTCGCATTGAACAGAAACCAAAAAGCATGATTTGCAAAACAACAGAAGTTGTTGCAAATAAGCGATTTTGTACGCATCTGCATAAAATTATCTCTTGTCGTCGTCTCTAATGCAAACTTGCTAGCAACCGTAACTGCGTATATTGTTGAACAAACTCGATAAAGTTTCCTTAGATTGGATTATCCGCATTGATATGCTGCACAGTGACTCATTTTGAATGCAAGGCACAAAATTAGCCGAAATAAGTAATTTACGGACTGCACAATATAGAACGTTAGCGAATTTGCAAGATGGTTGCAAAAGTTTGTGATGGATTTTATTTTGAAAACTTTACATTTGACATAGATAGAACATGAATTATTTATAAAAGGTTGTTTATTATCGGTACCTATATGTATAGAGATGATAATTAATACGATAGGCGATCAGAAGTAGATTTGCGTTTTTTTCAGTGGGTCAGAAAATATGCTGCATTATAATTATGGCTGTATAAATATGTCAGTAATACGAGCCTCGAGAGTACTTAAAGCCGTCGTCGGTGGCAGTTGTCATACGAACTCTTATGACAATCGTTAGTGGTAGTCAGAAGCTCAATTAAAAAGTCTAATAACCAGTCTATCCCTCGAATATCGATATTTCCCAGAAATTGGATTGCGCAGGTCTGATGGCAATCGCTTTGTGTCTAGTACTGATATTTAGCCGCGTTTGGTTAGGGAAGTTGTTTTGGAAAAGGCTAGGAAGATGATGAAATATGAAAGATAGTAAGTAGAACCACATCTGATAAATGTGATTGACGCCGAAGTCCACTACTCTATTATCTCTTTTCTCTTGTCAAGTTTTCTACACAATTCACTTAGCGGTTTTCTAACATTGTTGTGACATAGAACCGAACACCGTGTTAACATTTTACATATTCATAAATAAACAGTCATCGATCACCAGTATTTCGATTTCACGCCTAATCGAAAGGGCTGTCAACTGAGTGCGAGCCCAATCTCTCTATGACGTCACGATATACCTACCTACGGCCCCAGATTTAGGGGTAGCTCTATCAAGTTGGTACTTCAATCAATCATTCCAGTTTAAAGAATCCTTTCATTCTGTTGTATACTCAGGATTCAAATTAATTCTCAGTTTTCAAGCGACAATAACAAGCAAAACATTAATGGACTTCATATAAAAAACTGAGTTACATAATTATTATTCGAAACACTCGTCACATCTAACGCCTCCGGAAAAACACAAAAAATATATGAAATAATTTTAATGAATTCTTCATACGTGCGCTCAATATTTTAAGTTGAGCTTAATTAATACGCGGCGACACTCCATTCGTCGAAATTAAGTACCAGTAAAATTTTATTAAAATGTGCCATGCGTTTGGTAGTCTGACAAAAATCACGTTACTGAGATCGTGGATATAGAATTAATGGATGAGCTTACAATTTTAATGACTTACAATGTTTTATAGATGTGTGGTTGGACCAATTAGAAAAGTAACCTTTGAGCTATTTATAGGTCTATGCTTTTGAAAAAACTACTTACATGTAATAGCTTGTCATCATCTATATGGAAAATGTTTATAATCTGTGTTCAAAGTAAAGTTTTTGTTGATGATTGGGATCAGACACCTAAACAAAAGTTACAGCAAATATTTAAAAATGAATATGAACTACAACTCTACGTCAAGAGTTGCGTAGGTACACGATAAGTGCAGGTCAACTGAGTGAATCTCCGGTTAAATATGAGAATTTTTATCTGCGACTAAAAACCGCCCTTCAAAAGCTAACTGACCATCAAAGCAAGATCCCATAATCCGTAGCACATCCAGCGCAGTACTAAGGGAGGCATATAGACGGGTAGTAGGGGTTGGCAGTCTCGAGGGCCGTCTGCCGTAAAGTATCGTTTAATGACGTGTAACGAGCGTGGTCTCCGCACAGCAGTTGCATGTACATGAAAAAAAAAACGGAAAAGTGCAAGTCCCGTTCTAGTGTAGGGGCACCGTAGGTTATTTTTCAGCTGTGAATACTGCTGGTTCTGCAAGTCAGCAAGTTCCGCAAAAGTTTTCTGCAGAGTAAGCAATGTGTGTGTATTTCTTGCAGTCTGTTGGGTAGATAAAAATCTATCAATCTTTTATAGAAATATCTATGATCACTATAACAATAACTGACCCAGTTTCCCCAGTTTTATTCAGTTTGTTTTTACTGGTAGCCATTTTAATTCGAATAAATCTACAATAGTCATTTATTTTTCAATTTTAGGCTTTTTCTTACTATTGTATGCAAATGCCACTTTTTGATTCGAACTTGTAGTAATTTTAAAAGTTAACTTAAATATTATTTACTTTTTAATTAATTAAAAATCAAGTTCTTGTAGTTTTCCCTGGACACATCGTTTACGGAACTCTAAAACTGCCGACTAGAACCGAAATGAAAGGGATCTAAAGCAGCGATTTGTTTGCGACATTTTTAAGAATGATATTCGTATATGTGGATGGCCGACGTTAGCCTTATGGTTCTTATAATGGCCTGCGCTGTAAAATTCGGTTCATAGAAAAATAAAAAAACGTCCTCGAAGCAAGGAACTGTATAAGCTGTTCTTGAAGTCAAGAGCGAACACTCTTATGGAAACTTTGCGATATACCTTATGATAAGATACTCTATTTCCGAGATAACTACGTCATCTTTTTGTAAAAATTACTGTCGTGTTCGTGGCTTTGAAACACTTACTAGAGGTCCTACTGAGCAAATTTTCCATGTAATACCTACCTACATTAATTGTACAAAATTATACAAAAATATAGTTTATTCATCAGAACCCTAAAAGAACATCTTTCAGATACATATTTTAACGTCATTAAGATTAAGATAAAACCACTTAACACTTGGCAAAATTTATCTGGTTTTAAAGCACTGGGACTCTCACAAAAGAGTTAGACAAAGTTGGACTTATGATCACTGGGTACTGTTACATCATTATGTAGGTATTGTCGTGTTTCGGTACCAGATGACAATAAATAGTGTCTCCTGTAAAGTAACATAGATAGATGTACTTGATACTATTCCTTCTTACTTGATTTATTATTTTTCTTTAAAAGAGTTTCTTTTTTAATCATTAAATCTTCTGCAATCAACCGTAGGTATCTATAGTAATTAATAAGGAACTTAGATACATACCGAAAAAATTTAGCTACAAACATTCTAGTAATCTATTTGCCTTATCCAACAGACCAACAGTATTTATAAGTTTTAATGGAAAGTACTGCAGGTAACCGTGTCGTTCCGTTGAGAACAAAAAACTAAACTTTTAAATAGACTAACTTATGTACCTACGCTCATTAATTAATAAGCACACGAGTCGTTTCACTAGTCAACGAAGTATGAATATTAAGTTTTAAAATATAAAAATTTTCTTTAGAAACTTTACCACACTGCATTGTACTCTTTTATTACTATATTTGGTTCAATATAGCTGTCACTATGCCGAAATGGTTAGTACCTACTTATTTCTTTACTTTAGTAAAAATACAAAGATGAATTATTAAAAACCAATGCTAAGAATTAATGTGAATTTCTATAAATGTTCTGATCTTATCCAGAATTTGATTTCTGAATTCAAACTCATGAAACCGAAATAGCATGCGATCACCTTTGTATTTCTATAACTTTTTTGATTTAGAATTTGATTTCGGAATTCAAATTCATGAAACCCAAATAGCATGCCGTCACCGATTTTTATGCAGCCACTAATGAAAATCATTAGAAATTCAACATTTTCCATCGCAATGATTTAATCACGGGACTTCAGGCTGCACAATCTCATTATCTCGTCTCGCTCGCCACTCAGAACGAGACGACTTTTTCGTCAATTTGCATACGTAATTAATTAACTTTTTTTTTCGAGAATGTTTTTCTTTTCTGTCCCCACAGCAGGTGGACGAGATAAAAGCATTCTGCTTAATGCGGGTAACACAGATGTTTAATTTAATTCATACAGTTGGTATTATAAAAGGTTAAGGGGGGGGGGATGATGATGCAGTGATGCATTTTACTATTTTAGAGAATTTGATAAAGATTCCTTTACGTTAGCAATCGTTTGCGAAAAATGATTATCAATTTACGTAGTTTTTAGTAGGTACGCTTTACTTTGTTTGTTACCATGTTGTCTATTTTTTTATGTAAAACTTATATAGTTATATGAATTATTAAATATACTATTAAATAACTTTCATCTATTTTGATATTTATGTTTTAATGATAAAAGTTTTCATTTTACTTTATAATAATTGTATTATGCCAATGGCTTAATAGCCAAGAGTGTCGACCAACATCTAAGGAGGCTCTCGTTGAGTGGTTGGATCAAGGGCTTGATACAGAAAGCGGTACTCCTAGATACGGCACGTATTGTTAGGAGGAGCCTTGACCGCCGGTAGCTTGGACTCTGTTCCCGATACCGGTGGACTACTATTGATGATAATCTTTATGATCTTTACAACTGTTATGTTAGTACAAATCAATTATAGCCAGCCTGTCCATTAGCATTTATAATTAATCGCTTTACTTATTGAAATTGCTCATGCGCTTCACATTATATCGACATAATTACAAGAAGCCTCAGACCACCGCTCATCCTCGAGGGGTCTGTTAAATAATTTAACAAATTGGTTCTCAAGGTAAGTTTAGGGCTGCTCGCCTGACCACACACCCTTTCAGCGGCGGAAGCCTCTAAGAGGCTCGCTAGACGTCGAGCTCCGTAGGGACGGAGATACATGCAAGACTTTCGTTAAGGTCAATGTATTTAAGACTTAAATATTATAATTGAGTAAGATTTAAAAAAGGATGTAAATAATAGTTTTGTGCCGTTGTTTCGTAGGTATTCAGAAGTCAGATAAAAATAAGTAAAGGTAAAAAAATAACTTTCTTATACTATTTATTTACTAAAATATATTTCAACATTTACTATCAACTTTCTAGCAGTAGTACGCAAAATACGCGCATTGACGTAGAGTTGCGGAAAACAGCCCGCTATGCCAAAACTATCTAGCATTTAATTATTACCTAATTCAGTGATAATATTAATCAATGTAAAATGTAGGTCCTAATTATTGTCATAATTAGTACGAATTTTTCAGTACTTTATGGTCAAGATAAATAACTTAGTCAAAATCTAGTGCCAAAATTGGCGTCATAAACAGGAATACGAGCGCAGTAAGAAGACTACACTAGCATGCGGTTGCGGAATAAAATTACATCAAATCAGCTGAATTATTTAAAAGTTTCAGTACAAGCTTCAATGTTCGCGGTTTATTGAGGTTGATAGTCTTAAGACTTACCACTTACCACAATCTTAGTAGGATACACATACCTACTAAGATTGTAAAGGTAACGCAAATAATATTATAAAGGTACAATAAAGTGGTTACCTCATGAAATACTAGGTACTAGTTTTCCGCCAGCGGCTTCGCCCGCTATCCCACGGGAACCATACATTTTACCGGGATAAAAAGTAGCCTATGTGTTATTCCAGACTATAATCTATCTCTGTGCCAAATTTCATTCGGATCCATTCAGTAGTATTTGCGTGAAAGAGTAACAAACTTCCATCCATCCATCCTCACAAACTTTCACATTTATAATAGTAGTAGGATAGGATAGGATTAGCGTGGGGAATAGGGTAAGCGCAGGAAATAGGAATCATAATATTTTTTGGGGATACGACCACGACCATTGATTGTCATAATGATATTTTATGGTACCTAAAATCACAGACTAAAGAGTAATTAGTTCATTAGCTCAAATTATTTTTTAATTTGTGTCTCTTACTAAGATAAGGAAATAAACAAAAACAACACTACTTACATTTCCAATATCCTTAGGTTAATATCTCCTTAAGCTTTAAAGGTTGAGTAGGTAATTCACGAACGCACCTTACAATGGTTGCCGGTTGGTAATTAATTTTCAAGGGATTACTTTACAAATGCCGAGGATAAAGAAGGTTCAGGTCTGGCCTTCCCGTCGTGTCGAATTAAACAATTTTGGCGGAATAAGAATACTTGGGACCACTGGTTAATCTTTTTATTTTTTACCTTTTTTAATTTTAAAATAGACTGGAATACGGAGGGGAAAGTATTTAGAATCAAAATCACGAATTAGAAAGCCACACTGCATTAATTCTTCTAAAAATATGAATGACTAGCTTTCCGGCAGCAGCTTCACCCGCGTGTTAATAGTAGGTATTGTTTATAAATAAAATTATAGCCTACGTTACTGTGTAAAGATGTAGCTTTTTAATGGTGAAAGAATTTTTCAAATCGGCCCAGTAGTTTCGGAGTCTATTCAATGTAAGCAAACAAACAATAAATTTTTCCAATTCATAATAGAGATAGAATTTATAACTATATGAGATAGAAATTACTAGCGCCTAAGTAGTAGTTTTTTGTAGGTTCACTTATTGTGTGCGTTCGATAGTAGTTTCATTTAATTATACAGTGCTTAAGAGTAAAAATCTCTATGTATCACGCCTCACATTTTCTGCGAGATTCATACCAATCTTCCAACAAAAATAACAAACTCGGCTCAATAAATTATTATGCAGCAAAAACTTCAAAGAAAACCTCAGCCACCGCAAACTACAATGAATATCAACTACTGTAGTGCAGTAAAGTGAAGTGAAATAAAAAAATAAACACACTACATTCAATACAAACAAATCTGTTTGAGGCGTCGTACTTTCAAGTTCTAGTCTCACGAAAGCTTTTTCCACCTATCCTCTATACAAACAAGGACGCCCACAAAAAACGTTTCTATGCAAATAGGGGCAAATAAACCGTGTGCGAGTCAGTCTCGCTCGGATGTAGGGCGCCTAGATGTGGTCGAGTTACTATTGTGTTGTACGTAACATGCTAAGTAGGCGTCGAATAGAAGAAGAAAGAAAATATGTAGATAGATATAGTTATATGTTGTGTTTTTGTTTGTGTACATGATCGGATCGGATTTATGCACCCTTAGCAATCATAGTATGGTCAAGATTTGTCACAATACGGACAGGTAGGTAACTGAATCCTCTTTACCTGTAACCCTTTACCGTTTCCCGAGGTAAAGGTAAAAGCTTGGCTTGGATACGCTAGGCTATTGCACATCTGTGAGTACCCAGCGCAGTAATAAATAAATGCCGTCATTGCACTGAAGTTAGTCTTGCTGGTACGAGTATAACTTCCAGCCACTTCTAAGTCAGTGTAAAGCACCTTCTCTCCCACAAGATCGCATTTTCGGCGGCGTTTTATACGCGACGCATGCTTGATTCCCACTATACATATTTATGATGTCGCCTGGTTTGCTAGCGGGGAAAGAAAAAAATTATATGGACCCTTACATTGGTGACCGTGCAACAATTATGTGCTGGTTTTGTGTTTTATTGCTTCAGAAGATGACTTGGATGATAAGAACTAGTTTAACATTGTTAGATATATTTGTTATTACCTACAATGTTACCCACTTATATTTTTTATGGGTTTATGCAAACTAGCAGACGAGCTACTTGATGGTACATGGTCATAGCCGGATATGGACACCTGCAACGATAGAGACGTTACTGATGCGTTACCGATCCTTAAAAGCTCCTACCGAGAGGGAAAAGTGATAGCAGTCATAAGTACCTATAGTGTTTTTCTGTTCAGCCATTTATAGTACTAGTGCTGCATAGCAAAGGCTTGCCCTATTTCCACGTACCTCATTCTAGAACTACCGAATTTTGAGTGTATTTTAACCTAGGCATGACTTCTAAGGAATACAAGCGTAAGATATATAATGAGATATGCACATAGTTTAGAAATTATAATATCAGTAGCTGATTTCTGTGCGACTGCGTCGTAGTGCCGAAATTATACGATCAAGGCTTTGTTTTTTGTGACTGTGATACAAATATTTTAGTTTTTATTGGAACACAATAAAAAAATATACAGTTTTAAGAAATTGAGAACAAATAGTTTTAGTCATTTAAATACATAGGTACTAAATGTTCAATTACATACGGTGGAGTCACGTCGAAATTGAGGAACAGGAGAAATTCACAGTAGCAGTTTGATTCCAAACGGATATTCGGATAAGTAGAGCAAACATTTCCCGGGTTAGACCGTCTTAAGGCGAACAGTTCTCAGTTGGAGTCAGTAGTTTGTTCAATCAATCGCAACTTGTAGTATGGATTGTGTACTCGATGGTACCGTTTCGCGGCTTCTGCATTGAACTACTAATATTGGAATTGTTTTGTTCGAATTTAATGCTTTTTACATAGAGAACACGGTTTCTTATCGCAATTAAATTAATTTTCAGTTAACTTTATCGGTGTAATACTCGCAGGTACGGTAGATAGACTCGCTTCCACTCTTTAAGTCCCATGGGACTATTAGGCTCCTTTAGTAGGAAGTGAGACTGTTCAGATATTAACAAGCTTTAGTAGGCTTTATGTAGTACGATACAATATGAAATGTGTTCACAGTTCTGAGTGTTATCTAAGATTTGAAAATAAAACAGCAACTTTTGATATCTTGTCATAGAATGCATATATGTCATAGAATATATAAAGGTAATACACCTACTATCTAATCCACAACAAAACGTAGATACTCTTCAAAACACTCACAGACCCTCAACACAAACCACGTTACATCACTACAAGTTCCAACAATTTCACTTACAAAGCGTACAGACGTTCCTGGGTGCAGGAGTCGCCGAAACGTAAACATTGTTCACATCACTAATTTACCACCGCACAAAGGAAAAACATACGTGGAATAAATACAGGTATTCCGGACATTCGACCCTGCAAATGTGCATTCCCACGAATTTCCCAGTAAGCCTATGGCGTAGAGGAACATCGAGGAAGTTGGAATACACAAATATAAAGGACACCGTTGCGACAAGTATTTTTACATTTAAATTGGAGGTCCTATGAAATACAACTCTCTTTTTTTGCCTTATATGAAACTGTATTAGGACTCCTTTTAATAGCGCTGACTGGTTTTTCAAAATTATTTTTCTCCGAAACAACGTAGAGTTTTAGAACATCACCAATGCTTCGCGTTGTTACTCGTGTTGATATTTTTTTTGCAATCCTGTGGAAACACTAAATAATAATATTGTCTTTCTAAGCCAGTTCCTAATACAGTTTCCGTATACCTTTATTATCTTAGGTTTAATTTTAGACAATTTGTGCAAACGCCTTTTAAATAAAGAACCCTCTCCAAAATTGCCAAAACTTGCATACCACATCTTTGAGGAATATTTATCTCATTGTTAGACTAGTTCACTGGTGCTTTTCGCCGAAGATCGGCAAACACGCATTTTTGTAGCGTTTTCAGGTTGTCCTGTAACAAAATGTATGGCGCCATTACATAGTGCCAACGGAATGTGAACAATTTTATGGTTTTTGTAGAGATTTAAAAAAGTCCAAGGCATGGTTTTTCTTTTTTATTTGAAGTGTACTTTTATGTTTAAGTGGATAGCAGTGATTTTTAATGGTTGAATGCCGCATTTTTTATGTTTTGTATTTGGACTAATACAATGCAAAATACTGCAATGAACTCAGTGTGGATTTCCACATGGAACGACAATGGTTTATAATTTATTTAGCCATATAATGTTCCTCAGCATGGTAGTGGATAAGATTGTGAGGGGTTAGCCTAGCCTTTCGTAACTATTTCAACGTCCTATAATGGACACGATCCTTTGGATATAAAAAAATAAGTCGGTAATTTACATTTATTTAATAACTTTTACTTGTGGCGGCTAAGCTACCAGATTTCAGACATCTTAAAAAACTTTACGGAACACCTTAATACATATCACGGTTTTCTCACGAAGTTATCTTTACTATTGAATCAAGTGGTCTAGTTTCGATGTCAGACCCCTCAACTAAATAAAAGATAACTTGCCAAAAAATTAGGGTTACTTAAATTATATAGAAGTAACTAGCTTATGCCCGCAACTTCGTCCGCGTAGAAGTCGAAAATGGTTCTAATAGGATTTTTAATTTAAAAATTATTAAATTTTTCACGTTATTAATTTTGATAAAACATAAATTGATATGTGAAAATGTTTGAATACTTATAAAATATAACAATCTTTATTATGTTGTGGGGATTTAAAGATTCAAGAAGCACGAAAATAAAATAAAAATTTGATAAGTACGTTATATATTTTATGAACATGAAGGTCAGTTTTTGATCTGGTGTAAGTTACATGGGGTTATTATCTATTATCTCTTTACAACGAAATAGAAATACTACACCTGCCACAGTATTTCTTTGTAACAATATTTTTTTGATTTTTCTTCGGATGCTAGAATCAACAGGCTACTCTATGCGCTTACTCTGGAACACGCCACATACTCTGCCCGCGGGAGAAGCAGCTTTCCCTCAAATCTACTCCCGCTACCAAGAGTTTGACCTTCAGCTTTGTTTATGGTTATTGTAAAGCAGACTTTGGAAAACTGCACTCTCTTGAATTCAAACGGGTAATTTGATGGTGTTAGTGGAATCTTAGGAATAAATACAGACTCTACTCGAGAACAACTGGTCAGTATAGTTGAATCGATTACATTGCAATGCATGTTTTCACTTGAAATCTGGTGCCATTGCATAATTTTGGTGAATTTATATTCCACAGCAACATAATAGGGGCGCCAACTCTCAATTTTAATGTGTTCCACCATTTCCTATTTTATGGAATGGGTCTGAGAACTGTCCACAAATGAGACCGCTTCACGCGCTTTTACTTCTGAGCTCTACTGGTAGTCTGTCGGAAATCGCCTGCTAACGATACAGTAATCCCCTTTAAGAGCCATAGTACTCACATCCCAAACTTCTGCTATATTACATTGTTTGGGTATATTGCCGAGTGGGGTTTCGGTTTGTATCAAATCGAGAAGAACTTTGAACGCAGTTTACCAGTGCAGTTTTACCTTCTTCCATCAGCGTGGCCGCAACGGACGGTGCGACCGATATTAAACTCAATAAAAGTCTTGCCTGTTACACCAGGAGCACTCAAAAAAAAATATCACTACGTATTATTATACTGGAATTTATTAAATCTTTGTTTATTAAATAAAGAGCCTTCACTATTTGACATTATTTACTGCTGAGGACATATTATCATGTGTCAAAAATTTTATTTTTATTTAGTTTAAATAAAAAACTCTAAGGAGTATTGATATCATCTTCGGAGAAAAATAACTTTTTACCCCTATTTAACCCAGTTAGGGGATGAATTTCTATAAAATACGAAACACGTCTTCCTTCAATTCTGTTATAGAATGTATATGCAAAATTTGAAGTAGATTGGACCAAGGAATCACGTTGTCCCATACAAACTTTGCCCCCCTTTTTCACCCCCTTAGGGATAGAATTTCGAAAAATCCTTTCTTATCGGATGCCTACGTCATACAAAGAATACACCCTCCAAGTTTCAGGTCTCTACGATCAGCGGTTTCGGCTGTGCGTTGATCCGTCAGTGAGTAAGTCAGTCAGTCATTCAGGACAAAGCATTTTATATGTATAGATAATGTTCAAACAGCAGCTAAAGTTTTCGACTTATAACTTTTAAGCTTAGTTTACAAAAGTATTTCCTTTAAGCAAGATACTAATTTTCACAACAAATAATTGAAATTTCTGTGGAATCGCGATTAATTAAAATAGCGTTCTATTTTCGGAGATTCACGCTTCAGAATAGGTACACAATATTATTTATTATTATACTTAAAACAGTTCCGTATAATCTTATTTAAATTAACTTTGAAAGTAGATTACAACATCAATCTGTTATTTATAAGGTAGGTAGGTGTTTTGTTAACCAAAATTATGAGTTAATAGCTCTTCTTGTTTTAATTAATTGACTTAATCAAACATCATCTTTCAATCTCTCCTAGGGTGACTTAATGTGAAAAATATTAAGTATTAAAGACGGTTCTGCTACAAGCCCTAAAGGTACCTATCACAAATGTCTAGGATCTGCTCACCCCTTTAAAGGGGTCAACCAGGGTAAGTTTACGAACTTAAACATTTTTTTAGAACAACTAGGTATGTAAGCAATTCATCTTGGAAAATGAACTAATGAACCCAAAAATAAATTGAAGTAATGTTATAAGTGTTACAAGCATAATAATATCAAAATTCCCACAAAGTTACAAAAGGGGAGAGTAACACAAAATCGTTCACAATGAAACAATGAACAAGCCGAAGGAAATTAAGTTTCCAACAGTAGATGTGAAAGACAGAAAACGTTCAGTATAATTGCCGTGCGGTTAACTGAGGCCGTCCGGTATTACACGAACAATGAGAGCTGCGAGTGGAGTGACCATTTCGTTGTGTGGACAGATTTTGTAACTATGTAGGCGTGTTGAAATATAATATCGTTACATTAGGTATTTATAAAATTGCACGTCTTAGGCTGGCCTCACCCATCCGGAATTTTCATAATCTGATTTCAGATTATTAATTAAGAAAGCATAGAATTCCATATAAAGTAATTGTTTCCCACACACATTCTGATTTTTTCAGATTATGAAAATCCCAGATCGATCATTACTTTGTATGGAATTTCGGTCTTTCTTAATTAATAATTTGAATTCAGATTATGAAAATTCCGCATGTGTGAGGCCGGCCTTATTAAATTATCAACCAATTTCTGGGCATTAGGTAGCTATCACCGAGCACTACCGACATTCATACTATACCGATGACGACTAAGCATACCGGCGATATGTGGGTGTACATTTATTATACTTCTGCTTAATCCTTCGGGGAATACAGGCGTGATGGTAGGCTATAAATAAATTTATATTACGATTCTAAATGATGGTAACCCTATTGGTGACGTTTACGCAATGAATACAGTCGGAGACGAGATAAAAATGGTTTCAGTACACAACGGTAATAATAGGCATCGTTTTAAATAAAGGCGGTTTTTATACAGCGGTGTGAGTCGTAAGGAAGTTTTATTTAGGAGTACAAAAGGTATTTATTTGTAGTAAGTTTAAATAATTATATATCTGATATTATTTTCAATTTTCAGGTAAAATAAACAATGTTTTACCGCATTGCAATTAATTTTTTCCAAAAAGCAATACCACTTTAAACATGTCGGACAAAATTGCCATATTTGTGTGCACCTATTCCAGGCACCTTTTACGTATATAATCGTATATTTTTTGGAAATGTTATTCCAAAGCCGCTGGCGTTTTAAAGTCTGCAGATCACAAAAAATAACAAAGAATAATGGGGTGACCGCAGACATGCCATAAATATGTTGGTATAACGTTGTGAATAATTTAACCGGGGCTGGGCCTAAGTAAATATTGTTCTTCATGTACGGGGGTTTCGTCACAACCTGTAAGTTATCGCACGAACGTGTGTGTTTGAGTTCCTTAATATGTACCTACACATGACTTTGATTTAGTTCGGGAGCTAATTTCATTACAATGTACGAGTATTGACTGTCTTCGGTAGAGGAACTATTTGAGTATTGTAACTAGCCTCCGTTTGGACGTGTGACCGTCCTAATTTGAAGATCTGTAGGAATGACACTTCATTTACAAAACATACCATTTAATATGGCTTTATAACTATTGGTTCCGTTTAGAATTGAGATAGGAGGCGTTGATGTACCTTTTTAGTATCTATTTGACCTAAGCAACTGTTTTCCACTTAGATAGTGTATGGCTATCTATTATATTAGGTGATTTGCTGTATAGTGCACGCGCCAGTCAAATTTTATCTAGACACGGTTGGTGTCTCGAAAGGTTTTCCGGAGTGACCCCAATGTGTCGAAGATTTCCATCAGTTGTGTAATACCTGAGCAATCCAGATTGATGTGAGCATATTTTATGAATCGAGCGTGAATTCTATTCACTGTACTATATCGAATACATAATAAATATATATTATATAAATGAATATTTTATTCGTACATCCTCAGAATGCTCCTATACTATACATCTAATTTCGATGAAGCTTTGGTAAGTTATGTGCACGCCTGCTACTTCTTCAGACAAAAAGAACAGACTGAACATACCTAGTTGTTGTTTAAAAAACCTTATTATACCATTCTAGAACAGGTAATAATTGGATACAGCATCAGGCAACAAATACCTAAGTAAAATTTAGATAGGTACACAAGAATCCTATTAGCTTAATTGGTCAAGCCTATGCGTCAGCATGCTCTGAGCCACAATTCAATGGTATATTTATTACTAGTTTTAATTTATAATACGTTGAATTCATTAACAATGGCTGTGTATTCAATAATTCACACCTAAAACCAGATTTATTGTCATCGCGGTACACTAACCATATTTTCTATTATTCAAATGCAGGAAACGGATATGATGCAGTTTATAAATTACAAAGCAACATAACATCCAGCTGTAATGGCTGATTCATGGTATGAATTTATTCTACGCATAATTAATTGTGGAGAATGTATTAATTATTTATAATGTCTAACTGATGCCGAATTTGCGCGCTTTTCATTCAGTTGCATTATTTTTTACCCGACTGCCGAAGGAGGGTTATGTGTTTGATCTCTACATTTGCTTGTAATTTTGGTACGAGTTTGGTTAATAAAAACCCTAGTTTACAGGTTTTAAATTAGTCTTTTAAATACTGATTTCTGACACTTACGCGAATACTAGACATTGAAATAAAATAAAAAATACTTTTGACGGATTTTATCGTCTTACTTTTTACGGATTTTATTGTCTCAGACTCCAAGATTCTTCTAAGTTTTAGTCTTTTAAGCCAAATATCAGCTAGTAAAGGTACTTTACATTATTTATAGTACACCCACGTAGTTCAGTGACATTCGTTCAAAAAAATATTTAAACATGGAATTCTCATGGAAATCGAACATGACTCTATAATATGTAAAAGTGACATATTAAAAGTTTTTTTTTATTTACTCTAAAGAAAGTATTTGCGGAAAATATTTGGAAAAACGCGAGTTAGTTCTAAAAAGGTTCGAATACAATCCAATTTAAAAAAGAATAATACACTTAAAAGGTATTCGCAGTTCTTGGAAACCCACTTGTAAAATGTAAGTGTAAACTGCCTGAAGTTGGGAAAGAGGTCTAGAAAATGTTTGACCACCCTATTATTCGGATATTACTCGCAAAACTACCGCAATATGAGGGTAGTACGAATTGCACCTTAGAGTCTCCATTTCGGTTCAAAAACAATAAAATTTGCATTCTTATAAAGGGTTCACATCCAATAACAGTTTCGCAGAATAGTCTGAGTTTTAGGGTTCCGTATGCTTACACGGTATTAGGATCTAATTCAATCTAATATGTTAGACGTAATGTTTGCAATAAAACGAAAAAAAAAATTGACAAATATTTTATCACATTATTTTATTAGCATTGGAGAATGCGTCAAATCAATGATTATGTTTAGTACGTAATAATTTATTAGTACGGAACCTTCATGTTCAAGGCGTTCACACCGAATGTTTTTTTAAACCTTTTATTACAAGAGAACGATCTCACATAACTGCGCTGGGCATTGTATGAGGGTTAAGTGCATGCACCAAATCCATATAGTATGTAGATTGTATATTAATAAGTTATTTCCCAAAAGAATCCCACGAAGAATTAAAAAAAATGAGGTGTTCTGATAAATACCCACAGCTCACGTTATCTAACAGCTCCAATAGAATGTGAGCCCAATACCAATAAACAGGCTAAATCTCAGACTCCTAGATTCTTCTGAGAATTCGAACTAGAACCTTACGATTAGCTGTCGGTTACGACTACTAAACTAATATAACCCTTAAAATTCATGAAGAACAGATTAGTATCTAAATCTTAAGAAGTCCTAATTTATGGTTTATCTAAATTATGTAATTATATATGTAATTTGTCACTGGTACACCGACTCCATAAAACAGTAAAAAGCGTAACAACCAACAGTTTTTACCAGTTTTAACACAGGCCAACAAAGAAAGCTAACATAAAAAGTGATAACAGGAGACTTCGAGCAATTAAAGCCGTCGAGCCGTATATTAAAAAACGGAAAAACGTAAAACAAACAGTCGAAAAGGCAACGGAATTTGTACAATAAAAACAAACTGGGCTGTGAAAATAGGATTCTGGGGCGATCCCCGTAATACAGTTTGCTTTGGACTCGCCGTTGATTTCGGATTTTACATTATCTACCTTATGTGATGAGGGGAAGTGGTGTCACAAAAGCCTGCACAGGAACAATACGTGGCCTTGTTGTTCTGTTATTTTTATTTACTCCGTTGTTCCATTTTTCTGATTCATTCTGAACTTCCTTAGCTTGATTGGCATACTTTTTATTAGACAGACTTCAGTAAGGTTCTTGATTCGTTATTTTGTAGTTTTACGCATTAATAGATCTTTCAAATGTCCAAGCCAATGTCCTACCTCAGGATACAATCTATTTTCTCGTGAAATTTTAATTGTAATATTTTCACCAGTTTTTACGTGAAAAGGTTACAGTTTTGATAGTGTTTTTTTTTTTTTTTTTTTATTTATTTATTTATTACGTAATACAAACTTATTTACTTATAATTCCCCACAAAACCGGTTTAACGGTTTGACTGTGGGTGTTGAGCTACTTATTAATAAAACTGTACTAAGTACTATATGTTAATGTAAATAAACTATAGGAACAACCCCTACGCCTGCAAACACGACTTCTTTACAGACTCAGGAGGTGCCTCTTTAGTTTCTTTTTAAATTTCAATTTATCCTTTTCATGTCTAATGTCTGCCGGTAGACTATTCAGCACATACGGTATACGCTTCTTTAGGGTTCTGTCACCAAAATAGTTGATAACTTTAGGAACATTAAATTTACCGGCAGCCATCGACCGTGTGTTATGACTATTAGTCACAAGAGATAAACTATGCTCTGTTCTGCCGTGTTGGTTTAAAACCAGAAGATATTTATGTCTCAAGCTAACTGGTAAGATATTACATATTTTAAATAGTTTTCTGTAGTCACCCTGGCAACTCGACTGTCGTTACCTACTTTTGTACCGCCTCTGTACTCGTATAATTAGGAGCAATAACGTCGGGTTGATATTCAGCAGGTGAAATGAATACTGTGTAGATAATTAATTGACTTAATTCTGAATTATTATTCGGTATAGAAGCATTGAAAGTTATGTGCATACGGTATACCCACTGACGTGCATGCATTTTATACTATAGTATTATGAAGGCAATTGCTTGAAAGTAATGGCGTTTCGCTTCCCCAATGTTTACAATAACGATATCATTTCGAGCAAAATTCTTTAAATAAACTTTCAAATTATTCTCTGGAAAGGCATCCTCTAACCACACGAGCGAAATATTTAACAGCCTGAGACTTGAACATTTCTTTAAGTATTTTCTTTTTACAATTCTTTTATTATCTTTTCGAGCGAGAATTTAATTGCCATCACTACTTCTTCATAAAGCGGTTATGGTCCATTTAGTTCGTAACTGCTTTATGTCTAACTCTTCGAGTTTTGTAACAACAAAGGGTTCTTGAGATAAAACATAAATTGTTTCCCGGGGGCTAGCCCGAGAAATGAGTCTTACGGATATACCTATTTATTAAGCTTTTCTTCTTATAATACAAATTAGATTTTTATGCAAAAATAAAAACAAGAAGACAAGAAGGCCTTACCGAGGTACAGAAAATTCTTACGGAATATGATATGTTAAATATGAATTTATTAAAGGGATAGCCAAATGTGGCCATTTCAGCCCCCAAGGTGACAACTACATATTAGGTCCTCGAAGAAACAAAGCTTTTTGTCCAGATACTGAATCCATCTTTTGTTTTAATTCAATTTAACTCATCTTACAGTATAATGCAATCTTGAAGTCATAACGTTTGATTTAAGCTCTGTTCATGCAAAGCTCAGAATCCAGTGCGAATGTCTATTTTGAAAATCGAAATGAATAACATTAGTGCTTTTAGGGATCAGTAATTTTCAATTATTTTTTTGTATCTTGATGTTGAATGCAGCTTGAATGACTTTGAAGAAGAATAAAATCATAAATAAATCCATTTACTTTTGAGAACGTCCCATCAGTGGGACCCAATACAAGTCTCCAGTCTGAATGAGAGGAATGGGCAATCACATATCAAGTCAGTCTACCAAGCTAGTGCAAGTTGGCAGACTTGACACGCTCTGAAAAAAAAACTAAACAATTTTTTTTTTGCTCGTTTCTTTTACCGATGCGACTGATTTTAAGACGTTCGATTACATAAATTCGAAAAGTAACAGAAGTGAGCTATTATATGCTATTATATGCTGTTATATGCTATTATATTTATGTATAATTTATATTTATATATGTACATATAATTTTTGTATGTAATGTACTTAATATATTTTTATAGTATTTACTACTTTATTATTGTTATTAATTGTTTCTTTATTTTTTCGTACCGCATTTCGTGATGCTCTTTTTTAACCCAAAGGTTCACTGGGAGAGAATGCCTTATGGCATTAAGTCCGCCTTATGTACCATCAATGTGCATTAAAGATTTAATAAATAAATATATGGCCGTCCATGTCATAGTCTATCACTAGTTTTCGTTTGTGTACACTGAAATATTTAAGTGCTTATAGGGTAGCAGTGCTACAAAATACATGGACCGCAAAAAGTAATGGTCGGCTAACTGAACGTCTGTTGGTGACAGGAAATAACAATGAAACAGTTGAAGAGATTGTGACGGTGACCTATTTTTTGTCGTACCGAAAGATTGATTTGTTAACCTCTATCGGTAGGTGAACGAAACCTATCTGTGACAATCCAACATTCACTTAGAATATAAAGAAAATCAGGTCTTAGTCTAACGAGTTGGCAAGCTTAAAATAAAACTTAACTTGTACTTGTGTCTTGCAGTGCCTTAAAGGAATGCGTAAGCGGATAACAATAACGAAAGTATGTATCATCTAAAACCTACCTATATATTATATGTTTTAACTTTAGGTAGATCAACGATCAAAAATAGATCAAAAATCTCGCGTGATAATAATTGTAAATGGTAACAACCCTCACCGCGACCACTACCTTTGTCCAGCCGAATCTAATAAATAAAATACGAGTTTAAAAAATAAAGCGTCCGCGTCGAGGAGAGTCTCGTGCCGCATAAATATTGTATGAAGTGTTCCGTGGACAACTATTGGACAGTAAACGTTGTTTTATGGGATAACATTTATTGTTTTACCCAGCTAAGCCAAGATGGTTCTTTATTCCAAACCTATTGTTTATTGAGCTTGGAGAATGGATTTCTTTTAGTTCTCTGCGATGTTTTTATACAATACATTATTTTTATATCGTTGCTGTTATAGGGTTATGATGAAAGATGTAATAGTTTACCTAGTAGGATCTTATAAAGGACCTACCAACAAATAGCCTTTGTACTGTTTGCAATTTAATTGATTAATAAAAACACGTGCCCTTTTGCGGGCATTACATTGTTCCTTTTTCCATTTTTATGGCACATAAAGTATTAACAATTTTTAAATAGGTGTGTCATAATTCCTAAAGGCAACATAATGCCTGGCAAGCGTTTGGAATGCCATTTTCTTTATTTTCTTAGGGAATTCCTTCGGCCCGTCGACTTACCAAAGTTTCATCACAATTAGTAGAGCTTATGTTGACATTTTTGAGACTAACTCAGGACAATTAAAATGTGCAGATTCATGTTATATCAGTATTATTTTAAAAGTAGCAGGTATGGTACAATACAGCTTTTACTCAGAAAAAGTACCTACTGTATACAGAAACGCTGTAAGGACATCATATTATTTAGCAGCAACCATCCGCTAAAGTGGCCCTCTGGTTTTACTTTGTGACGAGTACAGTCATGCTACTCATTGTGAATTCAAAAACGTGAACTTCTGTTCTGTGAATGGTATTTTTCAGAGATACTCGAGTTTTTTTATAATTGTTCATTTAAAACAAAGGTATATTTTTTTAAATCTCTTACTGCAATTTAAATTGGCAGTTTTCAGCAATTAAGTATAATGTATATTTATTGTTTGCTTAGAATACTTATATCTCGTCTCAGAATAAAGGCTGTGGTAGAAAATACACTGTAACGCAGAATAAACTTGGTTTATTAATACTTACATTAGGTAATGAAAGAAGATTATCCATGTCTCCATTTCGAAATTTCTCAAGAGGATATAATACTGGTAAATGATCTTACAGCCTCTTAGTCTTAAGACCTAGGCCTACAAAGGCTGGGTTAATGCTTATTTACGATCCCGTCTAGAACGTTTTAGTTCATTATAATAAATTCAAAAAAAATCGTTAGAGTTTGCTTTGACAGTATTTGAAATAACGGTTTGATAAAAACGGTTTGAACGAGAGAGTGCGCTGGAGTATCATTGGTGTTTCCCCCTTTGCATTCTAAAAAAAGTCTAGGAAAATCTTTCAATGTGTGCATAGAAAGAAATGCCATTACCACACATAAAATGTTACTTCTGCGGTAGAATTTCTAAAACGTCTGATATACAGTTTCGCTGTGGGTCCCAATTTGTGTCTCGTTGTCAAGTAGGACATAAAACACTGGCCGTATACACAATGTGCTTTGTTCCGTTCGTACTCCAGTTTCTAAGGATTTGTAGCTGCTTTGGTATTTTAAGAATTAAAATGGTTTAGAATACAGCACGAAATAATGTGAATGTTTGGCTATCACAAAATATTTATTCTGTTTTTTAGATGTACGACCTAAGGTCTAAGATAGCTTACAGATTCGGCTTTTTAGGTTATTAGATAAAGGGTATTTATTTCAGTCGGATTTTTTCACTACTTATGTCCAAACAAATACCAACTGAAAATTCTAAATAGTGTCATGACAAAAAACATTACATAAGTAAAAGTTTTGTGTTTCGTAATATTATCGTTAGCTATTTGAGAGATTATGAAGATATTCGCCATTAATTAAAGCAAACATGAAAGGTTGAAATCTACCACAACATCACACTGAATATAATTCCCAAAAGTCATCGTGTGCAACTGACGTGATGTTCAGTGTACATAACCATTATTTTTTCACAGCCCATCACTGACAGAAAAATAAAATTAAGGCTTTAATTCGAATTTCAACCCTATACTAATAATATCAGGACTCAGATTATTAAATCTTTCGAACGTTATTAATATTGTGCGGTACCTAATGGCTCGTACATTTTTTGTGCTTGAATATTTTATTAAGTATTTCAGAATAATTAAGAAAAACGTTTTCAGTGATGAATAATGTATTGGTATTAAATATTAATTTGTCATTTTAAAGAAGAGATTGATTTTGACAAATGATAACAATTTCTATTTATTTAAAGTAAAATAAGGAATAACATTCAATGTCCCATCAAGTCAGTCGTTGGGTAAAAACTGAAAAATTCTAGGGCAGAGTAAAAGCTTACCTCTAAACGAAAAAAAACAATAACAATGCGTCAAAAGAAAAGAAAATACTATAAACACCAACGCATTACGTTCACCTGCGCAGCAAAGAGGAAAGAGGTGTAAGACTGAATCTCCTGGAAAACTAGCCCCGAGGGCTTTGGATTGATGACCCCAATGCTTCAGGTGATCCACGTATAAATTGCCACAGTGCCCAGCCAACGGTTTTTGCTTTATGACTTGCTGTTTTGGGAAATATTATAGCGGTTCCGTTGCGTGGTGAAATGTTAGGCCACCGAGGAACTATGAAAATATGATTGGGTTTAGTATGATTGGTGTAACGGTAAGTGGTAGTAGGTAGGTAAGCTTTTACTGTTGTGACCTTGACCTGTGAATGGTATTATCTAGGTTGCCCGTCATTCACTTTTGGAATGGTGTTTCGGCCACAGAATAAATAATAACAGAATGGCTACTCTCCGCCCCTCCCTAACGTCATTACCTCAGTGCCTCGACCATGAGTTTTTCTCGCTAGACTCGCTAGCGACGCTGTAAAATATTTGTATGGAAAACCCTCGCAGCGCCTCTAGCGGTTACGTAACGAACTAAATTCTGCTATGAGATTATAGCGTTTCGATGGTTAAAAAACCTACCGGAAGCTATTCGATAGAACTCATGGTTGACGTACAGGTCCCCCGCATCCTGCCGGTGTTCTTGCCGGACTGCCAACAAACCCTTCGCACCTTCACGCACGCATTTGCACGTGTACCAACGTAATTTTGACAAGTTTGACATTTGGTATTGTAGTGTGCAGCGGTATCGGAAAGTTTGTATGGAGTGTCACAGGTGTGGTTTCGGCCGTCTCACTTACTGTAAGGATTTCAGCTTGAAGGTTGAACCTCCTTGGTCAAAGAACAAGATCTTTGCTTATTTATCACAATGCCTGCTATGTTTTATATCATTTAAATAAAGGTATCCTTCTAATGATTTCTCTCGATATTTTACTTTACTATGACAATTTTGTATTACGAATGACTCCATTTTTTGCGATAATTGAGACTTGTTGAATGTTTACCACTGGCATTGTTTATTTTTTATCGCATCGTCAGTTTTTCATTAATTACCTACTGCTACAATTTACAGAAAGCGATTAATCATTGCACCTTACAATAATTATGCCAAAACAACCAAAAACAACACATATTTTAATTTAAATTGGAATTATTTACACCTACGCTAAAACTTTATGCAGTTTATCTGAACTTTGAAATTAATTTCGTTGTGAAAGCAAAGTTTAAAGTTCACAGCAAAGGTTCACTGTCTGGTATTCGTTGGTATTTGTCTATGTACTCTATAAGCATCGTATATTAGATGAACTTTTCACTAAAACAAAACTACATAGTTTGTTTCGTATGTGATGATATTAAATAGGGTTGATAGCATTAGGCATTAGTAGCTTTTAGTGTTAGTTTGGTTTACCTTTTATTACTACTTGAAATATTACTTAATGGTGGATTTATGGTGATAAGTATGTATAATAAGTATGTATTTACAAAAAAAAAGTATATAAGTATTATATCCATTGTCTAGTACCCATAGTACAAGCTCTGCTTAGTTTGGGACTAGATGGTGCTGTGTAAAAATGTCCCCAAAATATTTATTATTATTATTAAGTACGTAACTTCTTAGTAAAATTGGTATTACTAAAAAAAATGACAATAAA
Source organism: Acronicta psi (assembly GCA_946251955.1). Lineage (NCBI taxonomy): Eukaryota > Metazoa > Arthropoda > Insecta > Lepidoptera > Noctuidae > Acronicta > Acronicta psi. The sequence continues at coordinate 6,754,638 of OX276476.1, forward strand.
AAAAAAGTGAAACGAAAGTAAGATTTACTGTAAGAGAGATTTTAACACACTAAATTAATGACATAATAGCTCACATTGTATAGCTTGTATGGTATACCTAGCTTAATAATTCTAGCGTAATTAGTATTTTTGTCAGTATAAACCAATTCTAAAGGATCTATTTCGAAATTTTCTTGCCAATTTTTTACCTTAGCACACGATACCATCGAGCCTCACAACTTGCGCAGAACAATAAAAGTTTTTCTCACCCTATACGGCGAGGAATGTTGAACTATGCGCCACCCCTAATGACCAACGACGCTTTGTGTGTGAGAATAGACAGGTGATATAGTGTGGTGTGCGATCTCTTTTTTATTTCCTGGTAGATTAGGAAATCGTTTGATGACCTGATTAGGCAACATGATATCGCACCTCCTCTAAAAAACTGTCGTAACACAAAAAATCCACATTTTTGCTTAATAATACAAAAATATTCACGTTTTTTTTCTTTATAATCTACAAAAACGCCATATTCTTAACTCAAAAATTCGTGGTCAGAGGGCACTTGTGACGGTTTTTTACGGAGCGACATTGACACAGCGTCAATCCTCAACAGTGCCCTAACAGTGTTTGCGACGAGCACATGCGTGCCGGTGCGGGTGAAAACCGTCTTAAGCTGATATACGACTTTATTGCAGGTAAGTACACAAACTTTATCATATAGGTACTTCATTAGTACAAAACAGTCGTAAGATTGATTACGACAATTTTGTACAACGATTTATTTGTGTTTTTTTAATACTAAATGTAAAATAGAGTCATATCACAGGTTATGCCTATGTTTTAAAGTGTGATACACAAATTTTGTTTGTTTCTATTGCAGTATACAGCCATATCGTATATTGTGTCCCTTTTTTACATTTATCAATCATGCGTTATGTGTCACAATTATGATATTATGACTCTTTTCTTGATTTTAATAATTCGTGCATTTAATGTTTTTTTGTCATATCACAGCTAGCGAAGGCTGAAAGTGTTCCTGATTTTCATTTTTTTTTATTATAGTTAATTAAATAATTATGTTGAGTAAAAATACTGTACAATGGTGTTGTCTCCATTTGAAATTTAAGTTCAGAGGCTCATTACTGTTGTTATCTGATTATAATTATAGTAACTATTATTGTTTCTTAGGTGTTTTACAAATTATGTTGTTCCATTTATTTATATTCCTATTTTTTAGAGATTCTGTACATTGGTTAATGTAAATGTACCCACATACAACATAATTTAACTACCTACATACCGATATCAATAAAAATATTGTGTTTAAAACTAGGTACTTTGACAGTTGTGCTACAAAAAAGTTGCCTGTGCCATTTTTTTTTATTGTACCTGCCTTTCGTGAATCTCATAACTAAGTTATACTCCAAAAGGATTTAAGAAAATAATTTTGTATTAGATTTACAACACAAGTGTTGATTATTGTGACAATAAACATTAATAATTACATTATTTATTGGTATTATTTTGAATAAATCTCCCTATCAGAACGTGAAAAACTGTCATAATATATGTCTTTTTTCAGTTATTAGAAAAAATAGAAAAATATTTGTATGATCATACATTTTTTTTTTGGTTGAAATTGTTGTTAAATATATTTTACAGTAGTGTGAAAACTAAAAACAACATCCCTCATTTATAAACTCTCACAATTAAAACGCAGAAGGTATAAAAAACTTATAACTCAAATTTCTCAAAATCACTTTTTTTATGTTATGACGGTTTTTTAGAGGATGTGCGATATACGAACGAAGAAAAATAAAGATAGAAAACAGATTTTTTGCCACAACATAGACGTAGGTAGGTACAACCATACACTAGTAGCAATAAAACGTTAACAATACCAGCTGACGTCAGACAAAAAAAATATATTTTTTTTACATTTTTTATTTATTTGATGGAAAACCAACAGCAATAACAAAACATTTAGCAACTTGCATAAATACAGTTGGCCAATTAAATCTTTATAGGCTAACAGTAATATTATTACAAAACGGGATCCAATATTGTTTATTTTGAACAAAGGCCTGAAAGGTCAGTTATAGTGAGTTCATTTTATGATGATGTTCTATGTGATTGTTAGGATCTCAAATTAATTTACGTGCCTATTCCTGAAATTAACTATGAATATATCGCCCGTATGTTGTTAAGGTCCTTTGTAATAGGCGTGAGTCTGGGCTTATTGGCGTTAACTTTGACATCGATGACAAAATATTTATAAAACTTTTCTAACCGGGCATTAAATTCAGGAACTCACCTTAACCATCCGCACGTGTGAACATTAGACCAACACATTAGTTTAAATAGGTAATCCGAGTTCTATGTCCCTAAAAGTAATTTTATCCCGTTCGTACTTTTGTCTCGCATGTCATACACCGTCATAGCGCATCACGGAGGAATAATAAGGGTTATGAATAAACGCAATGTATCCTAAAGGAGGTTCCTTGAAGTAAATATGGAAGCTCCTCGTTAAATTTGTTAAAATACCGTGAAATATCGCGCTACGTCGGACACTCTAGGGACTGAGCGCGAGATTTATCAATCTCTTTATATTTTTCTAATACTTTCCTAAGGGGATTTGCATCTTGAATGTGGCACGGTTCAGCGGGTTTCGTTATAAAATGTAATATTAAAATATGCCTATGAGGCACTTCGGATGTGATGGAATTTGGCAAAGGTTCAAGAAGAGGTCAAGTTGTGATATCATTTTGTTGTTTCTTAATATTCTGTTGATATAAAAATCATATATCTTTACGTGAAATTAAAAACAAGGATATATACCTAGTTTAAAAGTAGAGAGGTTTTACCAAAAGAGGATTTTTTAAACAAAAATGTTACCATACCTGTTGAGTGAGCGTGCTTTGAAATTTGACGTCAAGAATTATGGATAGATTTTTGAAATCAGGACAGTAAAAAGTGGAAAGGAGTGGGAAGATAACAATAAATGCCAGTAAAGCTGTTGTTGCAAAGAAGAACTCTAGCAGCGAAAATTTACCCCCTGAGTTCACATTGATGTAATATAAGTTTGGCCTACTTAAAACCGCTTTATTTTAATATATAACTTACCTGAAAACTGGAATTCATCCTAACGAGCACGTTTTGTTAGTCAAACTTTGAGGGCAACATGTCAGAAAAGTACTTTCAAAAGGATGAAAGAAGGTACCAAACAAAGTACAGACGTGCACAGAATTCGCGTTAGCACGTTTTACAATTTGTTACATCGCTTAAATTGTAATAAAGCTCCAGAGTAACACATACGTTTAATAAAAAATTGTATGTATCTGAACTAGAACGCCCAAAGTAAATTCAACTGAACTTTGTAGGCACAGAGTTCAAAATTGACGTTTGAAAAAATTACATTTAGGACGCTGTTTTATTCACAAATGTGCCGTGTGAGGTTTATAGAAAGAGGTGTACGGTGAATCTCGGATGGATACAGTTCGTATTCTATTTACCTTAACAGATGCCATCATTATTCCTTAAGCATTCCTTACGACTGAGCGGCGTTTGGAATGAAATTGACAAATTCAGAGGGTACCCGAATGCCTTCTCATGTGTACCTTTGATAATATTTTATGAATAGTGTTTGTTTTTCAATTTGCTGGGTCGAATAAATGTACCTACCTGCTCTAACGTTCTTTTTTACTTGAAATGTGTTCTGAATTCCAAATGCTATCAATAAGTGCGTCGATCACAAAGAACAATTGGAAGTAAACAATACTCGATTTATTTATATAGTAAAAATATATCAAGATGATAATATTTGTACATAGTTTTTTTAGAATATCACCTATAAAAGAAAACAATATTGCAAACGAAAAGATTCAAGCTATCAACAAGCTACCAGCACGTCCATCAGTCTCCCTGGTTCCAAAGACAAAGACTGATAAGTTTGACGTATCGAGTTGAAGACTGACAAAGGCATCAGGCTTTTCGAAGTCGTGACCCAAAATAAAATGCACAAAAAAGTGATGTGAATATGAAAGATGAAATCGGGCGATTTTGATAGAGGGGTACGGTATTTGCACATTTTTACGTGCAAAAGTTTCTATATCCTAAAGCTAGCCGGCGTAGATTCAATTGAGTTCCTCTTTTTAACTATATATAATGTCATTGGTTGGCGACTATAGAGTTGAGAAAGGAGGTTTCGTTAGCCTAGTGATCCTAAGCGCGACTGCTACGCTCGAGACCCAGACTCTTCTATTCCCAGACCGAGTAAAGTGTTATTAGTACATCTCTGCGTTACCCTTCGGGTAATACATTCGTGAAGATATGAGTTGAGAAAGCTATTTTATTTTTTGTGTAGCAAATGTCACTTCAGACAATAGTTGTCATGCTGCAGAAACATGAGATTCCTGAGTACATTCATTATGTCATGCATGGTGTTTTCATTAAATAGGTTACTATATCACTGGGAAGGTAAAAACTGTTCTTCAATGATTTAATAAAATATCGAATATTATTCTCCCTAAAAATAGACGTAATATCGTCGGCTACATCACGTTACGATCAAAAATTCCAATTTCATAAAGTCATATTAATGGTTATTGGGTCCTTTTGTTACCGTCAGTTTAATCAATGTTTGAGTTTATTACTGTGAATATCGTAAAAGGTACGGAAGGTAAGTTTTCGTTTGTTTACATTACAAAGTGGGGATATAGATAAAATAGATAAATATTAAAGTAAGGGTATCCATTTTTGTTTATAGTAATTATGATTTAGGTCAAAGTGGCTATGCATGAGTGAAGTTAATAATATACCATTTAGCTTTTCTCATAAAAGTATTCGTCATGAATACCGACCCAAAATATCAAGTATTTTATACGGTCAGGAACTTTTCTCTACAATTTTGTTATTGGGATATATTAAAGGTAGAAAGCTGTATAAAGTCTCCTTAGAAAATAGAGTAAAATTACTGAATATTTAGAATGTATCGTGTGCTCTTGAAGTGGCGTTTTCGCATACGTAATATAGATTTTCATTTAGCGTATAACCTGTATTTAGTTATTTTTAAATATTGATATTCAAATTTCATTTATTACTAGCTTTTGCCCGCGGCTTCTCTCACGTGGATGAAAAAACAAAATTGAAAGAAATCGATCCCGAATAAGATAAAAAGCAGCTCACTATAACAGTTTCATCATCCTCCTAGGCTTCTAGCCTATGCCGAAAATATGTTAAGCTCCGGTTCCAATCGAAACAGATGTGGTTAAATATAAATATCTTACACAAAGCAATAGCGTTCAGACTGGTTAAAACAGATAGGTATCCTAACTTTAAATTGATCGTCTGGTTTCTTGGCATTCTGACTACGATTCACGATTTTCATAGGTTTTCGTATGGGGTCTACTATGCCGAATCAATTGCCATTTCTTAACGTGCTATACATATAAGGTACAGAGGGTCTCGATGTCTTAAGAATGGTCACCCATCCATAGTCTAACCGCAGAAACCGCTACTTAACCTATCGCTCAGCGTAGTTTTTACTTCGCCAAAGTTTTTAGCTCGGTTTGAGCAACTGTAACTGGTACTGGGGTACTCTATGAGGTACTGAGGTGATACTGTTTGTGAAACTGTGTTGTTCAAAATCACTCCAAAGGAAAATGGAAACTTCAGTTAGTCGTAATAACTCGTAATTCTAACCAAACTTTACAACTATTGTTTAATTTAAGTCTTATACCACTTTAAACGTTTATAACTAATCAACAATCACGATTTCTGCGTATATGACAACTTAATTAAAGAATCAACAATAATGGTCCCTTATATCAATAGGAATACATACTACAGAGAGGTCAAGCTCTATCTCAGCATCTACGCAACCGAGTGGAATGAGATATACCTCATTTTTTTAGTTGATCGATGGACTTTTAAATAGAAAATAAAAAATCAAAAACCAACAATGATGATCTCTTCTTTCTATGGGCTTGCATACAACAGAGAGGTCAAGCTGTATCTGAGGACTTATACAAATAATTGAAAAAAGCTATACATCAGTTTTTAAGTTGGAAATTATGCTTTACAACAGTTAACACAAAATTCAAATCTATTCAGTAGGTTTAGCGCCAACCCCTAACAAACAGACAAACAGACAAGAATTCTAAAAATCACATTTTTGGGTTCGCGATCGTTTATATACTCTAACCCAATTGTTTTTTTTTAAATATCTTCAATGTACAGGAACGACTTTTTTACAATTTTATAATAGTATAGATAAATCTTAAAAGTTCTATAGGAACTAGTTTAAAACCCGTGGGTACCTACTAGTTCCTATATATAAAGTGTGTAATTTTATTAAATTAACATGCATATTAAAATCATTTTTAAAATTAATACTTCAAAAGTGAGTGTGAAATACGTACCTATTGGATAAAAAATAACTTTATAAAAATTTTACAACGCATTTTGGACTTAGGCCCTTCGGCTGTAAAAATGCCATTAGTCCTCAGTGTAATTGCATTTACAATGAAATATATAATAAATGAGCCAGTCTGAACAATTAATTTGAGATCTCTATAGCATCGGCGGAATAAACGCTCCTCGGAACGACGCTCGCCTGCTTTTAATAGTCCCAGTCTTGGGGCTGTATTTAATTACATAGGTTCTGTCTATATAAATATGTATTTGTACATCTAAATAGTCATTTATTTGTATGTTGTAATGAAGCGTTCAAGCTACAGCCAGAGAGAGACGAGAGTTGAAGTCCTTGCTTCAACTCTCTGAGAGACTTAAGTGAAATTAATTACTCAATTACAGCAATACGCTTACAGTTAGAGTTTAGGAGGGCAGATTTCTACCAAGAATAACTACTCGAGAAGTTAAGAGCGTTCACAGTTACTTTTTGTGAATTCAATTAGGTATATAATTATGGCTTTTTGTGCTACTATACTATTAATGTATAAAGTCTTTAGGGCCATTAAGGTGGGTTTGCCTACGGGAGTCCACCTTTGAGAGACAGCTTACACATCAAGCTATATGTTTCCGGTATAAGTTGGTGCATTGTATACAGGGCCGGATTTAAGGGACGGCAACAGGGGCTACTGCCCCGGGGTCTCCACAATAGAGACTACGAAAAAACGTTTTTAATTTTATTTGGATAATAATTTGGGGCTGGAGGGATGGAGGGGGGGGGAACTACTCCTTTGTTGCCCCGAGCCCTCCACACCTCTAAATCCGAACCGGCCCTGATTGTATAGGTTTTCTGTACACTGAGAGGCCAGCTATTAAAGAGCTCCAGGATGTATAGCATTGCGTACCATCTTCTAATATCACAACATGCCAAACATTGTTATGCCACTGCATCCAAAATAAATTTCTAGTTTGCCATATTTTCATAATGTCTTTGTTCATAAATATTAAAATCGGTACCCTATATATTTGATAGAATTATTGAATAACTCTCGAGCCACGCATTTCAATATACATGCGACTCGATTGTAGACTACATGCAAATAATAGTATATTGTTGATTCTCGTCTAGTTTATGAACTAATATCTGTGCTAATATAGTCCTTGCTTCTTCGGGCATATGTACGTAAGTCCTGAAGTACGATATTATTTGGAAACCACATCAATGGCTTAATTTGTAACGTATCTTAATGTTATAGTATTGGGCTCGTGGTTATATCAAAGCAAGTAATTGATATTAGTTAACTTGGTTGGAAAATAAGATAAAATTAGGTAACGAATTCTAATCTAAAATAACTAAATTTCTGTGATATAATATGTCAGTTCGTTTGGGTTAGGATGCAATTCCTTATTACCATTCAGATTCGCACCTCGTTAGAGGCGAGAATAGATTGACTTGCTCAGTTATAGAAACTCTTGGGGTTTGACTAGCTGGTGACCACGCTTACGCCGAAGTTTGTCCTGTTCTTAGTGTGTTCCGACTTTATCGTGTTAGGCTGGACTCACACATCCGGAATTTTCATAATCTGATTTCAGATTATTAATTAAGAAAGCCCAGAGTTTCATATAAAATATGATCGATCTGAGATTTTCATAATCTGAAAAATTCTGAATGTGTGCGGTAAACATTCTGAATTTTTCAGATTATGAATGGAATGCTTTCTGAATGAATTTGTATGGAATGCTGGGCTTTCTTAATTAATAATTTAAATTAAGATTATGAAAAGCCAGTTTGAGCCAATTCCCCCTTTTGGTTGCTTTGCAGTTTGTAGAAGCTTCAGCAACGCATCAGCAACATCTCTGGTGCGTCCATGAGCTACGATGACTATTTATCATCATAATATATTAATATGGATAACATTACAGGTTTTCTTTACTAAACAAATTTTAACAATTTTCATATTCGTGTGTTTATGTAACCAGCACTGCATTTTTAATAAAAAAAAGTTGATACGAAAGATTAAGAAATACACATCCAATTTCGTTGCTAAAAATAGACATAACAAATTTTGCCAGGGAAGAAAATGGCAATGTGAAAAGGTTACTCGGGATTTACTCTAACAATCAAATAATACGGGAAAGTCCAGCAATGCGTGCTACATTCCTAATTTACTTGTTCGCCCCTCTAATGTTAATGTTAGGGTAGGCTCAAATCTCTACGATCTCTTGATAACAGGGTCGGCTTACCCATACGAATAATGTAATAATGCAATATCTTAATAACGCTTTTTCTTCACATAACACGATTAATCAAATCTGATTATTTTATCGAAGAGTTTGTTTAATTTTAAACTGATAATTTTGTGTTAAAGGGCCTGTTTTTTTTTAATTTGTCCCACATTAGAAGTGTCTTCTATATCTCAACACAAATCTTCGCAAAACCCTGTAGGTTACACAAATATTTGTTCCGTGTACAGATGATACTGAAAACTATGAAACAGAAGTCTGGATTCAGTCTAATTAGTTACTGTGTTTGTGTCCGTTGCATGGCAATAGGTTTGCCCTAATGCATGGAATCTGATCATACTGGCGAACTGTGGGTGTATATTACTACACGTCTGCTTATAATAAACACATAAGATACTTTTTTTTTAATGAAGAAAAAATCAACGGGCGGGCAGGATTCGAACCTGCGCCTTCTGGTTCGGTACACCAGACGCTCTGACCACTAAGCCACCGCTCGCCCTGCTCGCCAGTCGAAATCTTCCTTCACATTCTAATTTACGTCTTAAAGGTGACGTAGCGACATCTATTGTGAAGAATGCTTCAAAATCTTTGCATGGAAAATGCTTAAAAAATACAAAAGATACATAAGATACTACTAAAATAATATTTTTGTCTACGGTACTTTCATTCATTATTTACTTAGAATAACTTGTCCATCAGAAACGACAAATCTCTTTCCAGCATCCAGCGCCGGATACATCAATTTGTCACAAAATGAAAGAAGAGCGCAAAGCAAACTTAGGGACGCAGTTTATCAGAGTAACGACCTTTTTCAAATCTCTTTTAGGTGACGCTCGGTTCATTTATTATTTTTTTCTCTTATCCATTTCAACTCGATCACATGTTAGGTATTACTCAGTGTCGTTTTAAAACGTTATCGTTCTGTCTCGTGTGAAAAACGATTATTTGTCAACTTGGGAGTTTTATGGGAATTAATGTAAAATTCACTATAGAAAAAAATATGCCTAAAAGATAACGGTTTCGCCATAAATGTATGTACCTAAAAAAACTACTTTTTTGTATAAGGAATTTTATTAAAAATAGATACTGTCCACTCGCAAGTTAATATTTTTTGCTTGACATCTAGCTGATCTGGAATCTCTTTCTGGAATGAAATCTGATCTGATCTTTTTTGGAATAACCCCTGAATACAATACAGGACGACATGGTCGCTCTTCTTTTGTGTACCAAGTCCTTTAAATAAAGATTAAAAAAAAAACCCCTGAATACCTTCTCCTAAAATAGATAAACTTAGTGTAACCAAACTCTTTGTTTCATTTCCAAATATTTATTTCTTTATATTCTTATAATGGTACCTAAACTTAGGATGAAAACAAGAAGTAAATTATCTTTGAAATAAATTATTCTTATCACAATATCTAGAATAAGACCTTCCCATTTTCTTTATAATTCATATCTACCTATTTTCTTTATAATTTATCTCCATATTTTGTGTTAAACTTTTTGCTCTTATTGGCAAAAATATTCCCGCGACAAAAACGAACAAAATATACATTCCTTAGTTAAAACACGAGCGAATTTTGCAAGAAATGGAAATAATTCCGGCCGCGGTAGCTTAAGATAGAAAATAATAAGCTGTTACAAATAGGAAACGTTGGAAAATGGTGCAATATGGTACACAGGAGACCAATGTACTGGGTATGAATTCAAGATACGTAATACCCTTTATCTTTTCTTTAAACTGGGCGAAGTGCAATGGTTCGATTTCATTTTAAGTTTAAAAGAATGTATCTTTTATAAGAAGGCGTATAGAATCCATAAATGATAAGCTTTTTTTTATTGAGCTTGAGGTTATTAGAATACATTTTGTATTTGTATATGAATTTGAATTATTATAAGTACCTACAAACAGAATGATTAGGCCATAGGTCAACACTCTGACCTCATCAACCCAACCTTTTTCCCTATTCCTTAACTTTCAGAATTTTGCAAATTTGCAGAATATTGATACTGTATCTATGCCCATAACTCGGTCCATCTAAACTCTAAACTCCTTAGAATTACCTCAAAGAAAAGCCATTAACAATAATTTTACTTGACTTAAAATCGAATCCAATAACGCACGCTCAGCAGCCGCGCTTAAGACTACCAGACCAACGAAACAGTCTTCAACTTAAAACTTTCAAAAATCAACTTTACAATTGTTTGAAAACATTTTGCCATACAATTTATGAATCCCGGCTCAACTCAAAGGATTCTGACAAAATTATAATAATCTTTCAAAAGAAGCGTCGATCAGACGGCATTAGCATTTATATTCAGATTCCGAGGTAAAAGTTACTCATCATTGCTTAGTCTCTTTAGACTACACCGCGACTTATTCTAAAGAAATTTTGTATTTAAATCGCGGTACATACTTTCTGAATTATCTCTTACTTGGTTGTATAAGATTAAATATTGAATAAATGATAAACAAGCTTCCTCCGGATTATTCGAGATATTCTTCGAATCGCGTAGAAAGTTTTTATCACACGTCTGCGTAGTGGAATATCTATTCCATGATCAATGGAGAACAAGGCCCCAGCAGTTAGACAGTAAATAGATTGATGATGAATAATGACGAGTGGAATAAAAACTCCGGTGTACCAAACTGCAGGAAGCCCGCTGTGTAAATCCTCACTTATGTCGATTTTTTCCCAATGATAAAGTCGGATTTCAGTCTAACCAGATTAAACTGAATATCGGCATTCTATACGAAGCGTCTAGGTACCAATAGACCCGCGCAAATCACGGTCAGGATAGTCTCTGTCAACTTTAAAAAAATAAAATATATACTGCATAATACATACCAAAAAGGATCAGTCAGGTAATTTCACAAAAATACAGTAAGTACTTGTATATATCATCCACTTTATTTTTCATTGGGACGCGTCTCACATCTGTAGGGGTCCGTCTCCTCCAATTTAGGTTACAATTAAACGTAAGCATTAATTACATTGGCCCCTACCCCCACCGTTTCTGGCTTATTTCCCTTTTGCTTATTCAGCGGGAGCTATCACGTTTTTATAATGATTACTAGATGTGCCTTTGATACTACTTTGATAAAGTAAGTGACATTCGTAAGTTAAAGAAAAGTGAGGTATAATATAATATCAATAAAATAGCAATAGTCAAGGAGACGGACTAGGGAAAGTTATAATTAATAAATAAGACTAAAACACATGTAGGTTGATAATGCATTTACTTCAATTCATTGTGTGACATAATAGTACCATCACATCTATATTAACCGAAGGTTGAGTCAAAGATACACCTTATTTTATTTGCATAGTACACAACCGCCGGTAATGTTTGATTTTGCGGTCCTGAATGCCATACATCATCATCATCAGCCCGTAGTCGTCCACTGGAGCTGGAGCTGGAGGTAGGCTTTATTCATCCAGTTACTGCCAGCTGCCTGAATGCATTGGGCGCAAATCAGAAAAACGGCCCGCTACTACTCAAATATAGCTCTTACACCACGGATTTTACCGCACACATGTGCTATACGTGAAGCGTACTTGAATCTAATGTCGGCGTGTCACATCCAGTCTTGTTACCTCAAAGACAATGTTACGATTTTATTGTAGGCAATTTACGGTGCGATATACGCGTCCCTTTAACGCCTACCCTCGTATAATTTGGATTGTGGGACTAATAAGAAAGAAACAATGCTAATGAAATAATACCTATTAATGAAGTGTCTAGGTATTATTTTAATTAAAATTTCAATGTATTGCGGTCAGACAAGTTATTGTAATGAAGGCAGGTGCGACATAACATTTGATTTTTAATACCTTGTGATATAAATGAGGCAGTTAGAGATAAGATACATTTTATTATTTTGCGTAAAAGTAAGTTTTAAGAAATATAATTTTACCTTGACTAAAACAAAGAGTTAAGTTACAAAAGTCACGATAGAGTTGATAGTACACAAGAGGCAAAAAGTAATTAGCACGAAGCAGTGAAAAATAATACTAATTTTCTAAATTAATTTGTACGAAATTTATCAGTTGCGATAATTTTTCATCGCTCCCCTACCACTAACAACGCTCACGTGAAAATTATCAAGACGACAATAATTCATATTTACATTATTCTTGTAAATAATCAAGTGACCTTTGGGCAGTTACAAATTATGCGCAGTTGGTAATAAATCAAGTCCCACGGGTACCAGTAGCTCAGCCTAATTGTATTATTATTTATGGCCCTTATAGCAATATTGTCGTGTTTGCACAGTTTTGTGCAAACACTTCGCTGGACGGTTGTTTATTAGATGGGCGCTGAATTAAAATTAAGCGTAGATGAACAATTCTTGCTTGTTTATGGGATTTATGATTTAGTGGAACAGATAAAGCTCTTAATGTTTTATGCTTAAACATTTGAACCGAAAACCAGGTAAATCGGTTTCTTGGTAAAACGGTAAGCTTCGGTAAGCTTTATGTTCGTACGTAAAGCTTAGAATATAGAACATACTCTGGATTTTCGCTCGTCGGTTAAAAAGACGAAAAAATAATCACGCAATGCAAGCGCACATTAATGTCAAGATAACAATAATTAAAATAGAATTGTACACAACTTTGCCAGAAGTATACGGTATTGATACTAGGCTCTAGATTAAAATTTATTTTAATTCTACAGTTAGCCGCAAGATAAATATACCGCAGCTGATTCTGCGACGCTTTCTATAAGTTTACATAAATTAATATGAAAGAAATTACTCTAATTTTGTTATTATATATACTTTGATGGTGGCTACTACTTTTCAATATCAACATGATCAATCTATTTACTATCTTAGTGCGGGGTACTCAACTACTCATGCTAGCCTAATGTCGGTTGGAAGACTACACGGTAGCCGTCGAGAAATCTATCAGGGGTACAGGTTTCCTTAAAATTTTTCTTCAGAGTTAAAATGGGTGACGCGGGAATGCAAAATCAACGACTTGATGGTAACACAGCACAGATATTTTACGCTATCTCTGTATAATCATGATTAATTTGGAGTGTTTTAGACGTTCTAGAAATAATTTCCATTAGTGTGTAACATACATTTAATTTAATAGTCAAGTGGAGTATTTTAATGTTATTAATTAGTTACACCAGGGACGCGCGGGGTTCCTCCAAGCGTGATATTGGTATTAAATTTAATATTAGGTCTAATACTTGGGGATTTGATGTGACAACGAAAATAGTTCTTGCTATTTGTATCACTTCATTATTAAAAGACTGACTAGAGTTTATCCGTTACTGGTGTGGCATACAGCCAGAAAAATATTTTACGATGTACTTTTTTAGATTTGTTAAAAAAACCAGTGATCTAAAAAACTAGGTATCTAATAGAATACTTTTATACTCGTACATCTCCAAATAACGCAAGAAATGCCAAAATTCCTATTTTACGGAAAAAGATAAATAAAATGCACCTGAAAATAATTTAAAATAAGATCCCATTTAACGCTACGTGCTCCACTATACAAAATTCCATAAATAAAACCGTTAAGAAACTGCGGGACCCGTACACGGAAATGCATAAACGAGCAAAATAAGCGCAGAGCTTAGTATGCACACAGTTATGCTCAGTTGCCTGTATTCGCCTGCGGTTAAGATAAGGGGAGGTTGCGATGCCCGCTTCCGCTACTGAACGTGTCTTTACACTATCTGGAAATTTTGAAGTTGCAACTGCATGAAGCGAATAATAATCCCGCCTGCGTCATTATTTTGTCGTTCGAAGATCCTTTTTTGTTTGACACTGAAGTTTGTTTTGCAATTGCAAAATATATTAATAATCTACCTATACCTACGTTTGTGGGTGTGTATTATTACGTTTCTTATCAAGTATTATTTTTATGCCATTAAGGTGGCAAATAAACATTCGTTCGCCTGATGGTACGCGGTTACCGTACCCTATGGGCGCTTGTAACACCAGTGGTATCACTCGCGCGTTGCCGACCCTTCGCGCGTTGCCGACCTAACTATAGGTACCTATAAAATTGTGTAGCCTTTTATTTTACACTAGCTTCCCGCCAGAGGCTTCGCCCGCGTGGTCCTGATACTTAACTTCTTTCTCCCGTTATTGCAATATTTTTCATTGCTACCCCGCTTCTATTAGTCGTAGCGTGATGGTATATAGCCTATAACCTTCCCCGATAAATGGGCTATCTGACACTGAAAGAATTTTTGAAATCGGTCCAGTAGTTTCGGAGCCTATTCAATACAAACAAACAATTAAATCTTTCCTCTTTATCATATTAGTATAGACAAAGATTTCATCTTATCTTTGACTGACCTACTATAAAATAGTTGAATAAAAGAAACATATTATGTGTAGTAGGTCAGTCAAATGAATACACATTATATGTATGCGTTGGTGCTAGAAATGTAACTGCATTTGCGTTGTTAAGTTCGAAATTATGTCATGAAATTCTCAAATGAATACAACCTAATTGAAATGTAGTTATCATTTGAGTTGGTATTCACTTACGTGTAAATAAAGTGATTACATTTCCACAATCTACCAGTAATAAATGTGACATTTCAAATTATAAACTACAGACGTTCTATATCATAAAGTCCATTAAATTATTGAAATTTGATCTTTATGTCAATGATGTAAAGGTCTCATACCGTATCATACAGGTCTTCGTGAGATAGAATGAATATTATTTAACCAATCAAGGACCAATTAGCACATTTGAAAAACAATTGCATCGATCCTTTGGACTAAGTACTAGAAACATTCAAAATATTCGCTTTTGTTTGAACTTTTGCCATAGAGACCCGACATAAAAGTAACACAATCTAATATAACTAAAGATTGGTCATGTTAATGTTATAAACCTTATTATAATATCACCATGTCAACTCAAAACAAAGCGTAGGTACTTACAATAATGATGATTACTTTTACAACCTAATTATGAAGCTTTTCTTTTCTGTAATATACTCGAGATACCTAGAGGGTTGGTTGGGTCGAAACAAAGAGCTAAATAACATCACAGTAACTTTCTACGATTAATTTAAAACTGAAATAAATTACTTTAACTTAAAGAAACTGAGTAAGAAATGTTTTAAAGAATACTAGAAAAGAATCGTGGCACGTCTAACTTAGTTTGAAAAACAAAAAAATTGTAACTAAGCTCTATTCTGCCCGCACCCACGGCATTTAACCGCAAAGTTTATAAAACCTTTTAGTTTAACTTTCACAACGAAATTTCCTCTTCAGGCGTTACCCGATACACGTTAGCTTATCTATTATAATATAAAATAGAAATTATACGAAACTAGTTCTCCTGCAAGCCCGTGTACGTCAGATAAGCCCAGTACGGTATAAGTTTGAAGTCTTACTAACATTATACGGCAATTGGGAACGAAATTTACGAAGAAAATCAAATACTTGGGATTGTAAAGGTTTCGAGTAAGGTAAGGTTGTCGAGTGACTCTCGAGTTATACAAAGTCTGGGATTTCTTTTCGTCGATTACAAATTGATGCTGATTTCAAGTGATGTTATTGAATTTTGGAGAAATTCTGTACGTATTTGATTGTTTTCGGGTATACCTACCATTTAAAGTCTTACATATTGGGTTTTGGTTTGGTTATAATTATGTTAATAAAACAAAAAAGATTAACACGTTGATATTTTTATTAATATTGATATACATATTACTCTCTGTCATGACCGCACTGTAATGAATTAAAGAGCTTCTGCTTACTCATATACATATAAACAGGACTTATGTTGATCAAATAATGATAAGTCCTTTACCTTTAAAAATTCAAGCAAAAAATCACTTCTCTAAAATCATTCTTGGATTTAGGAAACAAGATTTGGAATTTCAAATTGCCTACCAAAGAAAACAGGTAGAAAAGTTTCGCAAATAAGATACCCAATTTAGAGGCACCCCACTTAAAACTGTATAAGGCTCGATAAAAAGGTCTGATTTCATTTAAACAGAATTTATTTTTATTAAAAGTCGATACTGGTCGTATACTCCTGTTGTCCGTGGAAAGCCACTTCGAACGTAATCTTGTGGATTGGCGAAATTCAATTTGCCCGTTGCACTAGCAAAACAATAAGCTATACACCAAGTTTCGATAGAAATTCCTGTATCGATATTCGATAAAAAGTTGTATCATTTGTGCTGCATTGTTGATTGAAAAAGTTACAAATACAATTCGGTTATGATATCTGTATTATTATTTTTAAAAACGTTGTCCCGTAGTAGAATTTTCTTCTGCACAAGAAGGTTTCTGATAAAGACATTGAGATGTATCACCCATATAGGCTGTAATTTTAAGGAATAAGTGCAGTCTGCAGTGAATGTAGAACTCTGTGGTAAATTTAGGTCTATAAGATATTCTTTACCTAATTGAATTTCTTGGTTCGCTTTGATACATAGCCATTCTTTGACCGCGGCAAGCACAGTACAGTACACTTAATCTTGCAGATCCTTACAGATTGACCAGCTTTATTATTCAGACACGGAGATCTTACATGTTAGGTTAGCTAGCTAGGAAGGGACATCGAAGCACAAACGTCGTGACAAGGTTTCACTCAAAGTCAAAAATAAAATGACCTAGGTCATTCATGTAGAAAAATGATCGGTTATTACAGATATTGTCATTTTTGACCGCGCAGTGTATTGCTAAAAACTCGATTGTAACGCTCCGCGGTGAATGTTATCGCGCGCGCAATCCTAAATAAATAAAATAATATTTTTTTTATTATAAATCTAATTTGGGGAGATAGAAATAATGATTTTTTACACGATCAAGTAAAAAACACTGCAGAAAAAATTGAAAATTTTATGAAAAAAGTTTCGGAAAATTTCAACGTAGGGGGGGGTCCAGAATCATGTACCTACTGAACTCATGGTATTCGGATGTGCGTCGATGTCCCTTTCACCTTGTATATACGATACCTACCTATGAAAAGAAATCTATATTGAGGCATTTTGTAGGGACGAGTGCCTGGATCAGACAAAATTTTATTTAGATCAGGAGCTACTCAAAGTCACTGGGACTATGTAGGTAGAGATGTGTCTGAAGAATTCAGAGGTTAGTAAATTTGAACACTGTTGGTCACGCTTGTGAATTTTTCAGTAGCTACGCAACGAAAGTTTTATGTTCAAACTTAAATTTGTATTTGGAATTGACGGTTATTGGATTTTATAGGAGTAAGTTTTGAAATCTAATCTATGATAATGATTATGGAACTTTATTTAATTTTATAATCCCAATATCACTACTCAACCTGAGAATCGAACTCGGACCTAGCATACGCACGCGTGACTGCTGAGTATGATGCTGAACAAACGGAATAATACATCGTTAATTAATATAAATTTAGTAAGAATATTTATCTGCACAGAGACCAACTCTAAGTCATGCAATCAGAGCATTCCCCTTTAAAAACGCTGAGTTGAAATAAAAATGAACTTCACGTTGGTATTTGCCTTCCTTAGGTAGGTAGATCTTACAACTTGCTACTTGAATATTTGAAATTCATTCGACTATTTTCAGTTTCAGTATGTGTAGAGAAGCGCAAGTCAGATTCCCAAGTGGTGGAGTGTGGTTTCTGACAAACTTTTCTCAGATTCATAGCTGTGCCTAGTAAATTAAATTTCTACGCTGGATTTTTATATTGGATGTTATCAATCCTTTATGAATCACTGATTATTCCGCGAGGTTAAGTCTTTTTCTAAGGTCACGGTTGGACGTAGGGGCATGAGTCCAGCTTTTCTTTTTTTTCTACTCGTTACCTTGCCATGTTACGGTCTCCACTTGAGAATTCATCTTGTTTGCCGTTGCCAGTCTACCGTCTCCATTTGAGAACTCATCTTGGTGTTTTCTATTCATAATCCAGGTGCAAAATACTGGGTGCATTACAGTACTTAGGGCTTGTTTCACCACCTCTGGATAGCCGCTAACTGCTGGATAAATTCGAAAATAGAACAAAATTTCTATAAAGTTATCTTCCAAGTAATTTAATTGGAACTTATCAGGGGGTGGTAAAACAGGCCCTTGTACGAGTAAGTAAATAATAATTTCCAATTACATCTGTTATTTGTCTTCTGAAAAATAATCTAATCTTTTTTATTTATTTTTCTTAAACTACCTGCACCGGATTGTTATAAACGTAGCTTATATATATTTTCTAGTATTGTTCTCATGTCAGTGACTACTGTCTTAACGAGGAATAAAGATCTTTAAAACGAAAGATACTTCAAGTTACATACCAAAACCATAAAATTTGCTAAATCTTGGAAATGTTTCTAGAGCAAACGGAAAGTAGTTCAATTCCAATTGCAATTTAATTTAGTTCTCAATAAGATTCAACCTCAACATTACAGCTCTATTGGTCGACTACACATCACTCAATCACAACCATATAATCGGGGCAAGTAAGTCTGCCGGTTATCCGTATCCGCATTATCCGCACTGGCGGGAATAGTGCGGATATTGCCTCTCAAATTATCCGTTGACCGCTTGTAATCCGTTCGACGCCACACGCCATGCACCAGTGATTATTGGGAACGATGAGCTATTATTACTAATATGGTAGAAATGCGCTAGCTTTGTGCCTGGTTAAATTAATTTGTCAATTATATTAAAATACTAATAGCCTGGCTGCAACTTTACATAGAAAAGATTTAATATATCTGATTTATTTTCTGAATTGTACAACTTTACAGAAATGCTTTATGTCTTTCACGGTCCAGTGACATCAACTTTCAACATGTTAGGGGTTCATTTGTATCTATACATAGTACAACACAGTTGATTGAATATAGCAAGATTTGCAACTTGGCTTAACGTGTATTCCGAGGAACAGGGTCAACTATCTATGGACTGATTACGGCAGTCACAGTATAATATTGTAAATCGATTGATCAGTATAGTTATTACATAGCCACGAGCCTCTTAGACAAGAACAAACTACAGTATCTAATTATATGCACAGTAACTACACACACACACACACATACACACCTAATATTCATAACTTAATCACCGGTTATCAACAATAACATAAACTACTCACCACTATGTCCCTTGCGTCGTATCATTAAGCGACATCTAATCACTATCTCATGGCGCGTGACTTCGCCTGATAAATGGATTATGTTACATGAAGGCGCTTACCTTTGTCATTACCTCGATAGCTTCCAGCCTTATCTAGGATATTGATAGTGGGGGTATTCCCTGTAGTTTAACAGCAATACATTTTAGCTTACTTGAAAATGATAGTAGTGAAAAAGGTAAGTATAGAGGTAAGCCAGCGGCTTCGCCCGCGTGGTCTTATAAATTTTTGCCCCGTTTTTGCAACATTTTTCATTGCTACTCTGCTCCTAGTCGTAGACTAATAACCATTTATCGGGGAAGATTATAGGTAGCCTTCCCCGATAAATGGGCTAAGTATCTAACACTGAAAGATTTTTTTTTATC
This sequence comes from Acronicta psi, assembly GCA_946251955.1. NCBI lineage: Eukaryota > Metazoa > Arthropoda > Insecta > Lepidoptera > Noctuidae > Acronicta > Acronicta psi. Next base: position 6,774,760 of record OX276476.1, read on the forward strand.
GGTCCAGTAATTTCGTAGCCTATTCAATACAAACAAACAAACAATCAAATCTTTCTTCTATACAATTATAGTAAAGATATAGATAAATTATTGTAGATTAGATTAAACTGCAGATTTCTAGTTTTGAAATATTTTCCGTATTATCAAGACATCTTGTGTACCATAAAAAGGGTTGCAAGTTTTCATTAAATTAATGATACCTACAGACTACCATTTAAAGTTTATGTATACATAAAATGGGGTTGCTATGCTTATTTTGCTCTTTGTCGCAGTAAAATCTTCGCGGATTAAAATTATGTGACTTTTACGAGTTCCTTATTCCACCTTTGCGGATGGCGCTATGAAAATTTTATTCTAGCCTATATCATCAGGAAATTCGGTTCTTGGATTCATTTTAATATTTTTGCACGAGTTTATCCAGGATATAAAGTAGGGTCTTAGGAAGTTTATGGTGCTCGATGCGTCACGTCTTAAAATATTTTTTTTCGCCCAGAGACCTCTTAACAATTATTTTTATCGTCTACTGCTAAGTGACCAACTGCAACTATATCAACTTGAGCTGACAGCTGAAAAGCACTTTAGGGAAAATCATTGAATTGGTTATATTGCACCTTTAAAAGAATAAGGGGCGGACAAAATGCTACATTGACCTATTCCTTTGAAACCAATCCATATTTACAAAAGAGCCCATTTTGCAGTTTTTGCTGAGTTGTATACAATACTTTTCTTAAGTAGCTAAGGTATAACTTGCTTGTTTGTCTCCCTTACTTAAAGCAAAGGGAATGGTATTCCATTTCGGAATTAGCAGGAACATGGTGTAAGCCTTCCGTTAATATGACACACTTATGTTAATTAAATACTACGCCAAAGTTATACAAAAACCTTGTAAAAACCAAGCCAGGTACTCTTGAATAACACAGGTAGCCCGCATGGTAACTGCACAGTTTCTTTAAGCTACACATTATTCAGTGGGCTTATTTGCCACACGTCCTCACCTGCTAGCTAATTGCCGGGGCACGTTAACCGGATTTAAGTTACAATCTGGTTACCTAACGTTTAACGAATTCAGACTCAGTTAGTTAGTCTCGTACGTGAACAAGAGCTTTGTGAAATCCATTGTTGCGAATTAAATGAACAGTTTTAAGTATTTACTTTAGTGTACGTTTCGCAGAGGATCTCTCAATTTAACTCTTTTAGGCAGAGTTGCATCTGGATTTTAGATCCAGTGTATATAAATACTTAGATTATCCTAATGAGTATCACATCCACGAAATGTTAGACTAAGGGCCTGATTCACCACCCCCTGTTAAATTATTTGGCAGTTTCATACAAATTTTGTTGTTTTTTTATTAATCTGGCGGTTAGCAGCTATACTGAGGTGGTGAAACAGGCCCTTTTAAATTGTATTGCCATTGAACAGGGCGGCTAAAACCACCATTTTGATAAATAATGTGCTGTTCCTAGCCATTATACTGACCTTACATTGTAAAGGCTTTCCGTAAAACAAGAGCTCAGCTCATAATAGCTCTCCAGTTAATCTCGCGTTTGCCAAAATCCCAACGACGTCCGATCTCGACAAATCCTTTCCACAAAGACAAATATAGGAAAATCCAAAAAAGCATTTAGCTCCAACGTAAACTGACGGTTAACTGGACGTGTGCCAAGTAGCAGTTCCTGTTCGATTCTTGACTTTCGACGTTCATAAAACGTCGAACGAATGCACCATGGCACTCGCTAAAGTCAGTGAGAATAAAACACCCACTAAACTGCCATAAAGACAATCTTTGTCAGAAACAAAGTGTAGATATTCTTTTTGAACGACGTGGTCGGCAATGTCATGGAAGTTTTCATAAAAATGCAAATTCAACCGCAACGTATTGCCGCCAGTCTGCGTCTGCACTCAGTACTCCTTCATTAAATGTAAATTCTTTATCACGCTCTTTTGACTTGTTCACTGTTAGTTATTAAAGCATACAACAGTGCCATCAAGCCGACATCCAACGTCATTCCTCAATAGAATTTGAACTTTATTTCTTGTTTACTAGATTTCAGTTTATCTTGAGCCTTCGTTGGATTATTACGCACGTAAAAATGTACTTACTATTCATTTTATTTTGTCACATCCGCAGCATTTTAATTATAACAATACTTGTGTTGTGCCTTTTTATAATAGGTACTTAATCATATTAAAAAATGCACTCAACTAAAGTTAGTTACAAATATGAAATAATAAAAGTGATTGTCTGCGCATGTTTCAATAACGTCTGTAGCCTATTGTACTATCGGCAACAATAATATGATATCTTAAAAAATTTGATATATGGCGGATCTGCGTTCTCTTGATGACTGAAACATTGCAAAGATACGTACCGAACATACTTAGACCTACAAGGTATTATATTTTCATCATCTCTAACTCAATCAAAAACGGGTGCTGTTACTCCTAGATAAGGCTTAGTTACATAAGAAAAGTTGTTTTATTTCAATTGTTTGAGTTCCACCTAATGAATAACAATAAACACTTTGTATATCAAAACAATAACAGATCTATATATCTAACCCGGAGACGTCGGCTTATATTACAAAACACGTATTATTACATCGAAGCACCCAAGCAATATCCCATCTCGGACGTCATAAACCTGTATCTACAGTTTCAGGCGCATCTGCATCAAAATTCAATTCGGCACCTACCGTCATATTTTATCCCTTTTTATCACAACCACTTGCATAAGTATGACTTGTATTCTTTTTCAATGACAAAGATTCGCTTTCTGAATAGCAAAAGCGGTGAATCTCACTTTTTCAAGAGGCAAGGGTCGTTTCTTTTATCGATCTCGTATCGCGAACGCGGTAGGAATCCCAATCGAGTTTTCGATGAAATTTCTGAGACGAAGATCTTTTTCCTCATATTTTTTTTCGTTGCACAACTTGGAATGTAAACGTTTTGATCAGACAAGTTTATCTGTTGTTTGCCTATTTATGGGAAAGTTTATAGTTTTGGTTGTGGATAGTGATGTAGAATGTGTTCTGTCTATAAATAACATGTTAGAGACCAATCTTGCGTGGGATTGTTTTAGGGCGCTTTGATATTTTCGCTGGTTTGTATAGTTATTTGTACACTTGTACAGTCATATACATATTTAGCGGAACGCAAAATAGGGACAAATTGTCAAATAACCATGTAAACAATTTTATTTGTGATTGATTAAAATTTTAATGAATAGAACTAGAATTATTGAACAAAATACCAACAGCAACTCTTTAAAAAAAGAAAACATATTGGAGACAAATAAACGTTATCAGAATCAATAAATCAGATATACATGGTACCTAACAGTTTTATTTATCTTCATCATCATCATCATGTCAGCCAAAAGAGGTCCACTGCTGAACAAAAGCCTCCCCCATTGACTTCCACAGGGACCGGACGTATGCTACCTGCATCCAACGACTTCCAGCGACCTACCAGGTCATCGGTCCATCTGGTTGGAGGCCGTCCCACGCTGCGCTTTCCGGTGCGTGGTCTCCACTCGAGAACCTTATTTATCTTAGTTCTTTTAAAACATTAAATAGAAGGCTCTGGACATCTCGAGAAATACTAAATGGCTAGAGTCGTTAAATAGCTTAAACAGAAAGAAAAGGATCAAGATAATGTATGAATGTGGATGTAGCAAAAGAAGTATAATTGTAATTAATTTGTGGTCTGTAGTTTCTGCCTACCCCTGTGAGAAAAAGGGTATATTGCTTTACTGTATAACAAAAGTTGAAATTCCTAGGTACTGAATTATTCTGTGACATTTATTCCACGAAATAGTTCCATGCGTCGTGTGCGCCACAATATTTTCAAAGCGTTCGTATGCCAGCAAATAAAACTGCATTCAAATGTTTAAACTTAAACTTGAAACCGGTAGCTAGTGTGTACTTACGTTTAGTACTCTCGAGTTTAAGAAATATGAAACAAGTTGCTTTTACAAGATTGTTGTGAAGCCACACTGGTACAAAGACATGTCGTGTTGACAGAGGGAGATATTAAGTACCTTTGATGCAGTATGATCAGTTTGTTAGGATGTTGATTTTCATCAAATAGTTGTTCAACAGCCTCATTGGCTTATTGGCCGTAAATGTAACTGCTGAGAATAAGTTCCTGAGTTCCATTTTAGGCTCAAGCATAGTTATTAGCAAAAGCTCGGAATTTCGATTAGTGCTTTGTAGCAATTGGCGCGACCCTTATTACTTGGGAGCCAAACCATACAGACAAACTACTAATAGTACATCAGTAAAATTCGGCGTAGTGATTTACATCTTCATATTAGAGTTAAGTAAGAAAGGGGCAATCCCGAGAACAAAACGAATATGGAGGAGAATCTGCACACTCGTTCAAGTTAAGTACCCATCTGTAGGAGCCGAAGTTTCTCCGACAAATACAATTACCAGAAACGATCACGTTTCGATAATATTAGAGATAAATCCTTTCAAATTGACACTTCACCTGTCGGTTACCGATCCCATCTATGTCTGAATTCAAGTTAGTGTCTTTTCAATGTCTTGCACACGGGAATAACGTGTTCTGATAACAGATGTAACATCTTATCTATAAGGGCACCGTGTGTTTAGTGGGAAAGCATTCGAAGAGCTGTTCATTTATGGATATAGAACCAAAAGATCTGTCTTATTTTTACTTTTATAATATTTTTCTTATATATTTTAATGAAGGAAAAAATCGGCTGGCGGGCAGGATTCGAACCTGCGTTTTCTGGTTCTGGATTTACGTCATCTATTGTGAAGCATTCACAATAGATGTCGCTACGTCACTTTTAAGACGTAAATTAGAATGTGAAGGAAGATTTCGACTGGCGAGTGGGGCTCGCGGTAGCTTATCGGTCAAAGCGTCTGGTGTACCGAACCAGAAAACGCAGGTTCGAACCCTGCCCGCCAGCCGATTTTTTCCTTCATTAAAATATATGTAACTTGTAATCTTAGCATAGAAAATACTTAAAAAAATACAAAAAGATAATATTTTTCTTATTATACCGATTTCTGATAAATGATCGCAAAGCAGACGGGTATCTTGGAGGACATCGTACTGACAAAATTGTAGAGTAGGATGTCCACTAGTTAGTTCAACAGAAGACCTAAAAAAAGGTTACTGGATTACATTGGATGCAAAGTTCTGATAATCTAGTGTTGTGACATAAATCCAGCAAGAAGGGGGGGTGATTGGCGACTTAGATAAAGGCGAGTATTCTCTATATTTTTGTTTATTAATAACTTCACCAGAAGTATGCAAGAATCGCAGCAAGTGGCGGTCTCTAGTTTGTGCCTACCCCTGTGGGAAAAAGGCGTGAGTGTATGCATACTATGTACATATACATTCACCAGATTGTCGTTCGTCGATCTTTGGTAAATTTACTGTTACCCATTCTCTTTCATTTAATTATTTGGATTCTAATAAGTATTTATCGATAGACTAGGAAATAAATATACCTATTGACTTAGAAAATAATTTACAATTAAATTTGACTTAGCTAACAGCAGCATTCCCGTTTCTTTTTTAAATTCTAAAAGATTTAAATTCTAAAGCGATTGCTAAAATTAATTATGCAAGCCTATCCAGCTTAAACTATTTCTGCGAAAAATCATTACTAAATTGTAGGCGTCATGAATCTACTATTAATACATAGCCGCAAGCCATGCTGCTCCAATTTGTTCCAATTCCAAAGTTTAAACAAACTTTGTGCAAAACTTTGCATGATTCCCGTGATTAAATCGATTTCGGATTGCCGGTGAAATTCCGAAACTGCCGATTCGTCGTTAGAAGTAAACGGCTCACCAAAGTTTTGGCACGTAAAATTTAAAATCCGAACAGAATTCGGCTTGGTGCTAACTTTATTTTGGTTCTGATCCTAGATTTTCTGTGTAGTTTTTGATTTTTTTTGAGCTTCCTTCTGTGTCGTTGTACAGATAAGTGGTTTAAAAGTAGTTGTTCGGTACAGAAAGTTTTTGTGTATCCTTGCTATTCTCACATTACTATTCGTTTGTCGATTCGAACGATAGATTGCAACTTGGTTCAGTCTGCAGGTAGATATAGTAAAGTTAAAGAGGACTTACCAAATGTAACTAGCTGTATAGCCTGACGCTTTCCATTGAACGTCGGTCTCAATTCCAACAACAGAATTAGATCTGGACTGAACTTGGAGTCGAACAGTTTCACTAATAAAAGACGAGTCGGTAAAGTTAGTCTAGAGAATTTGTGATAACGTTCTATTCAGTCAAGTTTGCCTGCAAACTCGAACAAACTGTGAATGTAATACTTTGTTCAATCACGATATTTTTCCAGTCCCCAAATTCCATCAAAGGTTTACTTCTGATTATGTTACAATGTGCCTCTTTAATACCGCAATGGTTAACTAAGTTTGGATTAAATTTTATTTTATATATATGTTTTGTGTCATAGTATAGTTTTAAGACTTCTAGACATTGGAGTTTTTATAGGCACCGAATTGGCTTCCATCAAAATATTTTATTTGGTTATAAAGTTGCGTAGGCAACAATTTCTTCAACACCGTAAAAAACGTAAGTGTTTAGATAGGTCGGCAGAATATTACAAGATATTAAATTATAGATTTTGCGAACTGTATGATTTTTACGAATTGTTTTAGCAAAACAACCTTTTCCTGTGAACACTGGTAATCAAAATCTTTAAAGAGAGGAATCAGTTGCTCAAATATCCACTTTTAATCAGGTAAAAACACGATCTTACTATTATTAAAATTTTGCAAAATCATGATTCGCAGCATAATTATATTGGAATCGTGATAAAGAACTAACTGAGACTCACAAGGCCATGGATAAGAAATAAAAAGGGTATTCATATGGTCTATAATTGAAGATAATGACATCCACAGTTGTGAGCTTCACCTCTCTTCATTTTCCAAAAGCTTAAATTGCATCCCATTTAAATTGGGCTTCCTAAATTGTTTGTCACAACATTAATTCACAATTTGCACAGTCACCCAACTAATCGTATTCGTAATGTAGTCAAACGGGCTCCGGCACATATGTGTCGGTCGACAATTCAGTTATCTACGAGATATATCCCAAGAGCAGCACGTGAGACTTTTGCACCCAGCGCAAACGAACTTATTGTGGGGAGATTACTCGTTCCATTGAGTCTTCCGATTTTTTTTAACAACATTTCGAAAAGTTGTGGTTGATTTGAGAGGTCTTTGCGTCCTGTTTTGGTGTAAGACTTGCACATCATTTTTGTTTTATAAGTTGCAGTGGTTATTAAATTGTGAATGCGAAGTGTGTGTGAATGTGAAGGGTCTCATGTGTAGATTTTCCACCAAATGTAGAAAATATTCAGTCCTTCTTACCTTTCACGACAGTTATGGGTTAAAATTTAGATAGATAGATTTTTTCAGTGGACGTTAAAAAATTTAAGATTCATTCTGCTCAAATGTAGGCCTTATTTTTAATGTACTAATTTAGCTAATTTCATTTTCCTTTTTTAAATGGTTTTTACTTACCAAATACTTGGCGAATTTTTTTTTTTTATAATTGATTCCACGTTCACGGGAAGTAGTTTATATCAAACCATTGCTGCATTTTTTACATTCGATTGTAAATGTAATAGCAGCTCAACCAGGGTGCCACGTCACGTGTGCCGGTTTACAATTCACTTATCTCGAAGTGAGATCCCAGGAGTAGTACGTGAGACTCCTGCGCTAAGTGCGAATGAAGTCGGATCAAATTGTGCGAATGATTTTTTATATCGTTATTTTTTGTCTGTTATGTTCAAAATGATTTCGTTTAATAATTTTAAAATACAGCTGCAATAATTGTATTATTATTAAGTTACGGGTATTGTACTTTCCCATGGAAGTAATGCATCATGCCATTTCTTCTCAGAAGATAGTCAGTTAGGAAATGTTCATTTTGAAGCTAGATGACGCTGTGCCATTTAGTTTTAAAATGAAAACAATGTAAAACATTGATTTTTAAAAGTAGAATTTATAAGATCTTTTTACAGAAAAGAAGTAAGTACCTACATAAACAAGTAATTTTCTTTTTATACTGAAATTCTGTTCTCTTATTCATATATCTAAATATAAGATATATTTTTCTTATATATTCATAAGCCACACCGAAAGCAAACTCAGACTTTCTAATTCATCTAAGCCACATATTTCATTAGACGCTGTAACTACTTAGTTTCATAGCGCGGTAAACAAAGTAGCACAATCTCGAAATTAGCTAGACACGGAGCACTTAAAAAAATATTATTCACAAAGAAATTACATTCCCCAAGGAATATTACGTTGGCTCGTTTCTTTTTATACCGAGGTAAGTTGGCTGCAACATTAGTTTGCAGAGTTAGCTGGTTTCCTTCGTCCAAAAGTGGGTAATATTTTCCAAAGATAAATTTTAAATGCTTCGGGCTTTACACACTTAGTTTGTTAGATTATAGCGTCGTTACCGAATTTATTGCATTCGTGTGTTGTAATATTTAATGTTCTTTTGTTTCTTTGTTACTTTTGTAACAATTTGTTACATTGTCATAGATAAGGTTTATTTGAAATCTTGAAAGTAGGTATTCTGGACTTTACTGTTCGTTTTGCAATAAAGATGCAATTAAACGCACTTGACTGTCGGAGCCGAGTGCTTTCCATTTGCAACAATTGTATGATTACAAACATGCAGGTGTACCTATGTTTTGTAAAGTTACTGCATCGAATATGCAACAAAAATAAAGTCTATGGGTAAAAATACAAATTCGCGGGTCATAGCACATTTAAATTCATCAGAACAAAAAATCGGATCAAGGTAAAACAAATTCACACGCAGCCAGTTACAGTTTGATAGAATTTTTTTAACAACGCGGGCCCGTACCTACCCTTAAATTTTAATACAGCATACATCAGATGTAATGTTCATAATCGCATGAGTCGTACAAATGAACTCTGGAAACGAATAATCACATCGAAGCTTCATTGTGAGCGAAGGTAAAATGGCTAATACTGCAAATAGTGTAAAAGAACTTTAAAAGAAAAATAGAAGACTACGACATTATTCCTATTCTTTTGCATCATTGCAACTAAATAAGATAATTATGTATTAGATAATACAAAAAATATCATTGCGGTAATATCTTCTTCTGAAAATCTTTTTATATAAAAAAAAATTTGTTATGAAATTGACGGATAAGTTTTTACGGATTGCACTATTTACTAGAAATCTCTGTCATGCACTTTATAATTTTTAATTTTTGCCAAGTCGATCTTGTTGATATTAATACCACTAATAAGAGATATTCTATGTCTGAATATCTGTTATTGGTGGTGAACATAAGTTGAGACTGCTAGCCATTAATAATATAGTTAACCTAAAAGCGATTTTCCGCCGCTCTCATACCAACCTCGGCTACATACATCGCTGGATTTTACTCCGCTATTTATTTTAACATCAGCTTAAATCCTGACGTACGATTACGACTGCGAGCCATACTGACCGTAAATATTTGTTAAAAATACGAATAAACATTGTAAATAGATTACTGGATTAGGTCGCTGTATCCACTGAATTGCGAGTTACTATTATAATCATTGAGCCGTTTGTACAATGAGGCGAGAAAAGTAATGTTGGCAAATGATTTTATGCACTTCCATAGTTTACCTAGACTATATTTCATAAAACGCATTCGGGTTCCAACAATAGTTCTATTGGATTTCTAATATAATTTGTTGCTTGACAGCTGTCAAATACTAACTCTACGTTGTAACTAATGGCTATTCTGTTTTGGAAGCCTATACTCTGTGGTAGGTTAAAATGATCTATTAATGATGTGGCCTATCTGAATAAAACCTTGTAAAATGCATGATTATTCATCTAAGCAATCTTTGTCAGTTAGTAACTCTTAGTTTTATTCAGTACCTACGTTATACCAACATGCTTATGGGTAAGACTGACTTAATTATCAAACTCATCTTTAAATCATTTTGCACAAAACTAAATACGATTCAAATAATTTGTCTCATTAATTCGTTGTTATTTGAAAATTAACAAACAATTCTAAACTTAGTCATCTGTTTGCTAATTACACTTACTACTATAAAGACAACACTTAATGCACAGCCAAGAGTCTCCAAACATTCCTTTTGATGTGAAACTTTCTCTTTGTTTTTCGTCAGTGACAGATTTCCTCTCCATTAGACAAATTGTTTTAAAAACTTTCCAATTCACAAAGTTAGTTCGAATAATGAAGAACATTAATCAGAAATGTAGGGATGATCGTGTAAGCTTTAAGAGTTTTGATTATTATTAAAACTAAAGTGTATTTGAGATGATTAAGTTTTGAATTAATCCTTTGCGTTCTTTGTGAAGACGAAGTTTTGCTCGACTAAGAGTTCTTAAGATGATTAAAAGAAACTAAGGCTTTAGTCGGGTGCAGTTTTATAGAAATGTGCTTAAATTGTAAGTATTCTATTATGAATCTAAAGATTATGATTATGGTCAAAGAATAATTTGACTGCGGGCAAGACTCAAATCTTGTAATTTTTTCCTAATTTTTAAAGAAATTGTATGACTAAATGGGATATAATAGTTTATTGGAGTCATCTTGGAGGTCATTCTGTTCCATAAACTTGTGATATATTTTATTTAGTACAGTGACGTACGTAGTAAACTAATACCGACCAATAAAGTAACAGCAAATCTAACGGGCTTTAAAACTTCGCGTTTTGAATTGACGATTTTTGACAAGATGTAGGATTGTAGGTAGGTATGCTTAATAAAATAAATATATAAATACTGTTATTTATTTTTTCATTAACATAACGTTTTATAAAACATAAAGGTACTAATATTAACAAAATAAAATAATAAATAAAAACCAAAATTTCCGCACCTAGGCGTCAAAGTACTCCTCATATAAATGTATAAATACTTGTTTTTAGATTTTATAATTACATAGAAAACCGCTAAGGTTGACTTTTGCTCCATTTTACAGGTTCGCAAACAGTTTATTTTTATTCATTCATCCATTGTATGGAATATGCATGAAAATGATAAAGCTATCAAAACGGCACCCAGTTTTTCACAAAGTTAAATCGCCATCACGTCCGCTTATTCTTTTCGCCCATAAATTGGAAATGCAATTCATTCTTGTAAACCAATATTCCTGAACCAAATTACAGTCTCAGTCATTGAAGGGATTTTTAAAAGTTCAGCTTTTATGAATATTTATATGTCGTTAATTCCTTTTTCGGGGTGCAGTGTTGGTTTATTCAAATTGTAATTAATGAAAAGTATGAAAATATCATTGAATTTAGAAAAGTTGATATTTAGATAGGTTTAAGACCAAACCTTAGTCAATATTAGTTTTCTGAATCGTTTGAAAGCTCTTAGCGTTGTAATTTATTTAATAGAGCCTAATTTGAATAATCCCAATATAAAAAACTCGAGTACTTTAATGTTTTATGGTGATTACTAGCTAATAAATAATGATTTATCTATCTCAAAAATCGGTATTAGTGACATACCATATACTTATAAACTCACAAACTTGTTTATTTTACCCAATAATTATAATAATTATTTTATTTTTCTCCTATCTATTGTCATTATTATACTATCTTTTCTTTAGCAATATAAAGAAATCAATCTAGACACAATAATAATAATCAAATAACAATAGTATTGTGAACATACAAACACAGATATACTATTCAACAGATCCGTAGAAAAAAGCAACACATTTCTCTCACCATTCCGTCAGCCGGTGGTCCCACACAATATGTATCCTTTTCAAACATCCGCCATTATATCGGCTAATAAGACGGGGCTTACCAGACCTCAATTTATAATAAATCGAACAGAACGTTATCGTTTGCTAGCACACAATGAACCGACGACGTATCTTCGTCTACAGTCACCGGAGATCCAAACACCCTAAGGCCATAACCTTGAATGATGACCAACGATTTGTTAAGACCCCGTCCTCGGTCGTTACGACCTCTTTTCAGTTTTTATTCCCCTTATGATGTTTCATTTTATGATTGCCTGCAGTATTAGGAGCGTACGTGACGCTATGAAATATGTTTTTAGTTATTTTTTGCGGTTTGCCTTTTTCATCCTGTAATATTCATTGCGCCTTTGTACCGGTTTTGTTTTCTTTTTGTTACATTTTTACAAAAGAAAAAAAAAATTAAAAGCTTTTTATTTCCTGTAGGGATGAAAACTGTGTAACTGTGTAGAAGTTTACATAACTAATGTTAAATAAACGTTATTACGTAATTCGTGTTTTCCACCTCACGTGTAGAGCATTAATTTGTTTTTAATTAAATTATAGTACTGTCTTATACGATGTGTACTTATTCTCCCTAGCAAATGCTTAATCATATTACTCCCTAATTACGTTTATATTGTCTAAGTAATCATCCAAGATTACCGTCTAAGATAAATATCTTTTACGATTTGAATACATTACACTGCTTGATTAATATAAAACATATACTCAAAACCATATTTGCACTACTATATCTTAGCCTCTACCATGAAATTCGAGCTAAACATTGTGTGCTCAAAACGCTGGCGTCGCGTTGTTATAAATCCGTTTTGCTCGTAAAGAAAATTGTGTAATATATCATCGTGTTAACACCATGTGAGAGACCCCGTTTATCAACTCAAGCCTCCTAATAATATCTCTTATGAATATTATTCCATTTTTTTAAACATTCTAATACACCGCGCGTTCCCGGGAAATGAAATAATAACACGATATAATAAAAGTAAATATCCATATTACCATGAAATGTTTTTGTTTTAAAGAATGTGTATAAAGGTAAGAAGTTAATATTAAAGTCTGAGGTCTAATACTTCACGTAGGTTTTATTACTTTTTTATGAATAAACATATTTCAGAAACTATTTCAATTTCTTTTGCGGCTGAGTTGGTAAACCTAAACAGTATTAAATAATATACAGCCGTAGGAAAGTTTTCGCGTTCGTGAAGCCTACTTTTTTATACCTAATAAAGAAAAATATGATAATAAGATTTTCTGTTTTGTGTTTATAGATATTAGGTAGCTATTTTATTGAGCTGTAGATTTTAGTTTAATACCTTTGAAAGGAAATATCTACACACATATAAGTCATATATTATTACTTGCTAACTAATGACGAAATCTCTGAAACTATACCTAAAGCTAAACTAGCTTTCTACCAGCGGCTTCACCCGCGTGGGCTGGCTATTTCTTATAACTTTCATCCCCTATTTACATCATCCCCTTACAGCCTTTGGTTCGCATTAAAAAGTATGTTTTTTCTCAGGCTGTAGACTATCCGTGTACCAAATTTCATTTAAATCGGTTCAGTGGTGTTGGTGTGAAGCGAGACAGACAGACAGATAGAGTTGCTTTCGTATTTATAATATTAATTAGTAAGGAAGTAAATATTTATATTTTTTTGCAAATATTCAGCAGTTGCTAAATTTATATCGAATCAAATTAAGATTTTATACACGGATTAGACATAATAAGTAGAAGCGAAATACAAGGGAATTGAAGCCGGGTTTTGACAGATCTAACTTATAGATGAAATGATATTGACGCATTTTCTGGTTAGCCCATTGGCTAAGCAGAAAATGCGTCCTAAGCGCATGCGCGACTGATACTTTCAAGTTCATGGGTTCGATTCTCAGGTCGAGCAAAGTGTTATTTGGTTTTACTATAAAATTTTCAGTATGTACACAGTTTTACGTAATAAATATCTTTGACTTTGAGTAGCAACACGGAGTTTGCAATTTCTCGGTTAATGGCTCACTCCCAATTACATGGGGCCTAAACAGCCCGCTGAACTGCGGGTTAATTGTGGTATTAGTACTGTGAGGTCCCAGGTTACTTTACAGGGTTAATATAAGACACCATCGTGTCTGCAAAGTAACCTGGTACCTGGTAATGGTTAATTCTGATTGCAGCCGATGCGATGTAATAATTTCTTAGAAAACTCAAGCGTAGCACTCAAGCTCAGGATCACTCACCTAGACCACAACCGAACCAAGCAGTTTTTTTTTCTTTATTTATTTATAGAGAGATTTACAGATATGCCACCCTCATCGTGGCTCACAAATGCTATTACAACAATAAACCTTAATCTTATTTAGTATACTTAATACCTAATTTGACAATTTCAATTAATTCTTTGGCCTGTTGGGAATCAGGAACGACCATGATACTATTAACTATAATATAAAAATAAGTCGGGTTTTCCTTCCTGACGCTATAACTCCAGAACGCACGAACCGATTTCCACGGTTTTGCATTCGTTGGAAAGGTCTTGGGCTCCGTGAGGTTTATAGCAAATTCAGGAAAAATTTCAACAGAAAAGCGGGTTAAAAAGGTTATCAAGACCACGCGGGCGAAGCCGCTGGCGGAAAGCTAGTTAACTATAAAAACCAAGCAGTTTGTATGTTAAACAAAAAAAATAAGTTCAGATATTCTGCATAGGTTGTATAGGCATGTTTTCAATTATGATGTGAACACATGAGCAGGGTTCTCAAAATTCAATTACAATGTCTCCATGCGTCCCCCAAGGTATGTTTTATGAAAACATTTTACAATATTACTACATGTTGCAATGGGGTACTTGGATAGTAAACGTCTTGTTCTTAGGGGTACGAAAATGAAATTGACATTCGTATAACAAACAGGGGAACCATAAAATACATTTCTTTGCTTTGAATTTAAATTATGAGTGTTTTTATTTGCCGTTTTAAAAATATGACGGACGTACATACGGTTGTTCTTCGTCGAATGCTATTTTGTTTCTAAAATCTCTGCATCTATTTCAAATAAGCAGGTTCTCGATTACACGTTTATTTTTTAAAGATTCGTAAATTATAAAAAGAAAGAACTTTTTTTATTTGAGATAAACAAACAATTACATACCTAATAGAGACAAAGTCGAAGTATAATAAGTATATATAAGCATGCAAATAGTAGCGGAGCGTTCTGAGTTCCCTAAATCGAAATATAATTATAATCAGCCAATTCGTATAGACCTAGTTTCGTGGCAAAACATGCTCGTTGATGTAATATACAAGGGTAGGCAACAAGACAAAGTTTGAACTAGGTAATTGTACTTCTCCAAGTACTTACCTCTTCGCTGTGAAAGGTTAGGCCATCGATTCGACGAACCGTTGTCAATTGAAACAGCTCTTCAGTTTTACTTGTTTGTTAGTAATATCGAAACTAGTTCACTATAAATTCAAGTATCGGCTTCGAACGTTTCAAGCACTTTACAACGTCCTATTTTCTAGATAGGTAATTTGGTAAAAGCTCTGCGTTTTCCGACAAATTATTTGCAAAAAAGATAATTATTGACATGGTAGAAGTACAGTGGATAATAGATTGTGCAATATTTTCCCATAAACCATCCTGTTTTACCTATTACTTATCTCAAAAGTACCTTATTTTTCCTGAATTGGGAACTTAGGACCTACGCGCAACAGTTGCAGTTAAGACTACTAGAAAATAACACTTATGGACAAAAAATAAAACATTTACTATTTAAGTTCTATACGGAAGTCGTACCACAATAAAATGATCCTCATAAAACAATTTTCCAATTGAGTACATCGTCCCAAGTGAAACGAATCCGCCAAAACACAATATCTAAATAGAGATGTATCGACTAACAAGTATGGACTCGATACGTTCCCTCTTCAATTTGCGACTGCAAAATTGGATTTGATCCTCAACACTATTCGGATGGTCGTTTATCTCAATTCCGTAGGCACAGACAAAGCGAGAGCATCTATCGGTGAAAACCCGAAATATGTGCGCGTATCATAAATAACCCATCGATCTCACTCGCAGCTAAAGGCCAGGAGCCGAAATAGAGATCTGATAATGTCTCGAGCGGACCTTATGACGTATTTCTGTTTGATACAAACCTCCAATGGAATTGAGATGGAAATACAGACAACAGAGACGTAATTACAACATAGATATGATGTGACTTTTTTGCTAAATATTATCTTTGCAGGGCATCACTAAAGTAATTATTGTGAGTGGTTAATTTTGTTCTCTAGGCGCCTGTTTCACCATCTTTGGGAGTCGCTACACGCCGGATAAATTCAAAAATGGAAAAACTTTTGTATGAATTTACCTGCCAAGTAAATTAAAGGGAACTTATCAATAACCTGTGAAACAGGCCCTAATGTAATAAAAAAAAATACATACACACACAATACATTTTATTTCTCGCAATAGGCACTGACAAACAATAGAATATTGTTACGGGGCTATCAAAACCAAAACATTGTTTTCAAACCATCGGTTCCTAGATGCTGAAATATACATTCAAAATTTCAACCAAATCTGTCCAACCGCTTAGGAGGAGTTACCTCCTAAGGTAAGGTGTTTATTACTTATACCATAAAAAGCTTTAGCAAAATTATTGATACACTCTTTCTTTCAGGCTAATAATATGTAAATTTCATCCAGATATGACATCCTTGTACCAAGGAAGCCCCAGACGTGGTCTATTGACGTAGGAAAAAATACGATAAAAATATTGTAAAGGTTTGGTGTGGTTGTGTGAGGGCGGATATGGGTCCGTAACTTATTATCTTTATCAAAACACATCCTTATGACGATGTGTGTTGAGGCGGGAACACAAAAATATAAGGCTGTGCCATTTAGGGGCGAATACGTAAATAGGTGTCAAAAATTAGTAAGTTAGGTATGCAACTGCATTAATAGGGCACAAATTCAATACTGGTTGATATTGAGATTTTCATAGAAAACTCAATAATACTGATCGACCAGGGGGGCTAGACAAGTTGCATTTTGACATTCGAATCGACAAACAAAATGTACGGAAATGACACAAGATTTCGACAAATCGGGCTGTCACTAATGTCATTTACATACATTTTGTTTGTCGATTCGAATATCAAAATGCAACTTGTCTAGCCCCCCTGGGAATCCAAGCCTGTGCCTAACGTAGCAATCGCACTGACGATTACTTACGGAGGCAGTATAAATAATAAAGTGTCATGTCAATAACAATTTACAAATTTAACTTCAATGCATCTTCAATGCATCCAAGGGAACTTCAATGTACCTACGAAAAATAATTAACTGAAACGTTAATCGTTCGCAATAATAAAATTTGTATTGGCTGCGCTTTGATTTAATAAACTGCACATAAGATAATTGTATCATCGTTCAATCACCCGGTAAACGAATGAATGAGGTTTGCATTTATTTAACCCGACATTTTATTCACAGAAAGTAAATATTTTAAAACCGATTTACGAAATAATGTTCACGAAAACCGTAAAATGATTCGATATTAGTTTTAAATCCATGCTTCCATACTAATATTTATAAATGCAAAAGTAGCTTTATGTTTGTCTTTTACCGTTCTACGCATAAACCAATGAACAGATTTCCATAAAATTCGTAAGGAAAGACATACCTAAATCCGGCCTTAGGAAGGACTTCCTAAGGCTACCTCTTGTCTCGAAAAGTCTTTTGTGATGACATGCAAGTGTAACTATCGGTAATAGCTAGTGAATTATAAAATCAATGTCTTGTAAAATCACTAGTTTCGAGCAGATAACATTTACAGATTTATATACTTCTTTGCACCCTTGGCCTTGGCTTGTTTGGAGGCGAGAGTAAAGACACGGAAAGCCACAACAGTATCAGAACACACTGAAGTGGTTATTCAACTGGCTATATTGGTCCAAGGACCGTTACCCTTGCAGCCGGCGAGATTTCGAGTGGAGGCTACGAGACGGCAAACGTGGCGGACAAACTTCCTAGAGTCCGGCTGGATTTGATGTACAAGCAAGGATAGCGAAGATTCACTCATTTTTGTGTGCTCGCAAGAACTGCATCATATTATTATGTCATAAGCGCAACTGCTATGCTATGTGTCCCAGATTCAATACTCAGACCGAGCTGATTTATTGGATCTTTTTATGCAATTCCCTGAGTACTCGGAGATAGTTTTGGTTATGGTTATTAGGCTGAGTAGGTTCACTCTTACATAGGACATAAATGTGGGTATACATTAGTACACCCCTGCATAAATACGCCAATGGAATGTTACTTTGGGTTTACTCAACTTTGGTAGTCTAGCGACTCCTCTACAATGTATCTCATAAAAGACTGCTATTGTTTGTAGATAATACGAGTGTGTTACATGTATTATTCTGAATTCCGTTTTCACAAAGTTGTATAATACTCGTAAATATTAAACCACACAAACATGTGCGCCAAATTATTTTAATCCGAATAAACTAAATTTGTTTTACTTTTATAATCGTTTTAAAAGGTAATAATCATAAGTACCTATAATCAGAAAAACTTCCTGTTCAACTTCAACCAACTCGGACTTCACGCTCAGTAAGTAGACTTTCGACCACTAGACCAATGAGAAAAAGTTATTTAAAATATTATTTACTAAATCTTCTTTTAGAGCGCGGATTCTACAAGTTCAAATTTCAAAATCGCGAAGCAATCAAGATATCAATTAAGCATCATCCTTGGGGCCCTTCACCATATAAAAGCCCGGAGCAATGACATGTTTATATTTAATTTCTCAACCGAAATGGAGTCAACATGGCTGTATTCCTGAAATTAATTGTAGCCTCCGTTTGTCAGCTTGGCAATAGTAGAGCAGTGCCATGGATATAGAGAAATAAGGAGAGCCGTAATAGTGTAATATTTTTAAAAAGCGTAGGTGCCGCGTTCTTATTATGTAATAATTCTTATTTAATAATGTAGCTTCTACCTACGTATAAGATTAATTCTAATTATTAATGAAATACATTCTGATTTCTGACACTTACGAGAATACTAGACATTGAAATAAAACTACTTTTTACGGATTTTATCGGAACGGTGAGCTCGTTCTGCGTGAATCGGATTGCCAACAATTAACAAAAATGTAGCTGTTAGTAATTGAAACGTCAAGACGCCTACCACCTTAGTCACCCGTGACCATGGACGCTGTAAAGAATGAAGGATAGAAAGAAAATTTTATTTGATACAGTACAAAGGGTAAAGGGTAAAGGGTCCGATTAAAATAATATCAATATAACGCGATAAAATCCGTAAAAAGTAGTATTTCAATGAAATTCATGTTAAGAGGAACATGTCATATTTATCCATCAACTCAGACTATTGCAGATTGCTGGAAGAAGGATCGTTCCACCCTCACTATTGCAGGCTACCATCATCAGATCATCGCCGGCTAAGAACGGCCTACACTGCATTTGCTTATTATCATGTCTAATGAATAAGAGAATTTACATCGGTCATAATTGTTAAAATTATCACAATTTCCCAATGAATAGATGCATTTCTCTAGGTAAAGATCATTTTCTAGAGTGGTTCTATTGCTTGAAACAATTAAAGCTGTGGAACTGTCATTTCTTACGAGTTGGTTTCTTCATTACTGTTCAACATTGTTCGGGAATACCACATCCCCAAAAGCCTGACAACCAGTCTATCCTTCGAATCGGTATTGCCCGGAAATTGGGTTGCGGAGGTCTGATGGTAGTCGCTTTGTGTAAAATACTGATATTCAGCCGCATCTGGTTAGACTGGAAGCCGACCCCAACATGGTTGGGAAAAGGCTAGGAGGATGATGATGATGACCACATCTAGTCGACATAGCTCCACGAGTTTTCCAATGCGGTCGACATGGAAATGCCGCGGGCGGTAAATCCGCGCCGCACCACGTGGCGTCCGTGCCGCAAAAGTGCTTTTTGATAGACAGCCGTACAGTCCCAAACGTTTAATGCCCCGTGTCGGATACAGTGGGGAATTTTTAATTTAACAACCATACTAGATTAATTACTGGCAATTTTTTGCGAATGTAAATCTGAATGGTTTGTGAATTGATTCAAATATTTGTAAATGAAATGAAAAAATCCCTAAGGATTTTTTCATTTTTATGATACAGTTTTATTTGGAAACTGGGTGTTTATAGGAGAATCGAACACAAATAAATTAATAGGTACCTACTTCATGAATGATTAAATATGAAAGCTCGTTTGGTAATTTACGCATTTTCGGGTGAAAAACTATGGATAAACCTTGTTTTAACGCTCTTCAATTACAATTCTAAGATGACGACGATACCTGACTCTTACTTTCAGTGAGTTTCTATTTTCTTGGTAATGTAAATACACATTTTATGAATGCTAATTAATCCGACCAAAGTAAAGTATTTGACATTGTCAGAATACGTAATTTTCCGGTTCGATAACAGGAAAATAAGTTCAAGAGTAATTCCGCCTGAGAGCGGGGTAATAGTACAACTCAACTTTGGGAGAAAACGGAATATCTTTACCCTAAAATTTGTGGTATTTCCGATAACTCAGTATGTTTATCTTCTTATTATCACGAATAAAGAGTATGATTCTGATGTTTATTTTATTGGCTGCGTTTTCGGAAAACGGGAATAAGCCGATGTACGAAAGAACGAATGAAGTGAACGAAAAAGATATCACGTTTATCTGAGTTAACATAAACTGCAATTACCCAGTCACCAAACGTTCCTGGGAAGGAAACGAACGTTTTCTCGGGCCTAAGAACGGGGGAAAACGACTGTAGAGAAAAAGCTAAATAGATATTTTATCACTTTTATGGCCCCTTACTTTGAGCTCTGTTTGAATTACAGCGCGATGTGACTTTTTGCGCACAAACGTTTGTACTCCGAAGTAATTTCACGTTTTCTTCCGATATCGTTCTAATGGGCCGTATCGCAAGAATTGAATATGTTGAGGAAATCATATCGTTCTATTTACTGACTTCAATGATACGATATATTGTATCGTCGAGAACAAACCATTAAGGCGAAAAGTAGCGCGGGTCTACCAGCGAAAAATATTGAATTTTTTTATTTAAGGTTTTGAAATGGTTATAAAATGTTTATAGAAACGTGAATTACGAATGTTGTCTTATTATAGAATTAATAAATTTTAATGTTTGAATATAGGTATGGCATTTTACATTTAAGTTCATGGGGTAACATTTTAAAAACCAAATTCGTTATTTCCGTCTCTGCATCAGTTTACGGGTAAAATACAACATTAGGCATTAAGTCCGCCCCTGTGCTATGTTTGTGCGTAAGAATTAAACAAAATAAAGCCGAAGGCACAATAATACACAATTTAAGCCAGTTTACATGATTCAGCTAGATTTGTTCCAAATTCCTTCCGGCACTATTTAACCAAGTCACAACTTTGATTTAATAAAAAATATTTTCATATTTAATATGACGTAATAAAATGTAATCGTACGTCGCATGCAGAACGGCCATTTGTAATATTTGACCGACTGGCGTAATTGGTAATAGAGGGTAGCTGTAGATTAATTATTATTACCACATAGTCACGCACGAATTATTATTATACCTAATTTTTTTACGTAGTTTTCTCTGTCACACACAGTATAAGTTAAAATGTTAGTACTTTGAACTACTTCTTATTGGCCGTTTTATTAAGATACTTGAAGAAGTTATACCTAGGTATTATAAAAAAATACCGGAGAACCGAAACCTGAAAGCGTGCATATTTTTTATACCACTAAGGTAGCAAACAAGCTTACGGCCCGCCTGATGGTAAACCGTTACGGTAGCCCATTAACGCTTGCAACACCAGGAGTAGGTATCACTCGCGCATTGCCGACCCTAAAAACCTCTTAGAAGTTTATGGAGAATTCACTGCGCCGACAGTTTGAGGGAATATTCCACTTACTACCAGCGCATCGCATCCTTAGAAGGAGCTCTGGCAACCTTACTCACTGCAGGAACACAACAGACAATATAATAAATAAATATGCTGAATCTGCCTAACTTTTTAGGTACTACTCAGAGAATAATAGACTAATGAATTAATCAGGAGATTAATCACGAAATCCGCCCAATATAATCATTATTAACTTTGATCAACACTCCAAATAACTCACTCTCTTGACTTTCATTTACTCATGTCATCTGTCGACCTCCTTCCTCCGACTCTCGGAATAGGATATAAAATGAATAATTTATATAAAAAAAAGGACGGAGCCTTACCCTTATCATGTGATCGACCTTAACTCACAGAGATGGTTGAACGGTGTAACGACACGTCAACCCAACATTGGGCATAATTTTCTCGGTGAACAACGCCACATCACTCGGTTAACGATTTCTGAAACTTTTTTTATTAGGTATGCGGAGAGTCTGATTAGTCTATTATACGGAACACGGATTTATAGTCAGCAATGTTACTGCTGCGAGTCAGGGTTTAAAAGATCTAATCAGCCATAGTAGATACTAAAAGATAAACGTACGTGTTACCTACACTCTGAAATATCTAAACTGGGTAGCAATTAAGCAATATACATAATTAACGGTTCTAAAAGCTAATACATTTTAGGTACATGCGTTGAAGCCCATCCAAACAGTACATTGGTCAGTTTTAGGTGGATTTAGAACATAACATACAATCACGCTTGTACTCCCCGAAGGGTTAGGTAGAGTTGTACTGCGTTATGCTTACATTGTACCGGTATAATTATGAGGCGAGCTTATATTATTGCCCTTAACAGGGCACGGATCAATCACTGGCGAATTCGAGAATCGAACCTAGGACCTCTAAAGTAGCAGTCACGCTTACGACCAGTATACCAATGAGGCACTTTAGATCATAATAATGTAGAACACAAAAAAATCCTTCAGTGTGACTTAATGATTTACTTATAAAATTAACAAAAATTCAATCAATAAAATTACCTTGGTCACACCCTGCAATTTGCTTTAACTAGCCTAATTAAAATCTAATTCCAGCCAAGTCTCTCATTTCTTATTCATATTGTAAGCAGGATATTAAGACTTATGAACATAATCATAAGATCAGTATGTATGTAATAAATGTATATAGGTATCCTTATCGTATCCTTCTATGTATTCTCCATTGATTTTTACGACTGGGTTTGATTGCCAGCAAAGTGTGAACAGTACATATTTAATGTATATTCTTACTTACACAAAGTTCCCGTCCTTAGAGTTTCTCTGTTACTCTAATTACCATTTGCGGCGTCTTGAATAAAACATTTGTTTACTTAGATTCACCGTATTCGATTGTGGTTAACATATTTCTTGTTTAATGGAGATGAAGAGTTGTAAATAAATTGTCGGTAAAGTATTCCCGGCAGCACTCGGTTTAAGAGTAGAAGATTGAAGAGGGAACACACGTTATCTGCTCTGCAGTGTTATTTAGATTCTATTGAGATTCATTTGATTATTTTACGAGCCCGCAGTTTGCAGTGTTTTAAATAGCTTTAAATTGTATCTGTTCTATATATTTGAGTCACTGTTTATTTTTAACCTCCGACTCAAAAACGACGGGATATTATAAGTTTGACGTGTCTGTGTGTGTGTTGTGTGTGTGTGTGTCTGTCTGTGGCATCGTAGCTCCCGAACGGATGAACCGATTTTGTTTTTTTTTTTATTTGCAAGGTAAATTAGTCGGGAGTGTTCAGCTATGTTTGATAAAAATCGGTCCAAGATGGCCGCTGCCACAAAATAGCGAATTACATATTTTTTCACAACTCCCTCAATATGGGTGAATAAAAGGGCTTAACTAGGAGAACACTATGATAAATTTCAAATCCAAGAAGGCCGCCACCACATAATCGCGAAATACATTTCGTGTCGGGGGTTTTCTAAATTTTTAATTTAGGTTAGGTTAGATTATATGCTTGTAACGTTAAGTTGTTATGTAATTTCTAATGGATCTCAAATTTTTTTTGGCACTTTGACCATCATCAACCTATGTCGTACTTGGTACCTAAGGGTCTTCTCTTAGAATAGTTAGACTTAGCTGAGATATCAATTCTTGTTGTTCACTCATTATATTCATTATTCACCAATTCCAATATCGATATTTGTTTGATTATTATTCTACCACCACTCAAGTCCATTATGTTTCAATAATATATTTTTTCCTAATAAAAATATCTAAATCCGTGAATAAGTACGGTAAACTAAGTTTAAAAGCATCATTGATCTCCAATTAACGCTCGACAGACGAGCTACGTCAATTACGTCACAAGACACTGCCAAATTAAAGTGATAAATCATTCGAAGCGAAATGATGACAACTGTGCAATTTCGAAGGTAAAAATAGAGGGAATTCTGTGACAAATTTCGCCGCCATAATTTGAATTCGCTGTGTTGTAGAGGCAGCTGTCGTTTGCGACACGGCGCGCGGATGTGCCACTTTTGTTGTAAAAATATAATATCTACGTGTTTGTACGTGAATATGGACTCAATTCCGGAATACTAAATGCTCTAATGTGAGTGTAATTTTGTGTCTACAAAATTATAAAATACTTATTATTATCACGTTGTTGATATTAAAAATAAAGACTACATTAATATAAGTAGTTATAAATATTCAGCAGTAATAAAGATAACGAATGTCATCCTACGGAAAAGCTACCAAAAAGAATAATGTAGGTACATACACATAATGTACGCACATATTGGTTCTACGTTGTATATAAGGTAGTTTCATTTCTTAATAGGTAGGTTTTTTTGCGATTGATCAAAAAATATAAAATGTGGTACATGATTGTGTCAGAAAACATTAAAAAATAAATAGTGATTGCTCTTCAAGATTACATAATCGCAAGATCGATGATTAACTTACATATTAGGTAAGTATACGATTATACCCTACACTTATATTTTTTCTTCGAGAACAAGATGAAAACGCCTAAATGAAATATAAATCTAGCTTTAATGCGTCATTAGGCTTGGATGACAGCCAGTCCGGTACTTATTGTTCCATTTTCTTTTTCATTTATATTTTAGTGAAGCGACTTTGCTTGTCCGTCCGTGTAATCTATTCATAATGTCGTGACGATTGCGAAAAAGTTATGAACTAAAATTAATTAATGTGGCTGACGCGTGTCTTGGTGAAAAAGATGAAGACGACGTACCAACGTAATAAACTTGTTGACATAAATTGAGTGTTATGTTTGGAGAAGTTTATAATGCTGATGCGACCTTATGTACTTAATAAAAGATAGATATGCTGTTTTAATTTAAATTTATAAGAAATTATTATTTCTTCAATGTTTCAGTCTCCAGAAATTATTGGGACTGAGAGGAATTTTCTAATGGTTTTATGATCTATGAAAACATGTTTTATTTCACAAAATCACAATAGAAGTTAATTCACAGATAATAAGAGTCAATGGCCGTTAGCAATCTTGACGGTTTGATTTAGTTTTGAAAGTTATCCTTCTTCGAAGTAACTGGCTGAGAGTTAACGTCAAAGAGTTTTCAAATGAAGATCGATGATCTGCAGTTGTTTCGCAAGCTGTTCTTAAACTGCTTGATGAAAGGAGTTCTAATGCAGTCA
The DNA here is from genome assembly GCA_946251955.1 of Acronicta psi. Lineage (NCBI taxonomy): Eukaryota > Metazoa > Arthropoda > Insecta > Lepidoptera > Noctuidae > Acronicta > Acronicta psi. Next base: position 6,800,200 of record OX276476.1, read on the forward strand.
GTTTATTCATAACCATTTTAAGTATCGAATAAGACGAATGAACAAATAATAATTATACTATAACTTAGAAACTATAGAGCTGCACCTCCTTAAGTTCGGGTCTGCTTCCAGTTTTTCAGATGCCGCTGAATATCAGTATTTGCCACGAAGTAATTGCCATTAGACTTTCGCAACACAACCCTTACCCATCCTAATATCAAACATTGATATTAGGATGGTTTAGTATATTAAAAATACAAAATGCGAAATTAATATACCTATTTTTTGTTACATTCTCCCACCTGAACTCCTGAACAGATGACGATACAATTTGACAAAATGATTGCGTCATGGAGAAACACATACAAAAAATACTAAAACAGTCCTTTTCACCCGCGAGTGAAAACAGGCAACAACTAGTAATTGATTAAACACCCGGTATTACTCGTATATTCGCCACGAAATAATCAAATTAATACGATTTCAGGGCCGTTCCCACCGGGAGGTCCCAAGGCTGGCAATTGACAAATGGACAAAATACCCACAGGACAAACAACCACATACCGCGAGTGTTGTTAATAAAATTAACTGCTGTGATTAATTGTTGGTCTAGCGTACTTAACTATAGTGGAATGTAATCACGTATTATTATAGACTATCTTTTAGCCATCAGTGTTTCTTTTTTGTTTATTTGAAACTGAAATTAACTTTTTTTTAATTTATAAGGTAGGTTTCTACAAAATTACTACATTTTCAAGGTTCTTTTTGAACCAGAACTTAACTACCGCAGTGACCTAATAGTAAATGCTACTAATATTATAAATGTGAAAGTTTGTGAGGATGGATGGATGGATGTTTGTTACTCTTTCACGCAAAAACTACTGAACGAATCTGGATGAAATTTGGCACAGAGATAGATTATAGTCTGGAATAGCACATAGGCTACTTTTTATCCCGGTAAAATGTATGGTTCCCGTGGGATAGCGGGTGAAGCCGCTGGCGGAAAGCTAGTGCTACACTAAATCTATGCTATTTCCAACTGCAGTGACTATGTATATTATTCTAACTTATTTTACACAATCCATACTGAATTAGAATACTGCGACAAAGAAAAACAATGTATATTCGCACTGGAAATGAATCTGAATTCAGAAAAACACACGCATCAAAAATATTCCATTCATACGTGCGATCATAATTCTGGAGGTCCCATGAAATAATCAAACGATCATGTAGGCGGCGTCAACTCCTACTGAGCATTCGGTCATCAATAATGTATGAGTTTCAAGCGACAAAGTATGAAGACAAACACTGTGCGACGCTTGTACGGTGGTTCATTTGCACGTGCCAATGGAATTGCACGGTGTTCACATGTTAAAGTTATGGCGCGGATACGGCTTAGCAGATTAGCGGGCTTGGTCCGTTCGATAGTCAAATATTGGTTTTTCAACAATTTATTGGACTGAACCATTTAGTTCATTGCATTCAAGTGATATATGTTAGATTTATGATGGCCAATATTTTCAAACTTTATGATTTCGTATTATAAATGAGTCCAACCTAGTCTAGGACTAGTTAAAGATCTATCGGCTAAGCGGTAGCAAAGAGGCCTGCTGTGTGGTGCGGAAATTCTTCATGGATCTCTGCCCCTGGTGAGGCGACAGAGTAATTACCGTAGGTACTTGCCTTGCCCAAGCAATGGGATTCGTGACATTTACCGACCGTGCGGACATGCTTTTTTTACTTTTATCAGGATCGTTCGTCAATAACACTGAATGACACAAAAACTGACAGAATTGGTAGACAAAACTGTCTACCAACCTTCCTTTAATTAAATTATAATTTTAACATAACAAAATAGCAACTTCTGTAGGCTCGCAAAATTTAGATTCCTCCAGATCATTTCTATTTACTTAAAAATCGTTTACTGGTGGCGATATTGTGCTACATTGCACTTAATTTAATTTTAATCACACTTTAATAATCTCTTTCTCATATACTTGTACATTATTGCAAAAGCACAGAGATTATGTAAAACTTTCGAATAAATCTATGCAATTGTTAGTTACTATAAAATTGCGAATAAGTTTACAAACTGACAACATTTTTGTTCAGAATACGTAAAAAGTAAAAAACCTGAAAAGTTTTAGTTTGAAAACAACAGAATCATTACTTCTGTCGCAATAGATAAACAGAAAGTCACTATCGCTATCTCTCGTCCACAAATCACAGCCCTTAAACTTGGTAGCGGAGCAGTCGCGACAAAACGTGTCTTGCATGTCTAATGTCGGCAAGCGGATTGAATGAAAGTATTGTTCAGGAACAGATAAAATGAAAAAACGAACTACTAGGTGAATGGTACACAGTGCCTTTCAAACCCAAGAACAGTTGTCTCCTCGCCCAAATTGAATAAGTTTTCCCGCAGAGCTTTGTTATCGGACATTTCATTGAGTTTTTTGTATTGTAGTCGGTAGGACACAGAAATTTCAGATTTAAGTACTAAAATTTTCCATTTGTATGTTGTTGAATTTTTCTTACACACAAAATAGTACTGAATTTAATAGGTTCATTACTCTTAAGGCCTTCTCCGACGTTTACTTTTTGACTTTAGAACAGATCAAGGTTCTCCTAATTTCTTGCAGTATTTAGGTAAGACGCCTACCACCTCAGTCACCTGTGACCATGGACGCTGTAAAGGGTCCGAAACGTCGGGATTAAAATCGAAATAATCTATACATATAAAATGCTTTGTCCTGAATGACTGACTCACTGACGGATCAACGCACAGCCTAAACCGCTAATCGTAGAGACTTGAAACTTGGAGGGTGTGTTCTTTGTATGACGTAGGCATCCGATAAGAAAGGATTTTCCGAAATTCTACCCCTAAGGGGGTGAAAAAGGGGGGCAAAGTTTGTATAGGACAACGTGATTCCTTGGTCCAATATACTTCAAATTTTGCATAAACATTCTTTAACAGAATTGATGGAAGACGTGTTTCGTATTTTATTGAAATTCATCCCCTAACTGGGTTAAAAAGGGGGTAGAAAGTTATTTTATTTCCAAGTTGATATCAATACTCCTTAGTGTTTTTTATTTAAATTAGATTAAAATAAAATTTTTGACACATGAAATGTCAATTCCTCAGCAGTAAATAATGTCAAGTAGTGAAGGCTCTTTATTCAATAAACAAAGGTTTAATAAATTCCAGTATAATAATACGTAGTGATATCTTTTTTTGAGTGCTCCTGGTGTAAGGCAGGACTTTTATTAAGTTGAACATCGGCCAAAGTCAGAAGCAATCGTGATATCGCCTTAGCGGTCGCATCGTCCGGAATTGCTTCCACGCTGATGGAAGGAGGTAAAACTGCACTGGTAAACTGCGTTCAAAGGTCTTCTCGATTTGATACAAACTGAAACCCCACTCTGCAATATACCCAAACAAAGTACTATGGCAGAAGTTTGGTATTTGAGTACTATGGCTCTTAAAGGGGATTACTGTATTGTCGGCAGGCGATTTCCGACAGAATTTACCAGTAGAGCTCAGAAGTAAAAGCGCGTGAAGCGGTCTCATTTGTGGACAGTTCTCAGACCCGTTTCTTAAAATAGGAAATGGTGGAACATATAAAATTGAGAACACACACACACAAAATTATGCAATGGCACCAGATTTCAAGTGAAAACAAGCATCGCAATGTAATCGAGTCAACTATACTGACCAGTTGTTCTCGAGGAGAGTATGTATTTATTCCTAGGATTTGAATTCAAGAGTGCAGTTTCCCGTCAAAGTCTGCTTTACAATGACCATAAACAAAGCTGAAGGTCAAACTCTTGGTAGCGGGAGTAGATTTGAGGGAAAGCTGCTTCTCCCGCGGGCAGAGTATGTGGCATGCTCCAGACTAAGCGCACAGAGTAGCCTGTTGATTCTAGCATCCGAAGAAAAAACAAAATATATTGTTACAAAGAAATACTGTGGCAGTGTAGTATTTCTATTTCGTTGTAAAAAGATAATAGATAATAACCCCATGTAACTTACACCAGATCAAAGACCGAGCTTAATGTTCATAAAATATATAATGTATCAAATTTTTATTTTATTTTCATGCTTTCTTAACCTTTCAATCCCTACAACATAATAAAGATTGTTATATTTTTAACCCCCGACGCAAAAACGACGGGATGTCGTGTGAGGTGTTATAAGTTTGACGTGTCTGTGTGTGTGTGTGTCTGTCTCTGTCTGTGGCATCGTAGCTCCCGAATGGATGAACCGATTTTGTTTTTTTTATTTGAAAGGTGAATTAGTCGGGAGTGTTCTTAGCTATGTTTGATGAAAATCGGTCTAAGATGGCCGCCGCCATAAAATAGCGAATTACATATTTTTTCACAACTCCCTCAATATGGGTATCAAATGAAAGGGCTTCACTAGGAGAATACTATACATGATAAATTTCAAATCCAAGATGGCTGCCACCACAAAATCGCAAATTCCATTTCATGTCGCGGGTTTTATAAATTTTAATTTAGGTTAGGTTATAAGTATTCAAACATTTTCACATTTATATTTTATCAAAATTAATAACGTAAAAAAACAATTTGAAATCTTATTAGAACCATTTTCGACTTCTACGCGGACGAAGTTGCGGGCATAAGCTAGTATCAATATAACGCGATAAAATCCGTAAAAAGTAGTTTTATTTCAATGTCTAAGTAGTACTCGCGTAAGTCTCAGAAATTTTAAAAATGTCCTTATAATATTTATATTGGAATAAATATTACATTTATCGAATAACGTTCTTTCTAAGATAATGTGGGAGCACAATATTCCTTGCTTATTCAACCAATATAATTCCTAAGCCTCTACTTACGATATCTACGGGAAAAGTAATTTCGTTGGCTTACTTTGGGCAAAGAACTGCACTGTCTGTGTGATATTACTCTTTAGGCTTTTGGTGCAGGATGTCAGAGTTTACAATAGCTACGTCTTCAAGCAAGATTCTTCTTTCACAACACCCACGAAAAAACAGGGTGGTATTTTTTATTAAAAAGTGTTTATAGAGAGTATTGACATCGGGCCGTATTTTTCCACTGCTGCTGCACGACTCTTTTAGAAAACGCCATTGAGTGTATAGTTCTACCCAATATAATCAAAAGCAACTTCATCGATATTTAGCAACGTCTAATGATTCCTAAAACGTTTAAAATCAGCCACTAATAGGCCCAGTTCCACCTGTGACCCGGAAAGTTGGAGCGTTAATTGCAAACACTTTGCCCGCGGGTAATGAAGGCGAAAGTGCATACCACTGTACATTGTACGTGTTTTATAGGGTTGTCCGGCGATTGATGAAAAACTATTTAGGCATGTCACAATTTTTTTACATAAGTTCTTAGTTTATCTATTTATATTATAATATCACAATTAATTGATACAGGTAAATGTTGAGTATTATAATATTAGTGCTTAACTTTATCAAATCTAAAACATCCCGCCAAAGAAGATACATCTCTGCAAATTGCCCCAGCAAAAGTAGTTTTTTATTTAAAAAGGCCCAGACAAAGGGACAAAAACATAACTCAATCGCTGTTATTATTGTGACATAAGACCTTACCTTTTCACCTGTCTCAGGAAAGTGTTTCAAAAATATATCACTTCACCCCTATAATATTTTCTCAGTTCAGGTGCCAGCCCTAACGTAACCGGATGGTTAGGGAGGTATCTTTGCTCGTTATTTATTATTGAGCCGTTGTCCTGTAACGACTTTAATATGTTACGGCTCATTTTAACACTTTAATATTTTTAGTTCATATAATGACGTAATAAAGCCTTTTTCTCGCTAACATTTCATTTTAACATGTCGGTAATATTTACGAGTATTGCAAAATTATAAATCAATCATATTTTGTCCTTAAATTATTGCTGAAAATAGGGTTTTTTAATGGACTGCGGTAATGATTACTCGAGTAGTATAAAGTCTTGAATGGCATATTAGTCCGGTCTATTTAAGCCTAAAATCAGGAGGAAGGTTACATAAATTCCCATAAAGCTGAATATTGGCATAGTTGTTCAAAACATCATTATAAAGAAAATCTCAAAAGTCCTCATCGTTCCGAGGTGTGCTAAAAATTTGGCACGGGGTCAAAGGTCAAAAAAATGAGTTTTTTGCGATTTTTAGCGAAACGGTGAGTTTTTTCGCAAAATTACCCCAGTACAAAATTGTAGATCACAAAATTCTCTACAAAAAATATATCAATAATTTTTTTCCTAAAAGCCACCATTTTGGAGATATAACGTTCCGAAAAGTTGGATCAGTCGTAATCCCTCTATTTTGCACACGTACGCCACATATGAAAAATACGCGTAATAAAAAACAAGTCAACTTAGCTTCTCTTCCTCCAACCTCAGTAGCTGCTCATCAACATCTGTTTCGGGTATATTACCAAGTTCAAGTGTGGCTTGGTAATCAGCTGGACCCTAAAGACTGGGGTTGGAAGTTGATCGACAATACACTAGAGCCAGTTCAAACTTTACTTCCACCAGCACCTGAGAAACTTCTCAACACAATATTTTGCAACTGCAAGAAAGGGTGTAGTGCAAAATGTGGTTGCAGAAAAGTTGGACTGTTTTGTTCCCTGGCATGCACACACTGTCAAGGCCGATCATGCTCGAATGTTGAGTCACCAACTCTTGAAGATTCGTTTGATACCGATCAGGAATCGCTATTGGGGCAGTTTACGTGTGAAATAGAACAAGAAGAAGAAGAAGAACAAGAGGATGAACAGGAAGAAGAAGGAGAAGAAGATCAAGAAGAAGAAGAAACAGAAATCTTGGACAGTTATGAATCAGACGACTAACTTTTTATTTTAAGTATTTTATTTAATTACACCGCCGTTGTTTTTGCCCACTATAATATATAATATTATTTTGCAATAGTTTTAAAACATATAAAATCTCAGCAGACCCGTGGAATAGGCCTACTGGGGAAACCACGTTAAAAAAAACGCGCTTTGTACACTACCTCATAGGTGGCGTGGAAACGTGTGCAAAATAGAGGGATTACGACTGATCCAACTTTTCGGAACGTTATATCTCCAAAATGGTGGCTTTTAGGAAAAAAATTATTGATATATTTTTTGTAGAGAATTTTGTGATCTACAATTTTGTACTGGGGTAATTTTGCGAAAAAACTCACCGTTTCGCTAAAAATCGCAAAAAACTCATTTTTTTGACCTTTGACCCCGTGCCAAATTTTTAGCACACCTCGGAACGATGAGGACTTTTGAGATTTTCTTTATAATGATGTTTTGAACAACTATGCCAATATTCAGCTTTATGGGAATTTATGTAAACTTGAATGTGTAAATAGACCGGACTATATTGTGTTTGTGTATTCCATTGGTACATACTACTGCGGTCAAATACGGCCAATAAATAGAGTAAATTGTCACGATTCAGACGGATAGAAACAATAGAAATGTGACAATAATAAATTAACCATCACATACCTACTTATTGTGATATTTTTTTATTGAACCATAACAATACTTGGTTTTTGATAATACATTTTTCTTGTAAAATTATGGTAAAAAGGTGTTACTCTTTAAATTTTTTACAGAAACCGTTAAGAAACCTGTATGCCTGAGAGATTTTCTGTTCTCAAATTTAAACTCACATTAGGTCATAATGGTACACTATAGCCTTCTTTTTGGGAGAGTCAGTTCAGTAAGTCGGTCAGTTACACAAACCAAAGATAAAAGTCTACTAGGGTTAAAGGCTATACAAGGCTACTATATAAATTTTTCTCGCTACTCTCTCTGAAAACTGCAAGCAATATCCGTATTTTTCCAATTTTACCGGTTCTCTGTCATCAGGCTGTTTTGCGTCAAAACACGATGATATATAAACGAGTATCGTGGCTTCCTGCCAGACCTGCCTAGTGAGAGACACACTGCCGTATCGACCTGTTTGTAATTAGATTAAGTGGATCGTATGACACCTCTGAAAAGATATGGCATCCTGGTACCCGATTGATATAATGTACATTTTGTCGACAAAAGTGGAGTTTTGTGGAGATGGAAGAACACACTTTAGCGTTGTATTTCCACAAAATTCTACTTAGAAAAACAAGGCAAAAACGTTTTCTAATAGATTTGGCGGTAAGATATTTCAGGACTGAGAAGTACTATGTTTATGTGGTTGTTTGGTGCCTTGAATTATTATTAAATTTGCCTGTAAATCTTCCAACTGTCTCATTGGTCTAGTGGTCCCAAGCGCGACTGATACGCTAGAGGTCTTGGGTTCGAATCCCGGGTCGAGCAGTGTTGTTGGGGTTGGGTTTCTGTAAAATTCCCAGTAGTAGTTTGGAGTCTGGATTGGGCCCGATTGATGGCAATAGGCTCACCCCCTATTTATTACATGGGACCTACATACCGACGAAATGTTGGTGGTTGTACATTATTATTATGGTTGTACATTAGCACACCTCTGCCTAACCTTTCGGGGAATACAGGAGTGATGATATGATGGTATGTTGTTTATGTATAAACCTTTCACATTTTATAATTATAAAAGTTTCCTCATCTTTGGCTAAGGTCAACGCACTTGTACTTTATCTAAACTAGTACTAGTAAAAGATCTAGTTCAGAGTAAGCTGTAATAAAATAAATAAATCAAAGGATAAAATTTATTTGGATTACTTAACTTAATAAAGATTTGTTGCGTATTCCTTTGTATATTTCATATAAAATCTTGTTTCCTCACAAAGTAGAAAAACTTGTTTAATCTGGAGAATGTATAAAGGAAAGAATTGCAAATATGAGATGGGTAAACGTGTTTATTGTTTATCCTTTTCAAGTGTTCCAGTTTGCTCACATTTTTATCCCAATGCCTGTGTGTCCGTTTATGGATTCAAGCATAAATCCGTTTGCGAAACGCCAGTCCGTACTCGTAGTACGCGGAATCGATGCGTAGTTTTGGCGCACCCGACCCTTGTAACTCATAACGAAATGGCGTATTGCTATCCTTTGTTCAGCATATTGAGAGGTATAGTCGAATCTCATTTGGATTATGATGTAAATAATCTTTGATAGTTTAATGTTTTTCTATTATTGTGTTATTCTTCTAACCGAGTTATTGAATGTATATTACTTTCTCGAGAAAATCGTGGAAAAATATTGTTTTGTTTGAGGTATTATTGGAAACTTGTTAAGATGAATGTTAATAGAACATTGATTGCTTTTCCATTATTTTATATTGAACTGGATCATAACAACACCTATACCTTACTATACTAAGTAAACTAGATTTAATTCTAAGCTTCGCGTTTGTCGTTATTATTTTGAATAAAAACATTATTAGTGTGGCTATATAAAACATAATTATGTAGTGATCTATTCGCATAAGTCTGACTGGCAGTGAATCCATTTAAGTTATCTTTGAACTCGATGACAACTCGAAACATTAACCCGTTTTAAACGTATTTTTCATTATGTGGCTCTTAATGGGCAAGAACGTGACAATGGTCCAATATTGTTTTTAGCTCTCAAAAACAACGTTGAAGGCAGTTAACATGGTATAATAGACCGGATCGGACAGTGCGAACCGGACGCGCGCGCCGTTACTGTTTATGTTTGACGTTCCGGTCGCGTAGGGCTGTACAATATTTAAAACTAGTTTTTTTCTGCAGCTTCACTCGCGTCATTTGAACCCTGTTATACCCCACTAGTTTTTATTCGTGACATTTTCTGATGTTTTAATAGTCATTCTGTGATTTGGGGTGGATTTCAATTCCGACAAATCAAAGATCATGAAAATAGGTCTAGGAGTTACTATATGTGTTGTAACAAATTCGACTTTATTTTATACATATTAAGAAAGATAATGAAAGATAATGAAACGTAAACTAACTGAAGAATCGTTCAATTTAAGGTTGTAATAATTGAATTTTATTGTTTCAGATAATTGTAATTGTAGAGTATCTAGTACAAAAAATATCAAAAACTGGAGATTTAGCAAAACAGAAATTATTTTAGGACTACAAATTATTTTAAGGGAAGGTTTGAACGCTCCTAAGTTGAGCGGATGAGTGATAGCTTTGACAAGCATTAAACACTACAAATAATGTTCTACCTACTTGTAATACCTGTGCCCATTTACCTCTCAGTATTGATCATACAAAACTCTACTTACAAACAAATCTCTACATTTACATGCCTTTTCCATCAGTTTTCAAGACTAATTTAACAATTTAGTAACAATGTTTTGGTACGCAATTACGCATATTACATTTCCACTTGACAACCCTAGCGGCCCGGCCGTTCTCAGTCCGGTCGCCATTACCATACGGCGGCTGCTTTTATTCAAATCGACGTTTGTTCCGGTCAACGCCTAAAATCATGTGAAATTGCACGTGAAATCTAACTTAAGTTGTGCATGATCTAGTTTTGGATTAATATGAGTGATTAAAAAGCGATTTTCAATGAATCATACTTTGATTTAATTACTAAAAAAAAATTACCATCATGTGTATTCCTCGACGGGTTCGGCAGAGGTGTTAAGTACCACCATATTTCAGCGGTATGTTTACGGCCTTATATAATAGGCGATCCTATTACATAAGATTTTTAAGAGAGGTAGGGCACAGCCATTTATGGGTCAAATCTGGAGCAGCCCATCTGGGGAAATGCCTCCACCTTACAGGAAACTGCAGCCAAATAACACACTTTATTGTGTGTTGTGTTCCTGCAGTGAGTAAGGTCGACAGAGCTCCTTCTAAGGATGCGCTACGCTGGCAGTAAGAGGAATATTCCCTCAAACTGTCGTCGCAGTGAATCCTCCATAAACCTCTAAGAGGTTTTCGGGTCGGCCACGCGCGAGTGATACCCCTAGTATTGCAAGCGTCCATAGGCTATGGTAACCGCTTACCATCAGGCGGGCCGTATGCTTGTTTGCCACATAATATGGTATAGAAAAAAAGAAGGATGTAAAGATATATCTACATCTATAATCTATATATCGAGAACAAGAGCATATAGAGCCATGTAAACATAGGGCGAGTCCAAATCCACCATCCAAAAACAAAACCAAACTCGGAGCTGCTACTGAGAATATCATAGAAATATCCAACAACAATGCTTGAACTGGAAACCAAACCCAGGACAGTAAATTCAATTACCTACCTAACTACCTTGATACTCCTAGTTACACGATCTTTAACCAAAAATGTTTACTTAAAGTTATTATGGTAGGAATTAGCGTAGCTTATATAATGAGCCTTATGCATAGAGCTACGATAGAGTAAACTAAAGAACTATTTAGGCAAATAGTTCGTACCTTTTTAAAAAACTATTTAGGGCCTATTTCACAACCTCCCAGTAAGTTCCCGTTAAATTACTTGGCAGATAATTATGTACGAATTTTGTTCCTCTTTTAATTTATCCGTTGGTTAGCAGCTATCCAGAGGGGTGAAACAGGCCTTAGTGTAGAGAATTTAAAGTACTCTGATCGATTCTACCTACTATAATATAAATAAACCATTAAAAAAGTTTAAAGCCCAATTCCGCCGTTCAAAGCTCACACCTTAATCTGAACTTACAAATTCCTGTCTTGAGAAACTTACATGGTAGTATTAGAAGCGAATCATCTAAGATGGGCTAATAAAACAGCAATATAAGGGTAATCGGTTGTGAGCCATCGATAAACGAATCGATTTAAGTTCCCCGGAGTGACTCGCACCTCGTGGTAAGTTTAAATTGCTACACAGGAATTTTCCTTTGAAGGACTTCTCTTGATGCGAAGCGTTTATGAAAGTGTATATTCCTGAAAGAGTTATATTTTGTTGATTCACGAAGTTTCAGTAAGAGACTGTTTTATTTCATGTTTGGTATACGTACCTAGTAAGTTTACATGGGACTATTGAGTTGAAATATTTCATGAAAAGATTTTTTATGGAATTACTCAATATCGATAACTTTATTGAGCAAGGAGGTTGATTTTATCAAATCAATGCTTACTCCTTTACAATAATTATTTGAAGAATTATCAAGCGTAGTGTAGGACGCCCGCCGTCCTGCCAGTATAACTGTAGATAGGTTATACCTAGTTTAAGTGACAGTGATCAAAAATATTTTTGAAGTTTTAATAAACCAATAAATGATTATTATTATTACTTGCGGAAAGCAGCTGGCAGTGCCTGGATGAGAAAAGCCGAAGATCAGGCGTTCACTAGGAGACGCCTCCGTTCAGCAGTAGATTATAATAGGGTATTTTATTATAACAAACAAGTACAACATAATATAATATAGGTATAGGTATCGCTATCCTAAGCTAATCTAATTAGTACCTTAGCCTGTGCCTTAGCCTAAAAGATAGAGGCCTTTTCGTAGTGATGCTAATAGTATAATCTCGGTAACATCAGAGTGCTTGTAGGGAGAATGGTAATGGATTAATAAAATTATTACATATCCTATATATGTACAATTACATGTACAGCCATGTAAATGGAATTAAGTTCTAGTATCAAAAGTGTTTGTCACACGGGTGACAGGGGTTTGTCTTTTTAAAAGTACCTGGGGGGTCAGACAAGTTGCATTTTGACATTCGAATCGACAAACAAAATGTATGGAAATGACACAAGCTAACGACAAATCAGGCTGTCACTAATGTCATTTCAAATGTCAAAATGCAACTTGCCTGGTCCCCCTGGTAGATAATAAATGAATAGATAATTGGTTCACAACTCATTGTACCATCCATCGATTGTGAGGTGTCAGACATACCTGTGTAGGTACATTCTCAGAGTTAAAATGCGTATCATACTTTCATAAAAGCACTGAAATCTGAAACCTTTGTATTTAGAACTTTAGCGAACAAGATGAGCAACATACATATTTTGTTCATGCATGACTGGCTTTCCTTTGCCTTGCTATATTGGAAATCATAATATTCCGCTCATACAATACCTACGTGACGTGAGAAATAAAAATCTTTGAATATAGTGTCTGGATGTTTAGACACCGAGGCCAGTGTTTAGATATCCAGAGTGGTATGTTTAAACATGATATTCGATTTACATAATACAAGCGAAATGTAGTAAAACTTCAAAGTCACGTTGTGTACCTAAGTACCTATATGTTTCTACCGTCTAAGATTTTCAAGACAAAAATTGTGCTAGAAATTTTCAGAAAAATTTTGATTCAGCGTTTAGATCTTCTAAACTACTAATCTAACAGTGTGTTTCTGAAAGTAAACTAAATTTAAAAATTGTGATAAAACCTATTAGTATTAATTTTAAGTAACATTTATACACATCATTATTTGACTACAAATATTCAAACAGAATTGTTGTTTTAGTTAAATACATAATAACTAAAACGTTGCAACAGACATTCAAACTTCTCAAACGACAACCTCAGCTCCGTACAATGCACCCTGGGTCCCTGGCAATTACTGACGAGTTACTTAGCCCACTAACCAACATCTATACCTGTGGCTAGTAAATACAATATACATTATTTCCTGTCGGCGAAGCTCTGTAAATAAAGTACCTAGGACAATAATACGGATCCACGAATTCACGGATCGCCAAGTCACGGTCTTGAGTTAGAATCCAACGCAGGCACCTCTAACTTTTCGAAATCACGTGGGTGTTAATAATTAATTATTCCTCGCTTAAACGGTAAAGTAAAATATCGTGTGTAAATCTAAGGATACATCGTGACTCGTGAGATTTGCATGCAAGATTTTCTTAAAGTCATGTATTTTACTAATTCTAGCAAAGGATAGAAGGATGCTACGTCCGTTAGCCGCAAAAATCAATTTTATCAAAACAAGAACATTTATTCCGACCGATTTCATATCCAGAAGCGGGGCGCCTATCAAATATTTCATAGCAACGTACCTCTGCGAGACAGCAGCGAAGACATCTGGCGGGACAGGCGGGCAGAATTCAATTATATAGAACGATAACATCGCGACAGAGTTCGCATTAAAACAAACAGCGTTTCGCAATAACGCGTCCCGGTTTATGCTCTTTGCATCTCCATAGTAACGTGCACATGTGGATAAATACATAGTTTTATCTAATATTTAAAGAAACACAAAGGAGCATTGCATAATTAAGCTATACAAGTTTGCTAGTTTCCAGCAGTAACTGTTTCTGTGGTTCCTGAAATAGTAGAATGTCGGGATAGGATCAATGGCTATGGCTTTTTCTTGAAAAGGTAATATTAAAACTATAACCTTATTTCTGAAACTGGACAAGTTTCTTCTTCGAGATGTCATTAAATGCAGGCGCCATACTATATTACTAGAATAACAATGTGAAATATATTCTTGCTTGTATAATGTTGATCCAGGTATGTATGTATTCAGAAATAAATATAATTTATCTTTGTGACGCCTGACTTGATATTCAAGTAAAACAAGTCAAACTTAATATTATTGCAAATCAAAGCAAGAGAAGATTGTTACGGTAATATTAAGTGAAAATACTAAAACTAAGTGCAGTGCAGAGCTAAGTGAATAAAAATAAACTTAATATAGAACAAGATGAAAGCAGCCGAGGGATGTGTGCACTATTGTGAGGTCTCCGGTGCTTCCCACATTGTGCGGACTCAGATTGGATTTCTTCTGCAAACCTAGGTGAAATGTGATCTGCCGAGCCATCTTAGATAAATAGGGGTAGCACTTGTGTAAAATAAATATTTACGAGTACATCAGTTAGTGTTAAGATATCCGATTCATCTATTGGATATCCAAGTATACCCTGAACATACATTTAATTCGTAAGCATTTGAATATAATTATTTAGACTAAAACAGTATCTGTAAACCTTCATGTTTACCCTCTCCATGATATGTAATGTATAAGTGACAACCCAATGTCTGGCCACTACCGATATTCGAAGGACTACTCAGGACCGATGGCTGTACGTGCTCTCTGAGGCACGGGTGGGTCTCGGTGCATTAAAAATGGTCACCCATCTACCACCTACCCAGTGGACTAACCTTAGCGGTAAGCCTAATTTAACGTTGCTAATCGATTAATTAGCATAGTTAGATCAGATTTTGGCTTAACTGTCTGACATTGTTATTATCTGATAAAACTTACCAATGTCTAGTCTACTCTGGACTTTGAGAGACTATGATTTTCCAAGCGTTTCGGTGTGACTTCTCAGCCAAGACAGAGGTAAGCCAGAAAATGAAAATAAAATAATAAATATCCTGGGACATTTTTACACAGCACCATCTAGTCCCAAACTAAGCAGAGCTTGTACTATAGGTACTAGACAATGGATATAATACTTATATACTTTTTTGTAAATGCATACTTATAATATATAAGAAGCACCTAGAGAAACACAAACAGCTAAATTCATCACTTATTAATGTTTGTGTCTTGTGGGAATCGAACTCACGACCTCGTGATCAGCAGTCCGGTACTTGAACCACTAGACCACAGACGTCGTCGTAAACATTGAATTCATTGTAAAAAGATCTACTTACAGAGAGAAATATAATTTATCATTTCATTTACTTCTAAATACAGGTCACTGAAAAAGGGAAACAAAATAATTTATATACAGTATTTTATTTATGCCCTTAAACGGCATTAAGAATGTATAACCCTCAGAAGTATATCAGTCTTATTTATTCAATAAACACGGAAAGTTGAATCATGTCTGCAAATCCAATTTTCGTCGTTCGAATGTCAGCGAGCGTTTATAATATTCGTTTACATGTCGATCTATGTTGACGTTTATTTTACTCCCATAAGGATTCGGGAAATCAATAATATAGGTATCATTATTTAATACGTTTAGCAAGGTTATAAGTTAGAACAATCTTTCTAGAAGGTCTGAGATTGGTGAGAACTTTAACTAATAATAATTTATGTTCCTTATTTCTTCTTTTAAAATATAAAAGCGTTATAAATTGTATATTTAGTAGATAAAAGAATTAGTGTGCGTTACCCCAACAAGAAAGTATCTCCTAGAGTTATATGAGTAGAACGTATACTTGGTGCCTTATCTGCTGTAAATGTGCCCCCACATAAAAAATATGTGCCCCCTGTCGTTTCGAAAAAAAATCGAAAAAACTATTCTTGCTGGGGTAACGTTTTTCTAGCAGGAAAATTCTAAACGAATGATCGGAGAGAGAAAAACTGTGCATGGCCAGATAGCTTATATGTGTGCCAAAATGTGCCCCCAAAAATAAAATCTGTGCCCCTTCAGATTTTCGAGATATTGCATTTCCTGCTGGAGTAACGTTTTGATGAATAGTATATCTCTAAAACCATTGCATGTGCCCCTGTAGAATAAACATACGCGAGTAGCTCTTAATGTGTGCCCCTTTGTGCCCCAATTAGATTTTAGAAAATATTTATAGTTTTCAAGTTATCGCGGTTTTATGAAAACCCGAAAAAACATCGCAGCGCCTAAATGAGACAAGGCATAACTTCGCTGAAAACTGTATTCGGTCTTTCTTGACGCTAATAATAACCATACAAAGTTTCAAAAATGTTCATGCATGCGTTTTTGAATAATCTTGCTAAATGTAAAAACGATGGTGTCATAACTTTGACGGCAAAATACAAGGAACTGGCACAATCCCAGATGTGTAGGTGTAAACCAAAATCTTGTGCCTTTAGTCAAAAATATATGGTGAAAATATTGAGCTTCAAATGTTACGCATTAAGTAAATATAAACAAAAAACCAAAATATGTAAACAACGGCTGGTATCCGACCAAATCTGAATGACTACTAAAAAGCGACGGATTCATACTTAACGAGGACCTTCTTTATTGGACGTATTATACCTAAGCTGTTGTCCTTACAGTCGCGTTCAAAAGTTTTGAGGGCTAATTAAAAAATATATTAAATGCACCTTGTGACTATATAAATGAAACAGCTTGTTGATGTGGAAATTATTATTTTTATTCCCTTAATTTTAATTCTTAAAGTAATTATTGCATCAAATCACAGATCAAATTTCCTACCTATAAATATTATAAATTATTTGCACGTTGTGTAGTCATTATTATTTAAATCACAGATCAGTTTTTCATAGCCTAACATAATTATAATTAGTAAACATCACAAAAAATCACAGATCAATATTAAGTATAAGAATAATATTGTGTAAAAAAATATTAAATTTGAAATTACAGATAAATAATATTCTTACGAGTAACTTGCATATACATACAACATTATCACATGACTGTGGAATGACACTTAGATATCTAAAACGCCATCAAATCAAAATTATGTGACAATACATAATCAGCATTAATATAATCGTTGGTTAATAATTATAAATCCCTCATAGGTACGTAATACGACATACAAAATGGAAACACGTTGTTGCATCACAGATCATTGTGCGGTTGACTATAGGTATACACTAAATACAACTCTCAAAACTGTAGGTACCAACATTTATTTGGTTAAGGTGAATGCTCCAACCAACCCGCGTAATTCAAATTTTCTTACGTTTTTTGCAATTTGCACACCAGTGCTATGAGTGCTAGGTTGTATGTTGATTAAAATATTATTAAGAAGTATAATCATCAATATGAACTTGGAGGGTTGCTCCAAGTTCATAAATGTGTAGGAATGACTTTTTCTGTTTTTCTTGGTTCCTACACCTTTATGAACTTTGAAGGTTGTATTGATGATTTTGATGATTATAATTCTGTAACTACATGCGTCTTACAGCCGCGAATAATATTTTAATCATCATACAACCTAGCACTGGCTTGCAAATTGCAAAAAAACGTAAGAGAATTTTATTTCGCGGGCTACCCTGGAGCATTTATCTGACCCTGTACAATTTTGTCTATTCTACTATGTAGACTATTACATGTGGCATAATATTATATTTCCCAGGTCGTTGGATTTTACTATATAAGTCATCATAGCATTCAAATAAATTACTATTTTTTCTGTAGCAGTGAGCCCTGTAATGTCCAACACTTTTGGGTTTCGAAGTGGGTTCATATTCTATTACAGACAGAATTGTGTACTCCTTATTATTTACTTCAATGTTACGAGGCAGATCATCCAAGTTAGCGCACACGTCATGAAGTTCATAAATGATAATATCTTTAACATTGTTTATGAATGATATATTTCCAGCGCAACAAATATGACACTCTGGAGTAAATTCTGTTCTTAAACATGAAGTTCATAAAGATGTAGGAATGAGTTTTCCTGTTTTTTCTTTTTTCCTACGCCTTTATTTAGTACGAAAATATTTAGTGTCAGTTTATTTGTTGTCACGAAACGTCGCTGCAATTTGTACAAAAAAAATACGTGTGAATAACAGTGCATTTCCAAATAAAGAAGCGAGTATTATTTTCATAGCATTAGCCTATTAATACAATTCATGTCTGTATCGTCTTTATCTGTATATTACAAGTTATTCTGATATTGTGGCTAATTGAGGTTGTTTCTCACGAAAATGCTACACATATGAGTCACATTTCGTCACTCATATGACGTAACTCACATCTACGTGTAAAGTTAAAACATGTTTACACTGCGGCTGAAAATTTTAACAAATTATATGCCGGCGGCGTCCGGTGTTATCTCCATACAAAACGTTTCACTAATAAATAAATCCGACATTTACGGAAAATAGATATAAAAGAGTTTTAGTGTAATTTTTTAAAATAATAATTTGGAGGTTTCGAATAAATGCTAAATTTGATCATTAAACCTGCATTTTAGCTCCCTGCCGGACCCTGCTCAATTTGAGAAGTAGGACATAGTTTTAACTCTGCTTTACAATAAATGTGACTTACATTAGTATAAAAATACAGGTATGTCACAAAACAGTTTGGTCACGATTTTGAGCATGTTAGTCACATGTACATTTTATTTGAAAATGGCTCTTATAAATGTACTTAATCATGTGTAAGGTCATAGAAACAGCTATTAAAATATAATCCAATAACAACTTTATTTTATTAGTTATTACTTTTCTACTTCAGTGTACTCAGGCACAACACGTGTGAACCGGTTAGTGAGTAAAGTAAAGAAGGTCATCGATATGTATGAATCCGTCGCTTTTTAGTAGTCATTCAGATTTGGTCGGATAACCAGCCGTTGTTTACATATTTTGGTTTTTTGTTTATATTTACTTAATGCGTAACATTTGAAGCTCAATATTTTCACCATATATTTTTGACTAAAGGCACAAGATTTTGGTTTACACCTACACATCTGGGATTGTGCCAGTTCCTTGTATTTTGCCGTCAAAGTTATGACACCATCGTTTTTACATTTAGCAAGATTATTCAAAAACGCATGCATGAACATTTTTGAAACTTTGTATGGTTATTATTAGCGTCAAGAAAGACCGAATACAGTTTTCAGCGAAGTTATGCCTTGTCTCATTTAGGCGCTGCGATGTTTTTTCGGGTTTTCATAAAACCGCGATAACTTGAAAACTATAAATATTTTCTAAAATCTAATTGGGGCACAAAGGGGCACACATTAAGAGCTACTCGCGTATGTTTATTCTACAGGGGCACATGCAATGGTTTTAGAGATATACTATTCATCAAAACGTTACTCCAGCAGGAAATGCAATATCTCGAAAATCTGAAGGGGCACAGATTTTATTTTTGGGGGCACATTTTGGCACACATATAAGCTATCTGGCCATGCACAGTTTTTCTCTCTCCGATCATTCGTTTAGAATTTTCCTGCTAGAAAAACGTTACCCCAGCAAGAATCGTTTTTTCGATTTTTTTTCGAAACGACAGGGGGCACACATTTTTTATGTGGGGGCACATTTACAGCAGATAAGGCACCAACTATACGTTCTACTCATATAACTCTAGGAGATACTTTCTTGTTGGGGTAACGCACACAAAGAATTAACCTATTTTCGTTTGAAATCTCAAATTTTTATTCTATAGAATTCGACTTTTTGCTTCATTGAGTTACAATGCACTATTTGAACTTTTACCCAGACTAATAATGAATCAATATTACATAGCAATAAAATATTTATGTATTATAATTCTGTCTATTGCATTTTCAATTCTATTAATTAATTAGTCTTTGGCAAGATGTCAACACCCGTAAAAGCGGAATGGGCAATGTTAGCATCTCACACTAATTCCCATTTATCGCTCACAAACTCTGCTGTAGAACTCACTAATAAAAGTTAATATCTCCCTCATTTAGCCTTAATATCGACACCTCTGAAGATTTATTTACTTTTCTGTTATTGTTGATTGAAATAGATACGATGGTTTGAAAAATATTCGTATCCACTGCTGGTATAGCTTAAAATAGGGGAGTGTTATGTAGTGTATAGCGAGTAACAAATGCTGATTTGTGATGTATGGTCGTCGAATTCAAAGCAATTAATTTGTGTGTCGCTACGATTTGTAAGTTATGAGTGTGCGCAGCCCGCCCCCTCGGCGCACGGACGGCGTGCATTTGGGTTGACAAAGAATAGAAAACTAAGATGAGACACATCATATTTAAATATTATGTTTTTTAAGTTTCTTGCTAGCAACGGCACATTTTTCATAGCAGGTTTCAATTAAAAAATCGTTCATAGACAATAGGGCGTTTGAGTTGTGTTTGATTTATCAAATATATGAGGCTTATTGAACTGTTCCAGTACAGTAATACAGTGGGTTATGGACAAAACTCACTTTACTTTGATCATTACTAAAAATTGGACCACTATTACTTAACCAGCTTGAGTAACCTCCACTTCCCAAATAAAAATTACTAAGAGAAGACAAAAGAACCAATCATAACATTTTATAGTCTTTGACTCAGCGATTGATTTATTCGGTCCCATTTACTTGCGCGTGCGCACGATACAAATATATCATCGTCGACGCTTTGATGCGCCGCTTGAAATATTCACTTTTGTATTTGTTTAATAATTTCTCAGCTTGGTGATTAATATTTTTATTTAAAACTAAATTGGTTATAATTTATTGCAGTAAAATATTTTGCTGTGAGCTTATTTATCATTACAATATTTTGTCATTTTTAATTACCATGATTTTTTTCAGAAATAACCTAATTACAAATATTATGTATGCAAGTTACTTAGTGACATAAACATACCATCACGCCTATATTCCCCGCAACGGTAGGCAGAGGCTTACTAATGTATATACACTCATATTTCGCAGGTATGTTTTAGGTCCCATGTAATAGGGGGCGAGCCTATTGCCATCAACCGGGCACAAATAAAGACTCCGAGCTGCTACTGGAAATTTCAACACATTACAACAATTTTGCTTGAGCCGGGGATCGAACCCAGGACGTCTAGCGTAGCAGTCGCGGTTGGGACTACTAGATCAACGAGGCAGTCTAAGTGACATAAACACACAAAAATCTATTGTATAATCTCCCATATAAAATTGTAACATAATAATAGGTGGAGCTAACCTTTCTTCACATCATCATTTTGTATTCTATATATCCGCATTAGTCTACCAAAAACCACAACATAAACCCTTTATTATTCCTTCCAAAACTGTTCCCAATAATGCACCCAAAACTGTAACATACATAACATTGGTGCCAGTTGTAATTCAACCGGGTGTAACTCTGCGTCAACGCTCGTCCCCTTTAATCCCCGTTTATGGGTTCAACGTTATAATTTTAACCTGTATTATTTTATATGTCGGACCATTATCGTGGATTAAGTTGAATATAGCGTATTATTTATGTGTTCCGCATGTTGGTTACACGTGTTTATCTGTTCTGTGGTTTAACGTTGAATTAAGGTGAAAATTATCCTATTTATTATTATTTTTATCATATTGTGGGCGTCGTGTGTTTGCATTCAATGTTAAGCTGATGTTTAATATCTCAATTGTTATAAAAAATAAACATGTACATGTAAAGAACTGAATAATAGTCAAATGTAAAAGGTCGGCCTTAATATGGGCTGAGTGATTAATAGTTGTCAACAGAATGGTGAGTTTTTTTAATTGAATGATAAAAGACTATGGAAAAATACCTAATCGTTTTTTAGAAAAACTTTTTGATAAAATTACTTTTCAAAACTTGTCGGTACATTGAATAGAAACTTGCTTACGAATTTTTATTATAATGCCTTAATATGGATTGAGCCGTACTTTGTAACCTGTAAACAAACAACATTAAAAAATCAAATATACATTTCACCTTTAACATCTTAAATAATAGGTAAGGTATGAAATCCTGAAAATAGAAAATTTAGATTCAAAACGAAGTGTGAGGTACGGTGAGACTTGAATCTTTGAATTTATTGACTCTAACACTAGAATATATTCTACAAACTCGACTGAGATAGAGTCCCCAATCTCAGATTCACGATTGAAGATAACCTCCGGGATATGTTAAAAGATTCGAAAACTGAATTTGGCCATGTCGTTCTATCTAAGGATGTATATCCAAGACTTCTGCGGAAACCAACTTCCAACGTGCCAACACTGGATAGAAATAATTCAAGCATGTCTCCCTCGAATATGAGGTTACCCTCGGGAGTATATTCAGACGGCAAAGAAAGTTCACCGCACTTTCTTAGTATGGGCTGCATTCGAAGCTTTTTCGAACATTTTATTAAGAGACAATAATATAGAACATGTTAATTAATAAAAGAAGGATATCAAGAGGAGATTTGATAGAGACTTGCCTCCGTCCTGTGAAATTATCATCTTCTCTCGTGGATTTTAATTTAATATTAATTTCATAACTTGTAATTTTATTAGTTATTTGAATTAAGAAATAAATCGACTGGCGGGCAGAATTTTAATCTGCGTCTTCTGGTTAAATACACCAGACGCTATGACTTCTAAGCCACCGCGAGTCCACAGGTTCGAATCCTGCACGCAAGTCGATTTTTGCCTTCATTATAATACCCATCGCGATCAAGAATCTTCTCCTACAGGGCTAAATTTGTAAACATAACTTAGCTAGCTGTAATGTAGGTATTAGTTAATACCGGACCACACTTTGAAATAAATTGGTGTAACATCAAGACTAAATTACGGATCTATCTAATATCAACATCGCTATCAAGTAAAATCCTGTGCGAGTGCCGGTTAGGAGACTATTTTCCTACCTTTCAGTATTTTTAGTCTAAATTCGATCTAAAAACTACTTGTTTTGATATTTAGATTGAAGTGTAAAAATAATATAAAATTTGTATATTTAAGGTTAATAAATTTTGCTGTCTCTTTATTATTCCTTCCTTTTCAGAGACGAAAGTTTTTTATTGTTCTAATATTTATTGTCTTAATGGCTTTAAAACAGTTTCATACAAAACAATACTACAAACTGAAGCTAAATAATAGTCTGTCACACACCTTTTCATTTGTGTATTATAATGAACACAAAACTACCTTGACACCAATTGATACTGCAATCAAAATTATATTAGTAGAAACTGGAACTAGACCAAGAAAATAATGCTTAAATTACGCAAATTGACAAACGACGTTCATTGAACACATAATACAATCACCAAGACAATTTGTCATGGCGTATTAATAAAATTATATTACATTACAAAATCTTTAGAACATTCACTTGGTTATAATGAATCTAATTACGATCCTGTCACATTTGATCTTGAAAAGGATGAAAATAATTATGCTGATACAATATTAATAACGGTGAATGAAGGAGGAATTCTGTCTTTTGACGAGACAAATGTAGTATTAATGAGTCGTCGTCGAGGTGGGTGTAGGTTATGGTGTAAATATCAGAGATGACAGAGGATACGGAGTTTGTAATAAATGGTTATTTTTAGTACCTAGATAAGCTGGTAGACATTTTATTCAGTAGTGTTTAAATTAATATTTTTAGAGCCGTAATAAGGATCTTCATTAACAGACTACAATAAATTATTGTAAAGCACTCCTTCCACTAGTTATATTGAGATTTTTGTACACAACTTTGTTTTGTTTTTTTCCAATTCCATCTACAAGTTTATGTTTTTCTTTTGGATTGTGTTTAGTCGTATGAATGCATGTTTGTCTTCTTTAACCTCTCACACGCTTAGAATGCAACCTATGCGAAAATGTGCAGTATGCAGGTACATATATGACTATTATTGCCATCCTTTTCGATTCCCTACAATTTTTGCAAATTAGAGCAGGAAAAATATAGTTTTACGAATTTCCATGATAAAAAATATCGCCCATTTTTTTGCACACATGGTGTGCAAACTACATTTACTGGGTGGCAGTGTTTGTCTAGTCCACCTTTCTATATTTTTAGTAGGTATTATAATTATGTCTTCACAAGATTCTCTCAAGTACGTAACCTCTGTGTCGTGATTAACCTGCGCCGCACGCCGTCCAGTGCGGCCCAACACGCGTGTGACGTTTAATTTTGTACCCCTATGATTGATGGCCAACCTCGTTCATTTTCATACTTTTGTTATATTCGCGAATCTAACTGGAAGGACTATGTTCACTGTAGGTATTGTTGTCAATTGATATATGAGCTCATATTTAGACGTGTAATGTAGTGGCTTCTTTTGTTTTTTATTAACTTGCCAGTTTGTGGATATTTCACCATATAAAAATCAGTAATTGACGAATTCAGCTTAAAACTATACCCATCACTCGAGGGTAAAAACAGCAGGAGCATTAAACAAGATGTTATCTACCTATTATTACATAACGAGTTAATTTGTGAGTAAATGTGTGTTTACATAAAAATATCAGCTTGGTATCTACATTGAGTCTTCTCTAATGAACACAACCTATATCTAGCTTTACCTTTAATTTTTTTTGTTGGTTTGACCAACACTTATCCCGTCCTTATATATGTTAAATAAAACGCTAATTCAACCTAACCAGAAAACATATCGATGTTCAATAAGATGTAAGAATATTTGAACAATCGAATTATTAAAATTAAGTTCTTAAACGGCTACGAGTAACATATATCGATTCAGCCGGAGCTTGTAAAGTTTAAATAATACATGATGTAATTCTATATTTAAACAATAGGTACCTAAACATATTCAATTCCGCCAAATGGATAAGAAGGGACAGGTTTGTAGACTTTGTAGGGTTTCTCTATAAACAATAATATATACGACTGTGGAAACCTTACATATCCAAACAACTGTTCGTCTAAGACTACAAAACGACTAAATGTCCTGTGTCTACTTAACTGTACCTTTTTTATAAATCATAAATTTATTGCACTCATGTTTGTTTACAATGTTGGTATACATTTGGCTTAGTTTCAAAACATGAACCCTGTTAGGGCACAGCAATACGAGTATAAGTATTTGCTTACATCTAATTATAGCTAATTTTAGAAATTTTATAATATTAAAGTCTATATAATACAGTAGTTAGTAGTAGTAGTGTTTATAGTGTATTGTATCTAGTAAGCATGTATTTTTATATGTAAAAACGTAATAACAGAAAATTAACATAGTTTAATTTAGTAGTTTATTTTTATTTATTTTGCACCTACAATAAATTAAACTATGTTAATTTTTATTATTATTTAATTTTTATTATTATTTAATTTTTATTATTATTTATTTAATGACATATTGGAGGTTTTAGCATTAAAATTTTGCGTTCTGCCTTGGCGCTTAAGCTTGACCGGTACGCTCGAGGTCCTGAATGTAATTCCTAGGTTGAGTGTTAAAGGTTTTATAGGAAATTCTCAGTAGCAGCTCGTAGTTTGGATTTATGCCCGGTTAATGGTTATGCTACATTTTAAGTTAGGCTTTTTATTTATACTAGGTAAATATTTATAATATAGAGGAATTTTTTTATTAGGCTCCGAAACTACTGGACCGATTTGAAAAATTCGTTCACCGTTGGGAAGCTAAACTATTCCTGGATGATATTGGGTATAATTTATGAGAAATACCATGTGGGCGAAGCCGCTGGTGGAAAGCTAGTTATTAATATTATTATGTTCTGCTTAAATGAGTTAGTAATGTTCGTTTGTAGTTGACCAAATGTAACCTTGATTGGTCTTGGCATACTGAAAGCGCTATACCTTTAATTCGAAGAAAAACTTGGAACAAGCATTTCCAGACGTGATGTAAGCGATACTATAGAGACTCATTATACGTACATTACATTGTATTTATTCCAATAGATGCGGGCTTGTCACTCATACAACTATCATACGGTCAATAAGTGACGGTATTGAATACCGCAGCCTGATATTGACATGACGGGGGGCATACGGGCTTGCCTGTCTGATGTCTCATTATACTTTGTTATGTTTGTCACGAAATTTAATTCGAGCACCAAAACAAATGGTTTGTAATATAGAAAGCATATAAGGAATGTATGTTATACTGAGGTAGGAACCATTTTTAGCTTCACGCAGGGTTGGACCAATATTTTTTAGTTATTTTTATATTTTGTTAAATTTGTGTATGAATCGTGTCTGTGCGAGTAAAAGTTTTTCAAAATAAAAAGTATTTCTTTTCCTTTTTTCTTCTTTTTTACACAGTCCTAAAAAAAGCAGAGCCTGTTCTATGGCTAGACAATGGATATATATTTTTTGTAAATACATAGAAATGAAATTAATATAAGAAATACCTAGCCAAACACAAACACATTGATCACACATTCTGGGCATCCTACCAGAAAATATACACTCGGCCGGGCTGCAACGTATACGGTACTGCCCGACACTACACAAACAAGTGCTTTTTTTACAAGATATATTTCTGGTACATTTAATCTATTCATTGGTACTGCAAGAAAAATTTAAGAACATTTAATTGATACGTCTTTATATCATTAAATCGACTGTGGCCGGGCTGCGACGCAACACACAAATATTCGTGTATTTGTGTTGGAATCAAACTACGACCTCGGGATCAGCAGTCCGGTACTAGAACCACTGGACCACAGGCGTCGTTAAATAGGACTTTAACATGATTGTGAATGTCACTAATTAGGATGATTAAGTTAAATCGTCTTAGGTCACCAAATACTGTGACCACAATACTACGATAACTCTAATGAAATTGGAGTGTTGTAGAGTGATATCTAATCAGAATTCAAATTCAAACTTCTTTGAATTTTGTTGTGACGTTTATTATCTCTAGTTTTGCTATATCCTTATATCAAACCAAAGATAGAATGAAACATGATCGTGTTACGAGTTGGTTAGTAGAATTCCAAGAGGTAACACGAAAGTAGATAACGTACGGCAGACAGTACCTAGGGTAGCCAATCAGACATGCCAACCGTACGTCGCGAAGCTGATGGATGGCTTCGCAGCCTGAATAATGGTATCTGTTTAAGTAGTATCTAGCTTCGTAGTTTTAAAAACTTCTTTCTTTTCTCCGTATTATCCTATAATATCTTATATATTTTCTAACTGAAAAATAACTCACCTTAAATCATATCGTTCCGTAAGAAAATAAACTAATCTGCTTTTCGGATTAGCATATGCTTAATAACATGAGATATTAATATTTATTTTTTAAAGCGTAATTTTTCTACTCACTATTACTGCAATTGATATAATACTACTTTTCATGGATTTTATCGCATCACATAGAATATCCATTACTACGCATGTTGTCAAAGATCCAATACAAAAATAAGTAAACATTTATTTCGACTTTTTAACGACTCGTGGATTTTCGACCACAAATTAATAACCACGACATCATGTAGCTAACAGATTGGTAATCTCAGTGATGTTAAACAAATAACTTTTAATAAACTACTTACTCTTCTTTGAATTATTTTTATTACCAGTTCTATAAGTTTAAAAAAAAGGAACTATTCACAAAAACATTTAACCTCATTGGTGCTTTACCTACTTCTATCAATACCCGAATTGCACCGCAGTAACTAAACAAACGTTAACATGGAAGCGTTAACCTTAATTCAGGGCTAATGACTGGTTCATTAAACGTTAGCTGTGTATTAAACACAGTTTAGCAGCTCACTGGTCACCGACGTGGGAAAGCAAATAGTTTGGGTCTGACGTCATGATTGTGATTACACAATGTATTTTGAATCTAAACAAGCTTGACCGGTGATTGTGTCTCACACCAAAGCTTAAACAATAAACAGAAGATTAAGTGTAAACTTTGACCGATCTTACAGTCGTTATAAAAAAAATTAAAAGCACTTTTGAAGTGTTATAGTATTCTTAATTTTATTGGTTTGTTTAATTCTAATAAAAAAATATTAAGGGCCTGTTTCACCACCTCTGGATAGACACTAACCGCAGGATAAATTAAAAAATGTAACAAAATTTGTATGAAATTATCTGCCAAGTAATTTAACGGGACCTTATCGGTAAGCTGTGAAACATGCACTTATTCTTTTTTTTGGTATGGAGAATAAAATGATTATTTTTTTTAACTTAAAGCTCTTCGATAATTCGCTTAATCGTACACAACCTCCTTTTCTATAGTTAATGAACTCGATTTCAAAATGAATGTTGACCAAAACCACATTTTAAACCAATATTTACCAATGCAATGGTACCGCTCCAGACTCGAACACGAACTTACGACAAAGTTATTGCACTTTAAAGGTAAGTCCTTACACCAGGCACATTTTTTTTTCTATAAAAAGTCACCCAAATTCCAAAGTAAAGCAAACAAAAAAAAAACGGACAGAAATATCCAGGGTTTTAAAGAATATCTGTAGCAGTAAATTTGTCGTCATTTAAACAGATTAAAAGAAAATGTAGCGTGATATTGAATTGCGAATTCATTTGATCCTTCCCCGCTTCGCGTTATTTATAGCTACTTTGACGGTCTGACTTACGCAGAAGTTTTCGAAGCCCTCATGGGTCCTTTATGGCCCTTTACACAGTGGCTATTGCTGGCTCATTTTTCATTTCTATGGCTGGTGGTGGAGATATGGGTCAGATTTTAAGCCCATGCACGCAGCGATTGCTGTGTAACAAATATTGTCCACATGCGCACACATAGTGGAATACTTTATTTTGTCATTTTATTAAAAATATAAAGATTGTTATTATTTATCAGTATAGATACGTTGTTATCTAGATGAAATAAAAACTGATCTGGGAAACAAATCCAGCCTGATGCGATGACTAGACCAACGCATTAGCATTTATTGCAATGAGGCGTGAAGCTATCTTCACGCCTGTTTCCCATAGGGGTAGGCAGAGACTATAGATTTCCACTTGCTACGATCCTGGCACACCACTTTCGCTTCGTCTATGTTCATTAACCTCTCCATGCATGCTCGTCGGTTTAGGGTGCTCTTAAGAACTATATAGTCCGGAAATGGTTCAAACTTACGAAAACTTATAAAATCATGAAATTATACTTGAAACATTAAATTATTATCTAAATCCAAGAAAATATTACATTCCGGTTGTCCAATAAATACTTCACTAATAAACTTGATTTAGAAACTAAACAATTATAATCCATATTAAACCAACCATATCTTGCGAATACTTTACAGTTCTTGTCATAACTAATTTCTCTCTCTCGTAAACATTTCAGTATAGATCTGTTGCCTTTTTGTGTTCCCTCATAAGGATCCTTAAGCGATAATTAGCTTCAAAAGGTATCGTTACTCATAATAAATTATTTCTTTGAATAAACTTCAGTGGTAGCGGTCGTAATATTTTCTGATATAATGCGAAAATTGTATGTGATCTTGGTAATTTCAAATCTTTTTACACATTCTTGTTATACCTAATTGAGACATAATACTATGTCACTTTTTTATTAGTTTAATGCTTAAATTTTATTGCAGTCTCATTGGTGTAGTTGTTGCTGCTGAGGGTACCGCGGTTAAGGTTATTTGCTTTTTCTTCGAAATTGTCTGTAGCAGTCTGAAGTTTGGCCAATTACCTAAAAAATTGGGCGAACAATCATACAACTATGTAAATACATTGACATTTTAATGTGTTACGGCGCTAGTTATTTGTATATAGTAATTACTTTAACAAAATTGTGGACAAAGGCTGATATTGTTACAGTTTTACAATCATACAATGACGTTCAATAACTACGTAAAATGACGACATTGAACTATAAAGCTGCTTCAATAATTACATAATACCGTACAGAATCCATTATGACAAGCAGATGCGTTTCACCGTAACAGCATTAGCACGATCGCAGTCAAAATGACGAACGGGGGCGTGACGTTAACAATGGGACCAGTTACTATTGTCAGGGACACATCGGTTGGTAATAAGTATTAGTTCTTAATACTTCACAGCACAAGTGAATCACGTTCCGCAAATAGTATACGAATAAAATTGCGATCTCAGATTGTCCTGTTTTAGGATGAAGTCAAGCTAATGATCAGGATTTTTATTCTTATTGTTAGGTTGCTTATGGAACTTTTAGACACATCATGCATGGTTACTGAAAGCTTTACAATACCTATGTTTACTATAATTTACTTACATTCGTGATGGTACTGTTGAACAAAGGTCTACCCTGGCCTTTTTACTGATCTTTGTAGTAAGTTCTGTTTTAATTTAGGTAACATTTTTGGGGCCATTTAACACAGCACTATCTATTCCCAAATTAACCAGAGCTTGTAGTAGATGATGGATATGATACTAAATATGTACCATTTTGGAAATAAATACTTACAATAGACAAGAAACACCCACAGCACACCTATTTTTATTACATAAATATTTGTGTCCTGTGGGAATTGAACGCACAACCTCATAATCAGCAGGCCATCATTCCAACCACTGGACAGACGTCATATACTCATAACTCGTTACTTATTTTAAGACTTACACTCACCCTCAATAGAAAACATGTATTTATGTAACGAAAACTCCGATTTATGATTTTCGGTTGCTCCGATACATAACGTTTATAATTTTATGTTTGGATTATGCTTTGGGATCGTAAAAAGGTTTTACGATTCTATAAATGTGTTCAAGTGTATCGAGTCTTTTTTTGGGTAAGCGATTAAATAAAACAATAGCGTGGAATGTGGAGCAAGCATGTGACGTCATCGATGGATGTAATTTTTTATATAACATTTTTTCCAACACTAAGGGCCTGTTTCACCACCTATACGTATATGTCTACAGTAGGCGGCGGTTTAGCTTTGCCCCTGGCCTTGCTGATGTCCTTGGGCGGTGGTTACCACTTACCATCAGGTGGGCCACCTACTCGTCTGCCACTGTAGGCAATAAAAAAAACCTCTAGATAGCCGCTAACCACCCGCGGAATTAAAATATGAAACAAAATTTCTTTTTTTTTGTGACAGTAAGAACAAAGCACTCAATAGTCAAATGAGGAAAAGAACAATTACACCGTAAATCGATTACGTGTTTGTAGACATTTATTTCTGGAAATATATATGGACTAAGAATCATAGCATACAACATTGTATCTATGCCTGTTTTGCCAATCACAGTCCTAGATACAAGAGCAAGATTTAAACTTATCATTTCCCTCTAAATAATGGGTCAATTATCGCTTGCAACTTATCAAGCTGCACTTATCAAATACTTAAAGTTGTCTAGTAAAAACTGCAAAAGATTTGAAAATCAACCTTATCTTAATGATGCTCGAGTTTAATTTCACTTGTGATGCTAATAACAAGGTAAAATGGCCTGTCCAGAGTACATTATCTACTTAGTTTAGTTTCGATCGACACAAAACTTTATAACTCGGGCCATGAGATTTATTGTAATGAAATCGTAAGGATAGCATTTTCCTGTTCGTGAGTTATAGATTGCTGTACGAATCGTAAATACTACGGTTTGGTTTAATAAATTCTTTGGGTCCCTCGATCGTAAAGCTAACCTGATTTGCAGAGGTTTAATAGGTATGTTTCCAAAGTTGTATTTAATGATAATTTCCAAGTTTCAAGTACGGCTGTAAAACGATGTGACGACATTGAAGGATTGTTCGCAATTCCGATTTGGTAATTTGACCTTAGTTACCGATGTTACGACAGGCTTAAACGTTCAATCGTGTTATTAAGGTTTGACGGGTTATGGCTTCATAGACGACAGTAAAACATTAATTACATTTCAGCAAACCCTTAAGAAGCTACCTATCTTGAAAAAACATTGCAGTGTCCAACATTTCTAAGATTAGAACATAATAGTTGACGATATTACTATAACATTGCCCACAAAAAATAAGCCCCTCATACTTAGTATTCCTAGTTATGTTAAAAAACAACAACATATAATTCTAAAAAAAATATAAAAAGTTTGTTTGAAGTTTGAAGTACTTAGTGAAGTCTTGTGTAGAGAACATGCACGTTACAGAAATTATTCGAACTTAAACAAATTTTTGACGTTTATGGCATGAACATTATTCAATTAAATACATTCAAGTTCTGAAACATAATTAAATTATCCACAATATTGCATCCATAAATTCAGCTGAAGCTACTTTACGAACATCTAATTCATGTGTAACTTTATTCAAACTGTCAGATTGAATCCGAAACTACACTGCACAAATCACGGGTTTATTAGATTCTACGAAATTTATCGCCTCGACGACTGCTAAAGGAGACGGATCGTGTTTCTCAGAGCACAGCAAAACGCTGTATCGTTCTCTTTTCAATCTCCCTTCCAAATTTGAATTGTTACTATATCTGCCGATTTAAATTTGGATCCAGACTTGACAGCATAATTTGGACAATTTGAGAACTGTGAAACTGGATGGATTGAAACAGTTAAATGGTTAAATTTGGAAGCTGTTCTGCAATTCTGATGGATGTTCTACTTATAGAAATGCATTAAGATTTGTGGTTATGCTCTTAGTTACCATATTAAACAGATTATGTATTTTATTTCAAAGACGTAATTATGTGACTTGATTGATTGATATTCATTCCAATTGGCTATTTTGATAAGAACTGGGACAAGTTTACACTGAGTGACTTTGGCTGACTTTAACGCCTCACTAAGCAATGTACTTGCTTTTAGACACGACTTCAAGTTGATTAACTCGAGATAGATATTGGCAGTACTCTGATAGTGTGATAGGCAGACCAACCTGTGTTATTTTTCTATAGGTACGAGTATTTAATTTACAAAAAGGAGAGAAAGTAAAAATATATTATTTCTATACTATCTATACTAATATTATAAAGAGGAAAGATTTGTATTTTTGTATGTAACGAATAAACTCAAAAAGTACTGGACCGATTTGAAAAATTCTTTCCATGTTAGATAGCCCATTTATCGGGGAAGGCTATAGGCTATAATATATCATCACGCTGCGACTAATAGGAGCGGAGTAGTAATGAAAAATGTTGCAAAAACGGGGGAAAAAATTATAAGACCACGCGGGCGAAGCCGCTGGCCGGAAGCTAGTATTTCAATATAATTAACATAAACTTAGTATTAGCAAAACTGTAGAAACTACATTAGAATGATACCTATTATAGTATAATTATTTTTTCAACTTTAATCGCCTATTTGAATAGATTGTTGTGTCAAAATAAGAAATGAATCTACTGACAACTTTTTCTATTTTTGCAAAAACGAATTTAAATCTTTTTTGCCAAAATTCTGACGACGTATTGCTGATGTTTTACATAAATTAATGTAGCGCAGAGGTTGCTAGACCAGCTGCTCAGCACAGTGTTATCTTTCTCAGTTCAATGTGTAAAATACAATTTAGTTGCAAGTGTTTTTGGGCATGGTTTTCAAAGTTATTTTTAGTGGCAGCTCGGAGTATGGTTATGTGACTCGCTCCCTAATACATAAGACCTGAAACCTTCTGTGGGTGTAAGTAAATACATTAATATACTATACCTTGTTTAGTGTGGTAGGTAACTTTAGTAATAATTTTCTATATTCACGAACAAAATCCTTCACAAAGCAACCAAGATTGCTATTATGAAAGCAAATTATTAATTATCTGGTTTAATTATTTCCTGTAATATAACGGCCTTAATTTTGGCACACCCGTCAGCTTTGATTTAAACTGACAAAGATTTACGACATAAAAACAAGCATAAAACATGTTTCCGAAAAGCAAATTAATCACCGACATAAAATAACTAAGTGTCATTCGATACTCTGATTATGGTTGAACAAATTAAGCGCAAACTAAAATTAGTCATGCTACTAATAAGTAGACAGTTAATCAACACCTCTATAATAACTCGACTGCTCCAAATCAAGTGTACAACCATCCATTATAATTATCTCGCAGTGAGTTGAAATTCCTTGACATTCGATACTAGAACCAAGTCCTCTTAAATCAAAGTATAAAACAAAATGTCATATTTTCAAAAGACATACGAAATAAATTACGGGAACACCCCGCCTTTTCGTCACGTACTACGATCATTCTTCACGCTTTGTGACATTTGGAACGTCTCACAAAAACAAAAGCGTCACTACGGCGTCACATCGTCGTCGTGCACCAAAAAGACCTGTATACTTGGCCACAGTCTAAGAATATTACTCTGAAATCTTTTGCCTTTAAAACATGTATCGTAGTAGAGTTTTTAGGCTGTGGCTTGCCTTCCTATGTGTAGTATAAATCTTCAAATTTTTCATGTCAGTGGGTAATCACCAAGTCAGTGATGACAAATTGTGGATAGGAGGCGTTATTTTGATCTTACGCGAGACTTTCTTATCATCAATTTTAATAATTTGCCGAACTGCAAATTATATTAAACAAAAAGAACACTGCTAAATAAGAAATCACACAAACATTTAAAAAGTTGTCTATATTTTAGCGCGTGTCACAAAGAAACAAAGCGATTGGAGATACCTACTCGTAGTAAATCCAGCAATAATACTACTCTGAAACAGAGAGGTAGAGCGGCGTTAATGAAAATTAAAACACTGGTATAAATGACTCTAATTTAATAAAATATTTGCATTTTTACGATCTTCGATTGACAATAAATCATAAAAACACTAAGGGACTGTTTCTCCACCTCTGGATAACCGCTAACCGCCAAATGAATTAAAAAATGGAATAACATTTTGTATGAAATTATAATATATTATAATATCATTATAATATCAAAAAACCTGTGGTGAACAGGCCCTTACAGATTTAGTTCTGTCAAAAAATCAACTACTCCAAAGTCAATGGCACAATACAATGGCATAGTTGACAAAGGTCTATTAACTAGGTACTATTTTGTACTACTGCGGGTAAAACTGCGTACATCGATTTAGTGGTACAGGTGTGCGTGTTTTTCAGGTTAACAAAACCTTACGAATGGGAAAAGAAGCATTACAAAACTAGTATTACCTACACAATAAGGAAGCGATGTGCGATTAATACTACGTTTAATAGTGTTTCCCAAATCAGTGTTCTCTTGGTAATTTAAGGGGCCATAAAATTCTTAACGCCCGGTAGTCCCGTAGTAAGCAGGCAGGCGTTAAAAACATTTTATCTTTCTTTTTTGACGAAAAAGTCTATTTGCGCTAAGAACTATATTAGATGGATGTTTAATATAATTACGTTTTAATATCATTGACACATTTCTTTATTGTTCCGAATAAGCGGCTATAAAAATGCTTTTACGACTTCACACTATGGACCCTGCCAGGATATATGCTTTGAAAATTTATTGACGGCCCAATTGAATTTATTGTCAAAACTAAAAGTTTTATTGCAAAAATTTACATGCATGTATATTGCGAGACGAGATGTTTTAACGAGCTCAGCATTTTATTTATTACTGGGTTTAGTATGGCGTTTCATCAGTATTGTTTCACGAAAATGTAGCTTTTATAGTTCTATTCTGACCTTAATGGGTGGAAATAATGCATTAAGCGATGTAAATGAATTTTTTTTTTTTTTTTTAGGACGGATGTAGATTCTAGCTCAGGAGCTTTAGAATCTTAACCGGGCTTGGTGGCGAGGCACCTTTTGTGCCTCCAGCCATGGACACTTATAAACTAAGCAACCGCAGCTAAGGGCGTCCCCTAACGGGACTCGGACCTCGGCTTAGGGCGTTGCTGGGGGGACAGCTAGGGACAGCTGGATCTGGGTTGAAATTATTTAGGGATGAATTTAAAACTACTGGCTCGGCGCGGGCCGGCTCGAGCAAGGGACGGGGAGGGGTTTGTAAATGAATGATACACAGATGCATTTTATATATGTGAGATATTATATTACCATAGGCTGGTATAAAGATTGTGACTAACCTTGTGGCAACGAATGTGCTTATTAACCTTTTCGACGCCCATCTATATAATACGAGATGTGTCCTCCAGCGCCACGCTACAAATGTATACAAAAACGTAGGGATGGGGTTAATGTCCTATCGACAAATAATATTATAAGTTGAAATTAATGTTTATTCACCAATTTACGAAGCTAAATAAAAACTGATACCGTATTTTCATATTTTGTTTTATTTCATAAAAAAAACAATATGAAAACCTGGATATATTTACCATAATAAAAGAAAAGAATTGTAAATTTATTAGACGTGTGTTCTAGAAGGCACATCCCTATTTGTCTCCAAATGTAATCCTTCTACTTCAACATATCAAGTCGTTGGCGCTCGAGGCACGTCAAAATCCTTTCTGATATAAGGATGTCTAGATGTCGATGTCTGGTATTTTTCTTTTTTCTATTCACTGTGGTAGAGTTACACGTGCATAACCTCAACCGATTCATGCATAATTTATTTCGTTTACTTACAACAAATAGAACCAAATACAATCAATAGAAGCTAGAAATGTGGTTTTCTACGTGTTTTTTTTTAAATTAAAATGGAGGGTAAGTGACTGTTTTACGCAGATGATACAGTTTTTTTTCTTAATGGTTATAGGTGTCGCAAAATACTAGCAATGATTTTTCTTGTTTTTAGAAACTAATAGAAAACGGTAGTACATTCTTGAAACGGAAGTTGACGACTTAACGGAATGTCAAGACGACGAACTATTTCAAAATTCTGATTATTCACAATCTTTTTCTTATGATGACCTACTCAAAAAGAAACAAAATTCAAGGAAAGTGGTACATGCACAGAAGCAGTAGAAATGAAAAAGGATCCAGTACCCACTGTCGTGGATGTGCATGGATGCATTGCACTACACTAAAATGCACTAAGTCACTATGACATTGAAACCCGTCCGCTTATGACTTCACAGATTTCCTTCTATACAAGTTCGTGGCGTTGTGCGCACTGACAACTAGCCACTTTGTAAGGATGGGTTTTTCAAACGGTGTTTCACTATCGACAATGAATAGAAAACCTATTTATTCTTGTTTATGGTGAATAAAACGTAGTTTATAGTTTACAATATTTATAAAATATTATTTATTCACGTAATTTTCTTGCAACAATAGTATTTATGATCGTTTCGACGAGATGAAATATAGCGAGGTCTTCATCGTGTCCCATCACTGGCTTACTTTATATCAAGTACTTGGCGTTGGGGGCATTCAAATATTTTCTGGCGTTTTAGTTTTCATTGAATATAAAACAAACAAGAACTTATTATGTGTAAAAAAGTTAAAAATATGACTTAATACACGGCAGTTTTCCATAAAAACAAAATAAAAGGTCTTGTAAAAGTTGTAAATTTATTTTATACTATTATTACTTCTAATCAAGTAGTGGCGCTGAGGGCACGAAAATCTCGAACTTGTATACAAGTGATTGGCGTTCAAAAGGTTAATAAAGATTTATAACGTTGAAATATAAATCAATTAAATATTCAAGAGGTACATAAACTCTTGAATATTTAATTTACAATTTTAAAATTTTCATCGAGATATCACGTTTGGATTGCAGTTTTTGTTTATTATTTAAAATCTAAAGCCTGACATCATAATCGATTTTATTACTTAATTCTTGTGGGGAGTTACAGTATTATTCAAAATGGCAATTAAATTTTCCTCAAAATTTAAAACGTGGTTACATCGTTTTTTGACAACCCTTTAGATATGTGATTACGAGGGAGAAGGCCTGTTACAAACTATACCTTAATTAGCCTACTAGAACTCGACAAAAGAACGTATTAACACAAGCAGTAACAAAGCGTACGAGTTGAGCCGTGTTTGTAAACCCGACGTTGGGCTGCTGAATCCAGCCTCATTGAATTAAGTGGTCAAAGTGGGGCCGCGGACGCCGCGGTCGCACGTGTGCAGAATGCCTTATAACTAGGGTCACCCTCTGCTCCAATGAGGAAGAAACAGTTGAGTTCTATGATTGTTGAATTCTGCGTGTTTTCGAAGCTCAATAATAGAGAGCAGTTCGTTTTAGAACATCATTAAAATATTCGTAATAATAAGAAGTTCTCATTACGATGAGCACAAGTTAAGCATAGAGACATCCGTAACAGTAATGTCTCGTAATGATCGCATGATAATTATAATGTGATCTATTACACTAGAAGATGAAATTATTACTCGGTTTTCAGTTTAGATTTAACAATAATTTAATCATAGGACAGTATAAAAGGCAGGACTGAAGGGAAAACAACATAAATAAAACAGAAGTTAGGAAATTAAACTCAGATTTTAAAAAATATAAATCCGTTCATATATTTTATTCATTGCCGACACAAAAAATCTCGTTCAGTCCATAGCTTCTTCTACGGTTATATATTAACACGAATAAAAATTGCATATTTTGTCAAACTTACAAAGTGATGGTCACCCTAGTTATGACATGTACCAGTAAAAAAGTTTGTCTCGTCTCGATAGCCGCTTCGTCCGTGGTCGTTAGCTTGGCGGTTTGGTAAAGAATATGCGATTAGTACCGTAGCTGTGCACGGATTTTTTTGGCAAGTTAGTACTTAGTTTAATGTAAGTATGACGTAATCGTTTCTGTCCTACGACATGATGAATGAAAAATGTTCGTACCTATATAGTATTGCTCTACAAGATTATAGTGGCACAGTCAGTAAAACTAGAATACCTTGAATACCCATATTTGATTCTGTCACCGTAAAATTTTAACAGTTTAGTTTATAATCTATCTCGCAATATTGTAAACTTTAGAAACATTGTGAACTGTAATATACTGCTAACACTTTAACACATTATTTTTCGTCGGATTGTGAAGCTTTTAATAATAATTACAGTTGAGCTACACAAATTGATTTATAATGCTTACCGTGTATAAGAATAGGTTAAATTAAGGCTCCTATGACTAATAAGGCTGCTGCCCCAAAAATCTCAGTATCTTACGCAAAATCAACTTTAATACCAGCCCCAGACGAGAAATAGAAACAATAACATTTTAGAGTTCCATTTTAACCCTTCAGATCGATAATTTGAACTGATTCGTCAAACAATAAATATAAAAAGTATTCTCATAAGTATTTCAATTTACGCCGAATAGTTCTCAACAAGTACACAATTACTCAACGTAAAGCTGTTTAACGTTTTACAAACAAAGCGACAGTTTGCTAGATAGTTCATTTATTCCAGTGAGTATCATCTGTTGAATGAATGAAGCATTATTAAAACGTGTTCGCAGTGAAAATGCAAACAGACCCCGTATTAGTAGTTTTAAGGGGTACCATTTGTTCATTATTCACTTGTTTCGTAGACTTTTTCTAAATACGTCTAAAGAAAACTGGAAGTTATTTTATTTTTATGTTTATTTGTATTATTTATTTTGACTTATTTATTTATTTTTATGTTTACAAATAGTAACACGAAAAGTAACTTTTCAGAATGTTTCAGTCGCATCCTAAATTACTTTTCGAGAAAACATGTAGCATACCCTACGCTTCCTTAGGATACAGTCCATTTTACTGTCAAATTTTATCCAAATATATTTACTGGTTTAGGCGTGAAAAAGTGATAGACCAACAGACAGATATTTATAATATTAGTATTGATAGGAGAATCAAAGATAAATAGCAAGAATTTCAACCCATTTCACTGACATACAGAGGACTGGAGGGGATACATGCGCAAAAGACTAGTTTCGCAAAATTTATGGATTTCATATAAATTGTCAATTTGTTAGGTTAGGATGCAGAAGAAGTGAGAACTCATAGTATGACTACGGTGATATTTCGAGAATAATATGAAAAGCGTACAATGATATAGCAATGAAGCACTAGATCCAACTTTGCAGGTGTTTATTCAATAGTTAATGGTCTTAAAGCAACAGAAACAATTTCATTTTGTATTGTATTAAGTTTAATTTAGAAAGCTTTGTTTTATTAATTAGGACTTTGTGTGGGTTGTTATAAACTACGTTTTGTTTTTCAACGTCACCGTGTATCCTTTGATGTATTGTTACGAATTTAATTCATTCTGTTTTTGTATTCAATTATGTTGGTTTACTTTGTATATAAATTAATTGTGGTTA
The DNA here is from genome assembly GCA_946251955.1 of Acronicta psi. NCBI lineage: Eukaryota > Metazoa > Arthropoda > Insecta > Lepidoptera > Noctuidae > Acronicta > Acronicta psi. The sequence continues at coordinate 6,840,420 of OX276476.1, forward strand.
AAAATAATTATGACTAGCGTTTCGCCCCGACTTCTCACGGGATCCTAAATTATATAGCCTTCCTAGAATATTTTCTTAAAGTAAATGAAAATCGTACGAAAATCTGTACTGTAGTTTCTGGTATTAACCCAAACAAACACCAACTCAGCGCTGTGGGGAACTTTAATTTATTTTACCTAGTTATAGGTATAGTGATAATGAAGTGATGAAGTTTTTTTTTGTAATAGGCGATTCCTTTCGCTAAATCAGCAATATACCTATAATGGATAAACAATAAAACTACTTGTTTTAACCATAGATTATGTTAAACTGTTATTACGTTGTAGGTATGTATATCTGCAACCAATGCTTCGTTAGTCTAGTGGTCGTAAACGCGACTGCTATTAAAAGTTCGATTCACGCGTTGAGCAGAGTTATTGAGATTTCCTATGAAATTCTTAGTAGCAGCTTAGTAGTTTGGATTTGTGCTCGGTGACTAGCAATAGGCGCGTTCCCTATTAAATGGGACCTAAACATACTGACGAATTGTGGGTGCACATTAGTACATCTCTGCCGAATCATTCGACGTATACAGTCGTGTTATCCTGAACACCGCTTGTCAAAAGCACATCTAACAAAACACACGTGGAACACAGGAATCACAAATTCAACACACAAGTGTAACTTGTGCTGTACTAGTGTTTTATTTGATGTCTGAACTAAGGTCAGGTGTAGTGTAACAACTCCCACAGAACAATGAGCTCAATTTCTAGATTACATTTGCTCTGTGCGCAAGCACAAAGTTTTAAATTAAACTAAAATATCTAGTGGACGTCGCTGTTTAAGTAGATAAAACTCGAATCTAGGCAAGCGAGGTATTTTTATTAAACGAAATTAGAATTTGAAGATAACCAACTATCACGCCTGTATTGGCCGAAGGATCAGGTAGAGGTATACTAGAGAGGTACACCCATAGTTCACCGGTATGTTTAGGACCCATGCAATGGAGGGCGAGCCTATTGCCATGAAGAAGATTTTAAAATTATAAGTAAAATAAGTGTCACAATAGTTTCGAAAAATTTATTCCGTTTTCCTGCAGAAGTGTAGAACATTATCTACTCACAATCGCGCAATTTTACTGTGCTTTGGGCTATGGCCTAATCAACTGCAACGGGGCATAATTTTTTCTCCAGCCAGTTAAAACAGGTACCTAGCAGATTTAAAATAAGGTCGATAACATGTAAAGTTTTGGTACTTCAATTTCCATACGTGAGGAGTTTAAAGAATTGAAAATGTACGGTTTCTAGATTTTCTGTGGTCGAGATTTTGTAGAGCCGTTTGCAAAGCATCTTACACTGAAATGTGGTTTGTGTAGCAGCTTGGTTTCTGGGTCAGACAGTACTGTCTTATTCATAGGCCACGCTTACTGAAATAATATTATTATGCTCTTAAGGACAAAATTGTATCCTATTTTAATTGTGATTATTACTGTAATACTAGCTATATAGCGAGCAAAGGTCTCCATTAAAGTTTTTTTTTCTCAAGCACAAACACAAACATCTAAACTTTTTGTTTTGTATGCCATCCTTCCAAAAAGGTTTTACAACATTCTGTATGACAAGTTACAAATAGTGTCACATCACTACGTTTATCTAATTTATGGTCAACGTGAAATGTATTCGAATAACAATAGGTGAAAATCAGCCATATTACACAACACTGGTACCATTTAATTGTCACTACACAACAATTTACAGGTGTTGTCCTATGCCGATACCGTGGGACAGCACAGGCGCGGTGTGGTAATCAATCAAGCGCTGTCCCAACTCGGAATACAATTATGAACTTAGTCCGTGTCACTGCAGTAGTGCTGGGCCGATGTGATTAATTAGTGTTGTGTATAAAATTATGGATGTGTAACCGTTATTTTGATCCGGTTGCTATGTTGGTATTTTGGTGATCCTTATTCATACGGATCTTCAATATATTTTTGTACAAAATATTTGTGCCGGTTAAACCAAATAAACTATTTGGATAAAGCACAAAACCATAAAAAGTACTGTTATAGTAAAACTCTTTTCCACTACTGCCAGTATTACTGTTTATTTAATAGATATATTAAGCCTGTATTGCCAGTTATCAATTTTTAAAATGATCGAAAAAGAGTTCGTTTAAAATAACTGTTTTGTATTCTCTGACACAGACCTAATGAACAGAAAATATTAGACACCTAGGTCATTCAAAACATACCAAATATTAAAGATTTAGTTTGAATCAGAGTTCTTTCTTTTAGTACCTATATCTAGTTTCATGTTTTTAGGAATGATTCGCTAGATGTTGATTTTAATTCTTAAAGGTAATGCTTTTAAAATCTATAGATATAGGTACTATACTTTTTAGTGAAAAACTGTTTCATTCTCATTTTTATTGCCTATAACAGATTTACGTTCCAATGTGATTTTGGGCGAGTCTATGGTCGCGTTTTTCCAATATAGAACCCTGGGGATTAAAGTTGGGTTTAAAACAAAGCTCACTGCAAATACACTAACAAAGCGATAAAAACAGAGAATGTTTTTTTACGGAACAAAATTATTTTAATGGAAATAAAGCGATATATACTAGTTTTACTAAAAAAAGACTTAAAATCAAATTCTGTGATGGAGCATTTTTGTTAATGTATAGGTACTAATGTTATAAATGCGAAAGTAAGTAGCTATCCTTTACGCGCTGAACAGATTCTGATGAAATTAGGCGTCAGGACAGATTGCATCCTGAGGAAGGACACAGGTCACCTTCTAAAGCTCATTTAGGATGCTGGCAGAGATTGCCATATGGCATTAAGTCCGCCTTATGTGCTATTATTGTAAATAAAAGTAAAAATAAATAAATAAATAAATAGCTAGTCTTACATAAAATTCGGGAAAATCCTGTACAAAAACCATATCTAAACTTCAATTATACTGACCAGCAAGATAGCTTTAAGGATAAATGTATATAGCATACTTATATTACACTTCAATTCTGTTCATAATATTTTCCTTCCTTTTATAAGTCGATTGGAAAGATAAGGTTATATTCGGTATTTTGTCCGGTACAAATCCGTGTAGACCTATCTTAACTGCCGAAACGGCACCTCAATAACAAGGATTGGGAGCAAACGCTGGTTTGCAACACTAACTTGATATTGGCTAGTCCAATATACACGGCGTCGGATTATACATTGTGGGAATACACGATCCTACATGGAGTTTGTGAGGTACTAGATGTGGTAGGAAATGTATACTTTTTGTTGGGTTCTTTCGAATAATTACCTAGCTGCATACATCGATATGTACCTAAGTTTAACTTTACATTCCATAAAATTGTATTGAAGTACAGTTCTCGCCAAACTTATTGTCCGGGTTGAAGTTGGCACGAGCTAACTTTAACCCAGCCGTAAAAATCGAAGAAGGAAAAATATTGGATTAGAATGATTAAAAACGACAGCCTACGACTTGAGCTTTCGTTTATATTTTTCCTTCTTCGATTTTTACGGCTGGGTTAAAGTTCGCACGTGCCAACTTCAACCCGGACAATAAGTTTGGCGAGAACTGTAGAAACTCTACATTTAACATGACAACGTATTCTTGCGAATGCTTTACACCTACACTACTGGATCGAATAAGTTTTATTATCTGTTGTAAGGCGGGTCAACATATAGGCAAATTATCACACTATTGGTTGTGAATCAGTAGGTACATAATGCGGCCTGTCTCGTTGATCTGGCCGATCCAACTCGAGTAAAGAGTTGTTGACTAACCCTTCAGGAAATATAGACGTGATGGTATGTTTTATGTTTTTTGTAAACATTTTTAAAGATGTAGGTACTTAGCTGTATCTTTTCTTCACTAAAATGTGCTTCTGCTCCTCATAATTAACATTTATGCCATCTCAATACATTTTATCGTAATTTCAAATTGAGTCTTGTTCTTCGAGAGAAAAAAAATACCACCAGGAAAAGTACAAACGAAAGATTTTTTATTAAAGTCACCCCAAGCGTTACGAAGGTTCAACCTTTTTATATTTTGTGTCCTGTGGTCCTGCGTAATTACAATCTGCCCTGTCCTTTTAAGGGACTTTGCGTATCAAAAAGTTAAAAATGTCAGTCGTTTGTTTAATTTAATTTAAAAACTTGTCTGTTCTAAAAGGTATGTTCTGCCTGTCATGAATGGTTTTGAAATGTGGATGTGTGCATCTACATAACCCTACGGCGATAGGTCGCTGGGGTGATAGTATGTTATACAGGTGATTTTATTACCTTATCCTTCTAGCAGGTGAATCAGACCACTATATACTACCCATATCTAAAAAAAAATACATTTAATTTTTCATTTTTACAATCCATTTAATTTCATATGCAAAGACAGCGCGGACGTTGAAATTATTCTAGCTATACTAGGTATTTATCTATCTGGAGATAGTGAGTCCATAAAAGCTGCCGTTATCGCGTAAGTGAATGTATGACGGTGATATAGCCTGTATAATATCAATGTTTTTGATATACCCTGTATAATATCAATGTTTTTGATATACCCTGTATAATATCAATGTTTTTGATATACCCTGTATAATATCAATGTTTTTCAAAACTGAAATAACCATCATAGTAAAACGTAAAAGAAATAATTTCAAAGGAAAGCCATAACTCGACGCTACTTCTATACTAATTAAATAATATTAATTTCAAAACATGGAACCCCTACAAGACCGCAGCAATAAACGTTCACGAATGTTTGGCATCGTAAACCAATGAGGCGGTGTATTATTGCAAATAATTGCATGTGCGACCTAATTTCAGCCGGTGACTTGTTTCATATAAATGTCATGCCTGAGGCTTCCAAGTGCTATTGTGCGCATTAAACAAACCTTTAATGCGCATTAATTTACCGATATTGGTTCCGCTAGGCTACGACACTATTATTATTAGCACTGTAATTACTTGGAACTAATTTATAACCCTATTTGGAATAATATTTTAAGTGTAATTTAGATCAGATCACAATTGTATTTGTATTTACACCACAAAGCTACAAAATAAACTAACAGGCAGTTCTTAAAGAGTAAAATATTTTAACTTTGTGGTTGAAGACATTAAATTATACTACTACCTACGTAAATTAATGTTTCTGTTTATTATGTTTATGATTACAGGATTTATTGATTATTATCTACACTAATATTATAAAGAGGAAAGATTTGTATTTTTGTATGTAACGAATAAACTCAAAAAGTACTAGACCGATTTGAAAAATTCTTTCCATGTTAGATAGCCCATTTATCGGGGAAGGCTATAGGCTATATATCATCACGCTACGACTAATAGGAGCGGAGTAGTAATGAAAAATGTTGCAAAAACGGGGGAAAATTATTTATTATATATTTCGACAAACTGTGCTTTGCTGATATGCTTGGGTCCCTGTAATAGCGGGCAAGCTTACTAATTTATTGAAAAACGCCATCTCGCTAAAGATAATGCATGCGAAAAATTCTGTTGATCACTTGGTTTTAGAAGGTTAAAATTTTATTTTTTTAAGAATTGGGTTCTATGATCACGACTTCAAATAAAATCATAAATTTAATTGGTAACCCCTACAGACTTTGTCTAGCCGTCTACACATTTATAACACTCGTGTGTGTAGTGATCTAACTCCGTATCAGAACAGGGGTCTTGTAAAGTTCAAGACTTTGGGCAAATAAAATTGAAGCAATAAAAGAGAAATCACGCGTAAATTCAGTTGTACTCAATTCATTTCTTTTTACTTTATTTTTTTCATTACAGAATAATTCAAGCCGTAGAAACACAGATAACCTCATAAGGTATTTAGTTAAGGTACTAAAAGGTATTTAGATGTATGAATGAACGTGAACGGAGCAAAAGAGTTATTCAAGAATCATAGCAAGTTGCCTTTTTGTGGTTACTGTTTACCCTATGGGCAAAAACGCTTCAGTGTATGTAATAATTTCTTATGTTTTTTTGTAGCTACGTCAAAATTTTCTTTTAAAAAACTAACAATCATAAGTTTAGCCAGAAGTCACTAAAGTCACACTTACAGTTCTCGTCAATTTTATTGTCCGGCTTGAAGTTGGCACGAGCTAACTTCAACCCGGCCCGAAAAATCGGAGAGAGAAAAATATTGAAGTTAGCTCGTGCTAACTTCAAGCAGGACATTAAGATTGGCGAGAACTGTACTTTCATCTATCTTCAGTTCCAATAGACAAGGTTTAAACGTTCTAGTTGAATTTTAAAGAATTTTATCTATCGTTATTTCAGCGACGCAAGTTATCCCAATAGAAACAAAAAAAAATAGAAACAATGTCATGACACATTGACACCTTGTCAGACACAAAAACGTTTATCAAAATAATGTTGTATGTCGTGAATATCAACACCCACGTAGCTTTCGTCACGGACCATTTCCAATTACTCAAAAATCTTTGTAAATGCATGATTCTCTGACGCGAGCAATGCTGAGTCGACGATATCGCGCCCGCCAGAAACAATATTTTAGCGGTTTAAAAGTATAAAGAGGAACGTGAGCCGTGTGTACGGTTGAACGAGTGTTAGACAGAGTCGGCAGTATTGTTTCTTTTTCATTGGGGTAATGGTTACTAGAACGTTACTTTACGGCTTTTCCTTTTTATGACCTGGGTCTCTAGCACTTTCCTTAGGTTAATGTTAGCTTTAAATTCGAATTTCGGGAAAGGTTGATTATTCTGAAGGAAAATTTATGTTTTTTGTTTTACTCAAACCTAGTAAAAATATCTTCTTAGCGATAGCGGCAGAGGTAGTTTTATTAAGAAAATAATAGCAATATTAATATTTTATCGAGCGTTTAATAAATAAAGTGTAGCATTGTAGGTACCTAAAGAACTAAATACAGCCAATAAATTCGTAAAAGTGGCAGAAAATAAATAATGAACATAAGAATTTCCAATTATAATTAAAAATATAAATGTTATATGGCCTGTTTCACCACCTCTAGAGATAGATGAATTATAAAATTTAAGAAAAGGAGGTCATCGAAATCGGCCCCAATGATGTACCGAAGGTACACTTATTGGAAAAAGTAATCTGTATTACACTGGTTAAAACTCTAGTTGTACCTTTTTAATGTTGACTGGGAGATGAGAAAAAAAACTTTTAATTTGAGAAAAATTTGGGCACACCGATCTGTTTCGTAATGATTTCATAGTAAAAATCGTCAGTGTCAGTTTCGGAATGTCAAACGCACGCCATAGTGATTTCACGGTAAAACTATCAACTTGACAGTTGTCATGTACCTCCGGTACAAATTTGGGCTGAGTTGTATGGTAACGGGAATTTATCGGGAAAACAGGTCGTAATTCTTTTGAATGTAATTTTCTTTAATTTTGTGCCTACAATGTTCTTTGATAATATTCAAAGAGCTGATAACTCTACAGGTAGCTATAACCTACTTTGAATTTTTGAATATTCTTCATCTCCTATTTGTACTCGTACTTCATGATAGGTTTATTTCCACTTCAAATATAGGGGTAGTTGTAGATATAACAAGGGAGTAATTAGTCAGCTATTGTCTTGTTCATACAATAAGTTAGAAGGGTCAAGTAGGACCTTTCCCACAGTTGCTCTAACAACTTATGCGGGTACTTCAATTAAATTGCACTTTAAACGTGGAACTCACCGTTCATAGAATTTAGTTCAGAGGATATGTCTAGGTATACACTTGTATATACCTGACTAGCTGTTCCTCGCGGTGTTACTCACGTTCATCTATTTATCCCAATCCCGTGGAAATATCCCAAAATCCTTTCTTGGTAGATTCCACGTTAAAATATCTGTGTGCCAAATTTCAGCCCAATCCTAGTCTGTCCTAATCCTAGAAGCAACTAGACACCATTTATTGTTTTAAAATAGGTACCCATTTTAGTTTAATTGCCTGTTTACTACTAATTTCGATATTTTCTTCAGAAAACACTCAAATAGTCATAACTTTTAAGGAAATCAAGTTAGAGCTCTGCCCCAGAAAAATTTTTTGCTGCAAATAACCCCAACTATCGCCCTGTTTCGTTTGATCCACGATTTTCTGCCCACCTTGTATATATAAAAGGCAAAAGTGATTATATATATAGATGTAATCGCTTCACAAAAATACAAGTAACAGTACTGGAATTTAAAAGAAATAATGTAGTGTTCCATCTAGGCACTCTAGTTTGATATTTAATTTGATGTTGCAGATTTTTAAAGGTTCTCTAAAAAAGTTAATTGTTTTGTAAATTATATTCAAAAAATCAATATTACCTATATATTCTTTTACTTTTCGTTGAATTCAATAATTAACATTTCTTTATAATTTCTGATTAATTTTCCATACATAGTGTCCACGACAAAATTAAAATGTTGTTTATTTGAAGCTCTACCCAAAGCCAATAAAGTCTGTTATTAACTGGCAGGTTATCATGGTCTGTTAACCCAACATTCATTACACTTAAAAACCTTCGAGCGTTTTCTAATGAAGCATCACTGAGGAATGTTAACAGCTACTAATGTGGTAAACAACTAACTTACCAAGACCAACCCCGCCCTCTTTCAGTCTTATAAAACAGTTTGCAAAGAAGAATTTTGACTGGAATCGGGGGATCTTGTTAAACTGGCCGTATTGTATGGGAATGCAATATTTCACTTCGAGATGAAAACAATCGGTAAATATTAAAAGACCGACTGAATTTTTTACGCCTTCGATGTTCTGATTTATTTTGAGGCCGTTATGAATCGATGCATTGAATCGATTCATTGGCTTTCTTTAATAACATGTATCGATTCTGAATAAATCGCTTATAAATTTTTCATGTATGTTGATTCAACATTGTCTTTTGTCGATGAAAATATGCAATTGCGATTCTTAATTAATAGGGGTATTTATTTATATACTGGTAAAGGTTTTCTTTCTTATAAAAGAATAACTGCTAACTACAGTATAATATTTTTATTTACGAATAGGAATCAAATAGTATTCAGTTTGTGGTTCATGCGACTTATAAGTAAAAGTTTCACTACTCTGCATTAGGGATCGACCCTATACGGTACTAACAAGTGCAATGGTACCGATAAAAATCACGCATAGCATTATTTTAAGTGCACAGTGCACACCCCCTACCGATATTGATAGCCTTGTAATAAGTGTTGCGTGTTTATTTGTAAACTAATTAATGACAAAGATGAATTACTGCATAGTGTACGATATGTGACTTCTAAAGACATAAAGCCTAACATTTAAATTCAATTATTCACGTATTATGTTAGTACATTAGTATGAGTTGGTTGATTAAACTTAATTGCACATTAATTATACTGCAGCATTTCAGAATGGTTGTGCTCTAGTGATATTCCTGTAGCAACCAACATGTCCAACATATTATACTGCTTTTGACGAACGCAGTACCTAATTATAAGAATAAATCGGTATAGATACGCCAAAACCAGCTTCGACAACTGCAACTCGCACATAAATTGATCATTGTTGCTTTATCAAAAGCCCCTGTTCATTGCAATGGACTTAGATGGATATTTCCTGATATATTAGCGGAACAACGGTGTAAATCATTTAGTTACTTACCTGTCATCATGCCCATTTTATCTGAGCTCCCCGGCGCAATAATATAACGTCCAATTGCACTATCCAACATCGGGACCGATAGTTAATCGATTGTGTTGCGTGGGGCCTCAAAGCTAGCTCAACTTACGTGTTATTTCGTATTACTGAGCATAGAACGGGAATACAACTTTAATATAGTATTAATTTACAGATGGAAGTACCTACAATGATGAGAAATCTTCAGTTCATAATAGCCTTATGTGCGAAGCAAGTACCTAATTACAGATATTCATTTCATTGTTATCGGTTTTTCGGAGTCGGATGATACTGAAAACATCTATATGTATATGTACTTACCGTTCTTACGTGAGGTATAAAAGCCATTCCACTCATTACGGCACACTTATCATAACAGCCAGTAGGCTATGGCAGTAGCCATCCACTGCTGAACGTAGGCCTCCCCCAAAGGATCCATCCGCTGCCAGCCACCTTCTTTAAATCATCGGTCCATCGTGTCGCAGGGCGTCCTACACTACGCTTGCCTAAACGTGGTCTCCACAGAGTAGAGTGGAGGCACACTTATAAGAATAAAAATATCTCAACAAAAATTACAAATTTCATCTGCCCTTAATTATAAGTTATGTCATGATATTAAACTAGTAGCATTGCACATTAACCGCTGCTTTTAGAGCTCAACCGTGGAACAAACGCTGTATTCACGCAGAGGGACGTTATCACGTTCCGTGTCCCAACGGGCAGGAGGGCCGGTTGCGAGGGTAGACAGGTTCAACTAATGATGCTAGCTTGCACACATTTTTTTGTTATGTTGTTCTGTATGTTCGCTATGTAAGTACATATATACGGCTTTACTAAGTACCAATGATCAATGTTGAGAACAATTTCATAGTTACATCTGTCTATAGTCTGTTAAGTCTAGTGGAAGACCAAACACTTAGAAGAAGTTTGTGGAGAAAAATAGGTTTCAGCCTCTAAACTTTTTAAATTAAATTTTTCGGTCATGAAATACTTGAGGTCGTGTCAAAGGAGGTCATCGAAATCGGTCCAAATGATGTACCGAAGGTACACTTATTAAAAAAAATACCCTGTATTACGTTGGTTAAAACTCTAGTCGTACTTTTTTATGTTAACTGGGGGATAAGAAAAAAAACTTTTAATTTCAGAAAAATCACGCCATTTTGGCACACTATTATCTTTTTCGCAATGATTTCATAGTAAAAACAGTCAGTGTCAGTTTTGGAATGTCAAACGCACGCCATTACGGCACAATAATAACAGTTTCATAGCGATTTCATGTTAAAAACTGTCAACTTGGCAGCTGTCATATATACCTGTGGCTTTTCTTTCTGACAGACTACGAAAAATATATGAGGAATTTCACACGTAAGAAAGGTGCTATTTATTAGTGCTAAAATCAACTCATTACACTGTTATAAATTCACAATACATCTATCAGTTTCAATATTTAGTAAGTGAAGAGAAAATTAAATCATTCTACATTCCGAATAACTAAACTTGTTAATTAAAAACGAGCGTTAAAGCTTATTATTAAGAGAATGCAATTAAGATGTTACAGCTATCAAGAAAATAAAATATTAAAGCGTTGACGTAAAATTTAAAGGTTACTGGACAGTTAAGAGGCCTTAGGCGCGACCTACTGTTCATTATGGTCTATAAAACAAAGTGAAATTATAAAATTTAGTGGAAATTGCAAGGTTTGCTCGAGAGCCTCGAGGCTGAACTACCGGGCGCTGACATAGTGTTGCCAAGATCGACCAACTTTTACAAAATAAAATGCTTAATAATATTTTAAAGAGAAACCGTATATTAACATATCATTATTCATGTATGATGATGATACAGTACTGTGACTAAAAGAGTGATGATATTGAAGAAGGCCAAAAAAGACGGATGGATTGTGTTTAGGTCGATATCATGGAAAAGGAATTGAATAAACAGGTAACGGCTAACAGGGATGAATGGAAGAAAGGATAGGCTGCGCCAACACCAAATAAATTGGGACAAGGCCAGGAAGATGTTGATGATAATGATACAGTGCCTTTTAATAGGTTACAGTGTTACTCTTTTCCAAACTAGTAGGTGCTTCCTAAACGAATTAACTCCGTATGTTCAAATATCATTCTCAAATATTCTTAGATTATTTTCTAGATCATCTTCCACAACACTTGACTAACGAATTTCCTGCTTTTCATTCTCAACATCCACAAGTATCATGAGATCATAACTGTGCTTCTATTGAAGTGATTTGATCTAAGTCAATGTTTGTCCGAAGATAATACGCAGTTGAGAATCTCGCGGGTTGTTGTCGAACGCCGCCTTCAACGCTTAAATAACACGCTGACTACCATAAAATATGAGTGGCCATCAAACCACTTGAATAATGCAAAGGGTATACTTCCGTCATCTTCCTTTCTTCATACTTATCTTCAAACGCTTCTTTTGTAAAAATGCAAAGAATATTATAAAATATTTTAATTTTGTGGCCTGGCTTGAAAACGTAGTCCAAATTTTTTAAATCAATGATAACGATAAATTATGTTCATATATATGAATTTAAATCAAGACATCAAATTGAAGGAGTACTAAATTTAATTATACTTAATAGCAAACCTTATTGATAAAATACTCCACGCAAATATTATAAAAAATAGTTAGTAACCTATAAAGTACTTCATAAACCAATCAGACCTGTAAAAACGAATTTCCTTAAATCAACGCGAGTGATTGATATTTCGATCGGCTATGTATGAACCAATACCTATTAAGGAAGTATTGGAGCTAGATTGCAGTCCTATTGAACGAGGGGCAGACATCATTAGGTTAATTGAATTGACGATACTATCGCAGGATGGATAAAGCTTATCACAAGTATCGCTGTCACGACGAGATCAATCGTCTGCCTCGTTACTGACTCTAACGATAGCAATCGGAATAAGGACTTTTTGCCCTTTTTAAAGAGTTTTCCTTTCTTTAAAGGTGTTATTTAGAAAAACGTCAATGATGATTGTACCCTTGCGATTGAGCATTATTATTGAACAGACAACTATGGTTTGAGACATTTATTTTCTCAAAAGGCACAACAAAAAATCACTTAAATATTACAAAAATCACTTAAATATACAATAAATAGAACTGAATATAAAAATCTCAATTTCATTATTATTATTATAAGCTTATATTGCTATGTTTTAGTTTGTTTTTATTCGTGATCAGGCCTACGCTTGACCACCAGCGCGCCTAATGTTAAGCAAGTTAGTAACAAATGCAGGCAGGCAGACATATCTTTGATTTTTAAGGTATTTTTACTTAACCTCGGAGGAAGAAATGCTCTAGCACTAAAACTTATAATAAATATTATGTTCCTTAATAATACCATTAGTGAAGAACATAGTAACGAAGTTTCCAAGACCGCTAACAAACTTCTACTACCTAAAGATGCTATTTTGAAGTTGAAAGTAAAGAACGAACATTTTGTTTGAATCGCTTAATCCGCAAAGAAAAGCTACCTACGTTAGAATACCATACTCGTAACATAACAGTTAGAAGATGAAGTTATGTTTAATCTTTGCGGTCGTTTCGTCTTATGAGGTAATAAAGCTTGGTTTTCAAAATTTACAATAGCATTTACAAGTTGCAATATTTATTATTGTGTTGAAAAAATATAACAATTAAAACTCGGCTTAAAAAATGTTTACCAGAAATTCTAGAAAGTTTTTGTTGATTCCTTGAACAATATCAAACAAAATTAAAGGTACCAGTTACAGTAGAATTGTATCCACAAACTTGAACTTGAAGTTTCACACTTCAACAGCCCTTAGGTCTTGGTCATGTCGACCACGTTGTTGATAAAGGCAAGCTATGGATCAAAGATCAAACTCGTGAGCAAACCAGCGTCAGTTAGTTTCTTATAGTACTTAATTAGTTATTTTGGTGTACTTAATAGTTACTACTAACTAGTAGTAGTAGATAGTATGTTAATTCATGCAATGATAGAAAATTATGTCTTGAGAAAATAGAACACATAAGATACCTACTTTCGATATTGTGAAACATTATTTGTTATACCATCAGTTTATATTTTTTAGTTTTCTTCATTGTAATCAAATTATCAAATCACAGATTGTTCACTTATGACACTTTTTTAGTAAATTTCTAAATCTTTTCATATTAAAAATTCGGGAACATCCCTGTTTCCCGTATAGAATGTGGTTTGTCAGCTGTCCATATTAAATATAGCGTGAGACCCTGAAAGCAGTACCTTCGTCAAGAGGGGCCACTCTTGACGTAGCAGAGAATCTTTTCAATTTGATCTGAGACCCTGATCAGGCGTATATTGAGTCTCTAGTGCCTGATTTGCATGAAACTTATTAAAAAAAGATATTTTGAGTTCAATTTGAAGAAATAATAACTTTTCAATGTTGATTAATGGTTTCTTGATTTATTATTTTTTTATTTTATCGCTCAGATATGATTTTTTGTAAAAGTTATAACCTTTTAATAAGAATATATACTATAGATAATACTTCTGCCTCTTAAAGAAATACAAATATCCTAATCCTCACTAATATTACAAAAGTGAAACTTTATTTGGATAGCTTTTACTCCTGTTACACTGGAACTTGGAGTGGAGGTTATTTATATTCTGGATTTACATCTTGGCAACTTATATTAAGCTGAAATTAATATCAAGATGAAACTTAACATGTAAATAATACGGATATGACTTATTTGCAAAATATGTAGAATTATAATTATTGAGCTTGAACAGAAGGTTTTCATGCAAAGCCTTTATCTTTGAGAATTCGATGAACATGACACAATTACTTTAAGAGTAGGTTCATCTTTATCGCTTTAGATAAGTTTGGAGCAAGCACAAATTCTGTTCAATATAGAGGTAGACGAGTATTGCTCGACGACAAAATACAGACTTCTAAAGGTGACTTAACGCCATAGTAAGGAAATTTTAGGATAGTTAGGTTTTAAGGTGTACTATAACATAACCAGAGGCCACAATATCTCATCTTCGGCACCAGATAGCGACGAAAAAAATATTTCATGGTGCGCATGATAGGCGTGCTGTTAGTGAGCGATATACGCTTTGTATGTCAAATATGTTGTGTCAATAAATTTCTTAAAATCCAATAACACTACTCTACCTGGGCATGTAATCTATGCCCTTATGCTCAGCAGCCTCGCTGGTAGCCACTAGATCGATGAGGCAGATAAGATTTAAATATGTAATATTATAAGTAAGTACAAGCCCACATATGAGTTTAAATGTTGCAAAACCATAAAATTTCCTCTCATCACAGGGTTGACACCGTAAATTTAAAAGGCTTTATACGTGGGGTTTGTGGGGCACCCCTCCATTACCATAAAATTACGTGATATCACTTTCTTTTGATGTGTCGTAAAAAATAAAAACGTGAGTTGCACAGTAAACTTTGAGGATTACCCCTTGCGGCGTTGTTAATTAAATTTAATTATATTACCATACTGATTTGGGTTGTAAGTAAATGGGTCATGCTACCTGGAAAACATACGTCATGTAGGAATTTTATCATACAACATTCTTGAATGTAAGACGAATGATTCACACGATTCATCTTGCCTTCCGATGGTAGTGTGATGGATAGGTGAGAAATAGATAAATGAAAATAAAGAAAAAGAAAGAAGGAGTATTTAATTCTTCAAACATTACAATAGTGAAAGTAATCTGTCTGTCTCACGCGTGTATCGCTAAAAATTTTTCGCTATTTCTATGAATTTCTTATAAGTATGTAGACTCGATCGTCACAATAATCACTAAAACTAACATCGCAGTTATTGTATACTCCGCCATATGGAATATAAATTCATCTCGTTGGTAATAACGCGTTCATAGATGGAACGGATGATATAGTAATTTGTCAAGCGCGCTACGAATGCAAATAGGAGACGACGGGTGCGCACGCGCCAAGCATAGGGTCCTTAAAGAGGGACTTAGTGCGTGACCAAATGTGCATTCAATATCGTCACCCGTATAATATGTCATTCAGTTTGACGTATCGGTACTTGTGGACGGTATTGGTAATTATAGTAGGTAATTTTTCTATCGCTGCGAAAGCTCAGTCTGCAAGATCTCGAGTCGTGGATATCAAATCGTGGATTAATAAAATAATCTGACTAATGTTTCGATTAAGATCAAATTCAAAGTACAGTTATTTTAATTTATACAATGCCATATTATACAATTATAATAAAGTTTAATGGTTAGGACAGCGCAAAAATAAGTTAACGTTAAGAAATGAAAAAATAAACGCATACTTACCTAGTAGTAAATTCAATTTTAAAAGAATGGTTCAAGGAAGGTCACAAACTCACAAATAACATTGGCTGACGTTGAGTCTTTATTACTGTTACTTATTGAATATTTAGTATATTTTATCTGTTATAATTGTTGTTTTCGTTTCAATAGGTACTTGCGTGTGGTAATCTTGCGTAAAAAAGTAAATAATAATTCTACTTATTTTTTTCCGCTGTAACTTAACAATATCGAACAAAAAAGTATAATTGTTGGCA
Source organism: Acronicta psi (assembly GCA_946251955.1). NCBI lineage: Eukaryota > Metazoa > Arthropoda > Insecta > Lepidoptera > Noctuidae > Acronicta > Acronicta psi. The sequence continues at coordinate 6,856,613 of OX276476.1, forward strand.
TTCATTCACACGCTACCCCGACCATTATCGCCTTTTTAAACGAACCTCGAAAACTGCCACACAACGAATGTTTGCGTCATAAATAATAATTTGCCAAAAGCGACCAAAATAAAGTGAAAATTCGTATCGTTTTAACATTTTTCGCCTAAACGAAAAAAATAAAAACGTCGCCAGTAACGCAAATAAAGGTTAACTTAAAATGGTAATTGGAATGCTGACACGATATCCACGAGTAAATATTGTATGCAAATATGTAAATAAAATTTTAAACTTTCAGTAAAAAGGGCAGTTTTTATTCGGCGTTTTCCGATGGCTGTGACATGCGCACTGCAGAATACTTAATCTTTTTTACATTTATGGAACAAATAGTATTTATTTGGCGCATCATAGATACATGTAAACTTTTATGGGCTGAGAAACTGTAATAGTTTCTATCTTTATCCATTAGGGTAAATATAATTTAATGCTTGAATTTAACTAATATATAAAAACAATCTGTTTATTTATCCATTTGCTAAACTTTGTTCTCAATTAGTGAAATTATTGTTCGTTACTTTGCTGCTAATCTAAATTAATACCAATGAAGTTAATGTTTTAGCAGCTCAATTTACAACTAAAGCAGTTTGGGTAACAATCAAGATTTACTATTGAACGTTTGAATTAAGAGGCCGTGCACAAATTTGACTCAATTTTTCAAAATTTGATTCAATCGAGTTCTATGTTTCGGCTCGAGGTTGGGCGTAGTATCGTGTAAACAATTTTGATCTTTTCAATAATAATTATCACAAATAAATGATGGCCCGATGGTTACTGGCGCGATCGAGTTTTTGCGCTCGATAATATAGCTCAATGTATCTATTATTTTCACAGTGAAAATATTACTTTTTTGAAAATATAAATTTACGTTCTGTTTAAAGGATAACTTAAGTTTAATACACTATTTTTTAATTTTCGTAAAAGTGCCTCTATAAAATAGAAAAAAATACATATTTGACTGGAAGTTTTCCAAAAATAACATTATTTCATCATTTTTTTTTCTGGTATATTTTGTATAAAACTTGAAAAAAGTAACCTGGCTCTCTAAAAGAAGAGTATGTACTGTATTTCATACATATTTTTTACATTCATAATTACTTATAGTTTCTTGGCTAGCGACGATCAAACGTCACTCGAACGCAACTTTTCGGAAAAAGAGTTGTCAATATTCGTGATTTACCACTAATATGGAAATAATTTAAAAAATCCACTTAACCTCTCTAGCATAAAAGGAACTTTTCTTTTCAATTCGTGGCTCAGTTTTTATTTTCCCCTATTCGGTTCCTTGCAATCGATGATCGAAATGTATCAAAATGGGTCGATTTGTAGGACGGACCCTTAACAATTTAACTGAAGATTCTTTTGTTAGATTTGTAAATAGCACATTCAGTACTTGTAAAATTTATGTTATTATAATAGCAAATGGTTAGTATTCAAAAGTCGTCAAGTCAAAAATGAACATAATAGAACGTTTTGTTTTGTTTATCGACCTTCATTGGACATTGGAGTGGTAAATACATACCAATATTATTGTGTACTGTATCTTTGACCGATTTTTAACAGTTTTTACTCTAAACATATAAACAACAAAACAAAAAGCGCATTTAATAAATTGTGATACTTAATAAAGCTGACTAATCATCCCTTTAAAAGAAGGACCTTTTCATATCAATATTTTTAACATGCTGTCAACACACTCCCTCTAGAAAAACAATATAGTCCATACTAGCAGTCTGTTTCCCTATAAATCCCAATATATTCTTGAAAACGGGATTTATGTCAATGAAGTTGAAAATCGTCCCCTCGGCAGCGCATATCAACACGTCAATATATCAGATCGGGCCCGCCATTTGTCAGTTATCGCTATTTATAGGGCAGATACGTTGCCCAATCGATATGCAACAATGTATAGGAAATGTGTTTAGCACATTTGTACTTGATAGTTGTGATGTTTGGTGCAGCTGTCCTTATAATTGTTTGCTTGTTATGGCTAGCTAGATGATTATAAAAGAAAGTTTCATTGGCGACAAATAAATAAATTTCGTATTGTTTAATGGAAGCCGAAGGTAATATTTTAATAAATATTTTAATTTTGCTTACAATATTTTAATTTTGCCACTTAACTTTGTCCTTTATTATTTTATAAAAGACCACAGTATTCGTCCATTCATACAACAGAGGAAATCGAAGTATATGAGACTTTTCCAAATTCTATACACAAGTATATAATAAAGATCGGTTATATAATGCCATATTATTACAACATATTTTTATTAGTGCAGATTGTACTCTTAACCGCCGATCATGCATAAACTTAGATAAAGCGTAAGCGAACGAAAACCTAAAATACTTGTATCTACTATCTTACAATTAGTAGCTACAATTTGCATAAACTTCCAATACTCGTTATCAGCGAACCAATACACTTCGCATAACACATAACACACGAACTTGCTAATAGCCATTAACACGTGGCCAGTGCATTAATCTCTCATCTAAAGTAATCCACTACGCTAAGATAGGGTATCAGCAATTCAGTAGAGGCGTGCCGGACTAGGCAATGGCGACTAGCGAAATTGGGACGGTTTAATAATGGACGATGTGTCATTTTCGATTGTGTGCACGCGATCTTATTTTGTGTTGACTTTTAGTCTAGCTATCGATAGATCACACAAATAGCGCAATTGCTGATCGATCGCGGCTTCTGAGTCGTAAGTTCGATACTTGCCAGACTCAAAATATGTGTAGTACCTACAGGTGATTATTCCAGGTGAATTAAAAAGTTCCTAGAAGTAGATTTGGATATACTTAAAAGATTACTTCAATTAAGCCTCAGCCTAAATATAGCTTAACATGAATCTATTAGGTACTTTTTAAAATAATATCATTAAACATTATACTTCCCTTGACAGTCCGGTAAAAAAGAGTTGTTACATTTTCAGATCGATCCTTAAAATTGTCTGTACCTACATAAGAGGTCGGAGATTGGGCTTATGCCCAATTAATGGCAGAAGGATCATTCCACATTACATATGACCTAAAAACTTATTGGTGAAACGACTAAGTTTTAGGGATGATACAGGTCAAGTTTTAATATCGAGTTCTTTGGAAAAAGAACCTATATTATTTTATGGTTTGTTTCGGGATAAACGCAGACGAGTCACTGATAAGTAGTTATTTGTTGATAAAAATTGTGTACACATTTCAACAAATCTTCGATAAAATTGGCTCCTAATCCTTGAATGCCCCGAAACACAAACAGCCCTTACAACGCTCGTAAGTTCCTAATTCCCGCACTAGTTCTGATACAATACGCCGATATCATTTATGGACGAGATGGGTTCCTCTGATAATTACACGCAGTCGGGTAATTGATCACAACTCATAGAAAGTCGTTAGTCTATTTAGATTTGGGTCGCATAAATTATTTGTGATAATAACGCGTACTGGAATATGTTTTGTTCGATCCTGTTTCGTGCTTATCGTTTCTATATATAATGTATTGGAGAGTTTGGAACTAGTTTTATCGTTTTAGGTACTTATTTGGCTGGCTAGATTTGAGAGGGTCATTCAATATTTATGGCAGTTTCTAAACTTTTGTGATCCCTAAAAACTTAGATCTTAGACTTATCCGTGTTACGATTACATTCAAATCCATGTATAATTTGTTCCGCCGATGTTGTATTTCCAACACTTTGGCCTATAAAACATAAAACCACAAGGGCACATGCATAGGTACATAATACCTCAATGAAACGGCAAAAAGCGGAAACATTCGTCGTAAACCAACAAGTCGCAATTACAACCCTAAAGATTAATCAGGAAACGCCCAAGTAAGCGTTTAACCAGCCCAAATTACTGCGAAAGGTACACCAACATTGTGATCAATTAAGTTGATAGCCGATTGAGTACCCCACTTTGCTATACCTACGGTACCTTTGCGCAGTGGGTGCGACCGCAAGAACCCCGAATTCCTGGCATGTACTTGGAAAGGAACTTTAATTGTCTCGCTAGCTGGATGTAGTTTAACTACAGTTTTCATTTAAGTAAATAGGTGACGTTATTGTACGGTATATTGTTATGTTCGTGAGGTAAACAAGCTTTAGTCTCCCATTATCTTGTCGCAGAGCATCTTCCGAGGTACTCCATATCATCATGTCAGCCAAAAGAGGTTCACTGATCAAAGCCCTCCCCCATAGACATTCACAAGGACCATTTATATGTATCCGAGGGAGTTCCAGCGGCCTTTACTAAGTCCTCTGGCCATTTCGCTAGAGGTCGTGCCACGCTGCGCTTACCAATCCTGTTGAGGTATTTAATATTATTCAATTCTTCCCATTACGGCCCATAGCAACGTAGCGTAGCGTAGCTTCTTTTATGACATAGCACATAATTCACAGGATAACCTTATGGTGTACAAACAATCACTCGACTATAAAAACTCTCAATTAAAAAACGTATTTTACGCAGAGACATTATTATCCCACTAAATTATTATCATATCGAATTGTAAGAATTTTCGATTACAGATTTCTTTATGGTACAGTTCACTTGACATTTTTCTATTCATCGACAAATTCCTGATCCGTTCCTCTGTTGTATTAAAGTGCCAAGTCATATATGCCTCCCGCCATTAAGGGGCGTCAGTAGCCGCGGTGCCAATTACTCTCAGGAACACCAACATCCTAGGGGTGAGAGAAATAAACCATAACATTCATAAAAGGGATAGTGTCGTAGTACATACAATCGGTGCCAATAAAACAGCGAGTCCCCACGCAATAAGCAAAGGCGAAATAGCGCGGAAACGTTAGGGGAAACAGTATTAATACTTATGGTTAATTGTGCCAGGGCTACGCGGGTGTAAGATGATGCTTGGCGAAATTTGGCAGTGTATACATGATTGCGGGCGTGTATGACACAAACCGAAGGAATTCGAAAATAGAAATTGAAAGTGTGAGGTATCTGGAATAAAGGAATATTATGTAGCATGCCAAATCGCGCTACATAATAACAATTTACTTTGATAAACTTAGATTAAGTGTCTATGCTGTTATTTTTGAGAAAATCATAAATAAATACTAATACCTAATTATTCTTTTTTCATACTACAGGTAGGTATTTACTATACTATGCTTTTTTAACAGAGGGGCAAACGAACATGCGTGTCACCTGATGGTGAGTGACTACCGCCGCCCATGGACATCAGCGACATTTAAATTTGTACATATAACCAGTAAAAATGAGAAAATGATACGCATTAATAAATCATAAATATTTAAAAACCAATGTGTTGTTATTCCAAATAATAGCTAATTTTTTATTACTTAAGCTATGTTTTATGCTTGTTGTAACTCAATGCCAAACTCCGAAAATAATACATTACCTACGTATAAATGAAATGGACATTGGTGAGACTACTCAAGCGCAGTTTTAGCGCTCATCCACTGAAGGGTGACTGTGCTTCCCTTAAAGACGTGTCCGGACTAGAGAACGACTCTCCGAGGTGAGATGTGCGCAGTTCATTACAAATACTGCGAACGAACCAAAGAGTTTGATGGTTATCAATTGTGTTATATTTTGAGTGTCACAACAGAATTGTAATGAATACAATACTAACAGTCATGTGGGGATGCTGACAAAAGAACTGTTAAGATCTTCAATCCTAATACAAAGCCGCGAAATAATTACCCACGAGTAGAGTGCAGAAGGCTAAGTAATAATCACTAAACTGATTGATAAATTTTTCAAGGATAGACTTCTCGTTGTCATTGCATGTATTGGTGGTTCTTCATACATCGGGGCCACTTCATTCTTTGGAGTAGTCGTAAAGCCATTGGTCCCGGTTATGATATACGAACACTTCTGACAATCGTTACTGGTAATAAGAATCCTAAAAAGGCTGACCACCAGTCAATCCTCAGGATCTGTACTGTCCAGAAATTTGGTTGTAAATAGGATTGGGATTTGGTCTGATGACAGTCGTTTCGTGTAAAATATTGATATTCAGTCGCCTCTTATTAGACTGAAGGCCGGCCCCAATATTATATCTGGGAAAGATGTAATGTAGAAGATGATGATGAGACGTCTCAAAACCAGTTTCTGGTTTCCATCAGGGATGACTACGGTCAACGCATTTAAGTCAGCACTAAATAATTTCTTAACATAAATGCCTAACACGTAGCAAAACCATTAGTTACAATATACCACTGCCTAAACGATTAAATTATTCATAATAGAGCTTTCCCACATTTTTTGGCTCCGAGAAATATTTGTTGCTGGGCCCTAAAGTTCTTACAATACGTTTCAATTTCTTAGAAGAGTATGCACTATATAGAGCTGAGGGGAGTCTTGACAATGTGTTAAATTAGTTGTCTACGTGAGACTCATCTATACAGCTTATATTAGACTTGGAACGTGAGCTGCACTATAATAAGAAATGGAAATAAATAGTTTCATCAAAATATTCTTCGCTAAATTTAGGTCTATTTGTGTTAGTATTTTTTGAGGTAACTGCCACATTGGTATAGCGGTCGCAATACGGCTGCTATGTGTAAGGTTCGAGGTTCGATTCCCAGGTTGAGCTAAGTGTTATTTTGCTATTGTATTAAATTTGAGTTTGTAATTGCGCCTAGGCCATTACCTAAAATACAAAGTGCTTTCGAGGCTTCAATTACATGGACCTAAAAGTCTCCTAGCCTGGCAGAGAATGGCGTGGTGCTATGTATGTTATGTTATGTTCTGGAAGTTCCGTTTTTGTATTTTTCCAATATTACCTAATCTACGGCCGCAATAAACAATCTCGTAAATAAACAATGATCCAATAAATTGATTTGCATTTAAGTCAGAAATTACTTTCTAGGATATTTGTTTTCTAATATTACTTGCAATAACAGTAAAGTTATTTCAGTTTGGTAAACGCCAGTATTTGAGTAAAAAAATAGCTTGAATAACTATTTTAATACAAAATGTGGCGGCTGACGGTTGACGGCGGTATTGGCTCAATGTCAATGGTCGAGTATAGGTATAATATAATGGTTCCAATATTGGGTGTTGTAATGTTTAAAAATAAAAATAAAATAAACAAGAACCAACCAAACTTGAAATCGCGAAAAAATTGCTGATCCACACAGTTATGTTCTCTCAAATAGGGCAGATTTAATTCGAAATTCCAGCGTTCTTACCATTATAAAATTTGTTCATAATTATAATTGCAAAGGCATTTTTATTGTATCTAAAAGGTTCTATAGTTTATTTTAATGCTTAAAAGATTAAAGGCCTGTTTCACCACCTCCCAGATAATTTTATATAAATTTCGTTTCATTTTTAATTTTGTCAGGTTAGTGGATACTAATTGAATGTGAATCGGGCCCTAAGCATTTTCTATATATGCTAGTTAAAACGAAATAAAGTACGGATAATCTAAGATACAATGGGGAAGTTATCAACCCTTACTCACAAATTACTGATAGAACCTACCATAAATCTACAAGTATCAAGCAAGACACACTATAGCGATAGATATTTCTCGAACGCTGACAGAATATATATTACAAGAGCGCCATGTTCATGTATGAACTTCATCGGAAGAACTGTCGATTCCACCAAACATCGTTAAGTCGACATTGACGGTTTAAGGCGCTGTACTAGATGAAGTGTCAGAATGTGCTTGTTATACTTTAGTATCTGTACCTGCGCAGACTTCCAGTTGTGGATCAAAAAGTTTTATTCGTACTTGTCCTGTGTAGATACCCGTGTTGATTACGTTCTCTTAGTCCCGGGAGAATTTATCAAAATTTTCTGTTTCAAGGATAAGTAAGGATAAGTAATACAAATAATTATTATTATTCCATCATAATTACTGTGATGTTCGACCCCTGACAAGTTACACAAAAATAAAGTGAAATACAGTTCGCCGGTATTTAGGTAGGTCCCATGTAACAAAGGTCGAACCTATTGCCGACCGGAAACAAATCCAAGCTTCCAGCTGCTATTGTCGATTTCGTACAAAAACCGATTTTATATATAAAACCTATTTTGCTTGACCTGACAATCAAACTCAGGTCCTGAGCACACTACTATATCAATGAAGTGGAAAAGGATCATGTACACAAAAAAGTCCAATTAAAACATTTCCTACCAAACTAAGATAGCTCCAATTCCAGTTTCATCTATTTTCTCATCAACTTTTTTATCTCTCCTTTGATCACAAAACGCAATTCCATCCCATTTATATAGTGAAATTGAAAAAAAAAGAATCTTTCTTCCCCTAAAAACGTCGGGGCCAGTTACGTGTACACATAATGCGCATAAAATAGACCACTCTGTCTCGTGAACAATATCCATTAGGGAAATTTTATCTTTGAGAGCAATAAATTATGTGAACCCCTCTTATAAAAAGAAGCAAACGAATGTCACCGGAAAGTTGTATTTAAACAAACTACATTACTTTATAATGACCAATTCAGTCGACAATAACTCGCGTTATGTATGATAATTTGATCAGGTGGTAGTCAAGGGGGACTTGACTAACGCCCTCGCAGTTATTAGGCGAACTAATGGCGGCTTAAGCAAAACAACTCCCGATATTGCGCCATAAAAAGGTCTATTGAAATGGGTACGCACCCCTTCGATTATTTTAAATTTCCTATTGTTGGGCATATTATTTTGAATGCACGAAAGAACAATGTGGACCCACATTCGCGTATAAAAAATCAAATGACAATAACTTACTAAATTAAATCGCCAAGAATAACAATAAATAAATATTGTAAAATCATGAATATTATTTCGATATTATTTCTGGTATTTCTTCCGTAAAGTCGAGAAACGTATAACGTATGTATAGACTGATACAATTTTAAACTTTTAACCAGTGATCAGGTATAAGTGTCGTTACTGAAAAATAACTTTGTTTCATACATGCAACCGGTATTAAGGCCCTGTTAAAATGTGGTAAATAAGTTGTTTAACAAGAATCCACTGATTTCTCGCAAGTAATTTTATTTTGCATGTAATATTTGTGGAATTCAGCGCGGCCTTTCAAAATTTTGAGACATTTTGATGGTAATCATCACTCGTGTAGCGGTACCTCTCTCTGTGCCAAGCTACTTGAAGTTTCCTTTCAATATAAAGTTTTTTGTGAATAACAAAAAGGTAGTTCAACAATAGAACCCCAAGTCATTTCTAACGCGATACCCAACAGCGTCACGCCTTCAATTCTTTTTTCACTGAAAAGAAAAATGCAACAGTTCCATTCACGTCTAAGGGACGATAGCGAACGATAAATATACAACATTTATCAGTACTGTAAATATGCTAAGTGTCGCGTATAGAAGTATCGCTCCGTCCCTACTTCCTGGCTTGAAGGCGTCTGTAATAATGGATTACGAGTCTAGACGCGAGACAAAGCCGTTTCGAGCCCTTAAAGGTGACAGTGGACATGGTGCTAAGTAAAGCGGCTGTACCAGCGATGAGCGGACTATAAATAATTTACTTTAGTACTGTTTTTCGACTGAATGAAATTACGATAATTAATTAATTTATAAGCATTATGAAAAATATATTATAAATAAATAAATAATAAATATCCTGGGACATTTTTACACAGCACCATCTAGTCCCAAACTAAGCAGAGCTTGTACTATGGGTACTAGACAATGGATATAATACTTATATACTTATTTTTTGTAAATGCATACTTATAATATATAAGAAACACCCAGACAAACACAAATACTTATATTCATCACATAAGTATTTGTGTCCTGTGGGAATCGAACCCACGACCTCGTGATGAGCAGTCCGGTACTCGAACCACTAGACCACAGACGTCGTCCAATATATCAAATTATAGCTTCTCATTATAAAGGAAATCGAGCAGTTAGATCGTAAAGTGACTTGTGTTTCGGCAAAAACAGCCAAAAATAAGATTTGTTGTAAAATAAAAATGTTTAATTTAATATAATAAACACCAGTCAAAAATGTCAAAAGAAATTAAATTGTTAGTTCGTTTAAGGAATTTTACTCATTATCACTGTTTCTGAAATAATCGTGCACGAAAGTAAAATTAAAATGTCATTCAAAAGTTTAACCACCCAGCTCGAAGCACTTATATCAAAAATTAACTTTAAACAAAAACCGTCCAACATACCTGTTTCCGTGTCAAATATCAACGTGAAATGCTCGTTAAGTTTTATATACAGCGTGTGTGAACAATTGTTATTTTGGGCACATTTTAGTGGCAGTATTTTATTCGCTGTTTTATAACCACTACAATCCGACCCTTTGCTACGCTATGCGTGCAGCCAGCGACCGGCCTAAGATTGATGGTAGGTTCACATGACATGGTTCGCCCTGAGCGGAGCTACCCTTTTGATGACTTCACTAACGGTTATTTATGGAGAGGATTTACTCTGATCCCCGTTTAAAATCCGCGCTCTCAAAAATTTAAATCCAATTTTAAATAGAGCTCTTTGACCCGATTGGGTTTGGTTTGCGGATTGCTGGAAATCTTACAAAGATTAATTTTATTGTTTTTTTTTCAACAGTTTTTCACGTTTTCCGCGGGCTAGCATTGAACAATTAATTTCTAGAATTTTCTGAAGTGATTCTAAACATTAAAAATTTAATCACATTGAACCAAAAACTGCACTGATAGCTCTACGTAAACCATGTACTAAATTACACGTAGTTTTACCTAATTTGGGTTATGTTTCGTACTAACCATAATTATGTGTTTGATTCTATATGTCCAGTTTAGCGGTCAACAAAAAATGCCTAGCATGCGTAGGTGCTACACTAAAATTACGAACATTATGTTGTTGAGACTGAAAACTTGCAAGGTGTCGGCATAACATTTGAAATACGTAACGCATACTACGCTTACTTTAAGAGAAGTATAAACAACTCACTTTACTCTTACTCCACAATCAACACAACAAAGTTGTTCGTTACAAATATTTTCTTATATTTGTACCAAACGTAACTTATTAAATGCGCAAGCGAAACAAGAACAAGTTAGAACACCTAGCACATGCAGTTGGAAAATTTTAAATTACAAAGAAAATAAGCTTCCGACTTGCATACAAGTTAGAAGTTTGCTGTAAACTTACATAGGATTCGTTGAGTTAAAATATAACCGCTTTGTTTATTATGTAACTTTGTTCCATGGAGATTCAAAGTTTGAAAATGTAACCTGAGTAGCGTTATCCTATGCAAGTTATAGTAGATATTGAGGTACATCTCATAATAATACATCTTAAATTTTGTTTTATTATTTGTTAATCATTTTATTATATTTACCACCTGTGTGTACATTATGGAATGCAATAAATAAATATGTATTACGAAATATAACCACGTTTAAATAAATATCCTGAAAACTGTATCTGAAAATATAGTTCAACTTAATGTTTATAATCTACAAATATTTATTATTCTACATGCTTTGGTCAACTTTTAAGGTATCTCCACATTTATCAACGTCGAATCGGTCTGAACCGATGGCGTATCACCAGCACCACACTCTATTAAAATGTAGATAGTTGTTAGCCCCATGTATGAACGCTATTTTGTCTTACATCATCCGATATGAGTCGTGCCGATAGCTGAGAGACACAATTTACACCCTTATTATTTATTATTTTATTATTATTATTGTTATTTATAATATTTAATACTTTACTGTTAACTTTAGGCTTTTTCTGAACGTGTCAACCAATTCCGTGTCAAAAGTTGGTAGATGTTAAAAAAAAAATTGCTTGATTACAATTAAAAGTTAGCCGCATTTACACGCCAACAAACCCGTGTCTGCATAATTACTTACCCAACCCCTACTCGACAAAGGGTCGATCAAAGTAGTTAGTGAAGGAGTGATGGATTTTGTTGACAAAACAGGTAACACGGCCTTAACACGTAAGCTGGTCAATGAATTGATGTAGGGTATCACATCTATTACTTAATGTTCGTTTGGGAGAAATGTTTCGTGCCCCAAAGGACTTTTTGAGATTATAGGTAGTTTATATCATTCGTAAGGATAGAAATTTATTAAGAAATTTTTTGGCTGGTTAAAGCTTGAACAATTAAAATACAAGCAAACAAATAAAGAAAGTTATTTCAATTATATCGAAGTATGGATATTGAATAAAGATCTACGCATACAATGGAAAATGTAATAATGATGATATGATAATATGTCTGATAATAGGTATGATGATGATAAAAACAATAATGTTTAGAAGAATATACATTCCAGTAAAAACCACTGGCAAAACTCTGTTAGATACAGATCATAAAGATATTATTACCATTGATTCAGGATTTCAAGTCTACCTTGTTGCCTACGCTCAACACTAAATAAAACTTAAACTACACGTCAAATTCAGTGCCATAATTTCTTTTTAAATTGTAGTATCTATTTGTAGCTCCATGTTTAAATTCATTGCGTTTAAATAGTCGGCGGGGCTGTGACGGCCAGTGACAGGCGCGCGACCGCCGCGATAAGTCCACGATGACATAACACGCGCCTTTTCAATGTGGGCCTCAAAATAGAATAATTATATTCATTATTGATCATGGAAGTTTTATAGTACAATTTTATAACTTGATATAAAAATATTTTTTATGATTAGGCAACCCAAGGCATGCGCATTTCAAAATGATCTCGTTGGTGAGGAAAACATCGCGACAAAATCTGCAAAATCGACTTTCTCAAAGGCGTGTAAATTTTACCAATTAGGCTGGGGTGGTGGACTATAGCTCTGATTTTGAGAGTACACCCAAGCCCAGCAGTGGGATCATAAATGGGTTGAAGATCATGTATCAGACGTACCCAGCAGTGGGGCCATAAATGGGTTTATAACGAAGTTTCAGATTTATAAATCCTTATGCTATTTATTTCTTTTATTTTACCTTTTTTTAAATGGCTGCTATACCTAGATACGTACAAAAAGAATAATCTATAAAACAATAATTATGCAAAAATATTTATTGATATTGCTGCGTATTTAATAAATACAATTTGTATTTTAAACTTTTGTACACTATTGTCCGTTGACAAAGCCATTCCAAGTTTCAAAATTATTGATATCACATCAGGACCACCCTTCCAAATTACAGTGCCAGTCCTGTCTAGACCGCAGGACGGATTGGACGCGTGTACGTGAACAGCATGCTTTCACAGCTCGTTTGGCCGACAGAATTGGCGTGTTATAGGAACGAAGGCGATTTCAGATTGCACACGTAGCAAGACAAAGTGTAGCTATTGTTATTGACAGCCACCGCTGAGATTTCTTGGCGATGTTAAAATTTGTCCTGGCCCCATTGTTTAGAGAAACAGATTTCAGAAATGAATTAAAGAAGTTGTCTTAACCTAGGATTACTCCTACGATCTAGCATTGTTGTGACACAAACATTATTATTTAGAGCAAACAAATCCTGTTTAAAAAATCCTTTAGGATTTTGTCAACAAAACCACATCCCTTGCATATTCCCCGTCAGGTTTACTCGTCCAAGCCAGATTTATGTCAGCAAACCACAATTTTTAAAAACCCCTTCTGTATTTTGGTATTAAAAGTTGCACACTTACAGGTATAAAAACCACTCAGTTTAGAAAAGCAAAAGATTAACGCAACAACTTAGAGATAAAAAGTAAAAACACAAGCCGATTGTGGTGCGAATCAGCTTAGTCGCCCTCCGCTTTTCCCGTATAAATGTATACGAATATAGAAAGTATTTTAAGGGGCTCGTCCCGTTGCTTATAAATGACTGCAAAATCAGGGAGCGGAAAAATTACGGGCGTGATGGTTTTTTTCTAGTTCGTCCTAATATTTATACACTGTAACATAGTAAGGTAGATATCTAATAATCAAAGTGCATTTGAGTTCCAAATAGAAGGTATGTATATTGGCGTAAGGTATTTTTTATTCCTGAATTGAATTTGTCAATTTAAAAAAAAAGTTTGTTTCATGGAATAGTTATTATGGCATCCTAAAACAAATGACTACGTATGTTTATTTTTGTAAGAATCTGAATTAGAATCAGAAATCATTTATTTGCTTTCAATGTAGGTGTACAGTTATGATGTTGATACAGTCATTATAATGATTATGTGGGACGTACATCGTACCTTTCGGCATGCAAATACATAAAAATTAATTTATTATACCTTAGTAGTGACATTAAAGGTTTTTAAATTCCACCGACTCTTGGTGGTTGAAATACAGGAACCACCATTTATCCTTTAATCCTGTATCAAAATAATAAATATTAAATTTTATGTCTAAATGAAACCCCAGTGGGATCAACCTTACACCATTGTCTCCCATAAACGAGGATTGTGCGGTGCATCGCGGTGGCGGGCAACGGTCCGTGCGATGTTGAGACGCCCTCGAATTGCGAGTACGAACATTAATACACCCATTCATCATGGGACTTCATAATTGAATGTCGCAACATTTTTGGCAAAGGAATTTGTTTGTAATTTCGTTTTTGGCAGTTCGGTATCTGGTTGTGGTAGGTAATTGATTTTTCTGTTGTAGAAACTGCTACATTTTAGGCAGTAGTATACCCACGAAATATTTATTGAAAAATTCCTAGATGACGACAATCGTAACTATACGTTATATATGAAATCATGATTTAAGTAATTTTATTTAGTTTTCTAAAACAATACGAATGTGGAATTCAATAATTATAAAAATAACTACACATATTATGAATTCTTACATAAAAAGCCTTATTTCAGCATGTTAACCTATGTTAGGTACAATCTTTTTGAATCGAATATTCATCTTTTAAGGTACTCAAGCACCGAAGTAGAACATAAAAATCCTATTCATTATTGAATGACAGAAGTATTGGTATAGATATTTAAGATTCTTTTTATTTAAGAGTAAACCAAAAAGTCCTCCATCAATTCTATCGACAGATAGAATCACTTCCGAATTAAACACATCGGACCGAGAGGATTTAGTGCGCTTATCACTGGACCCTTCGCCAAATGTTAAGAGATTCTTTTAAAAATAAACCAGGTCTTTCACGTAACAGCGATTTTTTGTGAAAATGATTTTTTTTGTGTTTTGTTGGCACAAAAAATATTACTTTTTTTGACTATATATTTTCTATTCTAAACAAGAATTTTATGCCAACTATTGGTATTGAAAAGCCGATACATTTATATTTTTCCTTTGTATCATTAAAATGTCGTCCTCAAGGACATCTCTGAGATAAATTATTTTTCACTGATCGATTGTTTACAAAACTTAAAGTTTCTTGGACGTTAATAAACGCAGAATACAAATAAATTTCTTATGGTTACAGGTATATAATATAATTGGTGTATGGAGCTTTTTACCGAGGTCCACCTTAAAGCTCCATGCTTAGCAATTGATTCATATTTAGAACCCAAGAAGATCCTTATAATTCTCTATTTGAATCACAATATGATTGTAGTGTAGCACATATTTATGAAAAAAAAAAAAACAATATTAAGCGATTTGTATTCAGTAAGTATCACAGAATCAGTACGAATTGTCATAGCGTATGACCTACAAGCAAAGTTCTCTCGGAAATCCGTGATTATAGCGACGCTGCCATCTTTAAAAATGTCCCTAGAAAAATAAACTAAAATATGAATATCGTGCAAAACGTACGACTTTGTTGAAAAAAAAAATCTGAACAGTGTTGCAGAACGGAAGGCCAGATGTTCTATAAATTGTAAGTTTCTTTGTTCTTAGCGGAAAATTTCCGAACTGTACAACGTAGACGGCGTTCATTATTGCTGGAAATATTAACTAAACTTTACTATTCACTCCACATGGGATATGGTTTGGTTAGGGGATGTTCTCACTTGGATCAAAATAATTATTATGCTCGTAACTTCTGTAATTTTTCTTGGTTTCATTTATTATCTTGAATTGACAAAACTACAGAATATATTAAGCTTAAATATTATTACCTATTTTTTAATTTGTATGACATTGTTCTACATTATATTGACTCTAAAAGTTTATACAGAGTTTTAAAACAAATGCTCTGAGACAATATTACTTTACAGCCGCTGTAATTTAAACGAAGCGAACTTATTTAAAGGGACACGAACATTGAGTATTGCATTGCAATGTTAGACAGCGCTTTAGCAGCTGGAGAGCAAGAGGATTGCGTTAGACATGAACACCGGCAGTATATTTATATCCCTTTGTGAAAACAGACGTATTCAAGCCATTAGCGCGTGCAACTTGCGAACTATTCGTATTAATTAAATTTAATTGTGTAGAAACGGAGTACGACATACTCCCGTAAAGACTGCAATAAAGTAACTTTACTTTCACCGTAAATTATACACAAAGCTGAATGTTCATCTTCATTTAATCGATTCGTCTTCGTTGGCCCGATGAAAATGATTTTTACAAGAAAATTAAGGCAATATTTCATCAGTTTGCGTACCTATATTTATATAGAACCGAGAGCCTAGGGGTTTCTTCTCCGTGGCATCAACTTTTTGGAACCGTGCAACTAGAGTCATATCGTTTCATACATGCTTGTAAAATGTGAAACAAAATACATTAAATTTTGAATTGAATTGAAAAAGTCTGTCTTATTATAAAATGTGCAAAAAAGTGCAATAAGAATATCAACTATATAACTGTCTTGCAAGTATTCATACATAAAACTTACATACTGTTAGTGTTATTTTTCGCCTGATCTAACTATTGCTGTTCCGTGTACCAATAGGCTTACATTTTACTTTACCTTACCGAGCTACCGTGTAGATAGCGCTTGTCTAGTACTGAGTCTCTCATGACTTGATTGTTTTAAAATTTTTTATTTACGTAATTTTTATACCTTCGAAACCCAAACCCATTTCTATCATTGCTCAATTAGCAGCTAATAATACAAAAAAATTATTAACCGGAACATAAACTGCACCATATATCGCCACATTAAATATATTTCATCTTAAGAACTTAATCTCTCGAATATTTTAAGTCGCATTTAGGGGATCAAAACTCAATTAGTATTGTTAAGGGGAATCGGCATGCAACATCTGGCGACGAACACTGATGACAAGTTAGCCTTAGGGAATGGGTGAACGAGTCAAATATAACTTTGTTTTCAATAGGTTGCGCAGTGCACATTAAGGAGTTTGTGGTATGATTGAAGATAAAGTAGTTGGCCAACAAGTAGCTATATTCAATTTGTCGTTATATTATTTAAGACGGTCGATATGCAGCCAATTTAACATTTCAAAAACGTAGTTAAAACGGAAGAGCCGCATCATAATAACTGACAATACAAACAAGCTAGTATCCAATGTTGTCATTATTCAGACGATGAGAGTACATGCATTTTAGATAAGATGAGAATAAACAGTGTAGTTTTGTACAAGTCAATGAAAACTGGATCAAAATATTTTTATACTAGCCAAATTGTAGTTATAAGATTCTGTTTAAATTAGCTTAAAGTATGTATTACTTAAAGACAAATTAACTAAATTATCTTGATTGAAATGCCAAATAAGTGTTAATGCCAATGGTACCTACTAACATTTTTTAATTATACTTTTTTATTAATTTTATCATAAATTCTTGTTGTGGCAACCAACAAGAATTTATGATAAAATTAATAAAAAACGATTCAATATTGTATGGCTGAGTTTGATGCTCTATTAATGGCGTTTTACATATTTAATAACGGCGAAAGCGTGAAAATATGTAAGTGCTCTATAAAAGAATAAATACGTTGCTCTACTTACACGCATATATTCTTCTGTCGTTAAAATTTGTATGGCTATCATGATCGCACCAGTTTGCGTAAAATAGGCTTCTAGAACTCAATTAATTATATTTACAAGTCTACAGAAGATCGTCATACGTTATACAAAATACCCCGTAAAGGTACTTTTATAACCATGGTTTTATACTTTTTTCCTGTCTGGCCATTGCCACACACGAAGATTGTGTATTTTTGATCTGAATTTAAAAATAACTGTTCTAACTTAAGCTGAAATGGAAAATAAATACAGGTATCATGAATACGGTTGTGAAATCCATTTGAAAGTTTGTTTATCTCAATCGTTTTAAAGTGTAGTATGACATTTTTTATTTTAGTGAAAAAGTCTTAAAGAAAATATGAGATTGGTTTCACGGACTACAAGCAGAAGCGATTCCAAGCTTTAAATCAATGCATACGTTGAATCTGTTGAGCTACAAATCATTCAGTGTCAGTCACAGACATTTCTAGAAGTTAGAGCTCTATTTTCATTATATTATATGTATACCTACGTATATAACAGAAAGATATGTGACTATATACGAAGCAAAAGAAGTGTGTGAGGCACAATATATTTTAACTTTTTTTTTTAAAGACGTTAACTCTCTTTATCTCAGTATGTAGGTATGTACCCACAATAACAATTATAAATAAGTATAAGTTTATATGTCTGTGTACTTAATTCCATTTAGGATTAATATTGACTACGGAAACAAGATATTTTTACGATGATTATGCTGCATTACTTACCAACATTCCGGAATAAAAACAAATGTGCTTATTCGATATTATCTCGGTTAAGACAAATTTATAGCTTCTTGTTTTGTTTATGATCACTATCATACGTAAACAAACCAAAATAAGAAATCTAATATAGTAGGTAATATGATGTTGAAGGAACTCGAAGCTTTTTCTAATTAATTGTTCTTGGGTTGAATGTAGCGGTACTTCATTTATGAATGATGAATATCAACGAAAAATTATCAAAATTGACCAAATTAAACAAATGGTCCAAACTATCCAAATTATAAAAACGATCAACATTAAGAATGATTTATAAATCATCACCATGAATAAGTCATCATTAGAATGATCAGAATGATAAACGATGAATGTGTGTGAATGATCAAAATTATGAAAATGATGAATGTTAAACGTACAACCTGAAGGAATTTACAATTTAATTCACAGTCGGCTATGAGATTATTGTCACTTTATTGACAGGTGGCTTACTTACGCGTGTTGCACTGCGTAACTTACACCCCAACTCAGAGACGTCACTTAACCTTAATGAATCGTTAACAAACAGTGGCTACTATATCTTGACCTATTTTTCCATATTAGAGTTTGTTGTCAGTGTACTAAGATATACTGGCTGTCATTAGCTAATGATTCATTAGGTTAACTAGGACTAATCAAGCAAGTCCTAATGAACTAGGTTCATTAGGACTTGCTAGGCGCAGTCCGGTTGCTAACATTATGTTCGTTTAACTAAGCTACTCGCTAGGTGACTAGCTAGGGCACTAGGCGCTAAGCAAGTCACCTGTCATTGCGCACGTAGCCTTACAGTCGCTGTATAAATCCAGCCTCATTGGTGGTAAACGCGATTGTTATGCTAGAGGTCCCTTTCCTGAGCTAGATTCGCAGGTCCAACAATTTTCTAGGTTTGTCTTTGAATTTTGACCGCTTTAGCTCTTTTGTAAGTGTATAAATGGCTGTGCTCGTGACTGTACATGCAATAAGTACTCAATACTCATACATTCATCTGAAGTCGTATCGACCATCGTATGCGCAGTCGGAAGAAATTAGTCGAGCAGTGTAAACCGTCGGAAAATTGAACCTCGTGCGATATGCTTTATTCATGACATCGTCATGTAACCGTTGCGTCCTGCAATTGTATTTCGGTACATTTTGCGACTCAAATTGGAATTTTGATGTGGAATTTACTTGACAGTTCGATATTGAAACAGGAGTCTGAATTGTGACGATAATGAGTTACCGTTTACTGTGTTTGGTGAAAGTTGATAGGTTTGGCTTTGTTTGGCATAGATGTATATATCTCGTCAATTAGGCATGCTATACATCAATATGATTTAAATAAAATAAGCAACCATAGTAAAAACCAGCCTAGGGTTTTGATTCTGATTGGGTGATGATGATACTTTGTAGATTTATATTTCATTTTTTATCAGAGTAAATATACCATTAGTAGAACAAAAATTTTCCAGGATGCCTCCGTATTAAAATTAAATACTGCAGCATATTCACGTTAAAACTAAAACTGTGTACTCCACACCATAAAGAACAATACAAAACTGAGTGCAAACAAGAAAGAAAAATATAAAAATGTTACCTCAAAAATTGTCAACACCCTAAGGTTGGCCGTCATATATCACAAGGATTTATTTTCACCTTTGCCCCTTTCTCGATTTCTACGTAACGCCTTAATTCAATATTAAATTTTGGTTCCATTCCTGTTTTCATACACGAACAGATGTCTTTACGCGTTTCGTTATTCATATTTCTCATGCACATTACATTATAGATGTTAAAAGGGATGTTGAGTGGAGTATCTTTAGAAAATATTGAGAGCACGCAATGGAGTTGTTTTGAATTAGTAAATTATAAGCGCCAGAAAAGGAACTTTTGTTTTTCTTCTTGTTTTGTTGTTGTCCCTCGGTAGGACAAATAAGTCAAAAACAAATTTAACAGTTCATTTTGTCACTGTATCGTTAGCCAAGTGTTTTTAAGCACGACTGCTTCGATCGAGGTCCTGGGTACGATTCTCAGGTAGAGCGAAGTGTTATTGGGTATTTCTATTAAATTCTGAGAAGCAGTCCGAAGTTTGGATTTATGCCAGGTTTGGCAATAGGCTCACCCCTAACTACATGAGACCATGTGTTGGTGTCTCTGTGTTCGAGGAATACAGGCGAGATGGTATTTTATGTTCACGAAATCTGTCTCAAAACTTTGATTAACCAATGACCTAAATGCTTAGAGAAATAGATTCCTTTTAATGTGTTTAGGCTATTATCAATCTGTCCGTAGACATAAACTATGAACCCAACATTGATTGCAAATCACAATACTGATTCACAGCTCCGCACGGTGCCAACACTATTATTGATTTATGTTTCGAGTTCTGCTTAACCCATTAAGGAAATACCTCTACAAAGCATACATGCAATAGACGGTTTTATACTAGTATTTTCTGTTTATTTACATTTGTGGTATACCCATTAAAATTTCATATCTTTAGCGTTTCCTTCACCAAACGCGAGAGTTGATTACGCGTTGCTATCTCTTCACATCATCTCCTACGTGTTAAATTATTACGAGTCTTCTCCTCAAGTCTTAAGGTAGAGATTCGGTTGCCAACGAGCAAATTAGCGAGTTTTTGGAAGACGACGGTTTGGTCACAATAGTAGCCACCCAGAAGCGAGAATTAGGTCGAATCTCACCAATATCATTTCACAACAATATACATTAATTATGATTCTGAGAATATAATCGAAATGACAAACCTGTTTTATTTTCTTGACTAAAAACGAATACATGTTGACATTATACCTCAATATGTAAATTTTTGGGTACCTATAAGTAAACGATTAAAAAGTTTTTATACTGACTTATTTTATGTAACTGGATATTTTTATTGTATTGTGGCATTAACAAATTTTCTGGTATACTTAATCGAAGGGACGCAGGTTCGAAATCAGCCTGAGATTGTATTTTCTTTCGCTACTTAATATTTATTTATTTAAGTTTATACCATCGCCATGTGACAATGTGTACGTAACTAAATCTCGACTTAATTGCCTTTACCCCAAATCTGCGTCTAATTCAAACCAGTTTAATACGTACCGCTGGAATGTAAGCAACATGACATAAATCTATGCGACATATCACTTACTTGATAATAGAAACAATTACATCGTTAAACAATCTACCGCTTCAGTAACTCACAGATCTAAATTTTAATCAACGCCAGTTAAGTAAGACCTCTTGATTGCACAAAGCAAGTCGGATTGGGAGATCTTGTGATGTTAGTAGGTGTGTGCCAAGGCGTGCCGTATTGTATATCTCATTATATCGTTCCGGTTGAGTGTGACACTATCGTAAACCTGGCCTGTCAGTAAACAATCAATGTTAGGAAAAATAAATGATAAGAAAGTATTTGAAATGCCCTGATTGACGGAGCGATAACGTGATTTTTGGGGAATGTTTGTGTTGTCTATCTATTGACTTTGGTCAAGTTGGATTATATTGATTTTCGTTGAAATGCGCGTATGTAACGCCAGTGTTAGGGGAAGGCTAAAGGCTGAGAGTAGGTTACGTAACTATTTGAAACGAATGTTCGTTTTTGCAGTTTGTTTAATTTATTTTAAAGACTTTTCCTAAAGTTATTTTTAATTATTATTTAGCATGGAAAATGCTTAAAAAATACAAAAAGATAGACTTTTCCTAAAATTAATAACATTTTAATTGATTAAAATGATAGTATAAAGTCGTTATTACTTTATGCATTACCGTTATTGGATCGTTTGGTATCAGGAAATCCATTAGTTACCCTAATATCATAGGACTTTAAAACACGCAAAGCGTAAAATTCAATATTGAAAAAGGCACTGCATTTTAATCAAAATGGCATTAGTATAATCTTATAGGAATGTGCGTAACGATTGAGGACACACACACACTGCGATTAGCCAACATGTTCAGCCTAAACAGCCGAATTGGTTGAATCGTAGTTTCTATTATTATCAGTATAGTATTCATCCTTCATACATGCGGTGATTGATTTTAATGTAATTTATATATGACTGAAACTATAGAAGATGGTACCTAGTGCAAGAATACTTATTTATTGAAAATAGTTATAAAAATGCCATAAAAAATCTAAAGCTTAAATTAACCTATCAGTATGAATGCGATTGATTGTTTCGTGTAAAAGTTGTGGAACAATCAATAATAAAACTACTTTAACAAACATAATATTTGCTATACTTTTATGTACCTAATTAAAACAAAACAGAATTCTTATAATTTAACTAAAACATTTTCATGGTATTGAACTGAATAAGCTAACATGTTTGTCAATAGGACTGTCCGTGTGTATCAGATATTACTAAAGGGTGCCACGTAACGTGGCTGATTGTGCCCACACTATTTTGAAGGGACGTTAAATCCCGGGATTTTAACATACTAAATTAAATAATATATTATTATTTGTTTGTTTATTCCGATTTCGCAGAATAATAAACAGGGTTAAGTGTGTAAAATGTGTTAATTTATTGGAATTGGAAAATCTGTTTGGTTGATAAGTTACTATTATGGCTGTACAGTTTTATTAAGCATAGGTATACCTAGTTACAATCCACATAACAGGTTTCCGTGAGAATGTTGACTGATAATTGATCACAAGTTTCTCGTTCATAAATAGGATGCAACCCTAGTACGCAATCCACAGAAACAAAATAATCATTGCATAGCCTAAGATCTTGATACAAAATAAATAACAACACGATCATATTGATTAGTGGCAAAATTCTTACATAATTCTCTCAGAGAAATGTCAAAATACGTGGAACGCACTTCATCTTTCTGACAAATTCCAATCAATAATTACCATGCATGTGAAAGAAAGCATACGTTTGCGATATAATAAAGGAATACATAGTAGATTTCATAGCATCACAGCACAAAAGTTTAATTAAAAAACAATTTCTAACAATACGTATACCAACGATAAGCTTTAACACCGCGCCAAAAATTTAAATTAAAAAATGTTCATTAAAAATCTTCCGTTGTACATATCGGCATTTCAAAGGGGGGGTTTAATCAGAGTTACAAATTCAATTTAGCCCGTTGGAGGCCGATTGGGGACGATATCGGAATAATTTGCATAGTTATTATAAACATGGGTCAGTCCTGCATAAACTGTGCTCGATGACAGCTACCGCCTCTCGAATGCAAATAATGTACACGAATTAGAGTTGATGGATTTGTCATAATTGGATTGGTTCATGCGAAGCTATATAGACACAAAGCATTAGGACAGCGGTGTTCAAGTCCATATACTGAAACTTTGCAAATGCCTACCTGTTTCAAAAGGATCCGTGAAATACTTAATTCTAAAAGTTGCAAGCCTGCATACTCATTTATTTCGACATAATTTTCTTGAAAAAATGTAAGAATTTATAGTGTTTTTTTTAAATACAGTCTCTTACATTTGAGGCTTCGGTTAGTATAATGTAATGAAGTTGAGAAAAGATAAGAGGCAAAAGTACTTTAACCTAATGCATATTTTAAATGACAAGAATAAAAATGTTACCATTAAATAAATATTTCAGTGATGACACATCCATCGCCACTATATTCTAAACATGAAGGGTGCTTTACCAGTGCTTCAGGTAAACACGACCAATTTAGTTTGAGCCGCGATGAAGCATTCAATCACCCCTTTATCCTTTGTAATCCAATGAGGTGCGAGGGGTGGCAGGGATCTTCTGTTCTGGTTGTGGCTTACATCAAAGGCCGGGAATATAGAGTAATCGGGGGTGTGTAGTCTTTGTATTTCATAATCAAATGCATCACTGAAATTGAATGTGGATGAACTAAGCTAAGCTTAGTTGTTGATAACAATATAAATAAACATTTTCTAAGTAATTAACGTTTATTAAGAAAATCAGAAACGTCACTCGTGATCACGTCATATTCACTTAAATTTAATACTTATGAATACAATAAAAAACACAATAAAAAAAATGTTTTTCCGGAGTTTCAATTCTACTAATAAATTAATTCTAGGGGATGTTGTTCTATTTCTTAGGTACTTACTATAATTTTACTATTTTAATAATATCAAAAAAGTCATTAACTCAGTGTTTTGTCCAACTACCTAATTTAATAATAAAAATATTTTGATACTGCGGCCCAAGACAACTTTTAAAATTATTAAATTACAGCCCAGTGACCTAAATAAATAACCGAATAGATTTGATTTATTCAAATTGATATTATAAAAACTATGGACCAGTGATCTAAAAAAAGCACATATTATTTCTACATATTTTTTGCATTGAATAGTTGACTTTAGATATGGGAAGTACCCCTTAAAAGAATTTAGCTAAAAGCATTACATTTAAACACTTTTTTACTAAACCAAAGTTCTGGGTCGCAACTACTTGCACCTATTTTTAGTACATTGGGTCGTAATGTATATCGACCTAAATTTAGGTTGGGCCTTAACATTGTTACCTAATATAAAATATTCATCATAATTTCTGTGTACAAAATATAGACCTCAGAATTTACTTTGAACTTCTTTTGTCGTGAATTCTTTTCAAACGAACGGAATAATAATTTAACTTATCAGATCGGGCGAGGCTCACAAAAACACGAATAAAATAAGTACATACATATTCATTCAGTCGAAATCAAATCAAATCGTTCGATCTGAACGAATTCGTTCACTACTTGTAAATAAACACACTGTAAAAAGGCAACTTGAGTAATTCAACTTTTTTGTAGGTATTTGTTTTGTGGTCACAAAGACGAATTGTGGTGGCAGCTTTATTTGTGGTTACATCTGTAAGATGTAAATAATGCGTAGGTGTAATCAGAGCACAAGAAATATTAACCCTCTAAGTTATGACTTGGCGGACTAAAATGTTCCTATGAAATTGAATGATCATTACCGTAATGTTTTCAATAAGGTAACCCCAATAACACAACCGAACAATTATAGCTGATGATATTTCATTTTTAAGATCCCGATGTCTAAAAGCTGATAGTGGCGACCAAACCGAAGAATCCTCCTCAAAAACCGGCCTTTTAAAGGTTTACAAGCTAAATTTTAACCTTCGCTAAATTTAAATCCTTTGGACTACTTGAGCTATACTATCCGGTTAACCTATACACCATAAACAAAATGACATGTCATCGCGGCCATGGTTTCCCTACAAGGGTATGACAACCACGGACTTTTGTGGTTTCACCACGTATGTATATTTAACGGTGTGTACGGACGTGGTCCTTGTTGAAGTGAGTTAAGCCTAAACTGCCAGACAGACTGATCGATAAAGATTAAGTTGACAGCTGTGATCTGAATAAACAATGACAACCAAGTGACGAGTAAGTAAGTCCTACACAACGTGTTTAATGTTAGAACAGTGTGAAGGATTTCATTTATTCATTTTGTATGTGTATAACATGTTGAGCGTCTTGTTACGTGACAGTTTTCTGCAATTGTATGACTTTTTTTGGTCTGATTTGGTCTTAAACTTTAATAATATAGCCACACATATTTACGGAGGTCTGATGGCAGTCGCTTCGTGTAAAATACTGATATTCAGCCCAGCCGCATCCCGGTTAGACTGGAAGCCGACCCCAACACGGTTGGGAAAAGGCTAGGAGGAAGAGCCACACATATTTACAATGTAAATTAAACACTTGCTCGTTCAATGTTCATACGAGTATCATCATCAATCCACCACTACTACCACTGCCATTCCACTGCTGGGCACGGGTCTCAGAATAAGAGAATACGAGTATAGGCGGTGAGTCTATTGCCATCCAAATTTCAAACACTTTGCTCGACCCAATCGAACCCAAGACCTCGAGTATAGCAGACACTCTTAGGCTTATATTCAGAGATGATGCTGCGCGTAAAGTAACGCTACAAATTTGACATACGGAAGAATTACTTTACGCTTAGCGTCGTCTCTGAGTATTAGCCTTACAGCCACTAGGCTAAATTAATGAGTCAATAAAATAAACCATTTTCCTATCTTAGAAGTCAGACCTATTCCGTAACTAGATGCAGTTTTTTTTAATTTTTATGATTAATTTGAATGACTAATGGATTGATCTCGGCTATGTACTCTTTTCTTTACATTTCCCAGTTTTCTAACATTACATCGTTTCTTATATAACATACTATCGGTTCTTATTATATTTTATAGTTCCGTTATGAAAATAATAATATAATGCTCGCACGCAAAATGGTGCTCTATCTACAGGAGCAACGGTAAGTGAAAGAGCATCTATATGGAGTTTACAGAATTAATAATATTTACACAAGTAAAACCCAAAATGAAACTTAAAACAAATTCGACAATCCATCCTTTGGCCCACTCACCACGCAAAGCAAATTACGGCCAAATCCGAAAACGAGGATAAACCTGATTCTTATCGTCGATTAGATCGCTTGCCTACCTATACATAGACACATTGTCGTGTAAATTGGAGATTTACGCACGCAATAAATCAGTCAAGGGATCGTGTGTAAGCCCGCCAATACGTTACGTCGACCAACCGCTGTCCCCCACTGCACTACCTTTGTAAAAATAACTATATCAAACGTGATGTGGCGGGATGTGGGAATAAAAATGTTCGAAAGGTGATTTTGCGGGTGGTGAGTTATGGGCTTCTGTTTTAGATTGTTAGGGTTAGGGTTATTCTGGTTACGCTCAGCTCAGCACACAAGTAACAATCAAACGTTTGAATCGATAACCGAATCGACATGACCTATAAGGTACTGACGTAAGCTTTCAAGTAACTTTTTTAAATTTCATAAATTTTGTTACCCATCCGTTAATTCAAACAGTAGATTGCATCTTATGTAAGCCTATTTTCATTCGAAGAGCTAAACACAAATCTAATGAGTGCCTACCAGCTACCCCAATCTTTTCTCAGAATACCAGGCTTCGAGGCGACGAAACTGAGTCACTTGCCTTTGAACACAAATACAGTAAAACCTAAGTTTATTACTCACCCAGCGGGAAAAGTAGCTTTTAATATTTACGCCGTAAAAATAATCATGATCCCAAACGATGCAAATCCTACAAATACCGGCTATTATATTAATTACAATGGAAATATTCCACTTTCACATGCAAACCTTTTCGAAAGCAGAATAATCCAGTGACAGATTGCAAATCTGAAAGTATATTTATTGTACGGGATATACTAAAACCTGAACTGAACGATGTGACGCTAAAAACAATAACACATTGTATTTATTTGTATAATTTCAGTACAATATTTTACATATTTTGCTTACTACGCGTACTCTAGTTTTTGTTTTAAAAATATTCCTTTTCTAGAGGACAAGGCCTTTTGTCGCGGAGGACTTTACAAACATAATTAGGTAATGAACACAGCAACAACCAGACTTTTAATAACTATCTCGGATTAAAATTCGTCACGAGTGGGTATCGAAACTGAGACGCTAAGTGCAAAAAAAGTATCGAGGACCAAACGTGAATTCCAAAAACAACAATATGTATTCTTTCACCGTTTAATTTTGATTTATAAGGAAAGTTTTGAAATTGTTTCTCTCTTAGAGTTGAGATAAAAATATTGAAAAAGTTCATCGCCCTGTCATATGTTATGGTCCACAAAATAAACGTACAGGGAAGAGCACTCTCGAACTCATTACGGTTCGAAAGTATACCGCTACATATTATTAAGTTCCCCCAACTTTGCAGGGTGAAGAAAATATGCTTGGAACTTTCGTAGTGTGCATTTGTTTTATTTTACTTCACTAAGATCCATAACATCAGATATATAGCTTCAATAAAAATAGATGCTCTTTTTTGTAGCATTGTGAAAAAAAAAATACATCACCAACTATGTACCCACTGTAGTTTTTAGACAATCGCTTGTAACGTATCTTGTGCCTCCCAGTCCTACAAAGAAGTTCTAAATTAAATCTTTAAATAACCCTCCTCCTTCGGCAGTCGGGTAAAAAGAGGCTAAGATATTACGCGACGTAATTATCCTTTTATCTTTTAAAACTTTCGCGACAATTTTTTCATGTAGCAATGGGATTAGAGACCTAATTAATACTTCTTGTTCGTTTTTATAAAATACTAGCTTTCCGCCAGCGGCTTCACCCGCGTGGTCTTAATAACTTTTTTCCCCCCATTTTTACAAACATTTTCATTGCTACTCCGCCCCTATTAGTTGTAGCGTGATAGTACATAGCTTTATAGCCTTTACTAACACTGGTGGTGCCTAGATACAATAATAGTTAGCATTAGCAAATAGTTAGCATTCAAATCAAATCAAAATGAAGTCGAATCATTCACAATATCAAAAATTCACAGCAATCGGCTATGTTTATTTTTCTAAAAGGTAAATAGGCAAATGCTTCTGTAAAACAGTTTCTGATACTTAACAAGTTTAGCTGCAATAGTAACAGCATTTCGTTACCCGAACCATTAATACATTGAGCATAAATAATGCATTGGACGCATTTAATGGTAATTACTTCATAATGAGTGCCGGGATAATTATTTATTATTCCATACTCATGCCCATCGGTCGTGTAGTGCGTGACACGGAACGATATTTTAAATTCCATGATACACAGACGATTTAACGACTTGTGGATGCATCGAAAGATTCGGATGATTGTTCAGCTAAAATTTGTTATTACGTTTCGCGTTTTAATTAAAGCTATATGCAGAATAACAACTGTGTGCGTAAGATTGTTTGTTTGTGTAAATAAAAAGACACGCATTTTAATGAATCTCCGAATTTTAAACAAAGGCTTTTTCGGTAAACGTGTGTTATCGTGGATTCCATTTCATGTTTAATTTTAACCGTTACCCTGTCATGCTTGCTGTTTCATAATATTTTAACCGTTGTATTTAAATTTGGAAAATAAATTGTTACTTTTGGAAATATTTATATTAATGTATTGGTACAATGAAAAAATGGTTGCTGCCCGCAATTTCAGTCGCGTGCCAAAAGGACGATGCAATTTTGGAAAAAAAACACCTTTTTAAAACCACATACCTAATAACCATAAAGTCAATAGCGTGATTATTTTAATATACCTACCTATAATTATTATCATTGAAAAATGTCTACTATCTACCTAATTCACTTCAGTAGTATTGGCGTCAAGCTTCGATATACAAACAGACATACATTTCAAAAAAGGTCTATATCGGTATCGGGAGCGACATATTAAACTTACATTTATGTTAAAGTAACAATTACCATCAAAACACTACATACATCCGTGAGTCATGTTTATGAAAACGTGGTAAACGTCGCTCGCGTGACCATTCATCTGCCCTTTTTATAACAAGACGCTTTCGAAAGTAGAAGCCGTTGCTTTAAAATATAACTTTATGTTAAAATATAACTTTGGAACTCGTAGGAGTGAAATTTTTCCTTATTTGTATTGTATTCTCCACCATAAATTGTTTTGTTACCTTATTCAACCAGCCTGAGTTTTCTTTATCAATATACTAATAATTTTCTTCAATATATTGCATACGTTTTTGTCTGTTCTTTCGTTTTTATTTGTTTCAGTATCAATAGGAAGTGCTGGTATATTAAATAACCCAATGTTTAAAACATACCTGCTCAGTTACCTTATCTTATTACACCTCTCTTCTTCATGCTGCTACAAGTATAGCAAAATCTCCCCAATACGCAAACGATTGACAATGCATTTTTTGGCTTTATGATCCTTTTATTATAAAGATAGTCCATCCTTCTAATGTAATAGTCTCTCGCATCCGTAGGAGAAGAAAATTGCCTACATGCACGGCCATTACACAATTCTCCCTAAGAAACTTAACCAATTATAATGCTAAAGTTTGAACAGTTGTACCGTATGCAACAACCCTCATAGAATTATGTACGATCCAGTCAAATAGTGGTTTTGCTTGGGACTTGCCAAGCTTCTTCAATTAATTGCGTTCATGTATATAGAACAATATTCTTATCGTCTAACTGTTTTAATAGATAGCCATTAGTTTAACCAGCTGTATAACAATACACATGCGGTTCTGTGTCGTTTTTAGTTACACCAATATTATTTTTGATTACATTAGCATCTTATTTACTTGAAGCCTACGCAACTGTTTGATTTCTACAAATTTTTAATTTGGGGGATCCTTGTTTAATTGAGAATTTGTAATCGTTGCTATATCGGTATTAATAAAATGAAATCAAGCATAGATTGAGTTACTTATAAACAGTTATTTTACTATCCCAAATGCAATATTTTAGATTCAGCTGTCGCGGATGGAAACGAAAATAAATATAGGTAAGTAGGTCAATAAAGATGGTAAAACAAAAATAAACGAACCATAAAACGTTTTATAAAACAAAATAAAAGTATGACAACCTCATTATTTTTGTACTCGATTAGATATTTCGATAGATACACAATCCCTTTTGGAATGTGAATAAAACCTAAAACAAATTTGACTCGGATAATGAGGCGTGGATAAAATGTTGTTTTAATATTATATTTTAACCACAAACATTCAGCTAAATGACATGACAACAATTTTGAAACTTAAGCTGCAAGAGTTTAAGGTTGAATTTTGGTATGTTAGCTGTGTGGAATCTTGACTTGCTCTTACGCATTTGCATAAAAATTATGTTCATCAAGGAGGCTTGACCAATTCGAGAATGGGGTCGCGGTCGCCAGAAGAAATTTCGCCCACACATGTTTATTTTTTGTTTGTAAGTAATCGGATATTTGTACAAGTCGTCCTGTCTGTTTGTCCGTTAAGAATTTATGTCATTCGCTTTCAAATTACATCGGAGAACGGGCTTGTTCGTGAGCTTAACAAAAATATCTTTTGTATTGTGACAGACATCGTATCGTAAACTGTTTTTTCTGTTTGTAGTCGGATGGTTACGTTTTGAATACATTTATAAGAAAGAAATGTTATTTGATAAGATAATTATTAATATCTTGTTTTAAAGTAAGTCTTTTTACAATGCAAAATTAGGACGTATGTAAATAAGAGAATATTGTTGTAATTGAAGCAATACCATTTCTTTATTATTTATTACATTTATATAGAGCTTTCCCGTGTTTCTATTACATGTTATTACCTTCCACAACAAAGGCATGCAGCTAATGCATACCAAAGTAATGATATTTCTTTGAAAGCAAAGGAATTATAGTTCAACGTACTCCACTTGTCATAACAGAAATCAATAAATATAGCGTAGTACGAGATACACTAACAAAATAAGGCCATTCGCATGCAATTCACTTATTCTAATAATTTCTTTAAGGATTCGTGTGAGAACTACGTATGTAATAATTACGTAACTGTAAAAGGTGAACGTAAACAATTGGATGAAACCTACGGCGTGTTTACCGACTCCATTATATTTTATGGAACAACTAGGATCAGCAATGGACCGGTTCCAATTCTTTTAAAATTACGGTTCTAAAATAAAGAAAGGATTAGCATAGATGCATGGTAATCACGTTGGAATGGTTAATCGTTTATGCTAAATGAAAATTCAATTCCAATTTTTCACTCCATATTCCTTGCATTAAGTGGAAGATTTGTTCCTGTTTTGCCCCAGGTTTTCGTCTCACATTCCTAAAAATTCCTGTTTTGCCTCACGTTATTTTTTATTCCTGTTTCGGGTCACTTTTTAAAATGCTACTTTAGTAGAGTCAGAAAAAAAAGTAAATTCCAGCAATCTTATAAATACATAACGATAGCTTAGCCGAAGTTAAAAAATTAAATGAAAGGAGTTCATAAACCTTGAAATTGCGGTACAGCTATCTCAATAATAGAACGATAAAACTGTCCTTGGGAAACATACCAAAAACGGACTACTTAGTAAAATTATCTTGAATGTATGTTCCTACTATGTAAAAATAAAATTGTATAACCATTAGATAATAAAGAGTCTTTATTGCAAAATCTTAATCTGAATCACGGATCAGTTACATTAATTATAATGGTTAAAATATAAAACCAGGCCCACTTTCTGTAAAGGACATATCTTTTATTAATTTTTTTTTGTGTATTCATATCCATCGTATAAGAGGATAGGTTCGTCTCTTTTGGACCGTATAAAATTTAAATTAATTTGAGAAGTGGATGGTAAGCAAATGTTATCTGATTCTTCCATAGTATATAGAACGCGCTACCTAGCGCGCTAGGAGAGACATTTTAAAAGTAATGTTTGTAACTAACATTTTACTTTAGTTAAAATCTCCAAAAATAGTATATATATATATACACATATATATATATGTATATATATATATATATATATATATATATAAATCGTATATATATATATTTAATTTCGTATAATCGTATAATGTGTATATACATATATACATTATACGATTTTTGGAGATATATAACGGTTGCGGTTCGCAAATCTTAGTCTTTTGTTTCAGGTTTATGACTTTACCTGCTTGTCTAGCAGGCACACACTGATGTTTTCTTAAGATAATATTGAGTTGAGTTTTAAAATCAATAATATTACAAGTTGTGTAGTCATATTTAGTTTTTATAAATGTATGTGATTCTAAATTAAACTATAAAATATATAATAAAAAAGCTATAGATAGTTGGTGTTGGTATACTGGGTATAACTAGTAAGTCTAACAACAATAGTGTGCAAAAATAAAATACACGTTAAGCTAAAGTAGTAGGGTAAAAATAGACTCCCGTTGCCTTTAATTAAGTTTCTAGTATTACGAAACATGTTTAGTTCATAAAACATTGATAAAAATAAGATTAGTTAATATATGTGTAATGATTTCTATGCTGTCTGTACAAAACATGTTATAAAGTACATGAATTACTACTCGAGGCAAATTAAGAACAAAAAGTGGGACAAAACGAGCATAAAATAATATTTTATTCAAAAATATTATTTTCGAGACGAAACAGGAATAAAATCTAGGTCAAAATAGGAATTTTTGAGTGGGACGAAAGTCTGTGGGTCAGAACAGGAACAAATCGAAAGATTTAATGGAATACTTGGTACTTACGCTAAAGGATATCGAATTGAAATAGTCCGTCTTATTTAAAATTGGAACGGCTTTAATTTCTAATTAAATTCTATCTTACAATATTGAATTGCTAACATTTTTAGTCTGAATAAAAAATAAATGTTAACTTAGAATTTAGATATTCCAGTGCCAACATTTGAATAAAATATATTATTTACTTTAAGTCCGGCTTTGCACGCCTTTATAAGTCTTATATCTTTTTACAAATAATCCCCTTTTCTATTAGTAAAAACCGTATGAAAACTCGTGCATTCATTTCTGAGAATAGCTAGAGCAAACACAAACACAGCGTAGTGGGGATTTTTATTTATAATATGTAGTGATAATAAAAGAATGATGATTTATTACAGCAATGAACTTCGCAAGCAAAACAGTATTGAAATTAAGACAATGATTCTATGGGCAGATTCCTAAATACATTAAAAATAACAAAACTTAATTACTGTGAACCGAAAAGTAAACTTTACGATGCAAATAACAGTAAGTTTTTCTTAAACGAGAGATCTTGATCCAATTAGAACTTGGAAACAAAACACAAAGCGGCAGTGTTTGGGCCATAGATTATGTAACTTGAATTATAGGTTGTCGTAGGTACTGTTTAAAAAACATACCAGACCTGCCACTTTTCCTACTCACTAAAAATGTCATATCGATATTAGTGTTAACACATTACTCACACTCCTCATATTAACAGAGATTAGAATTATAATTTGTACTGGCAATTTCCAGCAAGATGTCACACTCAGTGGTCTGGCTGAAATTACACCAGTGAGGCACCCTAATGTTTCCAGGTTATTGTCAGAAAACTATGACAATCCTTAGTAGTAGTAGTTGGAAGCCCAAAATTCAAGATAAACAAGTAATCGTTAGCTGATATCCGTATAGCCAAGGAATTAGTCATCGCTTTGTGTAGGGAACAATGGACATACTGCGCCAATCTATTCTTATATAATTATTAATTTTATAAAGCTGATTTGTTTGGTTGAATGCGCTAATCTCCGTAATTACTGGTCCGATTTGAAAATTATTTCAGTGTTAGATAGCCTGTTTAACGAGGAAGGCTATAGGCTATATATCATCACGCTACCACCAATAGAAGCTGAGTATAAATTAAAAATGTTCCAAAAACTGGGGAGAAATTCAACTTCTACGGGAACGAAGTCGCAGTCTCAAATGAAATGGGGATGAGGACAGGAGTATGATGCTGCTTCGTGTAAAATAATGATATTCAGCCGCATATTGTTGGAAGAAAGCTGGGCTGATGATAAATGATGATATTCTACCTAATTTCCAGTCTACGTCTCTTATCATTGCATTCAGTAGACAATCGTGTCGTAAAGTACGGAGACATCAATTATTCAACGACGATTCATTTAGAGATGCTCCTTTTGAGTTTGCCTCGCTCGCATCCCATTGAATCATGAGGTATTCAGCAATTAGTTCGATGTAATTAGAAATTGAATGGGGAGTGTTAAACAATACTCATCATGAAATGGAATTTTCTGACTGATTTAGAAGAAAACATCATAAAAATTTATAAAGAACATACGAGTATTAGGTACAATTAACATAGCTGAACCCAGCATCGCACCCGTATCCCGGAAGGGTCAGCAGAGGTGTTTGGGTTCCTTGAAGTAAACCTATAGCAATCAAACCCATTCCCATTGACGTACATAGATATGAACATACAAAAATAGAATAGTCACAGTCACACTTCGTAATAAATTGACTTTGACTTTGACTAAAGCCAACACTTCTCGACTTGAAAACTAAACTCACATCCATGTGGTCAGCAGGCGCATTTGTGAACCACCAGACTGGTGAAGCAGGTATTGGATTTAAAAAAGGCTATGTAAAGTATTATATCCTGTAATTCTGCATTATTATTCTCAGTAGCTCAAGTCAATTCAGCCAACAGGATAGCTCTGCAAGATTTACCGGAGAATTGCCTTGTGGTTTTTAAGCTATACAGATTATAATCCATAAGGGTTATGCTACGAATCCTAAAAAATAAGAGTTCAGGCGTTTCATTCGATCCTTATAATAATTATAGGCTTATGTTGATAAACAGTATGATGTTCATCTGTCAACAATTTTAAATAACACCATTCTGATGACACCGTTCGTCAAGTTAACAAATTGTTAATGGAATTGTTCGCTAAACTTGTTTCTGGGCTTGTCCGTTGAATACTCCGTTGACAGTTGTTCGATAATTGAACTGGGAACAATTAGCCATCGAGTGGTTAATATCCGTGGCGCTGTCACTACACGATTGGGTCCCTTGGCAATGGACTCTCAACAATGTCGAGTGTAAATCGATTCCTCGTTCGAGATGTAAGTGACAACAGATTTTGGACTGTCACTGGACTTTTATATGGGTAAAGTGGACCTTGTCAAGAGATTTTTTGAATGTTTTTGCGTTTGTCTCTACCTCGATTATAGTCATTATGTGTTGTATGATTACCTGCATCGATGACTTAACAAACTCTTAGAATAAATAACTCTCTAACAAATACCTACCTCCTAAATTCCAATAAACAAACTACCCTGAACTCCGATTATTCCAGTATCAAGTTCAAAATTTAAAAATTCCCAATAAAAATCTTAAAACATTATTTCTGCGCGAATAAAGACTTGTTCAAAGTTAACAAAAAAGTAATAAGGAGTTACCTATCTAAAAGTTTCAACTTAAGCAATTTTTCATAACTTGAAGCCACTGGTCTACAGTGACCTACTAGAAAGTCTCACGTAACAGACATTTGTAAAAACCCCTTTTTGGTATCTACTCTTTTTTGTTGAAGCTCTTTATTTTATTGGCTTGCTGACGTTTTATTTTGTTCAGCCATTTAAGCCTCTTCTTTTCACTGTTTTTGGTTGGCTACGCGATTTTATTCTAGTTATTTGATTAAAATAAATGAGTACCTATTCGAAGCTCGTGCAAATTAAACGTAAAGATGATGATCGTGAACAATATAACATAAATTCTTTATAATTACAATGACTTCATAATTACAAAAAATTATATACTAAAACTCAATTTTCTTTAAACGTGTTTTTGCTTTATTCGCTTTTTGATAAATGCGTAATATAGAGAAATGATTCAATTAATTTACCTTACTTAATGACCGACATTCAACTTAGTATAAACAGATTACATAGCTAAACCTCATTACTAAGCGGGATGCTAAAAACTAAAAAGTTAAAACTTCGTAGTTTAACATACGCTGGCATGTACGAAGCGTTATGTGAACAATGAATGCTCCTCTTTTTCTACACGCCCGGTGAATGCCGTCGAGTTGCGAAAAAATACAAACAATAAAAGACCAGCGGAGGATACGAGAGACGAGTTTTCGCCGCCCTTGCCATAAAATTAAATGGGTAGAGGGCTTTTTGCGGAACGGTCCGCGAACGCGACTTCGGCCGTGAGTTTGGAAAAACGCGTCGGGTTAAAACTCCTCCGAGGGTTAGCTCGCTTTTCAGGGGTTTGGCCAAGGAAGGACTTAAGCGATATTGTTAGGTGTTTCGGTATGGCACGATTTTCTGTTAGGTTAGTGTATGTGTAAGACTTTGCAATGTTCTTTGTTGACATGTTGTCAGTTAGTCAGCAACAAAAAAAACTAACGTAAATAAAACGTAAATATTACGTACGTAAAAACGTAAATATTATGGGACATTTTTGCATCATCTAATAGTAAGCAGAACTGGTTCGATGTAGGTATTTAATGGATAAATTATAATACTTATTTTTTTTGTACATGTGTCAGAAGGTACTCTAACCCACGACCAACACTGGAATCACTACCACCACAGACATTAATGGCGGCGCCATACTTATACTTAAAAAATGTAGAACATAATAACTATGTGTGCAAGTGTTTTTAAAAGACTTATTTACAGATAAATCAATTTAATTTATCTTGAGAACTTTCGTAAAGTCTGTAGGTCCGTAAGTATCTTAAAAATATACCTACTAGACCATTTGAACAAAAATAACACATGTCCTATGGCAATAAGACAGTAATAGTTAATAAAGAAATAAGTAACCACACATTACGTCAATGAAAAAAGAAATGCCGAGTATTCCTCGAAAAAGAATAAACTAAAATTGAGTTGCGGTATAAAAATCGGTTTAATGACTAAAGAATAATAGAGATAAGAATATTTTTCTCCTTCATAAAGAAATACCTTTCTATGAAAATATAAAAACAACGTAATAGTATTTTCCATCTGGTTTATGAAGATCATTTTGTTTTGACATTTTATGGACTTCGTTATATTAACTTGGAGTGTATCTATTACAACTCTCGGGAATATAAGAAACTAGCTTCGCCCGCGTGGTCTTATAATTTTTTCCCCGTTTTTGCTACATTTTTCATTACTACTCCGCTCCTATTAGTCGTAGCGTGATGATATATAGCCTATGTTACTCGGGGATAATGTAGCTTTCCAAAGGAGAAAGAATTTTTGAAATCGGTCCAGTAGTTTCGGAGCCTATTCATTACAAACAAACAAACAAACAAACAAATCTTTCCTCTTTATAATATTAGTAAGATAAGATAAGATAAGAAAAGTAAGAAATAAATAAAAACAACTTTTATTTTCAAACTGCTCTTCATTGAAGAGCTTTAACGATAGCTATATTTTTCTTCAATTCAATTGATAGAACAATTTACTATGGCCTCTCACTTTTATATATCCACTCCACTGATGAATACTGATAGTAATAACATTTCATATAAAGTAAAAGCTTTGTTTAAAAATGTAAACATTATAAATAATATAGCTAATATTATTTATAATGTCCTACCTAACCTAGCATTAGTCTGGGTAGTCATTGTTTAGTTTGGCAGCTTCTGTAGGTACTAGAGGTATTTTTATAACACTAAGGTGGCAAACAAGCAAACGGCCCGCCTGATAGTAAGCGGTTACCGTAACCCTTGGACTCTTGCAACACCAGGGGTATCACTAACGCGTAGCCGACCCTAAACCCTTGGGCTTCATTCCCGGGTCAAGCGAGTAATCGGTTTTTCTGTCAAGGTCTCAGTAGCAGCTCGTAGTTTGAATTTGTGGCTAATGTCAATAGTCTCGCGACATGGGACTTAAACAACCAACACCTCTGCCTAACCCTTAGATGAATACAAGCGTGATGGTATGTTATGTTATAGCAGAGTTTTAGTAGCCAAATATTAACCGGAAAATTTGTGCTCATACTACCATCGTCGACCAATTCCCTCTCATTTACGGCCATTTTCCTTTCGAAAGCACAGAGACGGGTGGCCAAAATGATCGGTTGTTTCGTGACTTATCGAGGTAAACATCGATTAGCCAGATAGCAAGCCGGCTAAGTAAATTACAGGTTAAGGGACCACCTGCAAGGATGTCGGCAATAAATGCGTGTAATCATATGTCTGGACATAATTCCCTCGGCAAACATTCGGTGCGTGCGCTTTAGGTCGCTACACCGTTTTGTGTGCGATTTTCGCCCTTCCATATACATACTCGTATAAACAGAAAACAAGCACAACCAGATGTTTCCACTAAACATATTTCTTGAATCGCAATACGTAATACTGGTCTGCAATAATATCGTAACTAATGCAATTTTGTAACTAAATAAAATCATTTATGCAATTAAGAATTGAAATATAAACTCAATG
Organism: Acronicta psi; assembly: GCA_946251955.1. Classification (NCBI taxonomy): domain Eukaryota; kingdom Metazoa; phylum Arthropoda; class Insecta; order Lepidoptera; family Noctuidae; genus Acronicta; species Acronicta psi. The sequence continues at coordinate 6,895,895 of OX276476.1, forward strand.
TGCAAAAAAGGCATTCCACCTTTTTTATAGTACCTCTAAAGCATTCGCCCCTCTAGTAGAGGGCTGAAATAAAACTGGCGAACGATCCACAGTGTGGATGTAAATATATTATTACACCGAACACGGAAAATACAGGCTACAAACTTACAGAATATTAATTCGGTCTACATAATCATAATTAGGTATTTGCAGCTGCCGGAATTATTAGGTTTTACTGTAAGCTTACGTAGGACTCGTATTAATCAATAAATGACAATAATTATAAACGACGACGTCTGGGGTCTAGTGGTTCGAGTACCGGACTGCTGATCACGAAGTCGTGGGTTCGATTCCCACAGGAAACAAATATTTATGTGTTGAATATAAATGTTTGTATTTGTCTGGGTGTTTCCTATGTATTATAAGTATGTATTTACAAAAAAATATATATAAGTATTATATCCATTGTCTAGTACAAGCTCTGCTTAGTTTGGGACTAGATGGTGCTGTGTAAAATGTCCCAGGATATTTATTATTATTTATTTACCTATTTATTCATTTTATAATGGATAAAATAAGTCTGAAATCATATAGTATATATAGTACTACTATACTTTACAGGTTCTTCGATAATGTTAAGCAATATTAATACTGAAGCTCCAGAAACCGCTAAGTTATTAAGCTTCGGCTTAAATACAGATTAGATTTCTCAAGTATAATTAAATTGTAACTTTATTACAAGCATGGTGCCAAAATATTTGCGAATATTATTATCAAAATCTGATTAAGTATTCTGCTTCTTGATTAAGTTTGAAAATTTGTGGATTTTCGGGGTCAAATTGCGTTAATGTGTTTGTTAATGTATTCATCCTGAATTTATCATAATTCTTAAATCCAGACGTGACGTAGGTGTGCACTAAGGAAGGGTTTATTGGAAATTCCCACTTGATTCGAAAAAAAATGATAAACGCGAGTAACGCCACGGGGAACAGCTAGTTTTTCCTTAAATTACTCGTAACCCATAAACTAAATCAGTAATAACAAATAATTCAAAATACAGATAATATATAACAAGAAACTTAATTTTCTTAAGCTTATTACAAGTGTTTGAACTGAAGAACTTTAACTAACTGAAGAATATTTAAGTATTTATTACTGAAAGCATAAGTTTACGCAAAAATTATTGCACTTTGCACATATTAACATTCCGTTTAGACCACCTAAGAGTGCTCGGCTTGGGATCTGCAATTACCGAGGCCATGCTGATGACTTAGATGACACACAGATGATTAGTTTGGAGAACACGCGGAGATAAATAATTATGTTATTTACCTATAATGCTATTTGAGACAACTCTCGCCGTTTCGCTGAAGGACATTAGATATTGCCACTCTTAAAAAACGCGAATACCTAACTCCCCGTCGTCTCTTAAATCAATTTAAAAAATATGGTAGGTAACCATGTGCATAGTCAAATATTTTAAAAATTTCGTGACCTGAATTATACTGCAACGGAGCATTATCTTTCGTTGCTAGTGTTCCTAAGCTGCGTTGCTGTCTTCAGGTCATGTTCGATTGCCTTCGTTTCGCATTGAGACATATTACGTACGTTTACCCAGATGTGCGAAAATTGATCTGTCAGTAAGTACCTAAATCTGATATCTTTGGTAATGTATGTTGTTAAGCGTTTTGTTCGGGTCCTGGCAAATATGAATTTAGTGTGCCAGGCAGGGTGCAAGGATCTTATGCTTTTTAAATATCTTTTACTTTTACAAAGCGTTACATTTTGCAGTTTACGAGTTGCATAATTCCTACGATGACTTGTATGGGTTTTCGGTTTTGCACATCATTAGAAAAAAACAGATTAGAATTTGTTTCTTGCCGGCTGTGTGTATCAATGTTTAAGACAGACAGGTTTCTTCATGTTCATTTTTGCAAACTAATGCAATCTTAAGTTTTTAACTCTCACACGCATTTGCAATGAACCTGTGAATGTATGATGTATTTACTCTTGTTATTTTTAGCTTTTCTCATCCTGAAACTATTCTTACCTGTCCTTTGAGTTAATTACCTTAAAGTACACAAATACAACAGGTAAAAAAAAAGTTAACTCAGATATAAATTGTACAATAATATACCGAAAGCAGTTATTTTATACTGAAATGAAACCATCATTGAACTTCTTGGGTTCAATGATTGTAAATAATCGTCAGTTAAACTTAAGACTTCTATTTGTTTTAAACTTAAAAGCTAATTCTAATCCCTAACTAGGTACTTATTAGTCGGAGTGGACGTCGTAAAACACTGTTAATGTACTCTCTCCATCGATAGTACAACACTTGAGGCTTGAGTTGTGTGTACACTAGGATATTCAAAGACCAGAGTTCATAAATGTGCGTTTCATGTTTAGAGCAATAAAGAGCACGTGTTAGGGTGGTGAAGTAGTTTTACGTTATGGCTGTTAACACAGAATGAAATACTTATAGGTAGAAACTAGAGGTTAGAACTTTAGAGCTATGAAGATCGAATTTTATAGATTAATACACTTCTCGTGCATAACGGTAGGTGTCACAGACACTGTGGTACATTTAAAAACACTGTTTCTTTAATTATTATGAGAGATTACACAGTCAACATGCTAAATACGATCAACCAATACAACCAACATTCTGTTTACCCTTTAAATACAACTCACGGTAACATTACCTAGCATTTAGAGCCGTTCTCCTTGTTGAAGGTATGCGATTCATAGAATACTACAGCTGTGTCTAAAGTACTACTCATTACCTACATTGTTTCTAGAAATTACATACTTAGCAAAATGAAAAGCACTTGACCGAGTGTGAGTGTTCTCGGCAAAGAGAGTTTCTAAATACCAAATTAAGTGATATTCTAACGCACTTTTGTTCCAGAAAACAACAAAATACTTACTGTTTATCTAAGGTATTGACTATTTTTTTTATTTGTTTCAGGTAAATGGATTTTATTCTCAGTGTGCAACAAGCTTAATACGCAAGTATTTTAAGTATTTAAAACAGCGACTATTTGTGCTTAGTTTTGTAAAATTTAGTACCGACACTGTGTTGAAACACAATACTTTTAGACAGTAGTTGGAAACCTAAATTTTACTGTTTCTCCAGCATCACTAACGTTGACATCGTAAACTGTTGTAAGTGTGATGTTAAGTGGCAATCTCCAATGGGTAAGCACTCTTAGTACAGACGTAAAATGTTCGCTTTAGCTCATGCGGAAAATTGATCTTATTGCTAGATTAGATTGTAGACTAGAGAAGGCACGTTCCGTCCTGCTGTCTATTAGTGGGCTATACCATAACCGGTAATAGATAATAAAACGGTTGCAATTTTTACCAGAGCGTTTTTATTTCTAGTGCCACTAAACAACAAATACTTCCCAATTTTATTGATATTAAGGTTGTTGCCATGAATAATTATAATTTTCATAATATTTAGATAATATTGTCGTTGCCAATATTAGAGCTTAAAGGATTCATGTAATTTAGGAATCTTCAAGGCGAGAGTGAACTGACATTATTTGAGTTTGCAGGCTCCATCCTCGGCAGCTTGGTCACACCAGGGGGCCTACTACAATCTTTTAGGAAACAATCTTATTTCAATAGTGTTTTGTTTCAGGGATATAATAACATTACTCTTTTTCGTACCATGACCTTCACTGTACAATATTGTTTTATTCCTGCTTAGTGTTGGGAAAGAATGAACTATTTGTCTATTCCCTGCTATCAGAAAAGAAACAACGCTATATGAACTGGTATAGCGCTGTCCCTTTCCCGCACCTGGTCCGAATCGCTACTACGGATTCCGATCTTGAACCAAAATATGTATACTTTTAGAGGTGACGTCACCAAAACCGCTAAGAAAATAATATTGTTTCACTCTGACAATAAGCTTGTTAAGGACTCCATGGTACGAAAAGTCGAAGTAAGATTATAATAATACTGCTATAAGAGCTTGTGGTTGGCCCCCAGCAGGTGAGGTGCTGCCAAACGCATTCAAATTTATAATAAAAAAAAGGGAAAACTAGCCGATATACAATGATTCTTTGAAAATCACAAAGAGCAATACACATTCATCTGCCTTGTACCATTTTGCCTAATCCCATGTTCGCTTAATCTTCTATGTTCGCTCTTTTACATCCATTGCGATTAATCCAAATCGGAAAATGCATCATAATTTACCCACCAACTTATTTATTTTGATTTTTAAATATTTATAGCAGTTTAATCAATATAGTTCTTCACTGTTCCCCTAATATTTATAACGGCTACAAATTGCCTATTCGCAATTCTCGTCTGGCTATTCAAACGAGCCGGTGCCGGTGGTCTGTCGGTGTGAAAATAAAAAGTTAATTACAGTGCACATACCTCTCAGGTAAACATGTCTGAACACCCATGTTGCGCTACAGACTAGCACGATACTGTAAACTGATACGCAGTTAGCTAATATAGCTAGTATGGATATTTTAATTACTTTTTACTCTGTCGCATTAATTGTTTTTGTTGTTTGTCGTATGTAAATGTTTGTGTCAGTTCAATGCTTGATCATCTTTATTAATTCTGGAATAAGTATTGTCATTTGTGTTTTCAAATTATACATTTTTTTTTAAATAAAGCAAAAAAAATGTTTAATCGAAATATTCTAAAAGTCAAAAGGCACATTTTTTATGCCAAACATGCAGAATTCCCTTGCTATCGTCGCACCTGTAGTTTTTGCCATCGTATCTATGTAAAACTCATTGATCAATTTACAATTATGCAGATTTATTAATGGCCGGTTATTGCTATGTCCGTAGAATTCATTGCGTTAATGTCTGGATCAATCAACGATCACGATTGCTCATTCAGGTGAAGTCGGCTAATTAATAATATGTAATTACTATGTTTAATGTGTGTAAAATTGAAAGGTATGCAATTCAAACTAAGAATAATTTATATTGGTAGAAGCCATCCATTTAATATTACGTCACGATCATAGGGAAAGGGGAAGATGCTAAACGTGTTAAAGTTCGGACAATCATTACGAACGGTGAAAGGATGTCCAAAACCTTGAAATGTTGCGTGAAATAATGCGGTGGACACAGCGATTTTAAATTTTTCCACGAAATAATACCTGTTTTGTGTGCTTGAATATCCTCGTGATTCCCATCACCTGGGGAGGTAGCAGGGTACTTACCCTTTGCTTCATAGTCCCGATCTGGAACATTCGCCGCGACCATGCCGGGATAAAAAACTACCTTACCAATATCAAAATTATTTGTAAGACTTGGTAAAATGCGTGTTTTATTCCTGAAGCTGCACTTTTGCCATCTGTTCTCAAGTTACCTACTATTTTTTATACTACAGAAGGTCCATCCGTGACCAGAGCCAATGCAATTTGGTTCAACGTCTAAAAGTAAAAAGGAATCGTGCCTTAAGACTATTAAGAACTGTACAATGATATTGTATACCTATGTGTGAACAGTACTATGTACTTATGTAGTTACTAAGTTGTAGGTAGAAATTGTAGAGTCGTGATTATTGCTCATATCACACGAAATTGAATCATAATCCGATCTATAAGTCCTGAATAAGTAGCATACTTGAATATTATCACACTGAGACGTCAGTTGACTGATAAATAATATATACTTCTTAGTCCAGGAGTTTAATTGAGTTTAAATCAGGACCCGTAGTGTACCTATAGCCCGATAAAATGAATGCGTCAAATACTGTATCATAATTACAAATCAAAAGTAAATTATTGTATTTATAAGTTATAAGCATATGCATTCAGTACTTAAACCATTTTAAATATAGAACTTAAGAATTGCAAAAATATAGGCAGGCCAGTACATTTTTGTACTAAATACTTTTTCACACAACGGATTTTCATGAATTTTTAACGAGACCAATTCGAGAGCATCCTCTTCAGCTAAAATTGAACCACGCAATTCTATGGTAGGTACCATTTTTTGAGTGTGCGTGTGTAGGTAACTCTATAATTCAAACCAACAGAACGGAACTTTTTTTCATACTCTGGAAACATTATTTGTATTCACAATACCTACCTACTCTAAGATTTAGCTGTTGCAAGCGTGACTGCTGAGTTTGAGGCCTTAAGTTCGATTCCCGGGTCGAGCAGAATTGGTTTTGTTATTAAATTCTCAATAGCAGCTCGGATTTAGGAATATAATATTTATACTTACAAGCAACCTTCATAGGTGTGCCTACATCACAGTTAAATGCAGTTCTGGCTAAGACATCGAGAAAACACGCGTGACAGTACGCTAATTACATATTTTGTCTGTATTTGCAAAAACACGATGACATCTCAATCGCAAAGTTAGAATTTTTTCGTAGTATCTACCCACAGAACTGTATTTCTTGAAGTGCAAGCGAAAATTATTATTTTCAAAGCATCTGATTTTTAGCTACGCCATTACGCTAGTCTCGTCTCGATAGTAATCTTCCTTAATATATTTATCGATGTATTACCCAACGAATAAATAAAATAGTAGTACCCATGTAAAATTTACGACAAAGTGAACGCCTTTAATTTTAAATTTTACTGTTTGCGTTCGCTGTTACCGTCATACAGTTTGCATTCGGACGTTTATGGACACCGTAAATTCTGCGCTAGTCGTAACTTGGTTCCTGTGCCTTCAGAATTATAAATGTATGTGCTGTGTCTCGTACTCGGCTGAGTTAATGTGTACTACGATACTGTGGCTTGAAAGTTTCGAAGGATTTTTACGTGTTCGGGCGCTTTTACGATGTTTTTTTTTTTACTTATCCAATCCATATATAATTTGGAGAAGTACACGACAAAATAAAAGCAAAATGTATTTATATTTATTTTCATAAACTAAACTGTTTACAAAAGTTAGTTATCAAGTCTAATCAAAATTACGTAAAAAGAATCCGGACGTAACCGACAACTGCTCTTAAATTTATAGAAGAAAAAGTATAGTAGGTAAGTAACCCACATCTATTTAACTCTATAATAGCCTAACCTAAATTAAAAATTTAGAAAACCCCCGCCACGAAATGTAATCCACTATTTTGTAGCGGCGGCCATCTCGGATCGATTTTCACCAAACATAGCCAAGAACACTCCCGACTAATTCACCTTTCAAATAAAAAAAACAAAATCAAAATCGGTCCATCCGTTCATACCACACATAGACACGTCAAACTTATAACACCCCGTCGTTTTTGCGTCGGGGGTTAAAAAGACAAAATAAGAATCCTCCTATGAAGTTTAGCAGATCGTCATAGTACATACGGTACATACCTCCTTCCCTTGGGTTCCGTCACAAGATTTATTCGCGTGCAAACTAAAAAATGGACGTAGGAACATGATATAAGGTCCTTGGTGAGCCGTCATAAGTCATGACTCGTATAATTATAGGCGCATTGAGATAGCACACTGGCTGCGAATCGCTGCGATTTATCTGCGTTTGTGGTTGCAAAAGACCACTTGTATTTGTCAAGTGTAGAAGTATGTATTTAATTATAGGTACGTCAAGAATTAATCATTTGCTACAACTTTATTTATCACATGCTGTCATATATACCTCATTGCCGTTCCCTTTGTGAGCTTCTTCCTCTTCTTCAAATGAATAATTTCCAGTTATTCATTACCTATAGGCACAATCATGTCCTTAATTAAGATGGTTAAGCACATAGTCTTATTTTTATTTCATACTAGTACTACTACCCCCGTTTTCCGCTCCTATTGGTCGTAGCGTGATGATATATAGCCTATAGACTTTCTCGATAACTAGGCTATTTTGAATTAATACAAAAGAGGCAAACTTTTTAATTATAATTTTTGTATAATATTATCTATTTAGGTAGTTCTAGATCTTGAAAAGATGATCTGTGAATGGTGTATACAATTATAGAGAACCATTCTACAAATATGGAAAGCCTACAACTATAAAACCGCAGTAAAACATATTTCTTATAACATTGACATAGAAATAATCAAGTTGTTTCTCAACAAACAGGTGAATACGCTCTTCTACATTGATGTACTGTCGATATTTATTCACTGCACCGTATATCTGCTTGTTATCTCTAAATAAATACACCGCGATATTTCCCTACAAGAACTTAAACCTTGTCAGTTATACTTAGAGTCTACAATCGCGTGTGCCTAAAAAATGTGGAAGCGAAATCAATTTTAGCGACTCGCACAAATCGATAGTGCATCGCACAAGTAGAAATACTGATTTGCAATCAATTGAAGTAAATACTTTGACTTAGATTAAGTGTTCCTCATTAATAACAGATAAGATTATATGAATGCTTGCTGCAATAAACAAGTTTTGTTGGTAAATAGATATGATCTGTGAATGAGTAGTTTTATGGTCGCTTCGGGTTTGTACACTATTAAGAAAACACACAATATTACGTTACACCTCGTTTTAAATATCGACTCTGTTTCAGTACTATCTACCATTTACTTGAAATAGGTCAAATTACATACAGTTTAATAATCAACGTTGTCTTAAGCTTATATTGGTCTAACAGACATAGAATAAAAGAAAATCAACGTTTTTTTACCTTGTATACGATATTAGTCATAGATATAAAAGCCTAATATGTTGAGTCTACAAGTCTAGTCAATTTAACATAACCTTTACCACTTCTATAATTATTGTTGAAATTACACCTCGTGATTGAAACTATTCCAGTTGCGAACCTAGTATATTGTTCCGTGAATATTAATTAGGAACATTAAATTATTTGTTCCTATGAATGAATGAATTTCCGTGATGAGTGCAAAGATATATAGAGACTATAAGTAGATACTAAATATAACTTACTAGAAAAGATTAAGTGAATTAAGTTTCATTAAAATTTAGTTAATAAGATTACGCAAAGTGTTTATATGTTTTTTTTTCGTGTATACTCAGAGAACTCAGGTAAGAAACTCCCGGACTAGGGAAGTAACTACCTATCATTATTATGTTATGACCATTCAGAAAATAAAAGTGAAAGAAAAGTCGAATATAATTTTTGGATTTATTTATTTAGAATCCATGTTTGTAAACAGATTTGTTAACTTACACATAAGGTCTGTTTTAAAAAATATATAAATATTGCTACAAAAGTACGCACAGTTAATGTATGGCTAACAGAAATAAGGAAAAGGAATTATACAGCTTAATTATTATAATCACAAGTCTTAAAACAACGCTATAACCACAAAACCTATGGATAAGTTCAAATCTACCTGAGCATCGTTAACATAATTTTGATTATAAATAAATTATCTCTTTAACATTGAATTTTTAATAAAGAATTAATTTTATTGAATATACAATTGTCAAAAGAAATATATTCTATCTACAATATACATGTAACAAACATTTAACTATGTACATTCAATAGTTCGGACTAGTTCACGATTGTATTCGAAAAGTGTGTAAGAATTCTTTTTTACAAAATTTACAAGAGGAACACCTCGGACAGTCGGGAGTGTCCAATTTTGACACCAATGGCTGAGCTTTTACAGAAAGTGGACTAAAACTCTTCAAAAATGTCTCAAACATAAAGCCTTATACAGAAAATTATTATTTTGAGAACACATCGTGTATATAAAACTGACAAAATGTATTGAATATCGAACTGACTTATAGAAGTTCATTGAAATTTAATAGAAATAGAAGTTTCAGATTTGTTTTAAAAATGGAACCACAAGTAAGATGTTCCACATCGATATGCATAACGGCAGATATTGAAGACAGTTTCATTTTATCCAACAATTTTGAAAAGAAGATCATATTAGGTATGTACAATATGAAAAATGTAATATTATTTCAACAAAATGCGAGACATTTTCCACTGTTACGCAGCCTGCGAAACCTAATATTGTATTGTTCCCGTCTGTAGTTTGATAGTAGTTACAATTTTACGAGAGCCCAGTCACAAGTGTGAAGATCGTAAAGTATGTCAAATTGCTTTACCATGACACGGAAGATCGCGGGGTGAAATTCAAAATTTCACAATTTCACTATATTACCTGTACAAACGGCATACCGCATAAAGCTCTCTTAAAAAATTACAAAAAACTTTTCGTTATCAACATATAATAATTAACCTATCTATAATTTATGTACAATTATTGCTATTGAATGTTGCGCTTCCAACGCCCAAGTACTTACACAAACTGGCATTATTGCCTCCTCAACTAATACCTAGATACAGTCATAAATGCTTTTTAAATACTCTGTTCAAAATAAATAAGAAATACATAAGTTTAGGTAATCATGGTCGTACATTTTATGTACTGTGTACGCAACAATAAAATTAAGAGATTTTTTAGACAAAATGGTTTTATGCGATTCATAGGAAGATAAGAAGTTTGGAAAAACTAAGTAATTTGTATTTTGAACAGAGTAACAAATCAAAAGCAACTAAAGTTATAATAAATTGCCATCCATGATATGCTTTCCAATTTATAACGGAATGATAAAAAGCGATTTCAAAATCTGCATGTGAAATCGTAACAAGCAACCTATATAAATATCTACAATCCATAATAATATTTCGTATCGAAGTCTATTTTACGAATGAATCTAATAACATCAATTAATATCTTTTCCACGTTCATTTCTTGAATTAATCAAAGAAGAAGAGTTACCATAATCTTTACATTATTGCGAGTTTATTAACTGTTAATCATTTCATAAAAATTACCAGCACGCACAAATGCTTTGAAACTCAAGTCAGTCTTTAAGTAACAAGTTCTTACACGAAGAATGTTTGTGGGTTTGACGTCGTAAATCATGATATTTTAAAGACAGCCGTCTATTAGAGTAGTTGCTTCTGTTAAAGGCAAAAAGTTGACCCACACTAATCTATAATCGCACACCGCCCAAATTATTGACTTCAATCTTATAAAGAAAGTAAAATTCAGTCTTATTTTGAGTTGATAAGAATACTAAGAAATATCTGAAGAAGTGTAACGTAAATAACGAATGCTGATAACAAAGAATATTTTTGAACTAGGAATAATCAAAAATTAATGTGGTGGTGCTCAAACAAAAGTTACATGCGGGATAATATAATTTGTCTAAATTATTCGTCATCAGACGCGGGCGGCGCGGATGGTTCAGTGTCGGCGGGGGGAGCGGGCGGCTGCGCGGCCTGCGCACGCGCCCGCGCCAGCGCCTAGGCGAGCGCGGGCGCGGCAGGCCTCGCTCAGGGACGATGGGGGTGAGCAGAACTTAGTGACGAACTACTCACCCCGGAGTCGCTACTTTTCTCCGAAGCACATGGCTCCCCGCCGGCTACAAACTTGACTACATTGAGCCGATGATCAGATTCGCAGGTGTCATCTCTTGCACCACCAGGAAGACCACCGCTTCGGACGGTCGTTCGCTCAGTACCTGTTCCTGGATAGCGTTCAATTCTGTCGCACTCAGCGTCATCAGGTTGCCGTCGACGAATAGACCGCTTAGCCTGGGGCGCAGGTTCAGGAGGTCTATGTGCCGGCTCATCTGCTCTGTGTACTAGTGGTGAAGTGCGAACTCGGACGCCACCAACACCGACACCTGCTTCATAACACCCCGAATCTCGAGGAAATTGCCGTCTGCCAAAGGGAGACTCGCCGCCTTCAGAGCTTGAACCGCCCCCGTCAGCTTCTGCTTCACCTTCGCCACCTACGAGAGTTGATTATTTTCTTAAAAGCTTCATAAAATAGATTACTTTATTCAAGATCAAGGTCAAAATTATTATTCCAACTCACATTCAAGCTGATGCAGAAGTTGAACAGCAGCAAGAATACGTGTACGATGTTCTGGTGTCATTATTCCCAAATAGTCCAAATCTGAAGGTTCGATCTCTTTGAATAGTTCTATATCTTCATATCCGTTCCTTGCAAAAGCCACAGTGTATTCTAACAAGTCTATTCTTCTTAACAATTCTTCTACTGTACGTGGTCGAGTTTCCCAAAGCCTTTCGCGACTTTTGCACCATTTGGACGATCTTGAGCGGACTGTGTCCCTTTCAGATAAAACTTCAACATTGGCGAACTTAAAGTTCCCAACTTTATTGTTCAGTACACCTCGCCATATGCCAGACGCGTTCATGTTTATCACTTCTATGATGTCTCCTTTCTGTAGACAAATAACACGTTATTAGAAATTCCTTCCTAGATGCAAGCAGTGAGTACGCTTTGGTATTAAGTCGTCTTACCTTGTATCTCAGGGCATCTTTCTCATAAATATTGGGTACGTAATCGACGAGGGCCCGAGCTCGACACAGCATTTGCGGCACGAGTAAACTCCGCCCGGCTGGACTTAATTCTATGTTTTCTTCTGCCGAGAGAGATGAGTGATTACTACCGGCGCGAACCAACGCTTGTGTGCCTGTACATAAATATTCTAGGCTCAAATAAAATAAATTTCAACGTCTATGACCAACACATTGAAAGTAGAATACCTGTGTACATCTTTGTTTGACTGTGAATAGGTAGTAGTTTTAGTATTTCAATGCGATGCAATTAGTAGGATTAGGTTACGATGCAAATAAAATTTGGAATTACTTAAAGTACAAGAGGGTATCTGTAAGTAACACATGGGACGTTATGGTACAAAGAAAGGAAAGACAAACTTATTTACAAAACCATTTATATTAACACAAACAAAAACTCAATAAATCCACTCACTACTGCCTGATCCGCTGGGAAGACTTTCGAATGAACTATTAGAACATGGAAACGCTTGGTCGCCACTCGTCCGCCTGTCGCTGCCTTCAGGGCCCCTTTCTTGCCTTAACCTTGAAATCTTTCTCTGGACATCTTGTCTAAGACCTCTTACTTTTCCTGCTAGGTTCGATACACCTTCGCATTCTTCCGCTGACTGGAATTAATAATAAAATTTGTTAATTGGGCAAAGGAAATCAAAATCAAAAGCAATATTTTGTATCAGCAAATTTATTATCTATTAACACATATGTGTTATTGTAAACAATAAGAACTTAGAAGAAAATACATTATTTAAATTACCTTATGTACGGTGGCTATGTGCTGCGAGTCTGTTTCACTTTCTTGATCTTCATAGTCAGACGAAGCTGGTGATAGCTCAGCACCTATCCGATAGCCGGACATTTGCCTGTATCCTCTTCTGGAATCTCGTTCCGACCGGTTTGATTCTAAAGAGATGCCAGATAATCTTGATCCTATAGATTGGATATCAGACGCGGCGTAATCCCCACTCTCCCGATCTCTTGCCGTACGCAAGGGGATCACAGTGGTCGGGTAGGGGCCACTCTGCGGAATAATTAATCCCCTCCGAGGGGTTCTCGCTAAACTTATATCGCCGGCACTTCTTAGTGATATTACGCCTTCACCTCTCGACTCATTTCTGAGGTTAAGAGTGAAGCAAACACGTCCATTCTGAAATGATGCTGCTGGTGCTCCTCCTCCCATCAAAAAATCTTCAGGATCGCTTTCGTAAGGTGGTTCATCGTACCAATGCCCTCTCCCTGAGAGTCCTCTAGCTTCGTCGTCGTACATATATGTGTCGTCTGTAAACGAGCCCTCTATTAGACCAGTGCAGCTCAGTTCCCAGTAATGCAAATAAAAAATACGTGCTAACAAAATTGCCAAAAAAGTTTACCGTAATAATGCTTTCCATATAGTGGCGATTCACTGACAACACTGCGGTCAAAGCTGTGTACGAACATCTTAAAGCCGTGCGTGGTTGCAAAATATTGTTTTTCCAAAACATGCATTTAGCATTTCTCGCAAAGTAAACATTGATTAAAATTTGATGAATGATTATAATGACTGCGATTTTAATTCTCAACGCTTTTGATTCCAACTGCTGCTTACGGCGCAACCGCCAGAGTAAATCGATAGAATTGAAATCTCAAATGAATACTTCTTTTTTATGAAAAAAAAAAAATGATCGATGCACATCGAAAGCATACCGAATGATTATAATGTCGAACGGGAAAATAACGTCATCAAGCATACCGCATAATTGATCAAATAAATTAAATATCAAAACATAGTGCAAGCATCATGCGTAACACGATAGCTTAACAATAAATAGCCAAATCTGATTGTTTTAATACTTTAGAGACGTGAAATACTAAATTTACAATCTAATAAATTTGTATAAGTACCTAGATTGTAAACGAAAGTTAATGTATTTTATCTAAAATACCAAAATACAATCAGTTAAAAACATAAAACTCAACTCGGAAGCACATAGATGTAAATTAATTTTTAACCTTATCCATATTTGGATGAGGCTTTGCGTTTATTTTTCACATACCTCCGAAAGGTCCTCGGACGCCATCTCTTCCCATGTTCATAAGACCATGTCTTATATCTCTAAGGATCTGTAACAAAAATAAATGCTTGCAAAAAATTCAACACATCAGAACTGAATGTTTTGAGGGAAATTTTCCCCTAAAGTAGATAACATTATTTTAATTTTGCAAGGAAACCGAGCTAGCTATTTTGCAGGGGAGTGGAGAAATAAGATAGGAAATTTTAATTTTAAAAATAATGAGCAATTTTCACGAGTTCGTTACATTCTACCTAAACATTTTTGGATTATGCAATTTTTTTAACGGACAAAATTCTTCCCCTATTTCGACGTGCTATGCCCAAAATGAGACAAAAACTTTTGAATGCAAATGAGAGTTTGATCTGACTGATGGTAATTCAATATTAAATTACAATTACAATGAAAATAGTACATACAGTATAGTCTAGTAACTCAACAGACAAAAGGTGTTAAAAGCAAGGGTCTTTTACGTAGGTAGGTAATGACATTGTTTTTTAAAAATGTTTAAGTTGCGATGCTTTTGACGTGGCGTACGCTCATTTCAAACCATAATTTGTACAAGAAACGGGTCGAGAAATCCTTTAAAGTATTCCTTACAAAATATTTTCCTGAATGCGTGAACACGATAATAAATATTCAAAGGGGGCAATAAAAAGACCACTTTCTCGTAAGTAGAAAAGTATTGAACATTAACTTAATTTATGCACACTTAGTTACCAAGACGGCGCAGTTTATACACGATAGGGATTTACGTGTCGCACTGTTCTAGAAAATGAGATTTTAGCACAATTTTACAGAAACATTCCGCAGGAGTATTATTGAACAAGTATATCATATAATATTATTTGTGTATGTAGTAACATTTTTCTACAGATACAAAATTGTGGACAGGCAGTCACTCAAAAAATATAATATTTGTATATATTTTCGTATTTAGAGAAAAAATATAAATATAAGAAAATAAATGGTTTAGAAATTTCGGAAATATGAGATAGCATAAAAGAAGAAGCAGAAAGAATCATATGCGATATTATTACGATATATAAATATATAAAGTTGCGTCCAATATTTTAATGAACACACAAATTTATCAAATTATCGCCGAAATTACGACATACGGTTTATTGAAACAGTAAAATTTCAATGTTCATTATTCCTAAGTTCGACCCATAGTTTTACGAGCAAAATGTGCTGAGTAAGGGGCTTCGGAAGTTTCGAAGGGAAGCGATACAACTGCCTCTAATAGGCTTAGTCCGAGATTAGGGCACGATTAGCTTGCCTCGGTAGGTGCGTCGAATGGTTGAGCCAGTCAGGAGATTACACGTTGGTGCGAGGCTGGCATCAGATTATTTTTGGATATAGTCTTTGTGAAGGGAGCGGTGTTTCGATTGCATTGCATTGTTTTCAAACGTAGTTGTGATTTGTAGAAAATATTACACGGCGCGTTTTTGTAAAATATAAGTTTCGGTTATTTTTTGTTATTATGTAACGCATGTTTGTGTTATGTTGGAACAAGTTTTAAGCTTTTAGTTTTTACCATTACATTCCGTTGAATTTTGTAAGATAATGTTTTTGGTTGTGATCGAAAAAAAGAATTACCTCTTCTTGTTCTCTTGCTAGTTTGTCTTTTTTCTTCATTGCTTCTTGGACTTTTAACTGGAACAAAAAAAAAAGATTATTGAATATTTTGATATATTCAGCTTTTCAGGGATTGTCCCTTAAAAATAAAACTAATTAATTTGAGAAAATTCTGAAATACCGTGAAATGTGCATTTTAAAAGTTGTTTTTATGAGTATCTTAAAATAAAATCGTATATTTGATCGTGCCCAACATGCATCTCTGAATAATATTATACCATGCATAATATTTTTCGTGCAAATTATGCCAAACTACGGAGCTGTGCAAGAATAAATAATTGTGTTTTATAGATTATAGACGGAAAATAATAAATAAAATGGTAAAATGTGATAATAAAATATTATTTTATGCGATAATATCCGATTCGTAGAGCCACCTCCAATTCTTTGAGCATGCCGAATAAAAGAAGCCAAAAATGTTTGATGAGATTTTGAATTTTGAAACCTGTTAATACTCTGTTTGGCAAAAATAAATATAAAAACATAAAAAAATTACACCAATACTTGAATACACTTATGATATATATTTGGAGCGTATATTTCTAAAGTAATTTAACATGATAAGGTAACATGAAATTGAATAGATAAAAATAAGCATGATATAAAATAGCCATATTATTTTCTATATCTGAAAGAGTTTATATTAGAAGCCAAACAAAATCTCTATTGAATTGCTTTCATAATAATAAATGTTTATACACATAATAATATAGATACGCTATTTTGCCATCCAGAGCATAACAGATGAGGCATTTTCCTGCAACACCTTTGAGAGGCAGAGCGCTTTATTGTGTAGTTAACTGAAACACGTTAACGACACAAAGTCTTTCACATAATAACAATCGCTTTTTAAAATGCCATGATGAGACAGTTTATTTTTATTTAAGGTGACTTCACCAATTGCTAACACTGCAAAAATATTGGAACGAACAGAAAATCGTAGGAACCAATTTAGGTACATGTTTATCTGTAGGATGTAAAGAGGTAGGTATTTCATGGATTAGGTAGGTACAATTTAAAGATGTGGCGTATCCCCATCTAATTAAAAATCAGCTCGTAAGAAAAAAAGTTTTATCTAGAAAATACTAAAACCAAGGCATTTTAAAACTGATTCCGTTTGCTCTACCTGCCCAAAGTTTTTGAAGGAAAACCTGCTGAATGCTCACCCTATGTATAGTTTCTTCGAAGGTGTTTGGTTGGGCGGCACTCATTTGAAAGAAGCGGAGGCGGTCATAGTCTCTTGGGTCAACCATGGACCTAAGAGCCGTGTCAGGCCCAGGCCCTAGGCCGAGCCCACTTTGTAGCACGCTGTCCGGTGTGTCCACCTGTTGGAAAGTTTCGCTTGTAATTTTGAGGCCGACCGGCTTTTACTATCAAAATTGCTTTATTTTCCTGCTGAAAACAGTTTACTATACGAAAAAAGTGTTTTAAATACATAAATACATTTACACGTCATAAAAATACACGAAATTACACATATATAAAAAAAACTACTTAAACTATTTTCATTTTGTGTTTCTACGAGTAATATTATGCATGTTTAGTGCGTAGTACCGTTGAACGTCATATTTGAATCGAATACTCAGGCTTGATATCCTAAATGGTGTTCAAACAGCAATTTTGTACCTAATTTGAGCATAGATTTGATATGATAATGTTCCACCTAAATTTAATAAATATCGCAGTTTATCTGTGGTTTCTTTAATGACCACTTCGCTGCAAATAATATTGCTTAGTGCTTAATTCATTTAAAAACTGTGACTTTTAAGAGTCAAAAGCTCGAAGCTATTTTTGGTCTGTTGTGTTTGTTAACTGTTTCTTAACAATAAAGATTATCGCTGAAAATCGATATGACGCACGATTCATAGGATTCTTGCAAAACCAGCTTTAGGTATACATAAAAATCGGTCACTTAAGTGGTAGTCTTACGATCGCTCAAGCAACACTCTAGGCTACGACCTAAAATCTAAGTTCTACACAACTTAAATGGAACACAAATCAAGTACCTATTCAGAGTAAAATTTACATCATTTATCATATGATCGGCCAGTCATTTTTCTCATAAAGATTTTCGCAAATACACTTGCAAGTAACTTCGGAAAGTCTAACTTTTTCCCGAATCACCCGAGTCTCGTGTAGCGGCGGTATGATAAATTATCGCCTTAACTTGGCCGAAGTTTTCAGCCATGGCAATTTTAGTGCAAATAAAGTTTTGTAAGCGATAAGTTTGTAAATTCAATTAGTACGTAATTTTATCTATGCAAAATTAACGGAAACCTGACAACCACTTGGAACGTAAATATGGATCCTTCGTAACAAAATTACTCAAGAAATTAATATCCTGATAGTAGACTACTAATTCAGCCTCTATTCGGACTAAAATTTGGACAGCACTTCTAGCGGTCACCCAAGGAACTAAGTTTGACATATAACATATTTGATAAGGAATACTTATACTAAATTCTTAGATATGCTACAGTATCAGTTTTTTTACTAAAGGGTGACAATTAAGGACGAAGCTAGCGTGTTTATGAAATGTGCAACGAAATGATTAGCCGTCCACGAAACCCAAAAAATCAAAGCTTGTTCTTACAGATCCATCAATTTACATAATTTGTTATCTAGCTTTGTTTACCTCAATGGTTTAATTAACGCACACTTCTACCCCTGTTTAACTCGTTAGGCATAATTTGACTACTCTGTAGATTATATTCGTTATGTACGGTATATGTTGACTTCATTTAGGTATGTAAATATTTTACGGCTTCGTCAAGGTGTTTGCTGTAGTTATGTTTATTTGTAATTATGTATTCTGTTTGAGCTCAGTTTTTTCTTTAGCTCGATTTGAGTGCTGAGATCTTTTATGTGGAAATGGGAGATATCTGAATAGGACAATTTAATGTTAAAGTTTAATTCTTTTTTAGCCTAGACTAGAGTCAGTTAAAACTTTTTCAGGCCATCAAACAGTTCGTAATTTTACCATTTTTATAACAACACTACATCGCAGAATTAAGGCAAGACATTATTGCCATCAATAAATAGACTCTGAGAGAATACGCAAAAGAATTTAATAAACACCATTGTAACAATACCTACCTATTAAAGTAGGTAGGTATAAAAGTAGGTAGTAAGTAAGCTTTTGTAAAACCTTAGATTCAAGTTAAAAAGTCTCCGACATGTTAGCAAATATCTAACAAGAGCTTTGTGTAATATACTGCAAATATATGTGTATAAATATTTTCTGTATCAGAAAGTAGACTTATAATTAATTCAAACATTACTGGATAGTACTAGGCTTGTACCAAACTTAAAACAACAAACTACAGACGAACTACGAAACTAACATTCAATATTTACCAAAACCACAACTTCATTCATAATTCACTATTGTCTGTGCCAGCGACAAAACAAACGAAGTAAACAAACAATCAAAATCACACCGCGCTAATTAGCATACGCTCATAACGTCGCAACTACTAGGCCAACAATGGCTTTTCATTTATCATTTTCACTTAAGCAAGGAAAAAGCTAAGGATATCTGCATCACAATGAAAGCATGTACGTACGAATCAATTAATCATACGACCAACAATGCTCGCCCATTAACTCCCACTTGATAAGGGAATAATGCGAATAGCCTACAATAGGAGCTTCTATAATGCGACAGCGCGGATGCCCCAAACTCGATCCTCGCACGATTTATTGGCCCCTTATCAAAGTCACACACGTTTTCTTTATGCGGAAATATCGTTCTAAAATTGTGTTTGAAGCCGGCTATTGACGGCTTAATGGTTTTGATATTAAAAATGTTTTTGGGTACCGACCTTAATGCCTTTTGACTTTTATCATGTTAAGGACAAGCTGCGGTGAGGCTTTTCCTATGTTATTAGGAGTTAAACCTACGTTTTGGTAAAACTAAGTGCGACCAGTGATTATGAAAATGTTTTATTAATAAAATATATTAACACCAATAAAATGCTGAGAGCTATGTTAAATTTAGACAAATACTATAATGTCGAAACCCATAATAACAAACAAATCAATTTCATAATAAATTTATTATATAACTTGACACTAACATGGTTGTCGCGTAGAGATTGATCTATCTATGAATGACTGTGCAATAAATAACCTTTTTGGAATGCAATAAAATGTAATTTTGATTGGCAGATCTAAACAGTAATTCAGGGCTGCAGTTGACACGTTAATTGGTGACAAGCGTTGAGAGATATTGGATTATTAATTCATTTTATCCATTGTTTATGTTTGAAGGCAGAAACTGATTGGAGGCTGTGAATTGAACAAAAATAAAGCCTGATTATTTTTATGTTACCCTATTAATCACATTTCTAGCTATTGTTTACACATTGGATTATTAAATTTATAGCTATACTTCGATTTAAAGTTCAATAGACGATAACTCGGTTCCCAGAAAACAATATAAATACACAACATGGATTTCGTTGAATAATTTCAAAGAAAAATGTGAAAAATCCTCAACACCAACAACGATACCGTTTTGCAATAATAAATATTCGTAAACTACTAAAACAAAAACTTTCGTGAACATTAAACGCAAACCAGGCATAACATTCAAGTCATTTAATAATGCAAAAATATTCAAAACTAACTTGCATACAACTTTCATAGCTAAACGTGCTAGGAAAGTAATCTGTGTCAAAAACAATGGTTCTGAATACATAACAGCAGTAAACTTGATAAATGTGCTGCAACTAGGGTTGCCTCGCGCCCGTATTAATTTAGTTTATTGATTGGTCAGGGTGAAAATAAAAACTGAAGACAATGTGGTTTCGTAGGTGTAACATTAAGTTCACTGTCAAAAAACATAAAAACAATAAAAGGCTAATATGTAAGTACATAAAAACATATTTCGGGATTTTCGTTAATAGAGAGTAGATAACTTTAGAATTCAATTTTTTGTCTTAAGATTTGTTAAACAAATTAAATTGAATGTCCATAAAACAATGACCAATGAAGTACACCTGTGTTCTGTTCATTGTCTTACGCAGTTCCGATGTACAAAATAATATTAAAAAATTGATAGCCCTAGCAGCAATAAATAAGTTGCCTTACTTGTGAAACTTTAATATCGGCTACATTTTAATCTATTCTACACGAAAATCTTTTTACGATTCATTTGCATACTTCGCGTTTCGTAGTTGAAATTAAATTTTATTTAGTGGTATACGATTCAGAATTTAACTTTGGAAATTTGTTAAAATCTTTTGATACAATTTGTGCTTCAAAATTCGTATTTGGATTCTAGTCAGATTATAAGTAATTTGATTTGTAACCATTCGATTTAAGGTATTTAAATCGAATGATATATCTAGACTATATATTTTTTCGAGAATTTATGTTGTAGACACTATTTTAGTATGGACTCTAATTAAAACCTAAACTAAACTAAAGAAACATATTAGATTTTTGTGTCCCAATATGTTACATGACTTAACATTTTAATTCCCCCTCAAGTCGTTTTCCTCATTGCTAAGGGTCGTGATAATCCCTTGCAAGGATCATACGATTGACAATCTTGCGCCACCTGTGCCTGTCTTTGGCGACGTGAAGTGCCTCGTAAAGCTTGGTGTCCAGAGAAGTAGGGATTTGGTCAAACCATCGAATAGGACTTGAACCTCTAGAGCGCTTGCCGTCGATTTTGCCAGTAACCTTCAGTTGTACGAGGTTGTGTCACAAATACTAGGCCATTTCATTTATCATTTTCACTTAAGCAAGGAAAAAGCTAAGGATATCTGCATCACAATGAAACTATGTACGTACGAATCAGCCTTCAGTACCTCAACCATGAGTTCTATCGAATGGCTTTCGATAGGTTTTTTACGCATCAAAACGCTGTAATCTCATAGCAGATTTTAGTTCCTTACGTAACCGCTAGAGGCACTGCGAGGGTTTTCCATACAAATATTTTACGGCGTCGCTAGCGAGTCTAGTGAGAAAAACTCATGGTCCTTGCACAGTTGTTTAACTCACATATCCCATATATACTACGATTGTCTGGACTTTAAAAGAGACCATGATTCTCATGATTTCGGCGTTTCTTCTCAGAGGTCGTCAGTTAAGAAAATGGCGGGGACATCTAGCATTTAAAAAAAAAATGACTTGTAAAAGTGTCTTTAAAGGATCTACTTACAGAAATAAATATAATTTCATTTCATTTCAGTTGTTCGAGGTTGTGTGCAACTTTCCTCGCAATGTGACCGAAAAACTCGAGTATTTTATGGAGCCAAATAGTAGACAGTTGCATTTTAATATTTAATTCCTGTACAATTTATGCATTGGTGCGGTAATTCGAAGTCCAACAGCATTTAAATATCTATTGTAAAAAAACCTAAATGTTCAAGATGTGGAGGTGCCCCTAATGGTATATAATATAGAGATAGGGAAGGCTGTTCAGATATAATTCCTGTATGCCTATAATAATATTTTTGAGTTATCATAATCACTCTATTGACTAATACAGATTTTCATATTCGAGCACGAGAATGATTTGTCATAATATTACTATTTACATGTATCCATGAACCCACAAAGAGTTATTAAAGAAGACGAAAATTTAAAGTTAAAAGAGCACCTGAAATAGGTACCCTGCAAACTTAGAGCTTTCATCAGTAAATTATGCTTTATCTTTATTACTATTAGAGCTAAAATGTGGTAAAATGGCGCCTAAACACACTGTGCACTCGACCACTAAATTGTCCAACAATGCAACGCGTTTATCGGCACAAGATGCACGTATTTACGGTCTTCGAAATGCTAAAAGAGCCCGTGGAGCAACTATAACGTTTTATTACCCTCTATAGAGCACAGACCATACACATAAACATGGACCAATAATACCTCCCACAAGAAGTATCGAAGGCAACGTGCCAATACCGTGCGGGGCGAATAGCATGATTACTTTGTTCTTTCTAGAAATGAATTGTTGCTTTAGTTTAAAATTGTAGTTTCAAAGAAATTTATTTTACGTTCAATGATAAATAGTTAACATTAATAAAGATTAATTTGGCGGTCGTGTTCTTATGATAATAAAAGTATATTATCATAAGAACACGACCGCCAAATTAATGTTGCTTTGTAATACTATTTTGGAAACCGATATTATTATCTTTCGTGATAAACTTGAATGAAAAAACTGTAATGAGATAAATATGCCGCCAGCTTACGCGTGCTTAGAAAGTGGGTCAAAGATTAAAGAAAGTTTGTCCCGTGGTCGTTTTTATTTTCGCCTAAAACTGCTAATTCCGCGTAATAACACCAAAGGCTAAAGAAGTTTCTTCAGGATTTGCTGGCGTAATATCAAGCGATGACGGGGCATGCGACTAAGCAAAATTTAATTTACCCCAGTGAAAATTGGCTGGACTTACTTAAACGAAACGACGCTTGACGCTGCAAAACTGATTTATGTTACCAATTATATTTTGCCAATGTTATAATTGTTTGCCGTGATTGTTCAGCCACATAATTATTTTCTATAGGTATAGTACCTGAAGAAAATAATCTCTCTAATAATGTGATCTTTTGAATCACCAAGGATCGAAATAATAAATAATTTAATTTGATCAAAAACACTACCTACACTGTTTTGCCACTTTTCTTTTTAATAATAAATTACAGTTAAGACAAACAAAAATACGCCTATGTAGGTACAGTCAAAGCAAACATAAATACACCTATATACAGTTTATATAACCACATTTCGCGAGGCTCTTAAACTTTAGATTTTAATATATTAGTATTATTTATATTATATCAAAAACATTCTATCATCCATCATTTATTCATAATCTCGATATCCTTTTGTATTGTATTCAACTTTTAAAAGTAATGGATCTTCACGAGCATTACAAATAATACTCATCCACTTCTGATCCCCTAATCACAGCTGGACACGGCTTGGTCAATAAACCGAAAAAAGGCAACTTTTGACAAGACTAATCCTAAGTGCAACTTGGCCGATAAGGATTATACTGGGGCTCTAATGGCCTTTATCCGCTGGCTCAACAAACGTTCATAACTCACCGCCTTGGCTTGGCTCAACCGACTTAACTTTGGCAGGCGTCATTTCTCAAAAGGCATGCGGTGACGTACCACCCCCCTTTCTTCACCCCCCCCCCCCTTGTCTGAAGATTAATAAATATATAGGTGGACGTGGAAAAATGTAGCACTTAATTTGGGTGAGATGAGTTGCGTATTCGAAGCGTGTATTTCTTGTGTGCGGGTTATTGGCGTGTGGAATTCATATTTTTCTTGTCATTTCATTGTCAGATGCGCCATATCGGTGACACTCTTACCTCAATTAGCAGCGCGTGACCCGACAAAGCTGTGATCATTTGGTTTGTATTGCGACAATAGCTAATTAGTACAGCAAATTAATTAATAACCAATCCTTGTATAGCAACGACTCACGACTAATATTCATGGTTATTCCTAATTAATACATTGTTGGATATTTATTAACATAACTGTTTTAAGAAGAACACTATGCGTATATCTTTTTTGAGGAATATGTGATCATAGATAAAAACAATGATTGTCTAAATAAGACTTACTTCTTGCATCGCGGAACATTCCAACGTATTAAGTTTCATCCGTGTAACTTACGTTAAGCCTCAGAAAACCCAGACTTAAGACAAAACGTTCTAAAAAAATTAAGCGTTGCAAGTACGTATTGCACGTACGCTGCTAGGTACAAGCGACGCGTCATACTAATTGCTCGGAGTGCATGTCAAAGGCGTACCGGCGTCGCGCCGGATCCACATAATGGCGCATGGGGGATAGCAAAAAGGAATGTATGAAAAAAACGCGAGAGACAGACGCCGTAAGCGTGTACTCAAACTAAGATTCGGTTACAAACAGTTGTTGTTACTAACGAGAAATTGTGGAGACAATAGCAGTACATATAGGTACTTGTCTGCTAAGTTTATTGGCGCTTGATTGACTTAGATCTAATTGTACTTAACCTTAAATCTGAAGTAGTTTTAGAACAGTTTAAGTGGTAGCAATTATGGAAAAACACGTGGTTTTTTAGACAGTCGACTGCAACAAAGGTACAATAAAGTTTTCACACGTATCGATATAATTAGATAAGATTCTATGCAACTGAATCATCGCGGGTATGGCTTGAATGATTTAAGTAAATGATTGCTTATTGCTATCAATTTTCTAATAACTACCCAGGATTTAGGATCAAAAGCTTTTGATTACCAATATAATGATACGATTTCACAAAGCAATATTTTTATTTGCTTATACAATATGTAATTGGAAAAATACTTATTCGTTTCTTTTTATATCTTGGACAGACATCAAATTAATTTACCGATTGCTGGATGAAATAAATGGATTTTATCTTTCGTATGTTACTCTGCCATTTATTCTTCGAATACAAAATCGGTATATAACTAGACTTTAACTCAAACAATAGTTTCATTAAATTTTAATGAAACAAAGTGAAACACGCTTCAATAAATTTGTAGAGATGGGTATTTGGGAGATTCGATCTATTAGCTCAAAGTTAATTAGTCAAACGTTAATTGAATACTCGCAAGGAATATTTGTTAACTTGTAAACACAGTCTTCAAACACAGCAATCCTGTTAATGGTATATAACTACATCATGGTGCAATTACACAAAATTAGAAACTGGCAAGTGATCCGATTTTTTTAACAAATGGTATTTTTTACGAATGATAATTTTCTATCACATGGCAATATAAAACTCAACATGAAATACAGCTTAGTACTATCTAAATAAAAAATTGATAGTTAAATTATGATTAAGGGATGTACCTACACAATGTTACATAATCTGCCAAAACAATCGAATCACTAATGCCTAAAATGTTTGGGAGAATGATTATACTTACCCGTTGGGGTGGTAAGACTTGTCGCGGGCTGTGCGAGTGCTTCGGCGAACAGGAGCCATGCTTCTCTTTCCTATGTGACTTCAACCCTCGCAGTAGCCTTGAGAACGTCGTCACCTTCTTCTTGGCTGTACCCAGACAGTTGTCTACAAAAAGAATGCCTGCTTCAAATTAAATTGCACTAATTAGCAGCATTAGAGAAACATATTTTTGAAGACTGAGCATTTATACGACAGAGTGAAGATATATCAACTCTAAGCTGCTATAGTTCTTTCTATCCTTAAATACCACTTGAAGTGGTTCCTAGGTTCCTACATTGTACCTACACTAACATACCATCCTGTCTGTATTCTCTTAAGGGTTTGGCAGAGATGTAGGTACTAACGTAATCTAATGTGTATGCTGACACTAACTGTATAGATTCAAAAGGAACGATTGCAATAATGATCTAAAATATGAACTAACTGTTTAAAATAAAACTTTATCATGTTGATTATGATATTAATTTCATCTACGATGCCCACTAAATTCTTTTGCATCAGATTTTTTCTGCACATCAATTAATTAGAATGTATATAATTAATAGTGAATGTCATCATTAAGCAAAGTTAGATGTACCAAAACTCCAGCAAGACTTTTAAAGAGAAATTTAATGACATGCTTTTCTGAGAAAATATTGTCATACTATGAAAGTCCTATTAATTTTCATAATAAAATTTCTTTTCATAACGACATAGGTTCAAAAAGCCAAGTCACGGCACGTCTAGCCGACATTAGAAGTTAATAAATCAAGCACTCAAGTGCTAGGTAAATTTTAGGTTTTTTCTCCACCGTTAGCGTGTTTTCAAAGAATTTTTAATGAATCGTTTAATGGCTTAATAACACTGAGTGACGTGAAAAGTAATGGGATAAAATATATAAATTGATACTGTTAAGCGTAAGTTTTATAGAAATTATAATTAAGAAGCGTATTTTTAATAAGTACAATAAAGCCTTTAGTGGTATCAAGTACCTATCAATAATATAATTGATTGGACAGGATTCGGTACTTTCCTTAATATAGGTAGGTACTCACCGCTTGGTGGGAATTCGTAGAAATATGCCGAACGTGGACTCAGGCAACTGTAACAAAACAGATGTTATCTATTTAAAAAAATACACTCGGTTGTTAAAATATACCTGGGACTGTACAGCTGAATCTCTTTTATTTACAAATCCTAATCTAAATCTAAATCAATAATACATAAAAGAATCTACCTCGCGAACTCCATACATCGAAAATTTTATAACAAAATCCAATCTTAATTGCAAACAAAAATTGGAATTACACAATTTGGATATTGTGGAAGGTGGAAAATATCGGACTAAGCATTTGGAATTCGGGAAATGGAAAATTAATCGACTCTGGCATTAACAATACTCTGCTAATGATGATTGTCCGTAAAATGAGTGGCGGTTAATGAAATCGTAAATTTGTAAAGAGTTCGTTTTGATGTGTTCGCGTCCTTAATCAGCCTCGATAATTGAACGTTTAAACCGAAGTTAATTTTACGGGAATAAAATAAATTTGTCTGGTATTTTAAATGTTATTTCAATTGCAGTATATATGTAGAGGTAATTGAAAATTTTACAGATTTTATTTGAGTGAGATTTTACGCTAGATATCACTATATAAAATGTTGATTGTAAAATACTGCGTACCTAACGAAAAATTCATGACTTATGGGAATATTTTTTTTTATCTTTTAATAAATATTCTTATCAGAGGAGCTAGGTAGCAGATGATGTCAGATACGTACCGATATCGGTCGAATAAGTAACAATAAACCTTCCTTGAATTTGTTCAAAACGCTATACCTATGTAGTTTCAATGACAAAACCTGTTAAAATATTAGTTTTCTAAACAAACCAAAAAAATTGCTGATTGATGCAAACTATTCCACAAATGATTATATACAAATAATTATCCAAAGTTAAGACGAGTATTACCAAACAATATCGCACACGTTTCAGTTCGCAAACCCAATATAAAGTTGGGATCGCGCAATAAATCAGAATGAGTATCATATCAGCACCATGCACTGCCGCGGATGCAATGAATATTGATTTTCTCAACAATTTAGCTCTACGTAGTAATAAATTTACACTTTTTAATTTATTATTTATTTAAATTAATTTCAACTTTTTGTATTTTTGTGTTACAACAAAATTAACGAAGGTAATAATTATGTTTATTACGACATTATTTTAATGCAGAGAAAGACAAGCCATAAATTTATAAAGAAAAAAATAAATTAATTCTGGATGAAACTTTTTATTTTATTTTATATTTTAAATGCTCTTAAGTTTAGAAAGGTCGAGTCGAGGTAGAGTCTAAACGTTTTAATGCACTATGTATGTATGATGTATTTCCAAACGGTATTAATTTACATTTTGATATCTCATATTAAATTAGGCCCTGTTTCACCACCTTGAGCTGATAATTTCATACAAATTTTATTCTATTTTTTTATCTATCCGGTGGTTAGCGCCTATCCAGAGGTAGTGAACCAAGCCCTTAGTATTATTAACATTAATTAATAATGTCATTAATTCACATTGTAATAAAGTCCGTTTTGTATTGGATAGAACAGTTGAATACAAGGGCTGAGGAAAATACTTGGATTTGTGTCCGTAGTTGCGTTATGCATTGTGTAGCGAAAAGTAGATACTTACTGATGAAAATTCCTTAGGTATTATTTAATATCATTCACAATTAACTGTTTATGCGAATCTTATCTTAGGACAATTGAAGGCAATAATTGCAAAACAGTAAAATCTCTGTAAGTACTAAAACATAAACCTTTAAAATATCAAGGAAATAAATTACCTAATTGATTTCAAAAGCAATTAATAATGAATTGTTGTTCAACGCTACGACTTCCAAAGCGATCTTCATTCGAAAGCCATAAAGTTAAATTTAAAGACGCGCGATATAACTCTCACTCTGTTGTGACAAAGCCCATAATTGTCAGGCGACTCATAAAAGCTATATGAAACCGGACCTATGTCGAAACGTAATCGAATCTAACCAACAAAGGAGATAGCGAGAAATAATGACGCACCTCGCATTCTAGCACTTAGATAAATTTCGTCTAGTTAGGCCGCATATCGCAGTGTTTCTCGCACTTCCCATATCACGCCATCCGTAATAGCATACCTTGTTAGTAGGATTCCCGTCTATGCGTAGCGTTAATTGAGTAACGAGTACGTATATCGCTCCTAAAGCCAGTACACACTGTTTAAGAGTAGTGTGTCTCGGTATTTTATTGATTTAAGTAGTTAAACACAGCCTTTGATTACTTGTTGGTAATGTTTGCACAGCCGGGTAAATATTATAAGCATGATGCACAAAGGCGTGTGCTTGGAACATAAGAGGACAGGTTGAAGGTATTGCGTGAACATTATTGCAGTGTCTGGGAATTTCTTTGATAAAAGCTCGTTGCATGGTAGACAATTTAAAACGATCTCTAGTTACGTGTCATGAAATTCTACTTTTTTTAATTTAAAGCTCTAAGTAGTCAGTTTATGTAATTATTATTTAAGTGACGCAAGCTTTATTTTATAATAAAATATAATCTAATGATAACAGTTATAAATGCAATGTTTAATGCCATTGAGGTATAAGCGGTTAGCAAAATGATAGAGTATCTTAAAACGGTTGCTGATGTAGATATACTACTTTACACTGTATCGTTAAAAACCACCTATAAGTTTGCTACATAATTAATATAATATTATAAAGAGGAAAGATTTGTTTGTTTGTTTGTTTGTAATGAATAGGCTCCGAAACTACTGGACCGATTTCAAAAATTCTTTCACCTTTGGAAAGCTACATTATCCCCGAGTAACATAGGCTATATATCATCACGCTACGACTAATAGGAGCGGAGTAGTAATGAAAAATGTAGCAAAAACGGGGAAAAAATTATAAGACCACGCGGGCGAAGCCGCTGGCGGGAAGCTAGTAATTAATATATTTGTGGCCAAATAGTATTTGAATAACTTGACTTAAATTAGTTCAACTAAATTGGAATAGAAATATGTAGTTACTTAAAACATAACGTTATAACGTTGTACTGAAATATTATTTCATCACTTATTAATTTATCCCTTCACATGCACGTATATTATGGTAATACCATAGTGTTAAGATCGTTAGTCTCACCGTTTATTCTCATCAATTGACACAAATTTATTATGAATGGTATGTATTGAATTTACATAATAAATGCTGGAAAGGTTCGTTAGTTCGTCTGTTTTACTTGTCGCACGTAGGCGTAAGTTTATTGTATTATAACATTGAAATTGTTAGTCGTATACAGATATAAAACTGATAAAGTGACATATTTATCGTGGGGCCAAAGGTGATGTTAGATGAATATCTCAAAAAGGTATTTAAGAGATTGTTCTGATAAAGCTTCAGTAATATTCTTATAATATATTCATTTCTTGCAATACCATCCAAGCTGTTAAACAAATCGCTCTGCGACCAAAAGTCAATTGAGCCCAATATGAGGTCGTCAATATTTTTTCTTGACAATATCCTAAATAACTAGTACCTAGTTATTTTAATATGAAAGAACCCTTTCATTTGCATATACGACTTAATAATAACACCAAGAACTTTCAAAATTCTCTGAATAATGAAGATCAAAGCTTGCAAAACTTTGATCTCAAAATTTGCTATATGAATAGTTTTCATTACAAGTTAACGACTGTTATTAATTTGGAACATTTCACAACAACAAAGGGTGGCATTCAACGTAAATTTACAACGATGATTTTATATCAAGTTGAGAATTTGCAAGTAAAACTTCGTTCACACAAGCAGAGGGGTATCCTTATTTTAATACTTTAAGAAGTCGCAAGCTTTGATGCTTGGTCGGACGCGAAGAGTTCAAGGTTCTTTAAAGAGATGTCGTTATTTTGGAATTCGTTCATTTATATTTCAGGAAATGGGAGAAAATTTGCAGTTACCCCTAAAACTTTTTATACATTAATCAGCGGGTAATGGAAGATTTTTATATAGAGGAGGCAATTTGATTTGATTAATTATATTTTTACGGTTGAATTTTTATATTTGTTGAAAACTGGAATTTCAGCAGAGCAACCAAAATTAAAGTGATAATTAGCGTTTTCTTTAATATTCTAGAGAACCATTGTTCTAGATAAATAACAATGTATGACTCAACTGATGATAAGAAATGGAATTCTCGACATTTCTTTAAAAATCGCAGCTACAAATCCAACCGTTTTAATATTTATCTTTTATGTCAGAATCAATTTTCCTAGAAATTAGTTCGCAAGCCGCGATGCTCGT
This sequence comes from Acronicta psi, assembly GCA_946251955.1. Classification (NCBI taxonomy): domain Eukaryota; kingdom Metazoa; phylum Arthropoda; class Insecta; order Lepidoptera; family Noctuidae; genus Acronicta; species Acronicta psi. Next base: position 6,927,106 of record OX276476.1, read on the forward strand.
AAATGTTCACTTTACAATCTAGTCGCTTTCGCTGTCACTACAAATCTGCTAAATGTTGCTAATGTGACGTACCGCTTGAAGCTTTGCTAATGCAGTAAGATATATGCGCCTATATCTTAAAATCTAGTCAACGAAAAATGTATGTATTCTTTCCTACTTGAGTATTCGTATCACGCGATAAAATGACCTCATGTCTTTCATTGTATGATATTGATAAGTGATACGATTTAGGATCTTCAATCATCATCATCAGAAGTTGTTAGTGCGATCTTTGAAAGGAAACATTTAGAAAAACTACTTCTAGCATTTTGTGCAGACAGTAAAATTTATATGAAACAAACTAGAAAGTTAGTTATATAAAATATTGAAAATGGTCACGATGGGAAAAAATATCGCGTAACTATACGAAAATAAACTAAGTACTCTTTTGAGAACTTCCTTTTTGAAGTCGGATAAAAAAAAATAGAATAAATAAAATAGCATTAGATTTTTATCTTATTTAGCGTTTAGTAGCACAATAAAGTACTTAACTAGCACAGTATCTAGAACAAGAACAATATTTAATTAGCCAGACGCCTCGTTAGTTAAAACGCTTTACAGCTGCATATAACTTTAATTGCATTTGCAATAAAAGATAAAGGTAAAGATAAACTTAATAACATGCAAAACCGTTCGAGATTTATTCTGAAACTAGAGCCTAACGCTGAAATAGTATGAAGTTTATACCATTTTGTGATTTAAATATGATGCTTAGCAAAATTTGGCTTAAATTGGTATATGATATCCGAAGCCGCTAATTTGGGATTAAGAGAAAACATAGAAACAAGCTAATTAACAGTTAATCATCGTTTTATAAAAGGCTTAAGTCAATGTTATACCGGTATCAGCCAAAAGAAAACAGAAGGAAGACTATCAGATAAAATAAATTAAAAACTAAAACTAATCAATGTAATAAATAAGTATCTTGGGACATTTTTACACAGCACCACCTAGTCCCAAACTAAGCTGAGTTTGTACTATGGGTACTAGACAATGGGTATAATACTTATATACTTTTTTTTTGTAAATACATACTTATATTATATAAGAAACACCCAGACAAACACAAACACCTAAGTTCATCACATAAATGTTTGTCTTGTGGGAATCGAACCCACGACCTCGTGATCAGCAGTCCGGTACTCGAACCACTAGACCACAGACGTCGTCATATGAAGCTATTAACAAGTTTTCACAGATGGAAATTATTTAAATAAGAGAAAAAAAGAAACTCATAGTGCCTACTACGTCAAAGTATATGAAATACATACTACCTTGGATTGTTAGCATAAAGGCCACAGACCAAATAATGTTATACCACAGAGTGGCCAATGCTTCGCTGTGACCAAAAATAGAACGGGGGGCCTAGTGTTTAATGACAATATTATGAATATCATGTACAATAAATATATAAGGATTAAATTAAAGAAGTATGTTGCGTCACACAACAACCTTCTCCAAAGTAGTAATAAAACTTTATACTTCTGTATGAATTAACGATTAACGTACGCCCACTAAAGCTATATTACCATAAATAATCTCTATTTGCAATCGAATAACACTTTTACGAGTAATTCATTAGGCAAACTAGTGGTGCAAAGATCTAATTAGCATTGTACGACATGCTAGATTGGATGTGTGGGCGTTGTGACGCGGTTTCCCTGGTACAAATTTATGAGAACACCTCCACTGCTCAGTCCAGTCTTAGAAAGCAGTAGATTTTAATATTCCTGGTTGCTTTTCGAAAGGTATTTACAATTTAGTTTATTTGATAAAACACATTATGATAAACTTACATTTAAAATTTAAGATATTTTTAAACATCACGATTGGTATTTTGGAGAGACAAAGTCCTGTTTTTGTGTCAAATCAACAGATCAGTCATCAAGAAAATCTCCAATACTCCATCTACTTACTTACTTACACTAATATTATAAAAATAGTTAAAGTAGTTAGTTAACTAAGTATTGTTGGTAACTAAATAATAAATAAGTTTGTAGGAAGTGTCACAGGTAGAATCTGGAATTACTAAAGTTAAAGAATTTGTAATTCTACTGCAAAGCAAATGCCACTCTGTCACTTCTTTAGAATTGTTATTTGTTAAGTCATCTGAAGTTGGGCGGGTCAGCTAGATTTACAAAATGCCATCACGCTTATATTCCCCGAAGTTTTAGGCAGAGTCGTACAAAAGTAGTAATGTACATCCACAGTTCGCCGGTTACAAAATGATCTTCCTGATGATGTCTAAATATCTTGATAAAGGTTACCTACATTCAAATTTCTTTAGTAAGCTTTGCAGTAGGTAAATAAACTATTAGTTGCTCTATTTCCAAGTATGACAATACGCTTTTCTAGCATAATGTATTCATCACAGTGGCGGCTTACATCATGATTGTTACGATGTAGCATTTGTATTCCCTGCGTCATACTCGAACCATTTTTAATCCGTCATCGGAGTTTTATTTTTCTCAAAAGAATACAGACAATGTGTGCTCCACATTAATAATATTCTTATTCTTAATGTTCTTCATTATTTATTTTTAAACCCTTCCATCCAAAATATATTTCTATGGAATACTTTAGTAATATCAATAATACTTTAACTTGAAACAACTTCACTTAAGCATAATACCCAAAGACTTGGACTGGATTTCCCTGTACCTTTCAACGCTATCACAATCATTTTCGATTTAGTCTACCTTTACCGAAAGAAATACTTTTATTTCATAAATTGCTTACTACGGTTACCTTATTAGTTGCTGTCTAGTAGCAATAAAGATGGTCCTTCATTCAAATACGCTCTCAACACAAATTTCTTGGTACGGGTGCCCGGCCCGGACATATCCATCACTAATTAATTTGAATTTATTCTACAGCAAACACCGGTGTAATGAGATCTTACTTCAGCGAGACTTAGTGTTGGGTCGATTGACGTATATTTATGTCGGCACTGGGTGTTGGTTTGTGTAGAATTGGAATTGAGTTCGCAAAGTTATATGCTTGTAAGTCAATTGAAGCTTAGTTTTTGACCAAATTTAGAGACCAATTTAGAGAGAGGTTTTATTGAAAGTGCAGAATAGTTGGAGTAAAAGGGAATTTATTACCTGATAGATGGCACTATAATACAAATTATGGTTACGCAGAACAAAATCTTAGCCATTTTTTTATCCCACTAAGGTGGCCCGCCTGATAGTAAAGCGGTTACCATAGCGTATGGACGCTTGCAACACCAGGAGTTCACTCACACTCACTCACTCACATCACTCACACGTTGCCCACCCTAAAAACCTCTTCGAGGTTTATGGAGGGTGCACTGCGCTGACAGTTTAAGGGAATATTCCTCTTACTGCCAGCGCAGCGCATCCTTAAAAGGAGCTTTGAGCGAACCTTACTGCAGGAACACGACACATAATAAAGTGTGTTATTTGGCTGCAGTTTTCAGTTTTCTTATATAATGAGATTTGTTAATAAAAACGGTATTCATAAGTATACCCAACTCCAAGTCTACTCCTAAGCTTCCCACTCCATCCTATTTTATCGAAGAATGCAACTCGCCCCTCCCACCAACCGTGCATCACCGGCGACTATCCTCAACACGGAGGCTTCTGTCGCCAATCGAATGTCTGATTTCAATTTAGATTAGCATTTAAACATGCAGCGTAAAAGCTTATCTAACGAGTACACCTGTTAAAGTCTTAATAATTTATGACTACGTCCCATGCTATTCTCGTTATCGTTAACATTTCGTGTAAGCCGACCGCGAATTTCCTTACTCGAATGAGGATAAAGTCGTTTTGGCCTGCTTCGGCATCTGCAGGGTTTGATTGCAAGTTATTGTTGTAATGATCACCGTTCGAGCTTGCAATGCTGCCGTTTTATTTTATTATAGTAAACTTTAATTGGATTTTAGTGAGCTGGCTTTCATTGTAGAGATATTGTATATATTATTAAAATGTTTTCTAAAAAATTCACTATTTTAATTTATAACGATGAAAAGGTAAATTGGCTCAGGCACCAATAATCAGAATTTGCATAACTGGCTATGAATTTATGAATACTTCTATTTAGTATCGAAAATATGAAACCTGCAAATTTTTGACCTGTTTTGCATATGAAATTGCATTAAATTTGATATAGCCTGACGTGGACTGGCAGCTTAATGCAGTTGCCAATCCCGAATGATTACCTTTTATCTGAAGCACCACTCGCTTGACGTTTCCATGAAAAATATATAATTTGACGTTATATTTGTGACGTTAAAATAAACTTTTTTTAACCATAAAATTTTTAACTCGTTTAATACGTATTCGTTTTCCATTGTGTGTTAATTATTTATTCCATTGCTAGTTTTGTTTAAAAAAAAATCAATTAAAAAAATATGCTGTACTATTATTCAATAGTTGTGTTCTTTATCATACGTACTTCATTAGTAATTATCAAGTTGTGTACATCTCTTAGTACAAGATTATCTTACTTTCATCATAACCACCCGTAATGTACCGTGTAATTCTACATATTTTACATTGCAACCTACCTTTATCTACTTCTATTTCCATCTAGATTTCCATTCGATAATTGACGCAACTATTTGCACTTAGTATTCCGAAGTGAGAACTATAAACAAGTTACTATTAAACACTTACCTTTGATAGTTATGTTGCGTGTTATGCATAAGCGGCTGCGTTGGTTGCGCTAGAAGCAGCTGTTTTTGTTGCTGCTGCCGTTGCAGCATCTGCTTGCCGAACACGCCGTAACCGAACCCGTATATTTCGTCCTCTTCTTTCTCTGTGAGGCAGCTTGAGGGCTGTTAAAAGAGACATATCGTTAAAAAAAACCTTCCTAATTATTTACGATGAAAGTATGTCAGCAATATCGACAAGTATTTAAAATCCTTCTAGCTTGTTATTATTTTATTGCTTTCTGGTCGTTCCAAATACAAATATAAGATGGCATTATTTAAAACTTAGGATATCTAATAACTGTTAGATAACGCGGATATGACATATTAATGTAAAAAAAATGAATATGGCTAATAATGATTGGCTCGATCCACTAAACTTAGTGAAACTGACGAAAATATTGATGTCATAATTTACCTACATGACCAATGCATCAAGTTCAGCAATAATATCAATGTCAAACAAGTCACCTAAATAAATAATATCACCTTACATTTTTCGAATGACTTTGAGCAAATTAGATTTATACCAGACAGAAAAAATCTTTTACCAAAGGCTTAATAATAGGTGTCTTCATAAAAAAAGTCTGTATTAATATCAGTCTGTCTTGATATAAATGCGAAAAGAGATGTAGGTAATCCGCTTTACGAACTTCAGGTGTATTCACAAAAATGAAATCACATTCATAAAAATGTTTTAGATATCACTGACAATGTTGAAAGCCTAATATTCCTGGCTAATTTTACACAATGCGACGATTTGGCCCGCTTAGTCTGATTACATGACATGATCCTATTATTTATTCATGCCATTTTATCTCTGTGGGCCTCGGCGGGGCTCATCATTATGACCTTGTACTTTTGTCTGATGGTCGCCAGTGGATTTAGATTCAAGTTCATCAAATGCGTTTCGCACTGTTCTTGTGAAGTTAAGGAGTCGTACTTTTTGTGAAGCATTTTCGCTCTTAATTCAGTTGGATTTTCTGTATCTTTTAATAAAATTATCTACATCACATTTAACTATGATATATGTTTAGAATAAGTAGGCCATAGATTCGTCATTAACTACGGCAGTCATTTAAAATTTCTATACTTATAGATACTAAAAATGTTGAAAGCATGCATGTTGTCAGACTCTCGATTACTTAATCTAAAATCTAAGCTAGACTAATTTAAGAAAGTTTGATGATTTCATTGATAAGAATAACACACCTTGACCATAATTTAGTAAGGCAAAGAAAATTAAGCTTAAAAGCCAAAAATTATGTCATAAATGTAGGTGGCAAACTTAGCATGCAGTCAAATAATAATAGCATTTACGATACGCCTAATATCTACTTAACAAAACAATACAACACTCAATAGCTTTAGACAGCACACTTACACAGATTTCAATAAGACTAATTTTGAAAACCACACATTAGTAACACGCCAAACATTTGTTAGAAAATTTACTCTACTTCTACAGCTGAATAATTTCGTGAAATTGATGACCATTCCCAAAAACAAATGAGAACCTCACTCAACTCACCGAATACTTTCCAGGCACATAAATGGGCTGCGAATGCGACGTGGTCAAGTTATTCAAAGCTAGGGAACCAGGACTTGCCGAGGGTGGAGTCTGAGGTGTTCCAGGGCCCCCAAGCACCCTCATTCTGGGCGACATCTCGTCCCATTCGTGTCTTCGCAACTCCTCGAGATGGTCTAAGACGTCGCCATAGTGCGTCGAGAAGAGGTCTGCGTATCGGGAGGCTAGACCTTCTAGGTAGCCTCGATCTCCGTCCTGCGAAATAAATAAATTATGTTAGTATTTGAATAGATACAAACGCAGATGAGGCAAGAAATTAACTAGGGAGAGCACTAGCTATCGATTCATAGTCAAAACTTTAAACCCTCGATATCCATTAGGTATCGATAACTTATCATAATTATTCGAACATCGTCGACATTTCACTTTGCGAAGTTTTCCCATGTTATTAAAATCTTATTGTATAATAATTTGAGGCCCACGACACAATTAGTTTGCAATTTATCAGCAACAACTGATTATCACCTTCTCCCGGCGCCATAAAGACAAGCTATGATTACTATAATAATAATTAAATATCATATTATATTGTAGGAAACGTCAAATCAAGTATCTTATTTAGTAAGTACGTATATTCATTCATTACATACATTCATTCTATCCCACGAATAATTTTATTGCAATGACATAAAGTTCAAACAATAATTTAAATGACTTCATGAGATGAATATACTTTTACTTACTGCTAAAAGTAATTCTAAAATTAAAACAATAAATATTTTAGAATGACCTTTTAATAGCTTTACCACGCGAGATTGGTGAGCTTCGCAATAATTGTAGAATAAAACGTGTCATTACAATCACCCGACAGTTTTCATCTTACGTAAAATGCTTACTTACATTTATACGGCGTCTTCGGAGTATTATTGGGTTTTAAAATAACAGTTAAGTAACTGCAAAACCTTTAAAATTCGAGATTGTTACTTGATACCATTATCTGATGGCATAAAAACAACACATCTTTATAATAATATATTCGTGACACTCACACTTTATATGTGGTAATAAAAGAGCTAAGACAATAAAGAACGGAACGTTAATTTGAATAAATTAACTAGTTTATAGCATGACTCAAGGTGATCTTATTGTGTCAACCAAGTAGGTACCTATAAATGTCAGAAACGAGTATTCTTTGCCAAACCGAAGCATGTAACTTATTACCCAGAGTTAAAGCCAATTTTAAAACGGAACTATTTTCCACATGAAACGAAGAAAAGATCAACTGATAATCTACACAAATACTGATGTAGTCACGATAAACGTGAAGTTCAATACACAGTAATTACAGCTGACACGGCAAAATTAACGAAATTGAGAAAAAAAAACGTAATTATCCTACCTAGACCTATTTGCTTTAAGTGACTTTTCCGAGTAATTTCCGTTGAGTCTCAAAAAAGGGGAGAATCGACTTAAAGCAAGGTAATTAAGGAGGAAAAGAAATAAAATTGCGGTTCTTTATACTTAAAGGTGTTTGTTGATGAATTATTGGTTTGGGATGAGACTTAAAGTCCGCCAACTCGCACAAAGCGTTAAAATAGTGCCTCGTCTCTTCTATTGAACGTGAAACAGCGATAGGCAGCTTGCATGTTAGACAAACATGACTAACAATTTCCTGCGACTCATAAAAAAACCGAAGATGACCTTATTACGTACACCAACACAGCTTATAATTATGTTATGAAAATTGTTTTCTATGTTTTCCTACAAAGTATGTTTAGTATTTGCGTGCCACCGTGCGGGTTAAAGGGGTTCAAATTAATTTCAATGTTGTGTTCATATGAAAATATGTTTTCAATTTGACAAAAATGAAATAACTCGTATTATCCTACAAGAATGATCAAGGCGTCATGGCCAGAAAATTAAATGGGTCTATTTATGTAGTACGCTTAGTAGCTTTCTACGTAATTAATGTAATAAAACTTTTTATTATAATAACACAAGACCTATTGACAATTGTCGCAATAAGGCGTGATAGAAATTAATACAAATACAAAAGTTACGTCTACGGCCGGCGGCCTGGCGGACGGTGGGAAGCAAAATAAACAAGTCAAAATAATCTCCCCGCAAAACTCTTTCATTAAGACGGGAAAGCTAAAGACGAGGACTAAGGGCGGATAATTTCTGAAATTCCTTCGCAGATAGGAAATAAATTATCCGGTAATCTATTTTTTGAAGACTGTTATTTCTTTCAAGTAAATTTAACGATTTTCTACCGAATATTAATGAAACTCAAACGATTTTAAAAATATACGTGTAAATTTAGATTTCGATTTTCCCAGGTAAATAACTTATCCCTGCGAGGAGTCTATCTCATTATTTTAAAATATTCAGGCTGTTTAGTTTCTAAGATTTCATGATCATACAGCGAGTCAGTGGTTTCATTACCCGACTGCAAAATGAGTGTAATGTTTTTCTTAAATATTTGTTCACCTATACATATAAAGCTGTTAGATTCTGCTTCTGTTAGCACTTGCCATACTCAGCCACCTCGGTGGTCTAGTCTTTCACAACGTCGACAGGTTGAGTTTCAATATCTTGCACGTGGTAGTCATAAATACATTCCGTTCACTCCAGTTTCCTGCACTCAGTTCAATGTCTAGATATCCTGTATGTTACCATTTCCTTTATTATTCGATAAAACCGTAATATAAATCAAGGGCAATCCATCAAATGAGTAAAAAATCGTAGCTGTATCATTGAAGACCGCACTTAGAATTCCACTAGCGGTCGCATTGAGTCAAAGATGGCCGAAGGTTTATTTCCATTTTTAAATGAGAGCCGCGGCTGAGAGCTTTGTCGGCTCGGAGTTTGTGCTCTGCGTTTTAAGTGGATTAAATCGCTCCACGCTCGTAAAACCGACAAGTGCTTCAGCTAAGAATTAAAGTAACCGTTCGACTTTTGCATGAGAAAGTGCTCGCGGGACCTTGCTTCGTAGTCACTCCGCACAATTTGATGCCGCCGATTTTTATTTATTTTCCCGTGAAAGCCTGGAAGCTGTTGAAATGAACTCTTTGCGGACTGCGACTGCTTTGTGAATACTCAACTAAAGAAATTCATTAACACTATCCGACTGGAGTGCTGCTGATTATCAATGCCTTCCACGCTCGCTTTGCTTCTTCGTCTTAATGGAATAGTCAATAGATTCCTTTTTGCTGACTAAACACTTAAATATAGCCAAGTGGGCGAACTAAGTCAAAGAATCGCTGTAAAAGACAATAATAAATAGCTTATGATGCTTCAGTAGAAGGCATAGTATCTGCTCTTGAATTTAAATGGTATATTTAGACCACGACGAGTCGTTTAGAGCATAGAAACGGGTTCATTGAATGGTTTGCCAACGGCAGCTGGAATGTTTACGAAAAACAACCAAACGAAAAGTTAGGTAATAGAAACAGAAGCATGGCATTCGGGGAATTCTTTTATCGTTTTGTTTGAGATTATTCGTGGAGTATTAATTGTCTATACGACCACAAGTATCTCCAAGCAGTTACTACATAAATTAATGAGCTGCATGTAAATAAATGTTAATTACCTGTGGTAATACTGATTTCTGACACTTACGCGAATACTAGACATTGAAATAAAACTACTTTTTACGGATTTTATCGCGTTATATTGATATTATTTTAATCCCGACGTTTCGGACCCTTTACAGCGTCCATGGTCACGGGTGACTAAGGTGGTAGGCGTAAGGTGCTTGGAACCCTATTATAGATTCAATTAAATCTAAATCTAAGCCTAAAACTGCAAGACCGAAGGATACGGTGAGCTCGTTCTGCGTGAATCGGATTGCCAACAATTAACAATACCTGTGGTAATTTTAAATTTTATTGTATCTGTGGTTGTAATTCCATGTTCTCGTAAAATTAATAATGTGTACCTTTATTAGCATAATGAATAATTAATTATTGTCATGTTTACAAAAATAATTGTCCTCGTGTGTAACTTTGTAGGACCTACTTTCACATTGATTCAGTCATAGTATACATTTTCAATTTGCTTTAGCTTTAGGTATATTCATATAACTTAGTCCTATTCTTATCTTCTGCGACTTATAATTATGGCCACGAGAAGAATGTGGTCTTAAAATAAAAATAGAATAATATAAACTATTTTAACATTTTGTTAAACTCTGCTCTATAAAAGTAATTTTGACTGATTCCAAGAGAAGAACACCGATTCAAATATTTTAACAACAAGCAAAACCACAAAATGTCACCTTAAAATATCAGATTACTAAACAACTTCTCAGCTTAAATTAAACTTGAACACAACAAGTTACAAGGAAGACGAAATTATCAAGTTGAAAAGATCCGAAAGCGTTAAAATAATCAATTCAGGTCGTGGGTTACTGGTGAAGCGTCTGCGCCATCGAACTCAACTTTAAAATGAGTATAAATTGCAAAACTTGGGAATTATTTGCGTCGTCTCTCCGTAGAAATTTACTCAGTTTTTCCAGTTTCATTATAACAAGTTTAATTGAAGAGAGCGTCCGGTACATAAATTTAAACTTTTGGCATGCATTTTAATCTGCTTACCGGTAGTTAGTTGAAGGTAATGGCCACTAAATGAGTTTCTAGTTCGCTTAAAACTGTCGGCTCGTTTATAAAATAGGTGAAGGTAGGGACGTTAGTGTGGTTTGGTAGTTGCCTTTTAGCGGCGTGTATTACATAGGTGCAGTGTACGTGAACATTCTTGTTCGTGGGACAGTTTACACGAGTCGCTCTGCCGCACGGGTAACGTTGTACGTTAGAATATGTAAATGTTATATACAAAAAGTTTTAGCTTGCGTTTTAACTTTCGTAAACTGAAACACAACAAGCAAGTTATGTTGTTCTTTATTAAACAACATAACTATTTTTAACTCCATATTATAAGTATCTTGTGTTTTTGTATTAATGATTAAAACTCAATTTACTACGTTAAATTATTTTACATGATCATTTAAGTTAAATACTAAGTGCAGTAAGTTAATCACTCAACATTGCATGAATCCAATTTTAGCGTATTATAAGGCTGCAAAAAATATATAAACGATGCACTTCCAGAGGAATAAAAGTACAAAATGAGTATAATAGGCAGTAAAATACTGGTTTAATCGGTAATTTATGCTCATCAAGGAACAGATGCGGACAAGCTAGGAGTCACCACTAAGGCTCTGTCATAAAACTGGTCCCGAACGCTGTGGTGTAAGTATACGGATTATCTGTGTCTTTTTGTATCGACAAACAATTATATTTTCAATTTAGCATTATTTGACAGCGATTGTTGATTTAAGGTTTTTTTTTATTCCGATGAACTGTTTTCTTGTAACCTAAACAGTTTTGTTGTATCAAATTTAATCGAGAATTATTACAGACGCGTAGCGTTTAATAGGACTATCCAATTTCGAGGACATTTTTTTTCTTGAATTGGTTTAAGGGTAGCTCCAAAGAGCATAAAATATATTAAACTGTAATGTGATAAGAAAACGTAATCAAGTTTGATTTGTGTATTATTTAACTTCTTATTGAGGGCCAGAGACGTTTACAAAATTACCGTTCTTGAAAATACCATAGCATAGTAAAAGTCTCATTAAACCTTTTTAATTATGGATTAGGCAATTAGCTTTACGATTCTGATTTTTCGCGATCAAAAAGATTTATTTACGATCCATACAAAAACAAAAGTTTTGCTATCGTGTCGATATAGTAAATAATTAACGGGTATCTACCAAATTAACAGCATGGATCAGGGTGCGGTTTTTTAAAACATTTCAAAAAGTATAGATTCCACGATAAAAAAAAAAATTTCAACCAAATCTATCACCTATTAACAGTGGCAGCTACTTACTCTCACGCGTTCCTAGTTAGCCGCGGCAGTCTGTGACAGTCCGAGCCTTTGTGAGGCAGACGCCTGTCGGCTCATGTTGTGCCATTATATCCATTGTATGCTGGGTTCAATGGACCCCAAGGTATTCGATGCAGTATAATTATCCGCCCAAGAAGGAGAGCTATATTGTCCCTTAGGCAACATACTATGTCAAATATGATTGTTGTTGATTTACTAATAATTTCTTTAAAAAAATGAGATCGTATTCATGTCACCTTAGGTATTAACTTTTATTGTTCAATTTATTACATGTAAATTAAAATGGTGAGCATATTTATTTTACATACATTCCTTCCTACCTTTATGTATAATAATGCATGACATTATATATTTTGATAAGTAATAAGTACTTATACATACTTATTCCTAAAAGTCACGAGATTTTATCACGTTATAATGATTTATAAGATTTTCTTGATCTAGTTTCGGATCCCTTACGGTAATCATGACCACGTGGGCGTCCTGATGTGACAATTAAATACTAACTACTATAGTTTGGTACCTAAATTTATTACCATTCATTTTATTTCAAATTAATTGAAAGTCTATTTGATCGGAAACAACTTTTCTTTAACAATTTATATGAATGTAGTATAAATAAATACAGGAAGACATACCTCCCCATATAATCCTTAAGTCCTTTCATATCCTAGCCGTGGGAAGAGACGGGGTGGACTTTTCGTACCAGGTACAATAGGTATTAACAGTGTAACAGGATTAATTATACCCGAGACATAAAGCAAGGGAAGGTTTTCTCGCGTAAGATGTACCAGGTGAGGTAGTTTCGTTTGTTTTAGCGATCGTGAAAACTTTATTCGATGGAGTATCGATTTGTTTTGTGCTTTAACGTCCAGGCTACGCTGGAGTGAATGAGTAAGATTTAAGATGCTTTAGTAAAAGTATACTGTAGGTAGTAAGGCTTTGCGTAATTCTATTTTATTGTAAATACAAAAACCAATAAATATTTTGATCAACTTCTTGAGGTTTTCATTAATCAAGAATGTATAATATTAGTTAATTCAAAACTTGTTTGCGAGATTTAACGTAGGTATCACTAATTAGGTGATAATTTTAATTTCGTAATTTAATGATGTGCAATAAACATAATAATTTAAAGTTTAGTAACAAAATTATCGACAGTAAAATTTTACGATCAAAGTATCAGTACTCTTTCAAGTTGACGTTTATCGAAACACTAATTTTGCCCAATATCTACTTAATGTCCAACAATTTAATGTAATTACTTACGTTTAAAATGTATGTTATTATTAAATATTAAAAAATATTAGGTAGATACCTACCTACACTATCTATACAATAATGTCTATTATATTTATTAAAATTAAAGTTTTACATTTACAAATTCAAAATATGTATACCTACATGTACTCTATATAAAAAAGTACAAATTATACAATCGTTTAATTAAATTTTTAATAATAATTGCAGGCAGCAGATAAGGAATTTCATAAATCTTTAATTTAATGTTATTTAATTACCTTTAAATCAGTAGTTTATAAAGATTAAAATAAATATCTATAATAATTTATATCGGCACCACTTAAGTATCTCATGTTTGATAAACTGTTTTGCTTGTTCGGACGTATTTATGTAATATTCCGTTAGTCATCTTTAATAGAAAGAGGTTTTAATTATTTTTTACCTGCGACTACTTGTAAAAGTAATATACAAGCCATAAACAAAGATACTGAAACAGCACAAAAGTTGCAGTAAAACATTTTTTTAATAAAATAAAAAATCTGTCACGTATGTAAGGCCCAAATAGGTTTCAAACTCATCTTATTGAAAAAACCGTAAAAGAAATCTACAAATTATTCGGAACAGCATCAGCAAAAGATCTTGTGCAAAGCCATTTCTCTCCTAACAAAGATTTTCCAAGCTGGTTTATTCAGTAGCAAGCATTGGAATAGCAAATACTATTAAGAGATCACGAATCTAAAATAGCATTACACGCGAGACGCAAGACGAGAACAAAACACAAAACGCGAGACAATGGACAATGTGGCGCTACTTAACTTGCATTAGAAATGAGAATTTCTAGAATAGAGTCGTGAAAATAAGGCGAAAAGAATGCACAATTTCTTAAGGTCCCTAGCCGTGGCTTGCAAGCAATCAGGCAAATTAGCAGAACTAAAACTTAATTGAAATTAATACAGCCCTCACCTGTCTTAATAATAATAGGCTAAAATATTGTTGCCACTTCTAAAAGGATATATTAATTAATTTCTTTACAATTGGAGACCATAAAACCTATATAATATCTTATTACAATTAAAACAGTGATTTTCTTTACATAACATACATTCATCATATTGAAATTAACTGATTAATCTCAATCATAAAATTTTCATATATGTAATCAATTTAAAAAAACATTGAATTTCAAATATTTTTTCGAACGACAGAAAGTATCTAAGCTGGTGCTGTAGTGAATTTTCTCCTACTAAGAGATGACTGTGTTGGTGAGTCATCTCGTTTCAAAACTCTCGGGACCTAAACTTTTCGTTCCGTACGCTCGCAAGAGTTTGCACTTGATGACTTATACAAACGGTTCTGAAATCGAAGTCCAAGTACGTGTGTGCTTACTTTTACTTGTATAACACTTTTAAAATCAATCAGAGTCACGTACACTGACCTAGTAAGTATAAGTTTTCGTATATGTATACAATAGCGATAAGTCTTTATGATATTATAATTACTTCATTTATTCTATTTAAAGAAGCAACATCGGTGAAAAGCTGACAATCATATCAGAATGTTTCAATAAGAAGGTTACATTCAATATTAAGATGCATATAAAAGCCAGTCTATTCTAAACACAAATATAAACTGATTCTACAATTCGCAGTCAACCACAGCGAACATCGAAAATGGCGAATCTAAAATAACGCATCCCGTCTGCCGCTAAACAAAACAAATGGTACCACAATAAGACGAGGTTCCGCGTGCCACGAAGCCGATGCGACTCTGACACGATTTATATACAGATTCACCTGCCCCCCTCACTTCGTCGCCAGAAATGCTTGTTTCCATTCATAGTTTTCTTGTAGAAGCTTCTAGATATCATTGAGGTGATTTAGAAGTAAATATAGATCTTGAACGTAATACTTTAGTGAAACACGAAAATGTTGTTCGTTAAACTTTATTAAAGGAAGCATTTGTGAGTATTGATGCTTTTAATTCAAAATGTAGTCCTTTAAAGATACTAGCAAGTTTTGCTTAGTAGACTAACAATATTACTAAAATATTAATATCCATTGTAACCTTGGAAGTAATAGTAAATAAGTTCAAAGAAGTATAAGATCAGCCTAGTGAAGTAGATTGAATCATTAATTTTAAGCCTTGTATATTTTGCGTACCGAAACCGAAAAGACTAACTGCTTTCATTTGTCACAAAATTTGATTTATTAAGCTCCGTCTTCAATAAACCAAATTTTCTAGAAATGAAAAAGGGTAATTTTGTGCGACTTTATTACTAGCAATAGATCTTACAGATGTCAAGCTATAGCTAGCTATAGATCTTAATATCAACCCATTTACTGTATCAGTTTTGGCCCAGCAGAACTTATTAAGCATCGGTTAATTAAAAAAGTGTTTTTCTTTTGAACGCTTACACTAAACGGAACTGCAAACTAAGCACCACTTCCCCAATATCTACACTAAGCTTTGTGTATGTATAGCACCAATATGCTATTACCCGAATATTACCCAAACAATAACCCACGAAATAAGACTACTATACACTCATAAAATTTAATGCCAACTACCAACTACTATTGGAAAGTCGACTTAAGAGTTGTATTTCAAAATATTTATCGTGGCAAATGGCAGAGCGAAGCACTTTAGCCAAGACGGAAATGTGAAATCTATAACAAATGTACGAAACGGATATTGAGTTTTGATGTCATAGATGATGCGTGTCTCGGGTATTCTCGAGATAATAAAATAGTACGCCAGTCCCATCTCGTATTATATTACGTAGAGCATGATATTCTGCGAGATATTGAAAAAGAAAAACGAAGCCTATTATAAACTTGAAGTTTAAAATAAGTTTGTTTTAGTTTAAGATAAAATCTGTACATATAGGCATAATATATAAAAGGAAAAGCTCTGACTGAAAGAGTGATCTATCAACGCACACCTCAAACCACTGATCTGAATAGTTTTTTTGACATTGGCATCTGCTATGAAAGGATTCTGGGGAATTCCTAAGGGATTGAGAAATAAATTAACACGAAGAACACCGCGGGAATGAGCTAGTAGAATATAATTATGATATAAATTGTTGATTTATAATAAACAATAAAATCGTAACAGTCATGTCAAACTCGAGTAGATAATTACATAGTAAGACGAATTTTGGATGGAAGAGATAAAAATATGTTTGTAGTAGTTTTCTTTTTCGTCCTTCGGTCCGTCAAATTTGATTTACATAAATAAAAAGTAAAGTTAAATTAATTAAAAAAATCAACACTGTTTTAGTTGCTCCGAAATTTATAGAAGCAAAAGAACGTGATGAATTTGAAGTAAAAGAGCATTAATTCGAAGTGACAGCCAAAGAAATTACGGACACACCGGAGGTTATTTATTTAATTGGACGAGTGAAGATTGACAATGACGTATTGTTTCCTCAACAGTTGGACTTGTATAGAACATTGATAAACATGGCCCACGCTAGTGATAATATCGCTTAATAACACAGTTGTGAAATAACAGGGATTACGTACCATGACTCATGGGGCTTAACGTCGCGATATACAGCTAGTAAATCAGATATAGCTGATGGATAAACGAATTAGGTAGATATTATCAAAGGTATTGAGAGGCTTTGTTTAACTATATTACTACCATCTGGTACAAACTTATAAATTATCACATTAGTTAATTTGCGATTTAATTTTTATTTTTCTACTATCTCATAAGATAGTAAATAAGATATACCTACAGTATTATTATTTATGTTACTCAGTTTATTATGTACCGCAGATTATATACATTTATTAAATAAATAACTGAATACCACATATATTATTGCGTATGTAGAGAACACTTTGTTAGAAATAAATATGATTGCATTTTTATAATATTTCAAAAAATTGTGGTATCCAATAACACCAGTGTTCCAATCTTAAAAGTTATGCCGCTACAATGCTGGGCCATAAAATATTTTGTGGTCGGAGACTACGAATTCAATAGATGTTATGAAATATTTTACAAAAGATAGGCTATTGTTGAATGGCGGGCGTATTTCGTTGTCCATAAACCTCATAATGCATAAACAAAAGCATTTGAATATAGCACGTGGGTAGCAAGTGACAGCCGAATGGAAGCATGCTACACATTCAACAGAAACTCAATCGTTTGATCGTAAATATTCCCTATTCGTATATTTTACCGCAAACATCGAAACACTGTCAGAGGAAAACACATATTGAAATTGATAGTATTGACATCGGAAGTCGAAACTCGTTTCACGCCGTCACATGTTATGTTACTGATAAAAGCGTCATCCCAACTTTATTTGCATCTAAGTATCTTTTCAATGACGAAATTTTAATTCTTTCATATTTTCGCTGTCGCCGAAAAAGTACAACTCGAAGAAAGTTACTGCAGCTGAACAAATTAAAATAAACATTAAAATCGGCAGACTATATTTCATTGACGGTTCAAAATAAAGGATGAACGTTCTAAATTTAAAACGTCCAATCTGTCAACGGTCGAGCGCGCGTGTTGTGCGACGACGAATGGTTGCAAACGATACCTACCTACATCTGTTGTCTATTTTCAGATACGTCACTACCGAGACAACTGTCTGCACCGGAACTCAAGACAACTCTTTCTTCACACAAAAACCCTAATGATCAAAGGAAATCACGCAATTGACATTTCCCCAACTTTGATTCGATAACCCGTCAATTCAAAAAAAACTTCGACAGGCGATTCCCGAATGTTTTGATTAAAAATATCTAAGCGATCTTTCGGAACGAGCAGCTTCCCGGTTTCCACGCTTATCGCAAAGCTTTGTGCTCAACGCATTAAGCTAATTTGAATGGTGAAGGGCCGCTCAAAAAGCCGTTGTTTGAATTCTTCTCTTTAGTCGGGCGGTTGCCGGCCTGATTGTGGGAGCCGACGCTTGCATGGATTGCATTCTGTTCGTCGCACAAGAAGACAGGCGCATTGATGGCGGCTTTTTGATTTAACCAACTATACGCGCGCTGGGAGCGATGTATTTGCGTTGTAAATTTAATACGCTCATTACATTCCTGTGTTTTATACAAGTTATGCTTCCGATGCAATTGCAAAACGTTCAAGGTACATTTATGGTCTGATTATAATAATACATTCTGTCGGCATCTTTAAAAATAACGATGTTTGTTTAAGTTAAAAATAAGTCTTTCAAGACGATGAAATCAGATAAGCTGGTAATCTCAGGCTGTCATCACAACAACTAATAAGCTGAGGTTTTCCAATATAACTCCTTATTTAATGTTGGCTAAGGTTCATAATATATTTAAAAAGTAACTCTGTCGACGAATGCCCAAGATGTAACGCCGTGGGTGAAACCATTGACAAACGACTTGCTCTGTCACACCGGTGATAAATAACTGATTATGTTACACTGCATTTTGCCTTCATAATTAATTGACAACAGCTATCTAAGCGGCATTAGCGTTTCAAACGACTGATTATATTAATCGGTCCGCTTACAGACACATTTCATAATTTACCCTTCCATTACAAAATAACTGACAATTATCACCCGGAATGGAGGCAATTTAAACTCTCCACGGTCGGAACATGCGCCCCGTTGAGTTGAATATATATTTTTATTGCTTTATTATTTTATTGGCATTGCAAGTGCAAACTACCTCTCGTTTTTACGATTTACTTTTCGACCGGCTTATGGGCCATAAATCTGTGCGGTTAAGCGAACATACGCCTCGAGCTAGAGAAGCTACCGCATTAATATTGGCCAGGACCATTTGTTATTTCTTACAGACATACACACACTCCTACATTAATAAGAAGCTAGAATTAAACATGCTTCGAATGAAGTCGTTTCGTATAATGAAACAGTCTAACATTGTCTACAAAGTGTTTGTCTTTGATGTTTTATAGGAGCAAGTTAGTTATAATTTGTTTTATATAATTTCCCACCCTAAAACTATTTGTTGACGAAAAAAAACGTAAACAGTCTAAAATAACGAGCGAAATGATCGTTCACCCGAAATAGTGATGGTTATTCCGGTACCGTCGTCTGGTAGTTAATTGCTGCATTTTTTACGCGGCCGACTGCCACGGATTCCGTAATTTGTCTTCTCAGAAATGAGTCGCGTCGTCGAATGCAAGCGACATGTAGATGCGACTCGCTTTTTTGTTGGTACCCCTCGAATTTCGACTGGCGTAAATTACGTTTTAGTAGAATGCCCAGGGGAAACGTTAGACGGGTTCTTTCGTAATTACTGTTTTAACTGCTGGGACAGATATGTCAAACGTAACTTATTTTTGTGGATGAAATTACCCCTGATATTCTATCTGTGGTTTTTGTTTAATGACAGCTGAAAGTGTAGGCGTAAATTTTCAAATGTAGAATGATTAAAAATTCAGGTAGCAAATGAATAATTAAATCAGTAGGGCCACAGTTTTGCGGTCGTAGTGTTGGTCGATATAATGCAATCGATAAATTGTCGTTAACGGCGCGGTTGTGCTTAATGATCGCTCAAAAGATTTACGCTTACCGCTTGTGCTATTTACGCGCACCGCTTTTCATGTTTACGATTACGCTCACGCATATTACGAAATGGTATGCTGTCCGTGACCCCGCGATGCCGCCTCAAAATAGGATAGTACAAAGCCGCAAACAGGTATCCTATTTTTCTGGAAAGCATTGTTACAATAATTTAGGCATACAATCGAAAATTGTACGAATCCGTAAATTCTTAAATTTACTAGTCTATTATATTACTAGGTACTAAGTTTCTAATATTTGTTAACCGTTCATATTTATTATTTATTTTTCCATGTAGCGGTTGTCTACTTTGTGTTCAAATAAATTTTGCAGTTATGATTCACGTGCAGAACCAATCTGAATTACAGATGTCACCAGAATAGCTCAAGTGTTTTGCAATTAAAATATTTATGACTTTTGTCTTTGATGTATTATGCGGTCTGTTTAGATGGAGTACTTGAAAACGATGAGTTATTACCGCCGTTTGGAGTGGTGTGGTTATCTAGAAATGCATTAAGTCAAAATAAAAAGCAATTAGGGGGAAAAAGTTAAGTGCGTTCTAATCAATAGGGAAGAACGGATGTGTGTTTAATTTAGGCAAAATATTGTTACGATGAAAGGGGTATTATCCAGAGTCATATGAATTTCATAGATTCAATTCATTATCATTTGTTACCGGCTAGCAATAAGCCTTCAGTGTATATTCTGTTTGATTACAGTAGTCATATTAAAACGCTAAGTGTGTAAAAATTATCATCTTCAATCAAAAATACTATCTTATTAACAAATGTAATTGAAAACACGGCACTATTAAGAACTTAATAGAATTCAATTATTTTCTATCAGTTATTTGACCATTTGAATCTAATGAAAAAGTGATTAAGCACTCGTATATTTTGAAATCACCAATGAGAATGAACGAAACAGCAATTGAACAGACAAAAAGACCGACATGTCGTATACCTATTTCAGTAATACATAGCGGTCTGCAAATTACAGTTTGTATTGTACGACCAATAATTACAGTGCACTATCATCGGTAATAATCTAGATAGTGACAGGTTAAAATTGTTTTTCGTACCAATTTCCATGATGGATGCCTTTGGACGTCGTGTTGATAGATGATATGCGGCAGAAAATTAAGTAAAGAACTCATTTAATGTTAATTTTAAAGTTATTGGACTTACTAAGCGGGTAAAGAAAAAGTGATGATGATAAATGAAGTTAATTTATAGATAACAAGAAAGTTTGCAACTCACTTGCATAGATGTTGTGGTAAATGTATTATATACTAGCTGACCCAGCGAAATTCGTACCGCCATTAAAAGTTTTCTTACCGTTTAAACCTTCCCTGGACTTCCACGAATATTTCAAGACTAAAATTTGCCAAATCGGTTCAGCCGTTCTCGAGTTTTAGCGAGACTAACAGAATTGTAATTTATTTATATTTATATAGATATCAACGTAGATACTGAAACACTAGTTTTTCAATTTAAATTGTATTGTCAAAGTAATGAAAAAGTTAAAAGAGAACTGTGATGGGTTTCATAATCCTATGCTATTCATTTGTTAATGAGATCAATTTCTGTTTTCCTACTATTACTAATTTGATTAAAAATTCTATTACTTTTATAATACCTATCGCTATAGAGTCATTTATCGATTTCAATCGATTTTTTATCTATAATTTTTAGATCGAAAATATGTCAGTATAAATAACAACAACACTATACAATCAATTGAATATAATCTCATATTATATCACCATTCATCTCAATTTGAATGTTCTAAATCCCAATGTTTTTATTATTATTACCTCCATTATTATTCAAATCACCTTTATGTATAGGTTTATTTGAAATGAAGCGATCATTGAAATTTTACATAATTATTGTGTCAGAAGAAGTTATTTAAGAGTAGTATAACTTTAAATTTCAAAACCTATTATGACTGAGAAGTGTTTATTGCTAAAGTAATTATTTACGTCGCTAAATCCTTAGAAGTCACACAATGCGTATTCGTAAAATGCAACAACTACATAATAGCATAATAACAGAACAGTTCTGTGAAGTTATGATAACACTTGATGATGATAATACTTATTCATTAATGTATGTAATATATTCCGGTGAGGATTCTCATTAGCTTGAATTGTATCGGTGGTACAGTGCAGAATATGGTCCATATTCAGCATGTATCGATACCTGCACTCATCAAGACCTAATGGCCGCTACAGAAAATGCTAAGCGCGGAGCGGAATCCTGGGCCAATCTAGTTGATTTTTTTTCTCTTACTTTCGTTGCTTTTGCTGTTAATACAATAAGAAAAAGAAGAAGAATTATATATAATCATAAAATGTGATGTGACTACTAGACTGAAAAAAGTTTACCACCGTACCATATCTCATAATATACGAAACGTTAGACGGGTTCTTACGTAATTACTGTTTTAACGGCTGCGACAGAAAATGTCACACGTTACTTAATTTTGTGGATGAAATTTCCATCGATATTCTATCTGTGGTTTTTTGTTCGATGGCAGCTGAAAGTTTTGTGCAGGCGTAAATTTTTAAACATAGAATGATTAAATATTTTGGTAGTGAATGAATAAAAAAACAGTGGGGCCAAAGCTCATCTTGCTTAGTTTATCTCATATTGGAAAACACGTGTAAATCTTTTAAGAGTAGCAGTCATAAAAGCCTCCGCGGCAATTTCTACTCAAGTACAGGAAAACGCTTCTAGAGGAAGTGAAACCGCGAGGCGGCTAGACACATAAAATATTGAAATATATATCCATTGGTTGTGCGAGAGGGATGGCATCACCTGCTTGCAAAATTCAGGATCTAGACAAGTCTTGGCAGACATCTTAGTTTGTTCTGTACTTTATTTAGGCTGAGGTTCCGCTGGAATAGTTTCGCGACTACGAGGTTTACGTCTACGAAGGTACATTTTGAGTAATGAAAAAAGAGTTCATATTATATTTTCTGAACGATGGATCTGGAAAATTGTGGTTTACTTCACATAAAGTGAGTAAATTCTTATGAAAAATAAATTATACCACCGATGTATCAAACAATGGAAAAAATATATAAATTAGGAACAATTTAAAAATTAAATCTATTATGATTTTCTGTTTTCTGAAGTGTGTATATGTATAAATAAATAAATCAATCAAAAACTCTTAAATTGGAATGTCTATCAAATCATAATTTGTGTTACCTTAGGCACACGATTTTATTTGTATAAGTACGCTCTAGGCACTTCAACAAAAATAATACAAACCGTAATACCTAAATGAAGAAAGATAATATTTGAAGACTATATCGCAACTGAATGAAATCTTATTTTCGTACTCCATTTCCGTCAGAGGATAAATTGAATCCCAAGCGGTATCACAAGTCAACAGAATACATTGAATTCTTTCATAAATACGGACAGTAGTGATGTGCTGTGAGATTATTTTAAATGTAACTAGTATGAATAAAAACGACTTTCAATAAATTAACAAACGGAATAAAGAATTGCCCCAATAATAGGCACATCATTATTTTCATTTGATAATGCAAAAAATTTAAAAGTTACATAGACGACCAATTTTATCTTTCTGTTATTTCAGATTGTCAACAAATAAAATAAGAGCATCTAATGCATAACATAACATAATTCTTTGCAGATAAATCGATTCCATATAACACATTAGTGCAGTGCCGGTGCCTGAAATTTAAACTTGCCACTTACTCATCACGATGAGCACAGACTTCATAGAGTATTCTTTTACGTCTCTCGAGACGTAAACGGATGAATATCCAATTCGATAGCGATCCTTTTTTTTTCGATTTTATTCGATCGTCATGACATTTCCCTCATTTTATGACAATCTATACTCCCATTGCCTTATTCTGTTTACGTAATAGTTGGCACTGTTCAATATTCCTAAGGAGCTACAGTTAACCAAACTCAGCGAAACCGCTGCCAAATATCTATAAGTTGTTTTGTTACAGTACCCAACTACGTAATAATAGTCAGTGAATCTCCAAAATTATATTATGAAAACAATAGTAAGATTTGTGTTGAAAGTTTACGAACCAAAGTTAGGCAATTGAAATAAAATTGATGAAGAAGGGACGTTGGGATAAAACTTCGTCTGAGGATTATATTTTGTTTACTTTACAAGTGTTTGAAAGTTATAGAAGTGGATTTTTTAGTTCTTGTTGTTATGACAAAAGTATTTTATATAAAGTGCTCTAGTTTTTATTCTTAGTCTTTGAACGTAGCCATTTTTTTTTTACTTTATAAAGGTATAATTATTATGATCAAGTAGGTATTATCCTGAGAAGTTATTTTTGTGTCATTATTAGACACGTCCTAAACGACAAAAAAACTGTGGGTCCTAGAAATAAAAAGAAACAAAGAAAAAAGTTGTAGGTACCTATGTCGTACCGCATGCTTAAAAAAATCAGCCATTTCATACATTTAGGTTTACTCAACTCGATAAAATGTATGTTTTTTCGAGTTAGGAATTAGCTGTGACTTCGTATGTAGAATAGCCAGTTCAATTCCCAAATCCCATTACCTAGTTAATTTTATCAAACTAATAGCTCAGACTGCAATAAAAATAGAATGCATAAGGCATTGTGTGTGATGGTCCCAAGGGAGTGGACGGACTCGACCGAGGGAAATGGTTACTTAATAGTGCTGCGCCAGTTACGGTCTGATGATCTGTCACGTACAGCAGGAGTACTATTACAAATATCCATTTTGTGGCTTTATTAGAAACTAGTATGTTTTAAGGTATAATTTTGTAGTTTAAATTTTTCTGTCCGTACATAGACTCGAGCTCCCGAATCATCTCTGTGTGGATAGTATAACCAAAACTCTGTAAAATATTATTAATAATTAATTGTTGTTTTTTTACGATTTTGCCTTGGACTATGTTTATGTTATATGAGCCTTTGTTCTCCGCTTCATTTAGTCTTTTTTTATACAGAATAAAGAATTATCTTGAGGATGCTTAGCTTAGTTAAAGTTAGGATAACTAACTAACCTAACCTAACCTAACTTTAGCTAAGCTAAGCATCCTTTAAAGTTTCTTGAAAAAAGTATTGGCAACCGAACAAAAATATATAGACATTACAAGAGATCTATTTGAGGATCAATGCTCCCTCAAATATTATTTCCGTGAAAATATAGTAAAGTCTTATTGCACTAAGCCGGCACGGGAATTGCTGCCAAATTGCTTCGCGTTGCCTTACACGCGTCATTTAGCTGCCGCTTGTACCAGCCTGAAGGAGACTAAGCGAAAAGATTAAGCGTTTAGAAGCGTAACGATGAACATCGCTTGAAAGACGTCGTGATTGTCACTTTAAGAATAGGTGTGTTTATTCTTGAACTTATTGATACATTGTGTACCCGCATTGATCTAGTATTTCTAATCTTATGGGAACTTCACAGATCCTTTCTTAACTGATGTTTATCTGTACTTTGCAACTACACAACTTACATGCCAAAAGTATAACTATACATATATAATCCATAAAGATTACAAAGGTTGTGAAACTGACTAATGAGTGAGTTAGTTGGTGACTCTAGTGATTGGCATTTTTGAGGGTATCAGCAACTGAGAATTTAATTTTTTACTGGGGATAAAACGAGGGACTTATATTCAACAGACACGTTTGTGAACACTAGATCATTGAGGCGATGCCTGTATACAGCCCAAATACAAATACAGATTACTCAAAGATTACATATAAGCCTTGTGTTACAGTAAAAGCAATGCTTAATTACTTTATGTACGTACCTGTACCTTCGAAGCCATGAAGTTACAGAACATTACTCTCCGTATGCCTCATAGCTTTGACATAATTATTACGTTAAACAACAATGCGGACCGGTAACAGCATTCACGGCTCCACAATATGACGTAATTACCGTCACGCAGAACTGTTTACGCTTTTGACTAATTAGTAAAGACGTTCAAGGACCGTATTCCTAACAATGGGCCGGATATGCGCCTCGACGCCGCTTCCTACCGCTACCAAGAATTTGTCAGACCTCTTACCTCTCCCTCATTACTTAAATGTCAAAAAGAGAAGGATTATTTGTCAGGTGGATAGCTAATTAAATTTTAATGCCTTGATACCATTCGATGTAAATTGAATCGATTCAATACGGGCGTCGACTGTAAAATTTTCTAACGACGCACGGTAGTTTAATTAAAGGGCTTGTTTCCATCCGTTTGATGTATCAACCGCGAACTTTGTTTACCTATTCATAGCCCAGAGTGCGAGCACCGTGTTTTTTATAATAGCTTGGCATTTTTTGTGCGAAATTGCATAGTGTGGCAAATTAATACGTCTTTGTCGGCACTCTGTGTGTTTTTCATGAATAATTTTTGTTCAGTTTTTCTTTGGTTGACGGTTTTGCTTTAGTTGGTATTAAACAATAGTGTATTATGTTTACCAAAGTGACTTAAATAAGCTAAAGTCATTTCGAATATGACTTATTTTGTTGGGACTTCGTTTAAAATTCAAATGTAATTATTTTATTAAACCTAGTGTTACACAGACAATAGTAATTTTAAATTAAGTTTGAAATGTAAATTTTCTTAGTTATTATGAGGTCCCTTTGTGACAGCAATTCAGTAACGTTATATTGTATTATGCTGAGTAAATTGAATTGAAAACGCATTACTAACATTATTATGAAATACAATATATTGTTATGATAATTATGTTTTATGGATAAAATGTTGTTCACTGATTATTTTTAGTTTTGGCTTTTTTTTTTGTACGTCATTTAACTGCTACCCAAAATCCGTTATTATGCTCAATTTGCTATTCACTATAATATAAAAGTAAGTCAAGAGATAAAAAAACTACCAAACTGGTAGGTTCAAGCTAACATCTTGTATTTCTTGCAAGTTTATAGTTATTGATTAGATTAAGATTTATACATCGATTCTAGTTATCATAGAGTGTGTCCAATCATGAATGTTCACTAACAACTTTTCGTACAAGCACAAGAACAAAACAAACAAAACTGCAAGTAACAAAGAAACAAACAAACGCTCCTGAACTGCTGTTCATACAATTAAACGAACACGTAGTTAATATTTATTCGCCCAATTCCCATGTTATCGCCACCCACTGTCCAAATTGTGGTCCCCCACATCGCCCCAGACAGCTTCATTAGCTCTCGTATGACGCAAATTGCGTGAACAAAAGATACAAAGGAAGTTGTTGTGATATTAACGATTGCTGAATTGACAGCCGCCAGGAGGGGCGAGGAGTACGTAGGTTAGATTTTTTTCTATAGAAGTTATATATGTAGGTATGTTTTATCACGAACTTTTTGTTTTAAAAATTATCAGGCTTAGTCTAAAAGAGGTTTTATTGCGAATAATAATTTTCACTTTTGGTTAAAAGATTTAACGTGGCCATGTGCACAACATAATTATTTTGATCCATAAAAAAAAGATGATTATGAAAGTGATTAATGAACATAGAACTAGCAGTTTTTAATCACACAATCACACAATGTCTATATTTTAAAGCTTAAAATACAGCTGTCTTTGTAGTTGGTACTCATAATAAATTCAGTTTTTTTATGAGTACCAAGTACAAAGCATTAAACAGATATTATGCTAGCTACCTACAAATACTCTACACGAAATCACTATGAACCCACGTGCGTTCAGTCTGACTGAAACCCACGGCTGCAACAAGGAAAGGTTTCATTAAACTCCTCAACAAACGAAGCACGCGTGGGTCGACGCACGCTTTGCATGCAAAATACATTCAACTCGGGCTACGCATGTCACACTCGGAACAACATGCAACTGTGCGAAGTGTGTGCGTGAATGGGTATGGCACATGGGTGTCTTGTTAAGGGGAAGCTGTTATGCGCGAGCCACACTGACAAGAAACGGCAAAACCCACTGTCGTGAGAATTAACGCGATAAACAACGCGTCAAAATTACCGCCTAAATTGAGTGGCCACACTTGGACTGCCAGTCGAGCTATCGCCTAACGTCAACGGCAATGTCAATGCTGTTGTAAATTTATCGCGAAGAGTCGTGGTGTAGTCTACACTAATGTTAAACGTCCATTATCACGATAATTATCGGCATTTCTCGTTAGTGTGGCCACAGCATTATGATTACGTAGTATGATAGGCATAGTGTACTAGCACCTCTTTTGTAGCTAAGGAAAATCGATTTGATCGAATGTAGATACTACGTTACATTTTAAAAAGTGGAACCACTATGGTACTACCTGTATACATTTCTGTGTTGTGATTAGGTGTGTTTGTGAGTAGAGTCATCTCTATGAAGAGATCTATATAATCATTGACGAATTATAAAGAAAATAATTTGCGCTGCAAAGGTATTTCAGGTTATAAACAGCGTGTAAATAAAATCGTTTTCCTAAGAAAGCCATATTTCCACGACCCTTTTTCACAGTGCTATAACATTTTATCAGATTATCCATTAAGCACCGTAATTACTCTATTCTTAATGAAGAAGCTGATTAATAGTTTAATTCTAGAGACATGGCACGCTAGAGGACCGGCTGTGTTATTATTCTGGACTGTAATTATCATTCACGTGACCTCTCATGTTACACTTTTTGAGCGTGTTTGTTTGGACAATTAGGTAACAAGCCAGCAGGTGGCTTTTACGCTAGTTTGAGTAAAAAATGATAATAATGTGATAATTAGCCGTCATGGTTGTACTGCTGGAAGGGTTTAATGGAGTGTATTTGGTTTGCCTGAGTTTATTTATGGTACTCTTTCGATTTCTGCAGTTCTTCGATCTACATTATCATGGTAATCTACTGAGGATGTTTTTTCCTGTACAAAGACAATTACTTTTCTGTAGTCTATGTGAAAATTCTCGCAATGACTATAATTAATTAATTAAATCTATTTGTAAATTCTGGATGCAGAGCATCATATTAATATTTTACATCGATGTTCTTCCAGCCTGTTATCCCAGCTGATCAATAATATTCTTGAAACTGGTCAATTATAAATTACTAGCTTCCCGCCAATGGCTTCACCCGCGTGATCTTAATAACTTTTTTACCCAGTTCTTGCAACATTTTGCATTGCTACTCCGCTCGTATTAGTTGTAGTGTGATGGTATATAGCTTATAGCCTTCCCCGATAAATGGGTTATCTAACACTGAAAGAAATCCAATAGTTTCGGAGCCTATTCAATACAAACAAACAATCACATCTTTCCTCTTTATAATATTAGTATAAATATGAAAATTACTAAAAATAATGTTACCTCTTTTGCGATTCTCAAGTCCAAGCATTAAAGCCCAAAACATATTTCATTTCCAACAGCCAAACTCAACAAACAACATTGACTAATGAGCTATTACACATAATACTCCTATTAAATACGGTATGGTTGCTTAATAATGCACAAAAGACATCATCAATTACGCCGCGTCCCTGCGTACCAAGTGTCTCTTTGATCTTATACAACAAAAGGGATAGTTCTATGTTCAGGAGTCTACGCACGATGTGGCCCAAGATTTGGAAGACCGCGATTGCATGTAATTTTGTGACGTGAGGGTGAACTCATACCTATAACATATATACAACTACATACAATGTAATCACATTGGTGTACTAGCTGCTAAGCCATCGAAATTATTATTAAATTGTTTATTACCGACGCGTGTTTGAGTCGATTGTGAGGTACTACGAGCAATTGAATAATTGCCCTTTCAGCCTTCATTAATACGTAAAAAATCCATTTCAAAATAATGAACCTGTAATAAAATAAATGGTAGATTGTAATTATGTAATTAAAATTTTCGTTTAAACCTATTAGACTTTTACCTGCTAGTTGAAAATTAATAGCTTTTATTTTAATGCGAACTGTTTCATGATGTAGCGTGGCAAATGTAAAGTTATTATGCTTGGAGTTAATGTGCTTAATTAAAATTAGGGTTATGTTTTAAGTGGTAGCTAAGTAATATCTATAAAATTAGAAAAAAAATAACGACTAATACTTTTTTATATAAATATCTTCAAAGATTCTGGCGAGATCGGTAACGTAGATGAAATGATGTATAAGTGTTTCTTTTTAAGGGTGAATCTAGACTTTACAACAATACATAATATTATATATTTAACAGCATTACATAACGTTTACATGACTAAGCATTTTTATATGAATAAATAAAGTACGCCTGTCAGGATGCATCCGCAGAAATCATATTATACATGTTTATAATTTGGTGGAAACAACGAACATCGTCTATACTTAAAGCAACACCCACACGACAGTTCACGTCGCTGTCAGGAATTTACTAAGGAAACCCACCTAAAATTGGCGTTACAAGTTTATGGCTTGCGGTGTATTAATAACAAGCCAGCGTCCAGGACCAATAGAGCATCAAAGTAAATGACTATGAATGGCCAGCTGGTGGCACCCGTGACATAGTATACACCGTGTAACGAGCTATTTGTTTAATCAAATTTATGTGGCTCATGAGCTCCTAAATGTGAGCTTCAGGAAATTATGGGTGTGCATTTCTGTTGGACAGTTTGCGATGGATGAGTGTAATAAAATTAATTATTATGGCTGTATGGGTCATAGCATTTTTTGGGAGGATTTTTACATTTATGCATTATGCATTTATGCATTTGTATAAAAATGGAAACATAATTATTGTAACAGGCTGTATATACAATCATTGAAGTAATAAAATCGCTTGTTAACTTCTCTTAACTTAATTCAAAATATGGTTCAGTCACAGCATATGTTACACAGGAAACTACACCATATGTATAGTGGATGTGCTCATATAACGTTGGTAATATTGGCAAAATTAACAAGCTCCACCGTGAAATCACATAGTGCGGTAACATCGATACGCAATTTACTGTCGGAAATGCTACGTAATGGCGTACTTAGTGGTACGTGTCGTACTACGAATACGTAAACTTGTTATTCCACATCTGCGTGGTAGTGCTTTGGATATTAACTTTTAAAATTACTATATCAGTTCATATGTAGTACGTTTAGTGCTGTGCCTATAACATCTAGGTGCGATAAAGCAATGTTGATAGAGTATTTATCGATGGCTTTGAAAAGGAATTTTCATGCATACATATTGCAATATTTTGATTTCTACCAATTCAACATCAACAATGTCAGATCTAAGTCATTAAAAGATCACATAAATAACAACTTAAAAAGCAACAAATATTTACTGGACTTATAAGCTTTTCAACTATTTTAATCTTCCAAAGTCGATCCCATAACTTTATACTTCAGTTCACTTTAAATTAAAAAGTAATTTTCATATTTCGCTGAGAATATAATTAAGTACAGAAGAAAATAAATGGTAATTTAAAAGATCCAGTCACCTTTTCGAAAGCTATTTGGGAATTAAAAACTCATTACGTAAAAATAAACAGACAAAACAATGGAGGCTGGTTGACACCCCGCGTGTTGGTCATCAGACATTTTTTTATACGTTTTGTCAATGTTTTGTTACCCTACTTTAATCAATCATCAAAATTATTATACTAGTAGTTGCGGAAATATAACAAATGTTGACGACACATAAATATATAGCTTTAGTTGAATCGGTACATTTTTCACAATTTTTGTTTAAATGAAAAAATATAGAGTAGCCACTTCTTATATTTGTTGTAACTTACTAGATTTTTTTTTTCTTGATTGTTGAAATATATAAATTTTATTTTGGAAAATAGTAGAAAATTTTAGAGTAGTAGTCATTAAAACAACATAAAAAATCAAAATACTTAGACATGGGCTTCGCTTCTAAGGGAATTCATATTAAATTATCATCTTGTTTAATGTGAAAATGGTTTGTATGCCTTCATATTATTTTTACGTTTTTTAATCGAGATCAAACAAAGTTTGAACATCCAGCCCTCCTCAAAATAGAAAATTAACATACCCGATAATAATAGCCGTCTGTTCTGTTCAATATTTAACATAAGCATCTAAAAGTAACGATACAAACACTATTCAGCAGTATCTTAATGACTCCACGAGCCAAAGTACCATTAATACCCGTCCGGTAGTAACATTTGATGTTCAAGTAGAAAAGAGACTTTATCATCTTTAAGTATTTCGTTACGAAATATGTAAAGTACAGGGTAAAGAGTACTTATGTTCTGAAATGTTTTCCAACGGGCTTAGCTTGGAAATAGAAAAAGCATTATACCTACATTACGAGGGCCTATTACTTTCTTTGCGTGTTGAGAGGGTTAAAACCACCGCGGAACATTTTTACGTCCAAGTGAATAGGCGATGTTACTTTGCGAAAGGAGGCAACGGTTATGACTGAAATTCCTATGCCTTATTCATAAGTTCTTAGTCGTATCAAAAACCTTTTACGACATCGCCGTGATAGATTTTTATTTACACTATTCTGTACGCAATTTCACATAGTATATTATTTTCTTATATGATAAAAGTGTGTCTAGAAATAACTAAATGTTACTTGCTATAAACTATATTAGAATGAAAACAATATTTTAACTTGTTGGAGTAATATTCAATAAAGGAATGATTTTATTTTATAAACTTCACAAAGTCTTAAAAGAATATAGTGGAAAAGAAACATAAATGCTTCTTAAGACCAATAAATGAAGATGCAGCTTTTATATACAGCGGGATGGCTATTATAACAGCATTATATCAAACAAAAAACCTTGCTACGTATGGGATCACTCCCAAGGACAACCTCACCTTTAATGGAAGACCTCCTCCGTATAAAGTCGGAGTAGCAATCCTTAGGGCGCGCTTCCCACACTACTAAACAATCATCATAATTGCTCCTACACTTTTTTGTCCGGCCACTAATCGCAGCACATAAAATATTTTGACGTGACGATAAGGACTAAAGGGGCCGAACTTGGCTTATCTTATCGCTCCTGAGTGTTGGCCACTAATGACCAGCTGCCCTACCACCCTGCATTTATATATTTCTGAACGCAATGACAACTTCGTTAGGGATAGTTAAAACTGGTTAAGTATATGTAATTTTCGTGCAAATTCCTTTTATGTTAGATGAATTTACTGTAACCGATTTTTAAAGTGAAAGAAACTTCTCTATGGTCTCATTGTGTATGAAAGATACAATCTATAAGTATTTGCTACAGTTTAGTTATAAAGGTAATACAAACTGAAAAGAAGTCATGTTACCACGATAGTGAACCTCTTTTCGAATAAAAAAACAGCCTATTCCTAAAGGGTATAATAGTATCCATTACAAATATTATGTAAGTATTTTTATTGTTTGTGTGTAATGAGAAACAACAACTTGACAAAACAAGCTAACCAATAATTATGGAACGAAACAAATTACCTAGTACGTCATAATTTATAAGACGTGTAAACATCATTAAGCACGGATATCAAATACAAAATCTATACCAAAACAAAACACCAACCAAAACAGTGGTCCAATAAGGAACTATGAATTGATAGTAATACAGCGAACAAAATAAAGTTGTAGATAATCTTCAAGGGGTATTTCCTACGAGATTCAGGATTCGTGCAGCGTAAGTCGGTCGTCTGACATGTGATTTATTCCTTTTATCTTAGACAAGTCGGCTTTTCATCTGAGATAAGACCGTACCTACGTAAATCAAAGCCGTGTGTGATTGTTCGAGCGATGAAAATTGTAATGCAGCTTAGCATTTAGTCGTCGCAATGTTCACTGGGCTATTCTAATTTTGTTACGAATTTATCTGCAGTGGCAGGGCGGCAGTTGCTTGCTTTTGCGATGACTATCGGCTATTATATTTGCGTCGTTGTTGCATACATTATAGTAATGAATAGTGAAATGGTGAGAGCAACAGCTGTAGGATATAATAATGTAATTAATTAATAACATAGACAAGTGGTAAGTTCTATATTAAAACTTTGTGGACTTACGTATAATCTACACTATAGAATTCTGTACTTTTAAGCCTCTAAATTCCATTTACATTTTACAAGTTCTAACAGTGTTCCGACTTTTTTTCTACCACCGATTGTTTTTACTAACGTTCAATTAAGTGTTTAGGTAATCAACCTATATAAAAGGCTCAAACTGCCGAGTGTTTAATAAAAATTGTAAACTTTTGACAAAGGTACCTACTTACACCACTTTGGTTGAGTGTACCTTCAATCAACGCGTACATCGTGGGAATGCAGTGACTGATATTTATGTCAAAGTAGATAATTTTTAAAATTCCCGTTACGGTTTACTTGTTGCCCAGTATTATGGGAATTTTCTTGAATTTTAATAATTTGTAGCACTATTTAAAAAACATATAAGATGGATATTTGATGACAACATAATATTACTGAAAGAAACGATGTCAAGGTCAAATAAATATTTGAAATTTGCTAAATTAAAAAAAAAAAATAGATACTGTAACAAATTAAATATTATAGATTATTATTTCATGCAGCATAGAGTGCTTTAAGAACATATACTTTTACCTCAACAACTTCGGTACAGTCTAATAAAACTCTATTTAAGCTTAACTCTATATCGAAGTATAAACAAAAGACAAACACGTTCGTGCCCCCATAAAACGCCAATTAGTATACAGTTTCCGTGTTCTAATAAATCTCATAATCTTAACACGTTATCACAAAAGAGCCGAAAGACTTTACCGGGCCATTTAATTTATTATATCAATTAAGAAATTCTTCACACGCGTTAGGTACTACAATTATTCGGGTGAATAATTCGGGTATTTGATCCCTTGAGTAATTGTTTTTGAATCTTTTACTAGATATACCAAATATATTCGTTTGGAAACGATTGTGGTACTTATATAACATAACTCTCAGTCAATGGATTATATTTGGGTTATATTAAGTTTCTGCGGGTAATTTTATGATTTGATTATAAGAGAAGATGGATGATGATGATGGACTATGTGAGAAAGGAGTTGAATGACGAGATGACGGATAATAACTAGTAAATACTTAATGCTTGGAAGAAAAAGACATACTGCACCGACCCCAAGTGACTTGGGATAAGGGCAGAAGGATCAAGTGCCTATCTGGTACTGTTACAATGCTGAGGGTTTTTTAAATTGTTATAAGTTGACAAGCATACAAAACGCCTGTGGTAAACGGCAATTGCAGGCAGCAACACAAGAGTAACGTCACCTGCGCGTTCTCATATTGAGACCTCAGTTGTTGAGTCTCATTTGTCCATCAATTTCTCTGGTCACATAACCCTCTTTACACCGGAACAAAATGACGTGAGTAGATACATTGCATTACAAACTAATTCTAATTCTACTAGTGTTGGCGTTGTTTTTAAATCAGTTAAATTTAATTATAATCATGTCTTCTCACGCCGTAGATAGATCCTGCATGATAGGAATGTTTTATTAGCCATAAAAGCGTTTCATCTACTCTTAAAGTAATGAACACATGATTTTAAATGGTTAGAGAATATTTAAATTTATTTATTGAGCATGAAATAGGTACCTACTATCACGCCTGTGTTCCCTGGGTTTGGCAGAGCTAGACTGATGTACGGCACCTGCAGTCCATAGGTTTGTTTAAGTACCTCTGTGTTATAGGCGAAAGTTTATGCTACTAAATAATTTCGTCACATGGTTTCACGTGTGTTACGTATGCAACGCATTATACTATCCAGCTCTCGATTTTACATAAAAACAGTGTCATAATATTTTACGACATTATTTTATTTTATTTTTTTAGTCACAATATTTTTATTTGGGATCAGTCCAACTCCTTTACACTTTCTTTAAGCGGTTTAAGAATTATTGTGTAAGTAAAAGGGTCTATTATTTTAAGACGTTGGCAACTTGAATAAGTATCAAATATCAAGCCATCAAGCTCGGTGATTAAACCAATCACTTCGCTGATAAAGTGTCCTTTTCTGCCATCCATTACCTTCGTTAGCCGTTAAACATTAATAAAACAAGCAGTAAATAACTCAATATTAATTGAGTAATATGATAAAATTATAAATTATGACAGATTTTAACACCAGCCGTTGCGAAAGCATAAATATTATTTATACTATTATTTATAAGTGATTTCATTATTAAAGTTATAATGTAATTATATTTTTAGAGATCAAAATGATATTTCTTTTAAAGTAAAATATTTATTTTTAATAATTAAACAGCGGATTAATGACTTCGATTCTTTTAACCAGACTGGTCGACCTACAGTCGCGTGAAACCGACTGGTATGGAAAAACAGGAGGAAGGCCTTTGCCTAAATTTGGGCAGTTCGGGCTAAAAATAATAATAATAAACAGCCAAAAGTGACAGAGCCTGTTTCGAACACTGATTTATGTAGAAAAGAAAATTCAATCCCCCAATATAAATGGTAAAAGTTATGTCCATAATAAATCCACTCGATATTATACTAATAATAATAGTTAACTAACCCTTTTCAAGTTGACCAAATGAAACTATTACTCTAGCCATAAATAAATAGCATTTAAAAATAAACTATATTCAAGAGACATAAAATACTATATGAAATACATCAAAAAATGTATGATCAAGTCCCACAGTGCCACTTAACTAGTAATCACGTGGAATATCGTAACATCACTATTTTATCATTTCTGTTTGTTTATTAGAAACTTAAGAGAAACTAATTCAACGTCACATTAAGTCGACGCAGCGCTGACATCTATATACGATATACTTTTTACGAGTTCCCAGTATGGAATTTATTACATTTGTCACTAGAGAGCAGTAAAATCATGTATGTTTTATTTTATTCAACGGCGATACGAATTGTACGTGTTCACGATTACTTTGAAGATAATTTATGGAGAACTTATTCGATAATAGATAGACAGATAGAATATTCTTTATTGCACAACAAAAACCAATCAATGCAAGGAATAATTTTATATTGTGATCGAATAGTAAAATGCGCCATAATATCGCCAATAGCCATATTTTACAGAAAACCTTTATTATCTATATTTCTATACTAATACCTATTATATAGAAAAGAGATTAATATTGATTTTATGGTGTTTGTATTGAATAAGGCTCCGAAACTACTGGACTGATTAAAAAAAATCTTTCAGTGTTACATAGCCCATTTTTCGGGGAAGGCTATAGGCTATATACCTTCACGCTACGACTAATAGGATCGCAGTACCAATGAAAATTTTTGCAAAGACGGGGGGAAAAGTTATCAAGACCACGCGGGCGAAGCCACTGGCGGAAAGCTTGTTACGTATACAATAATAGTAAATAATAATTGATATAATATAATTCAATTAAAATATCACTTCAATATTACAAATTAAATTGTCTATTCGAAATACAAACGCTGATAATAAAATAAGTATCGATATTTGAACAGTGTATTCCGTTCTTTGTAAGGGGATACACTATAAGATGAAAAAGAATGTATCAATACAAATACACTTTGCGAGGAGAAATTTCGTAAGTGATATCATGTTGACTCGCAATAGAGAGAGGGTCTACAGCTTGTTTGCTCCTGCCACAATCTCAGATTGGTAATAAGATGCGACACATGTATTATCCCGATTAAATCCCTTCAGAGAGGGGCTTAAACATAGTGATGTCTGTAGGTGACATTCCTTTCGATTTTTGGTGACGCATCACACATTGTTGATACAATGATTGATATCTCACCTTGGCATGTCACCTTGTAAATGTTTTTTTAAATTTCAATGTGTGCATTTTGATGTTTGATTTGAATTTTTTTCTTTCTAGAGAGCATACCTAATGGGTAGATAACAGTTTTATTATATTTGTTGAAATAAATAAGGCGTCACCATTTTTACTATTTATTTCCATTTAAATAATTAAATAATTAAACGCTTCCACTATTTCAATGTCTAGAATTATAACCATATTCCTTAAATAATTACTGTCAGAAACGTATTATTATACGAAGTTCCGGTTCTTATCGATATCGGTGTCCGCATCAACGAATCGACAGTTGACACGTTGAACGTACGGCACTATTCGATGATTGATCGGTCGGCTTCCCGCCCGAGCTTGTCAAGGCGAAGAATAACATTGTTAGGGCTCTTGTAAGCATCTCACTGCCGCGAAATCCTCTTAAAGGCAGTGAGTGACTACGAAAATAGAACCGGAATTGTATTATTAATATTTTATAGCAGTGAACACGGTACGTGGGCGGCAATGCAAAGAGAATACAGAAAGGATTGGATTTGAAATTTAAAAATGTATATGTTTTACATTGTTGCGTATTATAATCGCCATTTGGATTGGCAATGGAAATTGATTTATTATTGCCACGTACGTGTGCGTTACATTGTGAGGCTATCAACGGAAAATCATTTATTTAAATATATTTTTTCAGTTTCTTTAATTGACCTACTGTTTTCGTTAAGTTGAATGAGTATTTTTTATAGAATTTAATAAATTTTGTTTACATCAGCAAAGTGGAGCCGCGCCTTTTTACGTGTCGTTATAATAATATTTGACATGCCAACATCAACCGTAATCAAACATAATCTATGTTGACACCAAACATCACTCCCCAAAATCAACTTCATCCGTTTTTATGACAGCTAATAAAAATACGATCGCAAACAAAATAATGGGGGTAATAAAGTAATATAGAGTTCGACAAACTGCTTAGCATAATAGCCTATGATCCTTTAATGGACAATGCGAATGGACGGAAGCTGAGATGTAAGAACAAAAAGAAACTGTAAATGTGGACCACCGACCTAGCGGTGGACTTCAAAGGACATTCCCTCCGGTGTATAATCAAAGGCAAAGGATTTACAAATACTGGAAACGTTCTTGTGTGTTTGATTAAAATATTAAAATTTCATCGCTACAATGTCATGTCATTTTTATTTTTATTTGTTAACCGAAAATAAAGATCTTTGAGCAGGTTTACTGCGTCTTATAAAGTTTTTTTTAATATTAATTCTAAGTTCCTTGAATAACAAACTCCTTTAGTTTTATTTGTGCTCTACTGTAAATTAAAAATATATGAATTGAATCTTTTATCATAGCGAATAGAATTCCCGTAGCATACTTCTGGAATAAACCTGAACTGAACTTCATTCAAAGTTTTGATTTTCTAGTCTTAACTGGAGTGTCAGTATTTTTATCAACACAGTTTTTACTAAAATCATAAGTATTGTAAACAACCTCATTTCGTTAAAGACATTATCTTTTCCATTTCCCGTAACAGCACTCTTTCCGTTCCTAGAAATACACTTCATTACCGGGTTCACTTTACTGCATTTGCACACAGCAATTATACTACGCTTCTGTCACATCTAGTACTAAGCATCATTGTATACTTACATGCATATTAGAATGAACCATCAAAGGGAGAACGAGTTGAGCTTGAACCCGAATAGCATACCATATTCATTGAGACTTTAGTTCGGCTTTGTGTGTTAAAAGGCTTACCTGTAACAAAATATGAACGGTTAGTTTCTGTTGCAAAATGGAAGTCAAAAATAATTTCGAAAATGGCGTATGACTATCTCAGTATCTCGAAGTTTTTACACAAATATGAACTCATTGTTCAATCTACAAAGATTTATTAAATGCAAATAAAGCAGGATACTGTTAGACAAAAGAATATCAATCCTAACGATACAATAATGAAGCCTAAAACAAACTACTACAATCTGCATTCACTTAATAAATCTACTATTTTACTTAAATCAAAATTAAGAAGCTCATAAAAATCTTTAGGTAGTTACTATTTAAAATAAGTGTAAGATTCATTGCGCGATGCGAAACAGGTTCTTAATACTTGAATCATTAATACGTTTACAAAGATTTCTTCGGGAATTTAGCTATTCAGACACGTTGTACGTGCCAAACATGTTTAGGTTTAAGCTGCCCAATGCCCGTTATAAGTGGCTAATGTTCTTGTCAATTATTGACGATAGGAATGGAATTGGCTACTATGGATCTTGCACAAAAACAACAGTTTTATGGCTAACAATGCTTCAAGTTCAGCTTCAGGTGTTTGCGCAATGAGATTTGCGTGCACACACGGAAGTATCCTACCTACTTTGAATACATTTTTGATTAATAATTAAGGCACGTAAACAGAAGAAATTCTAACACTATTATACTGGGTGTAAGGGTTATGGTTATGCTACTGGTCAAATGTCTTTAGGTATCCAATATTTTGGTCCAAGATTTGATATTTTTTTTAATGAATATTGTTGATGAAACAGTACAGCGTAATTGGATCAGAGAAATTGGACAAAAAACTTTAGTCTTCAAAATAGTTCCAATCCTTTTCCGTTCCTTTAAGGAACTGCAGCCTTCGACAACGCAAGATAATTGCTATTTCATAGAAAATTCATTGTAAAGTAGGCAATGAGCACTATAGCATTCTCTAGCTATAAGGAGAAATAAATTGCAGCAATTTGATTCAAATCGTCACATAAGTACCTAGTGCAAAATGGCATGATTGAACTGAGCTACACAAAATAAAGATATTATACAGCATAAATGGATTAAAAGTAGAAGGAAATAGTTATCCGTACTTTTTTAATTAAAAACTGCTGAAGATGGTATCATGCGCCCAAGTTATTCGCTCCTATTAAGTGCATTCCCCTTCATTTAGAACAATATTCTCGTTAATAATGTTAAGACATGAACTATAGTAATCAACAATCAATCAAATCAATCAACGTAATACAGGTGACATTCCTATTTTGTATTTGTTTATAATGATGCAAAAGAAAAAGTTTCTACGGCGCTATTCACACGGAACATAGTATGAGCAAAAAAGTGTTTGTCAAGATTAAAAAAAAACTTATTACCTCGTGATTTTGAGTAACATTGACAGGCTAATAAACATAGAAGGTACCTAGGTAGATATAATCGTAATTTCCATTTAATTCATTGCAAGAATGCTGGGCATGTTGAGTCAGAAAATATTGTTAGTAACAACCCAACGGAGTTACATTGCATGCTATTTAATGAGTTTAGAACGCTTTGGACACAGACGTAGATCTTGTGGCTTTGGTCTTCTGGGGACTTATTATTAAGCTTAAGAGCCATCATCATTCCAGTGCTCCAGTGCGAGAGAGAGAGATGGAGCTATCAATGCCAGAAAGTTTCATCTCTCTCTCGCACTGGAAAAAAGGTGGCTCTAAAACTTCTTAAATACATCCCCTGTACATCGAGATTTACCTTCAAAATATTCAATTCCAAATGGAATAGATCCATTTCTCCTTATGGATTTTTATGTGCTGTCTCATTCAAAACGTCATACTATATTTTTTAATAAGCCTTATCTTAATGCAAGGTATTGAATTGTCAACGTATCAAGTTGGCTATGAACGGTCGAATGGCTAGCGGTGACCGCCACTCGCGATTAGACTTGAAACGACGCCGCTTGCGACTAAAAGTCGGAGTTATTAAAATTCTATTACCGTGTACTATGACCACTTTAGATCACGGAAGTGATTTTTTGTGCATTCGATTTAAAGAAATGTATTTTTGTGATATTATAACTACTGATACAATATTATATTTATGTTTACGAAGACTTTTATATTTATACTCCACTAGCCTTCCGCCAACGGAATTTTACCGGGATAAATAGCCTATGTGCTATTCCAGACTATGTTCTATCTCTGTGCCAAATTTCATCCAGATCCGTTCAGTAGTTTTTGCGTGAAAGAGTAACAAACATCCATCCATCCAATCATACAAACTTTCACATTTATAATATTAGTAGAATTAAAAATGTTAAATATACCTATAAGTAATATCAGATATAAGCACTACAATTAATTTAATACAATCATGCTTTAAAATCGCAATTATAAAGGAAATATTACATACCTACTTTCTAAATAGTAGTAAATGTAATAAAAAGTCCAAATGAGATCCAATCAGTTTTTGAACGAAAAATAAACATTTTATAGCATCAATATTCTGGATAATTTGGACCAGGGCATGGTACTTACAGCTTGATATTACGCATGCAAATTACGGATTCAGTGAATGGTGCACGCGTTTTTAACCTTAATTTTGTTTTTGGGTACCGTTACGTTTTGTCAATAAAGATTTATCGATTTATTGGATGAAAGTTTAGCTTAACTTCATTATGTATGTTAAAGAGTACATGCTGTCAAAATGTCGTATTACTTTAGATAGGTACAAATTATAAAAATAAATACAATGAAATGAATATTATTAATGAGGTAGGTCTTCAGTATTCCACTTTAAGTAACAAATAATGCAGTGTAATGCACCACAATTTACGGTAAACCTCAAATCGGTGGTTTTTCACCGAGCGATATGAAAATGGCGGCTCGACGTTGCGACTGTGGTTGCGTTCATAATCCGATTGTCGATACGGCAAACGCGAAGTCGAACAATCCAATGCAAAACAAAGAAATAATAAAGGTGCGTTTTATACACAACGATAGTCTTGGCCTTTATTGCTCGCTGGAGAGGCGACAAGGCCAATAAAACATTTTCTCCGCGGAACGCTATTATGGAACCCGATATTCGTGTGGGTACCTACCGAACGTACACGAAGTCGGTTTGGATTATTCGATTTTTGAAATTAAATCTTCATAGACGTGGGTTAGGGAATCGAATATTTCGTAAAAGATTTTAAACGTAGTGTTTTGTTGTTTTCGGTACATCAAAAATAACTTAAAGAATTTTATTAGGGTAATATGGCTTAACTTGTCTTTAGAAGGTATTTACTTTCCAACAAGTTTGAGAATACTTAAGTATTTACCTAATACATGATTAGTACCACTTAAGCAGGTAGTAAGTAACAGTTCATTAACCCCGAAAATGTTAAGTTCCCGTATTTAATATCACTAACAAAACCTTTTCATAATTAAGACTTTCGCATTCCAAGAATCAGACTTTAATTTTATTGTTAACACTGATATTTATCCCACAACTCTAAAGTAGCTTTAAATGTTAATCTCGAGTTAATGGAATTCTTTTAAAATACCTATCAGACGACGTAAGTTAGTGCCGACTCAATCCGCGTATCGTGTGTGCAATAAAAACAAAACGCGGGTAGAACGCGGTTTAATTGGCGGCAGTGCGAGGTAACACGATCATGAATTCTGAGAAACGACGCGTTTGCCTCTTATTGTGAA
Organism: Acronicta psi; assembly: GCA_946251955.1. NCBI lineage: Eukaryota > Metazoa > Arthropoda > Insecta > Lepidoptera > Noctuidae > Acronicta > Acronicta psi. The sequence goes on from OX276476.1 coordinate 6,970,172, forward strand.
TACTTTAGTTCACCAACAATGTTAGCGTAATACCGAGGAAATTCATCGGCCGTAAATAGATAAATGAAGTAGCATTATAATTCTACTTTTCTTCATACAAACTGCAAATAAACACAGATGCAGAAGTATTCTACTAGAAAGGATTTAATAAGCTTTAGCAAAAGATTTTTCCGAAAACAAAATTAATAATTTATAAAGAACTTACGACTAATCCGACTAAAAGTAATTCTTAGAAAATAACTAACAATCTTCTCATTTACATTTCGAAAGAACAAAACTGATTCTAAATTCGAACAAACACAAAGTTATATCATTCTTTCATTAGAAATAAGTTTTTATTCACAAAGGTTCTAAGTTCCGTCTGGTAAACGTATGAAAAAGAGACAAACGGTTCGAAAAAAAAACGTACGGCGAAAATGTGGCGAACAAAAGGCGAATAGGACGCGGCTTAATCCTGTCCGGCCGTCATTTTGACGACTCGGGTGAGAGAAAATTGAATTTATTATCGTTTGTATTTGAGTGACGTGTTATTTTCACACGAAGAAGAGCGCGCGGCGGAATCGAATCAGTCAGTTGACGGATACGATAGCGTCGATAGTAGATTACGGATGCGCTGGAAATGGCGTTTTCTATTCCATGTGCCGTGAGGTTTTTACGCGGCGGTAAAGGATGATGTTTTCACGCATATGTTTGTGAATTGATGGAAATGGAAGTAAAACTCTTTTATCTGCGGGTTCATTAGATTTTTTTCTATTTTTCCTTTTTTTATGTCTTATACTAGTTCGTGGAAGTGCTAGTGCTATCAGTCTACGTTTTTAGAGAAGGATGTTGTTGAAATAAATTAGCTTTTTCCATGTTTAGCGTCCAATCGTCATAAACAGCGTCGGGCAAATTGAGCTCATAGTGTCTGCTTTATTTTATTATGACACATCGCTACATTTGGACCTAAGTCCATCCTAATATTATTGGAATTTTAATGTATGGTTTTTTTAAATACATTTATTCATCTGTGGTCAATTATTATATTCGATCTTACTCGATAAAGAGAAACAATAGTGGAACTTTATAGTATACCTAAGCTTTTTCCAGTGTCACACCAATTTCAGTGGTGTACATAATTTGATAATAAAAAACAAAGCTTTTCCAAGATAAGAAACGGTTTTTATTTGTTTCACCCCTACATACTTGTTTATGTATAACATGCTTATGCATATTGCACATAAGTTTGCCAGCCACCATTATGGTTTTATTCTGCCATGGTTTTTCGATTAAGGGTTATATTACTATAGGGCAAAAACAATAGTTGTACTCCATTATTTAGTTCTCGAACTAAACAAAGAAAAAGGCGGGGTTACACCAAAGGGGTGGTAGCTGCATAGCTCGCTAATTGGTCGGAATACCTTTAATATCGATGCCGTAAAACTTATGGGGCTATAAGACTAGGCTATTTCATTAGAACATTCCGAGGAAAGTAACTTGTTTATAACTAGCGATGACCGCAGCTTTGGTCGGCTTTCGGGCTATGTAGATTAATTAAGACGTAATAATGTTTATGGTATTTCTGTTGTATTTGGTTTAAGTTATAAATCTTAATATAATATATCCATTCCGCTAGACAGTTCTGCAGTAAACCGTAGGCTGATTTCCAATAAGGAAATCAACACAATATTTTATTTTATTTCTCAAGTATGACGCAGTATGAGTAATCAACATTTAAGCGGTTCTTGAGCTTTTATTATACCAAAACAATGATATTTTGTACTTTACTTAAGTCAATCACAAATAGAAGCCACAAAATTGTATAGTGCCTCATTTAAATAAATACTCTGACTTTCAAAAGCCAATCCAATAATGTATTACATACACAGTGATTACTCATACACTAAAGCTTTCAATCGTATTTTACTTAACCTAGACTTAACCCTTCAATGAAAATCTATACGTCACCGGGACTGGCGGCTAGCCGCTAATTTATTAGCCAACAAGGCGCTTTCCCGAACGTTTCAAGGTCTCTTAATGGTATTCAAAGTAAATTTTAGGCATTTGAATACTAAGCCTCTTAGAATTGCTAGTGTACTGCTTTTTGCGTGTTCACTCATTGGTAGATTCAGTTAGTTTTATTTAAAAGCACTGTGATTGGCCGCTTTTTAAATTAATTCGTTTGCTGCACTATTTTGTCGTTTGTTGATTGATTTCACGCCTCTATCTTGAAAAAAGAAATAGGTATTTACATTCCTTCATCATCAGACTTTCAATTATTTAACATCTTATCTAGTTTAAGAAATAGATACGTAGGTTCCTACATATTTAATTCTTTTGATATTGATCATGCTTTTTCATTTTCAGGATTGAATTTACATACCAAACTAATATTGTTCTTCACTAAAATATTATAAGAAATTAAGAAACCTTCGGTAGAAACTAATCTAAAGAATGATGCAATTTCAAAGAAAGCAAGCATTTCCAAGCGAGCGATCACAAAAATGAAACTGGTTTTATCCAGTATGATTTACATAAAACTTGTTTAAATGTTAATCTTTGTGCTTGGGTAGATTATGACGTGCCCTCTGACATAAATTTATGTTATGTACATACAAAGATGTGGGTACATGTGTGCACTTTAATCATTCAAGCCCTTTGTAGGGTTGTGTTTCGGAATAGTTGGGAGTGCAAAGCTATTTTGAAGTTTTTAATGACGGCATCCACTTTCTTTAATGGAAGGAGGTTGCTACCTGTTTTCCCTTTGGAATAAAAGTTTGAGTAAAAGCCTAAAAAAATTCTAAAAATCACTGGACAATAGATTGTCTTTTTCACAAGCAGCTAACGCCGTGACCAAAATATGCAAATTATAGGTATTGTATTGTATTTAATAGAGAGCTTGTTGTCTATCTCACTAAGTTAGGCAATTAAATAAATAAAGATAACCAAGGAACAGTGAAATAAGAAATAACGTCTATCATCGTTTTCACGTCTTCCTGCCTATTTAGTAATCTGACAGTAATCCCGTTGAATCTAATACTTTGATTAAACACAACATTTTGTATGCTGCATGCAATTCACACGACTTAATTACCCTTCACCGTATTCAAAGTACAAAATCGATTCCCATGCATCTAAATTAACCGAATACCAAGAGTGCAGTTTTTATTCAAGCCCATCTACAATTTATACGTCACCTGAGTCATGCGGATGCTACTTATAATGGAATATTACAAAATACCAAATTACTGTGATCTTGGACAAATTATGGTAGGGAACAACGCGTTTCGATGTAATTGGGCAGCACTTTTGTGCCGGCGCAAGCGAGAGGTAACCGCGACGAGCGGATGTGGACAGATTAGAATTGGTAATGTTTAGAAATTGTTATTACATGGTCCCCTTATATCGGTGTCTTTGAGAACTGTTTTTTGGACGGAAATAAGGTGCAAAGGTGAGATAGGCGTAACAGTTACCGTTATTAGGCGACCAAATTATGGAAAGGAATCTTTTAGAGACTGCTGTTCTGTTACTAAGTCATTTGATTTGGACTTGGAAACTAGTAGTGAGTCTATCTTTACTCGATGGCTAAATAGCGATCAGACTTATACAGGACTTACTTGAAAGTAAATTATTTCAAGCAAAAACATTTTAGTCAGAAAGTCAAATAGTAATTTTAGTCAGAATTCAGTCATTTAGTCAGAATTAATAAACATCTAAGTTATACGCACGACATAAAAAGCTATTCGATACACCTCTTATTGTAGGGAAATGTATTATGTAGCCCAATGTGTAGCCCTGTGTACAAACAAACATAATATTCCTTTTATGAAACCGATGGTAGCCTGATAAAACAGAGATAACAGATTTCATCATGGAAGTGCAGGCTGTTTTATCCAGTAAGTAGATGACGTGTGATACTAACATTATAAAGAGGTAAGATTTGATTGTTTGTTTGTTTGAATTGAATAGGCTCTGAACCTATTGGACCGATCGAAAAAATTTTTCACCGTTGGGAAGTTACGCCATCCCCGGGGGACATAGGATATAATTAATGAGAAATATCCAAATCAGTGGAGTGGAGGATCTCCTACTTCCTGTAAGGCATTTAACGGGCTTGATTTCATGGCTCCAGTAATGATTCGAAGAGCTTTCGACTGTATGCTATCTAACGTTTTGAGATCGTTTCTGTTACCAATGCTGGCGAATCCACTGGCGGAGTTAGTGAGTACCTAATTGAAGTGTTCCTCCAAACTCGCTAGTCGCCTTTACCTTCTGACATCTTCCAAGGTTCTGTACATAATGATGATGATCGTTGCCAAATAAATAATGGACGAACGTCAACGTTGCACAGATGATTTGCTCTGATGGATGAATATTTGACGACGGCTTTATTACTTCGTATCAAATGACAGGAAAAAGTCATTTAATTTCGTGTCCGACTAATGTTTGGAGTTGCTTTTATGTTTTCATTTGTGTTTGTTCAGAGCTTTGCATATCACTTCAATAGTAAGGCTTGTTTTATAACATTGAATTTATTTCTTATAGTCATCATCATTATTGGGCTGTAATCGTCCTCCTAGTGAACGCCATAGAGCCCAATCTTCGGCTTTCCTCATCCAGTCGATGCCAGATGCCTTCCGTGCATTCCTTCCTTAATTTCTGGTATTGTTGTAACGGTAGTGTCGCTTATTTTATTTCTGATATTACATATTTTCTTCTCTCCTGACTCTATAAGACGACATTTTAAGGCCTCATAAGGATATTCCAGAACAATTTATAGTTCAATAATAAACCTAAAATTTACTACGCATTTAGACGATTTCATTTATTCATGATGTATTGTAATAAGATCTAACTTCGATGTGAAAGTATATTTAAAAAATACTAGCTTTTATTGAAGGCTGGCCTATTGACCTGAGGTAGCAGGCAACATTGTTAGGTCCACACGATTCACACACACTCCAATATGATTGATAGATATCATTTAATGATTTACACAGAGTAATAATATATTATTACTAGAATAGATTTAGTAAATAATCATTTCGTATTTATTTGTGCAAACATTATTATTATTTAGATATTTTATTATTTAGACGTGGAAATTGTACTTAGCCTCATCAGACCAGATAATCGTACACCTACCTACTTCGCAAATTTCGCAATCAGGTCATCAGGTCAATAGTACGTCAGGTCGGTATTTTACCAGAAAACGAAAATTATTTTCCCAAAAATCATTATGGTCGCTACTTAATAAAATAATATAATTAATTATGTCACTGTTTTCAATTAATCATTTGCATAGTTACAGTAAGTAAAAGTTAGTTTACATTATAAAAGTTTTAGCTTATTTGGCATACCCACCTAATTTAATTTACAACAAATCAATCAAACAATGTAAATTCTCTCCAAGATTAATTTGAACGTTTGGATGTACAAATACGCTGCCGAAAATAAACTGATTAATTGTGTAGACAAAAAAGAAACCTGCTTGAAGTGCCAAACCCAATGTTTTTTGTACCTGTCTCGACTTGGACATATTGGTAGCCGTCTCACGTAATAAAAAGATAAGGTGCCCAGTTTTTTTATATAACATTATGCGAAATTAATGAACCACTCAAGAAAATGATAGAATGATTAAATTGATTGTTTTTTCTATATATAATCAGGCTCATTGTCAACCTTTCGATAAATTAGTCTTTTGTCATATAACTTTAAAGTATGTCAGCATAAATTAAGTATATGGGGAAATTATAATTATTCGAACTTAAATATTAGGTAAAGAATTCGACTGTCGCTTCTTGCAACTTTATATCCAAATAATACCTGCGACCGCAAACAATAAATCGAATTGGAAAGCAAGCATCTCGACCGTTGTAAATCAATCAAGTGATCTTGAAATATGATCGTCTGTTATATTATCAATATCGAAATGTATATTGAATATTGTTGATTAATTTCACGTATATTGTATGGATACATTGTTTGTGTGGTAAACTGATTTTGTATTACCCATGAAATTACTGCCTTATTAGTTGCAAGCGCGGCTGCTGAGCATGAGTTCCTTATTTTGATACCCTGGCCGGGAACAGGGTTATTGGGTGATTATTGCATTAGGAAATTCTCAGTAGAAGAAAAAAGGAGTCCGGAGAACGGCAATAGGCTCGCCACCTATTAAATGGAACCTAAATTATACGAGTATTGTCAAACTGGTAGCTACATCTCTTGTAAACCGTTCGGGAATATGTTGGACTGAAGATTTAAATCAAAATTTTACTATTCTTTGTGATTCAATCTTCCTTCGTACAACATAAATGTGGAAACTGTTTTGAATTATGTATGGTTTACTTGTATGTATTTTTTCTTGTATCGTATCTGTTTGTTTCCTAAATAAAGTAAAAATAAAATAAAAACTAACAAGGAGTCAGAAACTGCTCTTTTAACACGTTGCAGTACATCCTGTATTTTTATAAGAAATAGTTATTTATCCACATTGCACTACAGTTCTTACGACTACGACAGTGGTGACTGGTAAGTTCTGATTTATTTACTTTGCCAAGTTAGCCAAGCTCGGCTTCGGACTGTTGCTTTTGTTATCAAACTAGTTAGCTAATTATTCTTAGGGTTGTCAGGTTTACTATTCGCTTGTTTGTTATGTTAAACATCCTTTTTTTTTTCATTTTCTAGACCATATTTTTTGATGTGCTGGCACTAGGTCTCAAATTATGACATAAAAAGTATTAATAAATGACTGCGTAAGAAAGTTTAATCAAAGAAGACGTTCTGAATGCTTCATAATCTATGTAAAAAGTTTGTATATTTGAAGTTCGGTAGGAATATAAAAGCGTGAAAGCTAGCTCTACTTATGGAGATCAACACAAGAAAAAACAGACTATCGCTTAAAAAAACTGCTATTCATTTGTTAATGTTTCCTCACAATACAATAACTTCAACGAAGTAGGAACTAGTTTTCCTTTTACTTAAACCTCACGCTAAACTAACCGCCAACCCACGGGTGCACAGAGAACGTAAAAACTCACAAACCTGCCAAAACTTCACACACCGTAATTAACTGACGCAAAGTTTTTCCAACAAAGGGGTCCTGGGGCTCGCAAAAACTATAACCCGTTACCATGACGACGCATAAATAAAAATGGCCGACCACAAGCATTATCCAGTGTCGCGCGCGCATCCACTGACGTTGCACGCATTTTTTCTAAACGAAGCGGTACTGTGCGCGTGTCGCTAAAAAAAAAAATGGCGAATACGATACAATGTGTTTCTTGTAAAATTGTGATCGATGAACTATTGTCATACGTCCAAAATAAAGTTTCATTGGTTGATGAAGCGAGCCTGGTTCGAATACTGTCGTCAGCTTTTACAAGTGACGAAATTGAAAAATCAAAAACGTTATTGTTTGAATTGGTTTCCAGTGACTTGCTAAAAACGGTACGCAAAGGAAAGGGTAAAGAGAATCGAGTATTGAACGACATAATTAGTGTAATTAAAGTGACCGAACCTACACGATTACCGATATTTGTGGCGCGGGACCTGTCCAAGTTACCACCCATAACTTTTGAACATCTGGATGTTTCGAAACTCCTTAAGGATCTCTTGGTAATGCAGAGTGAAATAAAGGAAGTTAAATCGTCATATGTTACACAAGACCAACTGGAAGATCTCAGAAAAGATTTTCAAAACAGTCGACAGTCGTTTACGAGTGTGAATGTTGGACGGCACGTTGTACCCCGTGGTGGTGAGTCGTCAAATGAGTCACACCTAAATGAGAGTCAAATACTGTTATCGACAAATGATAATAATATTATTGGAAGAACTAGTAACATACGACGTATCGAGGGTAGCATTGAATCGATGCACCAAATAACCGGCTGTTGTGAATCAAATAAAAAAACTAGCAGCGTAAGCCGCGGTGAAGGCGGGGCTACTGTGTGTCGGCAAGAGGTCAATGTTCGCGTACCAGTTACTGATAACGAGCCGAGCGATCAGCTGTTTAGTGCGTCGCAGAATAAAACGTATGCGAATGCATTAAAAGACAACGAGGGGTTTACGACAGTACAATCCAAGAAGCGAAAATCTAACTCGAAGAATCGTATTATGGGCAATTTAGGTACAGTTGTAGTCGCATCTGAAGAAAAGTTTAGAGCCGCTGATAGGCTAGTACCGATGTTCATTACGAACGTAGATAAGAACGCTGTTGAATCGGATATAGTTAATTATATTAAGAGTAAAACTGGAGAAACGGTCAAGCTGGAAAAAATATCCATTAGGAGACAATGTGAACATTATGCCTACAAGTTCTTTGTTTCACACTTTAAATTACCCATGTTTCTCGACGACAAAATATGGCCACAAGGAGTTATTTTTCGTCGTTTTGTGCATTTTAAGCCAAAGCGTGTTATTGACGTCGTTGGCGACGAAACGGGCACAACAACTCAATGATTATGGATGCACGTATACATAAGTTGGTTTCCTTCAATTGTAAAAGTGTGAAGAGATCCTTGCATTGTATACGTAGTTTGTGTCAGTTGTCAGACATAGTAGCGCTACAGGAAACATGGCTGTTGCCAGAGGAAATCTCATTCCTAAACACAGTTAGTGACGAGTTTAACTATACTGGAGTATCTGCAGTTGACACATCGAAGGGTATCATACGTGGAAGGCCACACGGAGGAGTGGCCTTATTGTGGAGACGGAGCTTATTTCACGACGTAAGTGTTATACAGTGTGACAACCCGCGGCTCTGTGCAATTAAAATAGTGCTAAATAATAAATCGCTAATTGTGTTCAGTGTTTATATGCCCACGGATTCAAATACTAACCTATCGGATTTTACGGATATTCTAAGTTCGGTAAGTGCGATAATTGAAAACTCTAATGTAAATTATGTTTATATTCTTGGTGATTATAATGCGCATCCCTCGGAGTTGTTTTTTCATGAATTATTAGAATTTTGTAAGGATCAAGAGTGGACCTGTATTGATACTGAGATTTTAGGGTTGTGGTCAGATACACACACATTTCTCAGTGAGTCGCATGGCTCCAAGCGCTGGCTTGATCATTGTGTGGTGACTAAGTCAGCTGTACAGTCTGTTTGTAATGCTTATGTTCTGTACGATGTATTATGGTCGGATCATTTTCCGCTTGTATTAGAATGCAATCTAAACGTGATAGCGCCAATGCGTTCCGACATTAATGTACTACAAAATAAAGTTGTATGGGGTGATAGGAACTCCGAACAAATATGTGTGTATACGAAAGAATGTAATGATAGACTGAAATTTATTGAATTTCCTTCAGAACTAAATAGTTGTTGTGATAACACCTGCGATATAGATAGCCATAGTAAATTTATAGATCAATTGTACAGTGATATTGTTCAAGCCTTGTGTGAGGCTGCGATTGTTGGCAGAGAAACAAATAAGCCTCTGTTGAGAAGGAAAGTCTTAGGCTGGAATAAACACGTGGCGGGGGCTCACAGGGAGGCTCGAGATAAGTTTATGCTGTGGGTTTGGTACGGCAAGCCTGCTTCCGGTTATATTTACGACCAAATGTATGAAACCAGGAAAGTTTTTAAATCACGTTTGAAATGGTGTCAGGACAGGCAAGACCAAATTAAGATGGACATTCTAGCCTCACACCATTCCAAACATGATTTTCGTGGTTTTTGGAAAAGCACGAATAAGTTGCACGGCAAGTCGATGGTCCCTGTGAGCGTCGGCGGATTTAGTGAACCTGAAGAGATTTGCAACCTCTTTAAGGAACACTTTTTTGTGAAGTCTCCACTAGGGCCTTCTCAGTCGGTGCTGAATGTTGAGCCTGGCAGGAAACTAGGATTAAACTGCAAGTCGAAAGAAGTGAAGCAAATTATAAAATCCATGCCACGTGGCAAATCCCCTGGACATGACGGGCTCAGCATTGAGCACCTCAAACATGCTGGTCCTCATCTACCCAGAGTTTTGGCCATGTTATATAGTTTTTGCGTGTCACATAGTTATATGCCTAGGGAGATGATACGGACGGTGATAGTGCCTATAACGAAAAATAAGTCTGGTGATTTTGCTGACAGAAATAACTATAGGCCTATCTCATTAGCAACTGTCATTTCTAAGGTACTTGACAGCATGTTGAATACACAATTAAATAAGTATATAACACCTCATGATAACCAGTTCGGGTTCAGACCAGGACTTTCAACGGAAAGCGCTGTGTTGTCTTTTAAGCATGCTGTCAAATACTACACCGACCGCAGTACTCCTATTTACGCCTGCTTCCTGGACCTGTCCAAAGCATTTGACCTGGTTTCTTATGATATCCTATGGGATAAACTTGAAAAAGCGCATGTTCCATCTGATATAATAAACATCTTTAAATTTTGGTATAGAAACCAGGTCAATAATGTGCGATGGGCAGGGGCTTTGTCTGGTCCGTATGGGTTGGAGAGCGGGGTGAGGCAGGGGGGTTTGAGCTCATCAACGCTGTTTAACCTATATGTCGACGGGTTGATTGGCAGGCTCAGCAGCATCAAGATCGGTTGTCATATAGATGGTGTTTGCGTTAACAATATCAGCTACGCAGACGACATGGTGCTGCTGAGTGCGTCAGTCTGTGGCCTCAGGAAGCTTGTGGCTATTTGTGAGGAGTATGCCGATTCACATGGCTTAATTTACAATTGTAAAAAAAGCGAAATAATGGTCTTCGGGGCTGGGGGTAAGTATCCTATTTATGTACCACCAGTCTACCTTAAGGGTGTGCCATTAGAGAGGGCATATAAGTTTAAATATCTTGGCCACATACTTACCCCTGACCTCAGGGACGATGAAGACATTGAGCGGGCGCGGAGGGCCTTGTCTGTGAGAGTGAACATGCTGGCTCGCAGGTTTGCTCGTTGTACTGGACATGTTAAAATTATTCTTTTCAGAGCGTACTGCACTACTTTTTACATGAGTGGCCTGTGGGCTAGATATACTCAACAAGCGTACAATGCCCTCCGCGTGCAATACAACAACGCGTTCAGAGTGCTGTTGGGGTTGCCCCGCTACTGCAGTGCATCGGGGATGTTTGCGGACGCTCATGTGGATTGTTTCTTTGCCATAATGCGTAAGCGCTGTGCGTCCCTGGTGCGTAGGGTGTGGGGCAGCAACAACAGTATCCTGTCACTGATATCGAGCAGGCTGGACTGTCTGTACGTGAACCGCTGCTGCACCATGTCTCATGGAGTGGTGCAGCCACGGTGAAGCGTCGGACAGTACTGCTACTGGGTATATTGTAAATAAATTATTTGTTATCGTTATGAAATAGGAATTTGTTAATCAAAATTATTATAATTATTATTATCTTAATTACTAATCAATTACTAATATAATTATTTTTTACTAACAGTCACAATATGAGTCATGGTTACTTGAAATAAAGATATATTATTATTATTATTATTATTAACAAGAAGTTGTCGGTCATATAGTAATTGAACCGTAGTAACGATAATATATCGTTTTTATTCTTTTAACAATCGTATTATTTTAATTGGGTCGCAAACTTGGCTGGTTGGAAACGTTGTAATTGCTTAATGTGGCAGTTGTATGAGATATTTAATTGGATCCATTAAGCTGTGTTGTTCACTGGAATTTTGATTTATACTTTTTCTTAAATTTGGTTGTATAATATTGTCTTTAAACCCTTCTGTATACTTTTAAAGTTTCAAGCTAGCAGACTTACTAACAAAGTTAAAAATCTTAATTTATTTACGCAGCTATCGCTCTTTTATTAGTTTACTGCTTTCATAGTTGTAATAACAATGAATACATTAAGTATGATAATTATGAACTTTGAATAACAAATCACTTGTTTATGCGACCAGACTATTTATGAGCTGTATCATTACACAATACATAAGTAAGATCTACTAACGCAATTTGCCAGTTCAGTTGAAGATAATTTCACGCCGCACTAAGTGGACATTTAAATCAATTGGAAGCTAAGTAGTTCAGAACGTACTTGGATTTATTGATAACGACGGCCAGGCATGAAAGCTTTGACTATTCGATTTATTTTTCCAATAAGGTACACTGAACGATGTCGCCGCAGAACGAAACACCGCCCCTACAACTCAGACAATACGATGAGATAGTCTGGGTGCATTACTAAAATTACTTTGCGGCTAAGACAATCCTTATTACAAAGCCAGAAAGTTGAGAGTAAAGGGTAAGATACAATTTAATGTTGGTAAAGTATACGTGCTTCGCAAATCAAGTGTGTTGAAGAGGATGGGAGAACCACGTCTATGAAAAATCGTGACGAGGGTGACACAATAAGTGAGGAAAGGTGAGGGGAAGCAAGGTGCTTTAATCGGAAATACGTACCCTACGAAACTGCAAGGCTAAGGGCGCTTGCCGTGACATAAAGCTAGGCAGATAAAGTAAAAAATCAGTAGCAATATTTTACGAATTTTATAAAAAAATGTTAAGAGAAGTGTTACTTAACAAAATGGTTCACATTACTGAGCATATGTTGCGAAAATGTTGACAATTCTTTAAGATTGTTTTTAAACTTTTTAAAAAGGCTTTCAGATTTTAGCTTTTTATAGACTTGAACACGCATAACAAGTAAACAATGTTGGTCATATAGGTGGTATTCTTAACTAGAGACCACGACATCCCTCATACACCTTTCAAGCACTAATGGCAAAATCAAATTTACGGTTACTGTTAGGAAGTTAATGAGGTTGAGTAGAAAGTTTGTTTATAGTCGGTGGAGAAGCGATATTGTGTCGAGCAATGGACCAATTATAGACTTCGACGGTGGGCAATTGTGAGCAACAAAGGTAAAGGCAAGCCAGCGGTTTTGTTGTCTCTTACTTTTAATAATAACATTAAATAAATTCAGCTTTATAGTTTTCCAACATCATCATCGCCAACTATAAAGTATTTAATTATTAATAATAAGTAGCTCGCGGTCACCCACGGTGTTATTCGTTAAATAAGTTTATATGTTATAATATTCTGAAAGCTAGTATTATTAGTAAATGTGTTAACACCACTCACCCATACTTACAGCATAAAGTAAGAAGGACCTTTATTTTTCCAGTAAATTAGGATTCGGTTATCTAAAACACATTTAGGCACTATCTATAAAAGAATTCGATTGTTGTGGAGTAGAGTTACGATTCTTCATCACGGTTTAAATTTACGTTGTTCAAGTTTTCCTGCACAAAGGATAATCATTCTCAATCCCTCATTACACAAGCAATTTATTCAAAGCAACAAGCTAGTTAGAGCTTTTAACTATGCTTATTAGTAATGTAATAGCAGATTTTCGTTCAGCTATATAAACTAACCCTTACATCGCTCACGAGTAAATAATTGACTGGCAGTACTGGCACGCTACATTTTGTTCTCTATTCGAAGACTGGCAAGAAAATAAAAATTTGTGGCAGACCTCTTATTCTTGCAGTAAAGTAAAAATAAGTTTACTGAATGCCAGAACAGGATCGATTTGTCTTGTAATTCAATGTCACGCGATGCTGAGTAACGGTTAGATTTTTCGTGGAAACGGGCGAGGTGAAGGTTGTTCAAGTTCCACTTCAGGTTTGTGGTTAGGAAATGGCTTTCGAATTCTAATTTTATTGTGATGTGAAGTACTTAGTGTTGCAAGGTAATTGGAAAAACGTCAATACTACTCTTCTCAAAAATATAAATCTGTACTTCTCAAAAATAGGTACATGTAGGACTGTATATTTCTTATATTTTTAGTCTATTTAAATGCGACCATTTTTATCTATTTTAACGAACTTTCAACGTACTAGAATAAATAAAATGTACCTACACATTTTCTGCAAACTTTTATTTGAATACTTTTTAATGTTAACCTTCTTAGAAAAAATTATGAAACATTCATAACCTTATTATATTTTGACGACGTCTGTGGTCTAGTGGTTCGAGTACCGGACTGCTGATCACGAGGTCGTGGGTTCGATTCCCACAGGACACAAACATTTATGTGATGAACTTAAGTGTTTGTGTTTGTCTGGGTGTTTCTTATATATTATAAGTATGTATTTACAAAAAAAAAGTATTTAAGTATTATATCCATTGTCTAGTACCCATAGTACAAGCTCTGCTTAGTTTGTATAAAAATGTCCCAGGATATTTATTTATTTATTTATTATTACCTAGCTATTCTACTACCTAAGCTTAAATTTCGCACTTCAGCATTTTCATCTTTGAAAATGCTAAAGTGCGCAATTTAAGCTTCCGTAGTAGAATAAAATGCGAACTCTATTCTAATGTCAAAGCTAATACAGTTCTAATTTGATTTTCAATAACAAATGCATCCCCGTACTAGCTTTCCCCCGAGTAAAGACTAATGAATTAGCCCGTCAATAATATCAAAGCAAATGCCAGATGTCAATTTTCGAGTGACAAGCGTTTCAAGGGTTAAATCCGTATTTTAGAACATTACACTTTATAACAAAGTTATTAGGGTTGTAATTCCTTTTAATAGCATCACTATCCCCTTCGAACTAGGTGTAGAGATTTGTGTTTGATTGATTACGTTTATAATGTGACAATTGCGTGTTGAAAATATATATTTTGACTATAAATAGAAGTAAATAATTTGAATAGAATTATGATTCTGTTATATTAATAATTTTATAAGCAATTCAATAAAATTTTCAAACATCATTTCAATAAATACAAACTTTTAAACTCATAGAAGTTCTTTAGCCGTATAACACCAAGTAGTCTAGCAAAGCTCATTCTAGAACTTTCTGGTCATCAAAATAAATATAAAACAGACTGGTAGAGTCCGGTCAAGAACTCTCCGACTGTAAAAACTTCGTACGCAGCCGCCCAAGTCAATTTCTCGCTTGAAGTGGCGTGGTGTGTGTCGCTCGCCACATGTTGCTTGTCCACTGCATTAGCATGTCAAAGCTCAGACTAAGTCTCAATTACAGTCTAGGTACTGTACTTAGTATAAATAGTCTATGTATGTAGTGTTAGTGGTTGCCGCTTGTAAGTTTTGGCGCCGTAAATAGCGTGGTAAACTGAGTGGTAATTTTAGGGTAGTGTTTATTTTCTTTTTAGACAGGCATACGAGATTAGTAGCATGCACTGTGTAAAAATATAAATAAACTGTGTAAAAATATAAATGATATTTATTCCCGTAAATAGATGTTAGACACACAAATCTTACCTCTTTTTAGTCAACTTTTAAATAAAAAGTACCAATTATTTAATGAAAAAAGCAAGTTTTATGTTAATAAATGTTCTGGTGACTTTTACCTACATAAAACTTAATTTTTTATGCTCCTAAAGGGGTGCAAAAAAATTGCTGTAAAAGCTCATATTTTCCTAAATAGTTTTTTATCTAACTCTTCACCCGGTTCAATATATATTTTATTAAATATATTAATTAGAAAAACTACATACCTTATACCATACCGACTTCCAAATATCGAAACCCCTATTTAACTTCGACCATTCTATCCTTATTATAACCATTCGCAAACTGCTTAGCACTGGTAAAGTTGGTCTCATAAATCAGTACACACGTACTAACATGCATGCAGTCGGATTCAGAGGCACCTCCGCGTTGGCACGGAGCCACGCACCCTACTAAGTCGATTCACACATCGTCGGCTGTACCCTGCCGGTGACGGGAATAAGTTACTATTCACATCTTCCAAGACGTTGCCCGCCTGGAGGCAGGTAGGTAAAACGTTTCTCGTGTTCGACATCCAAATTACAGCTGATTTGTATTCTAATATCGGAATGGCGTGACGACTATCAGTGTAACTATTTGAATATAGACATTACACATTATTACATTACATAAAACATTATTTAATTAAGTTTTAAATACTTAGTGTTTATTTTTCATATTCATAAGTTTCAAATTATAAAGCTGGTTTTACTGCGGTTTAAAGTATAATTTGGATATATAATTATAAGTTCTTGGGATAAAATAATGTGAATGTGCCTTAATTGGTGTGGATTTAAAGTATGCCACAAATGCAAGCAGGCCATACCAATGGTAGTCAAAATTGTTATGGTAAATTATATTTAAAAAATAAGCTAGCTTGTTTATTTAACTATTGTACTTTAATGTGTGCGATGGCAAATTTTAAGTACGTACAGAGCGAGATAATATCTAGATCTTTGATACGCTACCCATTAATGATTAAAACATTGATAAAACTGACACAATGAATATTCGCATTGCTTTCAAAAGTTGATTTCAGTAGACGTCAAAATAAAATACACGACGTGCGCAGTAAAGGCTAACACAGACGATACGTCTGGTGTCGTCGAATGTTGCCACGTATCAATTAAATTTATTCCGACTGTGAGTTCTGCATGCAAAAACATTGTAACAAAAACTTACACGACAGTTGAAGCGAAGCCCTACCCGGCTACGGTGAAGTCGACTTGGCGAAAGTAATTAATCGCAAGCTCGCGAGCTGTCGCCGCGTCACAACGCATCAATTGCTGGAAACTCACTCTGCTAGAAAATTGGAGCTACGACGCCGACTCGAGTGAGAAACACAATCGTCCTACCCTATCGTGTCCGAATCAAAAATAGATCAAAGCAACTCTACGCCACTACAAAATACGTTCACATACCTATTAACGTTTATTGATTCCGTAGTTCCACCACAGTCTATGAATCACGGGAATGGAATTATTTAACTTAAATAATATACCATTGTTGGTAGTAAGTAATAAGAATTAAATAGAAATATATCTCTGTCGTTTTGTTATTCATATTACATTACCGTATCTTCCTTTTCCAGACGTTTTAAGCGTTGATTATTCAGCGCTATCACACCGTACCATCTGGTAAGACTATTCGCGCGAATAACAGTTTTGTAGTTCTGAGAATAAGGCGTTTTTTCGGATGCAATAGTGGGTGGAAGAAGGTTATAGTAAGGAGACATTATTTTGTCACAATGGTGGGTGCCGCCCACGCTACGGGCAGCAGCAGCGCAGTCTTCGGTGATGCACTGCTTTAGGGAACGAATAAATTACCCGGACCGTTCACAAGACTTACACCGCATACAGTTTCACAGTATCTTTAGAATACCCCTTAGAATAATATTCTTGCGAGGGAACAAATGTCCCGAAGCTACTGTGAATATAAAATATTTTTGAATTAAATAAGATACGTGTACAGTCTCCGTGTACCTACTTCTCTTAAGTAACTTTAAACCGACGAGTGCTGTTGGAGGTGTGGAAAAAACGTGTTAATAACACCTTCCGCTTGAAACAATAGTAGGAATTCGGATTAGACACGTACGAGTTAGGAGCAGTGCGCACCGTGAGAAGCTTTGTAACCACAATGCTCATGGCGTCTCCACAAACCGCAAAGTAGGTAATCTAATACACGAAGCTCAGCGACACTGGCTTTCATGGCCGCAAATCTCGTATTACACGACCGAGCTGTTTAATCATCCCCAATTTTAAAATTGCGCGATTATCGACTGAATTCCGATGGAGTAAGTCATGTTATGAAGTATTGCGCGTGCAAAACTGTTGTGGGCAAGCGGCCGATTCATAGATTGCTTTTTTGTCGGAACTCGGGCGAATAAAAAAGTAGCAACAATCCGCTCCACTCCGCAACGTAGGTGGCTATCGTGTGTCGTGTACGTTTTTGCGTGAAACATTCACAAGAATCGGTATTGGCAAATTGAAAAATGATTCTTTTATGTCCGCAGCAGGGGAGTCAAAAATTCTGGTGCGGTTTATAGCTTTGATCCAGTTTCTGAACTTTGGGGTTAATATTGAAAATGGACTTTACAAAATTCGATAAGGTTGATAAGATATTTTTGTCGCGCGAATTTTCGAAGGTACAGTGCTTAGAGAAATCAGTCATATCATAGATATTATCTTATAATATTTACTATACCTTCTCCAATTCTAATTCTAAATACTTTCACTCCATATCCTATATTATTATGAGACCAATACAGAAAACCCTGTCCCGATTGATCTCAACAATCGAGAAAAAATAAAAAATATGTTTGTCTTGCCGTCTGCGACAATAGGATCACTTCTACAATACTCAAAGCTAAGCTTCGAAATTACAAAAATCTTATTTCGCCATCACTCGAACATAAGTAGCGGGATCGAGCAATTTCTGTCTCGCTGTTAAATCTCGAGAGACGTACAAAACGTTTATTCTTCGTGTCTACTCAACAGAGTACGAAATACTTCATATTATTTTATTCACCAGTTAATCTGCGCTTATAAAGCATGTAATATATGTGTGAGAAATGTTTGTTAGAAATATTGCTTACTGCAGGAAACTTTTGCAAAGTAGGTAGTAAGTTTCGTGTTTACAAAGTAGTCCTAGATGAAAATGACAAAATTAGTTATGTTTTATACCTATTATGTTGGAGGCTATATTCATTAAAAGGCCGCTTAAAAAATCGAATATTGAAAAAAGCATAAATTTCTCGTAAAAAGTATTTCAAATACCTAATTCTAGAAAACCCAGTGTTGGCTCTATTTCTATTTTCCATATAAACGGTACGCCCATCCTATATTTATGAACACATTAAATATAATCACTAGTTCGGTTTCACTTTACATTCGTAGCTATTATGTAGCAATAAAATTTTAGTGGTGCATAATCTTTTTTATCTAAAAATGACATTAAAAAAATGTATACATTTATGTGTATAATATTTAATCTTGGGCACACGTTCAAAGCACTCATGGTCATGACATGTTTAATATTATATTTCCTATTCTAATCGCAGTGAGGATCGGCGATGTACATTTTTTAGCAATAATATATTCTGAATATGCAAAAACAATTATGCGTGTAATAAAATGGAGCTTTATATCATCTACATTTACATAATTAAGGTCTGTGTAGAAGTGGGTTTGGATGTTCGTTATATTACCGGCACCATGTTTTTCGCATGAATATTCGATTGCCCATTTAGCAACCGAGTTGATTTATCGCATAAGGCTAGTCTAGTTTTTTTATAGCTTGTTACTCTATATGTTCTTTATAAATATATTTTTATTTCCAGTAATAATCGTTAAACCTGTTGATAAAGAGATAAATTTTACAATAGAGATGTCACTAAACAACATTTTTAAAAATGCTTATAAGGCATTATGAATTGCTAGTAGAAAGAACTTCTTTGAAATGTGTATTTGATAAAGCAAATAGGTGTTCCAGTAACTCTACCGAGAAGAAATAAATATATCTAATCTTCTTTTATCATCTGCTGGCATGAGGTTCACTATAATAGATAATTTATTCTGTATGTGAAAAGAACTTGCCCTAATAGGAATTATACTTAAATTAAAATTAATTTTAGAAAATCCCAAGGGTTTTTAAACCAAACACTGATTAGAAGTAAATAAACCCTTTCGCAATAACAAAGGAAAAATTAGTCGAAATTATTTAACCCGTGAATTTTTCGACGACTGTAAACTTCAAATCAAGGAGCCAATTCACAAGAAAAGCCCCACCCGCTTTAATATGCACTTCACAATAGTGAAGGGTTCGAGTTTTGAAGAGGTAAGTCCTTTATCTTACCACAAGTCTGCTATCGGGCAGGGACGGATACGATTAGAAGTCATAATCTACAAAAAAGTCCAAAATAGCGCGTGGCAAAAAAAAAATCGCCCATTTTCGACGTGAAGAAAGGTATTTTCTGCTATCCTTGTATTTTTCTCCCAGTTCTCGTCAAACTTAAGCATCGAACATTATCACTAACAATTTGAAGTAAGCCACACAAGTTGCGCCTTTTTTGCACGATGTAAGCTGAGCTTTGAGATAGCAAACATAAATATGATAAGCAATGACAGATTGCAAGTGCTTTATCTACGACGCTTGAAAGTAATTTGTTTTCTGTCTTTGCCGTTTCTCTAAGGTAAAATGTACTATTCTGGTCTATCTTGACATAGGACTATAGTAGTTATTCTTGTTTTGTTGCTGACTGGATCAAATAACTGATTTAAAAGCTCTAAAGTTGGACATGACACGCATCATGAAAACGTTCCTCATTTTGGATCACAATTTGGATTCGCTAATAACTAATTATAAAAAAACAATGCATTTCATTCTTCTACCAAACCCTCCACATTCTTGAGCTCAAGTTTGAATGGGTATTACATGCAAATTTAAGAAACTATTTCTAACACGATTCTCAAAATAACATTTACGCATAAGGGTTGATATCCGGTAGTCGTTATACCAACTTTGAATAAAATACGTTACCCTAGGGTACCGTGTTCAAAATAAATTTCCGTGGGCCGGACAGAACAATGTGAAGATCAAAGGATGTTTTGGCAACTTTATAAGGGGTGATCTCGGCATGCGGTAACAAGATGCTAATGTAATCGTTCTTTCAAATTACGCGGGGTTCCGTTATCGTCTTGCATTGTTATAGTAACGTTATTATAGTGCTACCAACTGTAGAGTTCGAACTAGCCATTTTGAACCGTACTACAATGCCATACGGTTTTAAAGCTTTATAAAAAAATATCAAGTTGTAGTATTTATCAGCTCGTAAAATTCGGAACCGTTTATTTCCGAACACGTTTTCCGACTGGTATCCTGTTGGTAGTTATATTAGCGAGTCTGTTAATGTGGTTGTGAAGAAACAAATATTCATGTTTGCGTTTCTGTTTGTCTTGTTCTGTTAAGATAATTGCTCAGCAAATATGCTTTGGCACACTAACGACAAAGCAAAACTATTTAACATTTTCTCAGCGCAAAGTCACTTTAGATGGTAAATGTTAATGTCGCATTATTTGATTTTATCTCATAAAATTAATTGTTCATTTCCATTTAAGTTATTAACTTTCTGGTAATCCAGAAATCCTATCAAACAAAATATAATTATGTAGTGATGGGATCACCAAAAAAAACCTTTTCTTCTTATAATTTATTTATTCTCCCTTTTTTCACAACTTTTTTAACTTCTTTTTACAATGCGAAAATCGTCATCTTACTTTTTCCTTTCACCATCATTCATTCAACCTATTATTCGTCGTTCGTTTGGAAATGTATGACTTAAATAAAAATAATTCATCCTACTATATTCAGTGATCCACAAAGTAAGATTTGTAATATTCAATATTTTATATTTTTTGTCATAGACTAATAAAACAAAAATTGTAAAATAGTAGATAATTTATTTATTGAGAGATTTAGTGAGTGTAGCTACGGGTTTAATGTTTTGTAAAAAAAATGCTAACAAAATATCTGGTTCCATTAGTATGTGAAAGTCAATGGAATACCATTCCACCCATACTACGAAACCAATATTGCCTCGTACCTTTTAATTTAGCATTCACGCGATGGTTCGTAGAACATAATATTTCCTTATATAACTACCATGCACCGCTGTTCAACTACAAATTGCTTAAGCTTAGCCCACTTATTAGTCCACTAAACAAATCGTAAATCAACAGCTTGAATAGTATTTAGTTCAACACCAGACAACATGTCATGTCCGTCTGAACAATGTTGACTTATTTCAACTATTACTTGACGGAAATCAACTAGGTTTCGTTTAGCGTTTAGTAGATTGCAAACCAGATGCCTGACTGCATTGCAATTATTGTTGGTAATGTAATAAATTCTTTGAAATTCTACTTAGTTTCTTGGAATAATTAATTGGTATACGAGTCCTTTTGAAATTAGGCAGCAATTAAAACAATTTAATAGTTATTGTGATGAAGTGCTCTGTGTTTTGCTGTATAGGTTACTATACAGCAAAACATTTCAGGGCTTTGTTTTATAATGAAGTTGATAAATAAAGATCCCTCGAGCATTTATCATAAGCATGACATAACGTAGGTACCTAACATCACCCGTATATTCTCCGAAGGTACACCCACAGTTCGCCTGTATTATTTAGGTTCCCTGTAATAAAGGGCGAACCTCTGGCCACTTACAAAGCCGTTACTTAGAATTTCATAGAAACACTCAATAATATTTTGCTCAACATGTAAATCAAACTCAAGATTTCTCAGTCTGCAGCCATGCTAGTGATCACTAGAAGACTAGTCAGATGTTAATAATTATGGATTGAGAAACAATCAAAGTTTGAGAAACTAAGAAAAAAAATAAAAAAACAAATTTTATTTTAAGTAAAGCTGTGAAAATCTTGTTCTACATTGCATTTCACAAAAAAAAATTACACTTAGGTACTTTATTCAATTGTCTGGTAGATACAGAGACTGTTTCTCAATTGTGTCTCACAAGTATTGCGGGAAGATCCACAGCTGATACAACTCAATCACCCTTACTATTTCTCAAGTATCGTCCTCAACTCTCAAGTGCTATCTCAATAATCCACTCGATTAAACGTATTAAATCAAAACACATGCCTTTAATTCAACAATCAAAGCGTCAAACCATTTTTGTAAACAAAACCATAAAGAACTCAATTACAATAAGCCGTATTGGTCCCGTTCAAGCGCAACATTGAAATGTTCCAATTTGCATAGTGATTATAAACATGAGATTGGGGATTTATACCATACGAGTGACAGAGATAGCTAATAATAAACACAAGGAACAAAAAAGGATAGAAGTTTATAGTCAACTGATGACTGACAACGGGATAGCGACCAATATAAAAAGAACTGCACATCTTGTTTTTAAGTTAACAAACATAATGGTTATGAAGTTCTATATAGTTTTGCTATGCCATGATTTAGTGCTATGAGTGATTACATAAATAATTGTGTTAATTCACTGTGAGTTACGGCTAAAATAAAACGTTTTAATTAGAAATTCGAAGCCGATTCTATAATTTAACAACCAGTTATTAAACTATTCGTTACTGTTTGGTTAACGTAGTTAATAAGTGCTTAACTATTGCCATAATTGGCATACTCTTCACGCGTATTATTAAGTATAGCCATTCTAAATTATTGTTATGTTCTGTGTGAAAATTACTAGGTATACATAATTAGTAATAATCAGTTCAATCAGTATTAATTATTCACAAAATTGCACAAAGCTGCTCTATTAAATCTAACTTCATTGAAATACTCGTTAGTATCTACTGCATTATTGTCAATTACTTCAATTGCGATAAAATTTACATCAATATTCTATGCGCCATCGTGTGCTAGACTGTAATCTATTTAGAATTTACATTTATCATCATTTTTCAACATTTTGATTACCTTTCTGAATCAAATAATGGAAAAACGCAAACATAAAAATACACAAACAGTTCTCAATATTTATACTACATTCTTGTTCAAGAACACGCACGGAAACCTTGCAAGCTCCCTAAAAACTAGTAAATACTGCAGACGTGACGGGCAACGCCGCTCAAAGGCGGCCAAACATTCCGGCAGACGATCGATCCGGATTAGGCTTGCCCGACCGACGAGCGGACTAAATAAACAATGTGACGAGGCTGCTTCACCCTTTTAACGAATCCCTCTGCACTCGCGTAAAGCTAGTAAGTATTATTCGTTACTTTACGTAGCGTGATAGATTGGATCTGATTTGGGCTAAAAAAACCGTCGACAAGTTTCATTAAAATTTTGTGAAAGGATATTTTTTGAAGCTATTTTATTATCCTGAGCGTGATCGGGATTGGGTTTCACCTCCTAGGTTGTAAGTTAAGTTAGGTGTTATGTCCTGAAACTTTCTCAGTCCCCTAACATGCTACCGACACAAAAGGTGTACAGTTGTACACACCTTAAGCGGATTAGAGTAGTAATGATGTTTAGAACCGTCTATTTAATAACCTAAATTAAAAATTTTGAAAACCCCCGACACGTAATGTACTTTTCCATTTTGTGGTGGCGGCCATCTTGGATTTGAAATTTATTAGTATTCTTCTAGTTAGGCCCTTTCATTTGATACCCATATTGAGGGAGTTGTGAAAAAATATATTATAATTCGCTTTGTGGCGGCGGCCATCTTGGACCGATTTTCATGAAACATAGCTAAGAACACTCCCGACTAATTCACCTTTCAAATAAAAAAAACTAAATCAAAATCGGTTCATCCGTTTGGGAGCTACGATGCCACAGACAGACAGACACACACACACACACACACACAGACACGTCAAACTTATAACACCCCGTCGTTTTTGCGTCGGGGGTTAAACACACACAGACACGTCAAACTTATAACACCCCGTCGTTTTTGCGTCGGGGGTTAAAAATGAACTTACAAAACTCCATTGATATTAAGGTCCAAATTTGGCATCTTACCTGTAACAAACAAATAAATTATGAATAACATAACAACATAATGCATATAACCATTTCGATAATTAAATTTAAAAAGTAATATCGACCATGTGGAATATTAATAAAACTATGAACAGCTTTTAAATAAAACTATATAACTCGGATCACCTAGTTTGCAAGTACGCGACAAGATCTTCGTACCGTAGAACTATTCAAATGTGTGAGAGATATCCTAATGGCGGTATTAACTTCATCTTTCGAACCGATCAGGAATAAGGTCGGCCGTGCATTATCGTATCGACGAGGAACATAGAACTAAATCCGTGTAATGCTGGATATGGAGGGAACAATTTCTAGTCATGATACTGATGTAGGAAAAATATGTGTTTAATGCTGGCGATGTTATAAATGCACAGTTGCACATCTCTATTTCTCTCATAGTGCGTAATGACAGGACTCGTTCTCGAGGAGGTGGTACTCTCATATATTACAAAAGGTCCCTATACTGCATCCCTATGGATCCCCCAACCCTCGAGCATATTGAGACCTCGATATGTCGAGTAGGCATGACCGGACACCAACCGATCACCATCGTATCGGCGTATATCCCACCTGGCAATGCTAGGCTTCACCTCCGCCCCGACCTTGAAACCCTCCTAGGCTTAGGTGACTCAGTTATCATAGCTGGAGACCTTAACGCGAAAAATATCGCGTGGAACAGCCACTCGAACAACCAGAGAGGCAGAGAGCTGGATAATCTGAGCACCTTGCTTAACTATGACATAGTCGCCCCAATGACGCCCACCCACTTTCCCGCTGACGTAAACCACCGACCTGACGTACTCGACATAGCCCTCTTAAAGAACGTGAACCTAGGTTTGCGCTCCTTGGAGACGCTACAAGAGCTCGACTCCGACCACCGACCTGTGGTCATCAAACTAGGCCCTAGGACAGATCCCTTAGACCCAGGTCAGCCCGCTCCAACAAAGGTGATAACGGACTGGAGTAAACTCGAGGAACGCCTTAAGTCGACTTCATCCGTTCACCTGGACGCCATCCCCGACTCATTACTGTCAGTAGCCGACGCGACGGGCGCGATTGACTCCCTCACTGGTCACGTACAATCCGTGTTGAACGAATGTTCGCGACAGATTCCAGAGGAATTTGATGACCGCTGGAATCTGCCGGAGGATGTGCGAAGGCTGATGACGGAGAAAAACGCGGCTATCAGAGCGTACGATAGTTTTCCCTGCGAGCCGAACCGCACTCACATGCGCAACTTACAGCGCGCTGTAAAGGAACGCATAAGTGAGCTGCGCGAGGCCCGCTGGGACAACTTGCTGAAGGACCTGGAGCCCACCCACCAGGCCTTCTGGCATCTGACTAGGAAACTCAAATCCGACCAAGTTTCCACCATGCCCCCTCTGAATCGACCAAACCAAAGGCCGGCCTTTGACGATGACGAAAAATCCGAATGCCTAGCAGACAGTCTAGAGGCACAATGCTCGCCCAGCACTCTACCCGTAGACCAGGCCCACCTAGACGAGGTGAACGCCGAAGTCGAACGTAGAGTCACCCTCTCTCTATCCCCCGATAATCTTACGGCCCCAGTAAGTCCCGCCCCCTCCTCCGGCCCTGACCCCGACCCAGACGACTCCGTCCCCCCTGTCACTGTGGACGAAGTCCAGAAAATCATTAAGAATTTACGACCCAGGAAAGCCCCCGGATCAGACGGCATCACCAACAAGGTGGTAAAGCTCTTCCCCGCCCACCTCATTATTCTAATGACCGCCATTTTCAATGCGGCTCTAAAAAATAACTTCTTCCCACAATCGTGGAAAGAAGCCACCGTCATCGGTATCCCCAAGCCCGGCAAACCCAGGACTGAGCCGTCCAGTTATCGCCCCATAAGTCTTCTTAATGTCCTAGGGAAGATTTATGAGCGTCTAATCTATGCCCGACTAAAGGACTTTGCCGAATCCCACAATCTCATTCCTGACGAGCAGTTTGGCTTTCGAACCAAACACTCTTGCATCCACCAAGTGCATCGCATAGTCGAACATATCAGCGCTGGTTTCCAACGCGGTATGACGACTGGCATGCTTTTCTTCGACGTGGCGAAAGCCTTTGACAAAGTCTGGCACAATGGCTTGATATACAAGCTGTATTCCTTCAATGTGCCGGATCGTCTCGTGCTCATCATTCGAGACTTCTTGTCAAACCGCACCTTTCGCTATCGCATTGAGGGTGGTACGCTATCGTCCCCTCATCCTATCCGAGCCGGGGTCCCTCAGGGCTCCGTGCTCTCTCCGCTCCTTTTCACGCTGTACACCAGCGATATTCCCAAGAGCTCAAAGTCACAGCTGGCCCTATTCGCTGACGATACGGCCATCTATTATTCTGGCATTAGCCTAACAAATATCACCAAAGTCCTCCAAGCCTCGGTCACTGCCCTCGGAAAGTGGTTCAGGAAATGGAGAATTGAGGTGAATCCCTCCAAGAGTGCAGCGGTTCTCTTCCACAAGAGTTCCAATCTTTCCACTCAAGTCCAACCCATCTCCCTATTCGGCCAACGGATCCCTTGGGAACCAAAAGCCAAATACCTGGGCGTGATTCTCGATCACCGACTCTCGTTCCGAGACCACATAAAGACGGTGCGCTCGCGCGCCGCTTTCGCTCTCGGCCGCCTGCACGGCATACTCAATGCGCGCAGTAAACTCTCCCTTAATTACAAGGTGAGAATTTACTTGATGTGTATTCGCCCCATCATGACCTATGCGAGCGTCGTATTCGCTCACATTGAAAGTCCCGCAATCCATAGGATGCAGACCCTCCAAAACCGTTTTATGCGCAAAGCCACGGGCGCCCCGTGGTTCGTGCGCAATAGGGACCTCCACCTCGACCTAAAACTGCCTACCATCAAGCAGTACATGAAACGCGCCTCCAAGCGTTATTTCGATCAGGCCCCCCTCCACCCAAACCGCCTTGTAGTCAGTAGCGTAGACTACAAACCCTCTCTGATAAGTAGAGTGCGCCGCCCAAGGCACGCACTCACTTACCCTGACGACCCGATTACCGTAGCACAAGAAGCACTCAAACAGGCTCGACGCCATCCGATTTACCGTCCTCGCCGGCGAGGCCCGTCGCGAAGACCCCGAAACGGTACCCCTCCCCGTCCCTTGCTCGAGCCGGCCCGCGCCGAGCCAGTAGTTTTAAATTCGTCCCTAAATAATTTCAACCCAGATCCAGCTGTCCCTAGCTGTCCCCCCAGCAACGCCCTAAGCCGAGGTCCGAGTCCCGTTAGGGGACGCCCTTAGCTGCGGTTGCTTAGTTTATAAGTGTCCATGGCTGGAGGCACAAAAGGTGCCTCGCCACCAAGCCCGGTTAAGATTCTAAAGCTCCTGAGCTAGAATCTACATCCGTCCTAAAAAAAAAAAAAAAAAAAAAACTCTATTTCTCTAGAAAATCAAAACTCCCAGTAGCAAACTGAGAATTTCCCAATATTAATTACACTGAACAAGTAATGTCCCTGTATCAGCAGGTCAGCACTAAGTCTCCGTAAAATATTACGTCCAAAATTTCAACTACAAAATGTGGGATGCAATTAACTCGTGTCATAGAAAAGGGTGGCATAACCACTATCAACCGGGCGGGGTTAATTTACCTTTAAATTATGGAGGCTCCTACTGTACGGTGCTCGTAAATAAACAACCAACGTGGGCATTCAATGGCAACTGCCTGAGGAAGTAATTCAGTGATACAAGTACCAACGGGATTAAAATTAATTATAATTTACGGCGTCGTTTTGTGTTTCTTCTTTTATCAGAAATGATTGTACATTGTTTGGAAGTTGCACTTTTTGAGATAGTGCATTTTGTTTCTTGGTAGTTTCAGGCACATTGTGCTTTATGCCTAAACTTATCATACAATAATGCCCGTATTCTTTTAAGGGTAACGGAAGGTATACTACGGCATTCCCTGGTGTGTTTTAGATCCAATGTAATAAAGAGCCACAAATTTAAACTCTGAGCAACAAAAAAATCCATTGACACTTAACTTGACCTTGAAATCAAACCCAGGTAGTGTATTGGTCACTAGGCTTACGAGGCTACTAGATACATACTAAATGCTGACATGGTATAGTTAACTTGCAACCACCACACCTATGAGTGCAATGTTCGAAATGATGCATGTATTATAAACACCTAAAGAATCACACAATCACTTTTGTAGTCAAGAAAAAGTAATCGCAGCAGATAGCGTGTTTGATTTACACTAAATACAAGTAGTGATAGTGATAAGATACTTTTGAAAAACATAAAAATGTATCGCTTGCTACTTATAAAAAAAGGTGTTTCCATTGACTATATCATAGATTTTTATACAATTTCTTGTAATGGTCGTAGCGTTTTGCAATTCAAAGGACTCTTGGGTGACTTCGAATAGGCTTCAGTACAGTTTGTCTGAATACAGATGGCTGCCCTGTTTAATGCATAGTTTTTATTCGGATTCCGATGCCGTCACAAAGAAATATTTAGGAGCCAGATATGGGGCACGAAAATGAATAATTTAGAAGCGCGTTTGATGTAACGACGGTTGATACACATATCAAACGGCTAGAATTATTATTTTTATACGTATCTATTATTTTTAGATCTTTGTTATCTTAAATTCAATGCAGAAATAAAAGTAAAAGATTTTATAAACTTTAAAAAAATATACCTCTGCCTACCCAGCCTACTCCTGTGGGAGAAAGGGATGAGTGTAAGATGTATGTGAAAATACTGCGAGTTCGTTATTTTACAAGTTTTTTTCCTTTGTAATAAAAGAGTTCCCTTTGAAAATAAAATTAGTTAAGAAAGCAACCGTAAATCAAAAATGTTTGACGTAACAAGTAACTTTTAACGCCAGAACACCATAAACCCTTACATAATGATGTTACAATACCGCACACATTTTAGCACAGGTCTGAAACAACAAATCGTCCAAAACTTTGCTTACTCCCATCGCCAAAGTTGGACCATTATAAGAAAATATGCGTTCATCTATTAGAAAATATACACAGAGTTACAAGACCTTCAGTGGCATGTTTATATTCGTATCGCGTGAGTATCATGCTCCCAGACCCTACAATAACATTATCTAGACAAACAAAAACAAGCCTTAACATAATAAAAACAAATGCCATTATTCAACGGAGGCCACCTGACAGATTCGCGAAGTTCCGGTTACCGTTATACCTGTCATAGATTTGAAATACTGTTGTGGCTATTTTGTGGGTTTTTGTGTATGTAAAATGGGTAATCAACTGAGTGGTTAGTTAACTGACGCGCGTAATCGATACTTTCATATGGGCGTGGAAAAGTAAATGTATAAAATAATTAAAATTTCCTTTGAAAGTATGATTATGTTCATTAAAACTTAAGAATAAACGAAAACAATACTACGAACAATAGGTTGGTTTGGATCATTGGATGTCTGTTTTCATTCCACCATGCTGCAACGGCCGGACGGATTTGGTTGAAATTAAGAATAAAGTATAATAATAGAATCCATGATCGGGATCCATATGTATCACATTTGTTCATCAAGGGTGATGAACACATGTGATACGTATTATCCCGATCGTGGATTCCCACGGCAATAATGAAATTATAACCGAAAAACCAAAGGGCAGTGCCGCCCGCGAAAAATGTTAGTACGTTCACAATTCAGCTTCTTCAGTTTTCCCATTATATTGAGCGGTACGAAGTTAAATCCACAGCTCTTGAAGTCCAAAAATAGCTTAATAATAATTGGATACTAGTATCTCTCAGTATTTTACTATCGAAGATCGGATGTCTGCCATTCCATCTAAAATACTCATTACTGCCACATCTTGAAGTCGACTCTCAGTTACTCGGTAAAAGGTCGAATTGCGATGATAATTTAAGTACGAACGATTACGTATTAAATAAATTGAGTATTTCAATACATGGGTACGATTTGTAATTCAATGTGTTATTAACATCAAAATTAGATTATAATTTTATTCATTAGGATTTTGACTGGTGATTCGAGATTACCTCTAGATGCTATGCCTGTTAATCATTGTAGCAGCTAGCTATGTTCAGCAGCAGTTTTATATCTCTCTGTCAACTGTTCACATTTTTACAAAACTATGTATCTATGAATCAATAAAAACATTTTTTTTTATTTATTCAGCCATTATCGTCCCACTGCAGGGCAAAAGTCTCCCTACTCTCTTTCCATTCCTCACGGTTTAAGGCTATTTGGGACCAATTCTTCCAACAAAGAAAAACAAATCAATTTTTTTAATGTAAACTTTATGGAACTATCAATCAAACGTGACCGAGGTTTTGTCGAACGTTAGAATACACAAGCCGATTTAACTATTGAGGTATTATAGGCTGCGGTCAGCTGAAAAAAATGCGGTGTTCCGTTCATATTTTCGCATGGTATTTTTGCTTGCCTTCGATATATTCAAATGAATTTGTGAAAAAGTTTTGCAATATGCGTATAGGTGCATAGAAACTTGCTCGATTTGGTCGATATGTAGTGTATACTATGTTAAATTGCACTAGTGTAGGGATGGCAAACCTTTACTCATGTGTTCTAATTTTTATTAAAAAAAAATTGAAAAGACCGTGACGTGCCGATATGCAATCTTAATTCAGTAATTAATGGGGGAAAGAAAATCCTAAAGCCCAAAGTTTAGTGCCCAAAATATTTTGACACGTGCCAGCAATGGCACGCGTGCCATTGGTTCGCCATCACTGCACTAGTCTATGTGTATGCTAACGCTACCCGTTAATAGCGTTACATATTATGAAATGTATTGTTGTTGTTGAACAAATAAAATGTATACATACGCATTAAAACCTCAAAGGCTTTGCTATATTATAAATAAGGATATTAATAAAACATTACTTATGTGACTAAACAACTTATGAATAAAGTTTTTTCTATCTGCTATCGATATTAGCACTGATTGATAATTTTTTGCCAACACTTTTCACTATGGCAAACTCATTTAAATCGATCTACTCAAGAATGACTTTGCAGATTATTGTCAATGTTACCTAACTAGGTAACTATGTTCCAAAATAGCATCTATAAATATTTATTCAATCAATAAGCATTCAATTTTTTTTTCGGTGCCTAATGATTACATTGTGTGGTGTCGTGACCAACAGATTGTGAAAAATTTTGATTCAACACGTCCAATACAGTTCCTTGCTTATGATTAAAACAAAGTCTTTACTAATGGTTAGAACAACAAAGAAGAAATTACAAAGCTTAAAATAATTACACCATAATTAATAAGGCTTAAGTTTTGATTAAGTCATTATGAAGTCTTAGAACAAGCTCAGACATTGATTTTACATTTCCGTGTCTAAAATAATTATACCCTCTTAAGGTAGCGGGAAATCCATTTATAGCGATCGATGTATGCAGCATACATTATGTACATACATATTTATAGCGGCGATGCTCATTACACCTGTGTAGGTACTAAGTGATATGGGGTCATTGCACTCACGAGTTCAAAACGCGCCGACAAACAGTGCAACTCGGAAGTATCGATGTGTGTGTTTCTGATTGATAATATGAATGGATTTCGATAAGCAGTATGTATAATTATGTTAAGTCATGGCTAAGCCGTAGATGGAGAGTTCAAAATAAAGTATTGTGGTGAATAATGTATTTAGTGGTTGGTTTATGTAGCTTCAATAAAAAAATTATAAGTTTTAATTTTGGCAAAGAATACTGCTAATTATCTTTAGTGTACCTTCTCAAGCGCAGATTTATAGGTATTGTAAGTCCTCTGAAATGAAAACATAACATTATTTGAAAATAAAATCGTGTGGACACGTGGATCCGAAAATAAGTATTATAGAACAATTTTTGGTGGAATATTCTAGATTTTAAATGATTTATAACCTCACCGGCCTCGTAGGATAAAGCTTAGTCTCTTAATAATTGTGAAATTTTACAACTATCATTTGAAAAATAATCATAAATAATAAGATTAAAAATTACTTCGACATTGCTAGTAGTCTCTAAGAGCGATATGTTATCAATATAACAATTTTGATTGTATGCAACATGAATACACAATGTACAATACTTGTATGTTCCTTATCTTCTTGTAAAAGTAGTTTGTCATATTCTAGTTAGCGGTAGTTAATCACGGTAACGGAAATACGGTTACGTAACCCAGAACACATCATATTTATGTCGATCACAATACATCGACTTACAGTCGCAGTGATGGTAATGAGAAATAAAACGTATGTACCTAGACCTACCTATAATTAAAGTTTATAATTAAAACAAAACAAGTTTTAAACAAACGCTGGCAACACAAAACAATAATTTTCCCAATTTATACTTTTATACTAAATATAAAAAATACCATCACGCCTTTCTTCCCCGAAGGGGTAGGCAGAGGTATTCTAATGTACATTGTATCATGCTGTGTACAATGTTGTGGAGAGAAATAAATAAATAATAATTATTATTATTGTACACCCACGTTTCACCGGTATGTTTAGGTCAAAACACACACAAATCCAGACTCCGAGCTGGTACCTGGAGCTGTTACTGGGAATTGCACAGAAAAACCCTACAACACTTTGCTCGACCCGGGGATCGAATCAAGGACCTTTAGCGTAGCAGTCGCGCTTGGGACCACTAGACCAACGAGGCAATTATAACATAATTATGAATACTAAATACTTTTTCTAAATACTTATTTTCGTTTCAGCTATCGTAGCCAGGTAGAGCATACTTAATATATAATGTATGTCCAATGCCAGTAGCAGTCGTGATTCTTTCTTTAATATAAGCTAATCAAATTTCTTTGGACTTATACCGGTAAAATGAAGAACACGACTTTTGTGTTTAAGTTCATTGAACTCTTTACACAATCTACTAAGTATTTCGAACACATTTAGTACTTTGAAGCTATTGCATTGTTTTTTTATTCAAGACTAGCTTTCCACCAGCGGCTTCGCTCGCGTTGTCTTATAAATTCTCCCCTCTTTTTGCAATATTTTTCATTGCTACTCCGCTCATATTAGTCGTTGCGTGGTGGTATATAGCCTATAGGCTTCTCCGATAAATGGGCTATCTAAAACTGAAATAATTTTTCAAATCGGTCCAGTAGTTTCGGAGCCTATTCAATACAAACAAACAAACAATCAAATCTTTCTTCTTTATAATATTGGTATAGATTAATTTTGGATCATCGTTAATTATCTATGGTATATTTCTAGGTGGATATATATAAATTTCAGATAGAGAAATCTAATTTCATTACGACCGACATGTAGGCTCAAAACTGAAATCTGATTTACCAGCGAGCCTTTGTAGAGATCTGTTTCCGACAGTGAATCGTACGCTAGGCTGAGATATGATATTCCTGATATTATTAGTGAACTGCAACTGTTCAATAATTGATATTCAAATGGAATTGCTATAATTATTTATTAAACTAGTATTTTTTCGGCTATTTGTAAGGAAAATGACTTTGTGATTGGCTAGAGTACTTTTATAAATATTATAATACTGGCTTGCAATTGACCACTATCTTCTTTATGTTATGGAAGAGCACGCTTGCCTAAAAGGTTGAGTAACCTACGAGTTTATTTCATTTCGATATAAAAAATAAAAATACTAGGTACTACTCTATTTATAATTAGATTGGTTAATTCTTAGTGTAATAACAGTTACCAACGCTATGTATAAGGCTAATTTTCAATAAAAATCTTCGACCGAATTTCGGTTATATTAAATGATTTTGTGTTTCAAAATCCCTTTTTCATTTGTAAAAGTAACAAAACTTGAAATGGCTATTATCTTAGTCGGGCAGCGTTGCTCGTTACAAGTTCATCAAAGAACCCGTCGGTTTCTCGCAAACCTTAAGATAAGAAAACACATTCCTCATCGAGTATTCGAATTATCTCGACTGTGTTGACACAGTTGCGTTTCGGAAACATGGCCTAAGTAACCGGAGTAGGCGGGTGGCATAAGCTGAAGCGGGTGCGATTTGACTCTCTGACGAAGAGGATGTTTTAATAATTAAAGTAAAAAAAATGGATGCAAACTAAAAAAGATCTTCATACTTAGATATTCACTTGTTGACTATTAATGAAAGCAGCTGAAATTTTGCATACAATTTTAATCATATTATTTCAATAGCATTATAAGTTAACAGATTAAAAAAATAAATTAAACCTTAACATACCGGTGAACTGTTTGTGTACAGCAGTACACATCTACTCAAGACGTATGTTAAATCGTAATCGTATGTAAAAAAATAATATAAATTAAAATAATTCAGTTCGTCCAAACCGCTTTCAGTATATAACTTAAATGTTACAATCAAATGGAACCAGTAAGCCAGCATATCTGAGCTGCCGTAGTATTTATATAGCGCTGATTTGGACCCGACAATGAATGCTGTGTAAACTAGGGGACCGATAACCTACGACCGTAACGCCACTTTATTTGTTAACTAATTATTCCCCGACATGAATGAAATCGTTGGCACAATTGTTTTTTCTTGTTTTTTTTATTTGTTTATTACCTTTGTATTCTTGAGTTTTTAACGATCGATTTTTTTTTCGCGACTTTCTATAGGAATAAATTGGATCTCATCATAATATTTTACTATAAAATTATTTCCTTATTGTTTGGTTTCTGTTTACCAATAATGGATTCCATTTAATTAAAACGTTGTATCAAAATAAAATTATTTGGACACGATTATTATAAAATATTACAGCTCCATTTGTCGGTACGAATTTTAACAATATATGCACAATTAAGAATATATACCACCACTATTAATCGCATTAAGGTCCAAATGCGTAATCTTGTATATAAATCTGAATAATGAGTCCCTGAAGCATGCAACACCTGAAAACATTTCATACGTAACACGGTTTAACTACTTAAGCTGTTTATATTAAGACGCACGCGATCGCGAGGGTTAATTTCAAAGCTAGACTCATAGTTTCACGTAGGATGAGTATCAATGTTTTTTTCTTCTTGAAACACATTAATTGTTTAAATATAAGAAAACCTTTTAGTTGTTTAAAGTTTATTGGTTACAGTACTATAAGGTAAACCCTTAACTGAATAAACACAATTATTATTATTATTAAGCAACATTTTAAAATAGATCTCAGATTGAACACACCGCAGAACGTGTAACATAAGTTGTTCTACAACATGTTTTGTGTTTCAAAATAAAAATGGAATCAGCTGCTTATCATCGCATTTGAAATGTGTTATTGTATAGTGCAAAATTTAATAGTTAATTTAAAAGTGTAACATATAACTATGTTTTGTTATACTAAGTTTTACCAGTAGTTAAAAGTTTTGTTGTAGTGTGTAAGTGCAAGTTTTGAAACAAATAACAATTGTTTTTGTTTCTAAGTCCGTTATTATTATAATATAACTAATTTCAATTTAGTAAGTACCTAGGAAGGCTACCTACTAAATTGAAATTAGTTATATATCACAAACAGCTAGCGAGCAAACCCCAAGAACTCCAGTTTTGACAATATTATTGTATTTTTATCAGAAAAGCAGACATAAAATGCCGCTAAATAAAATGTATCAACAACAAAGATGATACAAAAACGCCGATAAAATTGGCGCCAAAACATCTACTACGATGTTTGTTTTGTCAAATTGTGATTAATGGTTTATAGGAGGGGGAATGGTAAACAGCTAATTGATAGTTATTAATGACACTTCATTTGTTAAAACCGTGTCACGACAACAACGATAAAGGTCAAAAATCTTGGTAAAACTTAATCAAAAATATTGACATATAAGGTTTTTTTACGCCGAAGGTATGAACTTACCGCAATTGTAATAGAGAGTGTGATCCGAGGTTTATCGCTTCGGTTGGTTTCAACACATAGACGTAGTTTCATGTTACATAGCATGAGATGAAACCGGCTTACATTCTATACCTACGTGTGAATTTATGAGAAGACGACAATTTAATCGTTCCCTGGAAAGTAAAGATATCAGATGTTCAATTATTTTATTTAAGTCTTACATTTCTAACTAATTTTGGTTTATGTAACCGATCTCTCTGTTTACCGACATAACTCGTGTGGCCAAAATGAAATTCCAGTCAGAACTTTTCTTACATATTACATACCCGAATCTCAACGAATCCGTTTTTGTTTTCCCATGAAAACAATTCGTCAAGAACGGCCCCACTTTCGGCATTCAAAAGGAAAATGGAAGCCCAAACAGGCGAGCAACGAGTTAGGCCGTAACAAAATTCCAACAAAGGGATGATTAACGATTTTTCCACCCCCGAAACTCATTCAAGCCGCGTCGATATTGAATCCGTTAGACGGCGTAAAAATGAAAGTTTTCCTCTTTCTTTTCCAAACATGTGTGGAACACGGACGGTGAGGTTGACATGCAACAGAGACCAAGACAGACAGCAATATTTGTAACAAAAAAAAGGAATTTTCAAAGTTCATTTATTTTGAAATATGATGTGGAGTAGTAATGTACAAAATATGTATATGGATACCGTTTGCTTTAAAATAAAATCGATTATAAAAAAAACGTAGGAAGTCTCAACGGATTGCAGTATTTGACATTTCATATTACTGCTTTCCCTAACAATATAAGCACACATACTTCCCCTGGCAATGTTGTAAGCAGTTTATAAAAACCGACAAGTTCTTAAAATTATCTATCTGATTGCAGTTTTCTAAAAAAACTTGAACAAAGTCTCGAATAGATTTTGTGTCCTATTCTATAACCCCGTGTGTCCCATCGCACAAATTCGTGGCTGGATCGTGATGTAACTACTGTAGCAGTTTTTCCCTTAGTTAGTTTTGAACTTGTTCAAAATAAATGACTGCCATTTGAGCGAAGTGACAAGTAACTCAAAGTTGATGTTGTTAGAAATTTTGTGAAAATATACTTATAACGAGCCGAAGCTTTGGGCATTGTTTTAATAGCTCTTTGTTGTCAGTTTTCTAAAAGTATTCTGTCTTTTATATTTAATTGAGCATTGTAAGCTTGAAGTTTGACATCTTTTATGT
The DNA here is from genome assembly GCA_946251955.1 of Acronicta psi. Lineage (NCBI taxonomy): Eukaryota > Metazoa > Arthropoda > Insecta > Lepidoptera > Noctuidae > Acronicta > Acronicta psi. Next base: position 7,007,460 of record OX276476.1, read on the forward strand.
TTCGCTTACTTAACTTGACTTCGCCAATAAGTAGGCCTAAATAAAATAATATTTCTTCTAACAATTTTATTACAGATACAAGATTCTATTATATACTTTAGCCTTTGTTACCAATTTTTTACTTCAGGTATCATCCATCAGCGTTGAACCTAACATTGGACACACATTACCCATTTTCCGTTACAAAAGAAATCTTTTCGGTGCCCAAACAAATTTTTGGAACCTAACAGATTTCTTTAGTGAACGGAAAATGCCTGGATTTCCTTCATACAGAACGTAATTGATTAATCTACACACAAAAGTTTATTAAAAACAAAGACGGCCTTCTTTCCTTTATGTCCTTTGATTACATTGAGAGTTTGATCCGGCAGAAACTCAATAGACCGTGAGTTAAGTGGCTCATCTGTCTTCCTTGGTCACATGAGTTATCGGGTTGCAAATTTATAAGGAATACAAAAAGAAAAAAAAACAGCTTTCCATATTAAGTTTCATGTAGGAATAATGCAGCAGGTGTTCTTAATTCACCTGGCCAGCATATGTTTTGAGCACGTAAAGTTAATTAAGTGTATTTATAAATTAGTGAAATTTAAATTAGCCGAGTAAGCTTGCGTCGCTGCTAAATAACACTGATACGGCGATATTAAAAAGTACAAACTTGATTAAAGTTTTAATAAAACCTGGGGAATACCAACTCACTAACATGTAAGCATTAGATATGCGCTTTTCGATTTTAATAAAAGGATCAGGATCAGAAGCTGTATTGTTTACTTCTTAAAGAACAATATAAAATACAAAAAAATATAAAACTCAATAAATCACTTGTTTTGGTACAAAATCTGAAATTAATTATTCGAGTTGAAGGAGTTTGGTAATAGAAAAGGGGAGATTAGTATATAAGGCGATTATAGCGTACTGAGATTCATAATCTGATCGAAAGATAAGTAAGACGGTGCTTAATATTTGTAAACCGTTTTCTTACATTCCTTGATTTGAAATGGACAGGATAGGATCAAAATTCTGTTTTAAAAATATCTTAAAGATATTTAGTAAGGATGGGATTAATATCGAACATGAAGATTGTTTTATTTGACGTCTAAGTGAGTTGCGTTAAAATGGTTCAAACGTTGCACTGCCTCATTAGTTTAGTGGTTGCGAGTGCAGCTCATGAGCTGTGGTCCTGGGTTCGATTTCCAAGTCAAGCAGTCATCTTATATAAACTTTTACGCAAACAAAAATATTAGATGTTCCTTTAAAATTGCCAGTAGCAGCTCGGGCTTTGGAATTGTGCCCAGTTACTGGCAAGAGGCTCCACCTCCATTACATATGTGACCTGAAAACATAGCGACGAATTGTGGTTATAGTAGGTGCATCGGTTTACCTCTGACTAATCCTTTTGGGATACGGCCGTGATGGTATGTGTACCTATGTATTCGTACGTTTGTATCTGAAAATTTATGGAAAGAGATAGATGTTCGGTACGATGACTTCTTTAACGATAGTTTGATTTAAAAGTTTATATATACCTTAGTGTTTTCCAACCAAATTACACAGTGTTAATACTTCAGAATTATGTTCACTTTAAAAGCGTGACTACCTCGTATACTGAAAATATTATAATGGAACAAAATTACTTCATGTGAACCCTTTCCACACTTTAACCCATAAATAAGGGCAAGCCCGCTCCGTGGCTATAAAACTGCTAATCGGCACGCGCGTGCGTTGGTCCAGTTAATGATATAATTAAAAATCCCCATGCCAAGGTAGCGGTAAGTTCTCCGGGTTTAGTGGTCTGGCTTAGGCTTCGTAAACCGAACAACTTGCCCCCATTTGCTAATCTCCTAAGCCAAATAACGGCGCGGCGCAAGTGATAAACTTTCATAGTAAAAGTAAGCCGCGGGCGCTGGTCGTATTTTAGTTGTCACCTTTGTCTATACCCCGTTGCGGGAGATTTAATGCGGGTAATGTTGTGAGTTACTAGCTATAATATTCATTTATGTACGAATAAGTTATGGGAGTAGAGAACTTTTGTTATGAACGGATAGGCCGTGTTGTAAGTGAAACGCTGTTTTCCAAGATTATGTTTTTGAAATAAAAAATGATACGGCTGTGTAATAAACAGTATGTTAATTTTTGTTACTGCAACACTACTTAGTAAGTATTTTTATGCGACTAGTCAACATCTAATATGATCCTACAAAAATCTATACTTACTTAAATACAATTTTCTTTTCACTCGTTTCTCATACAATCCTAATTCACCGAGTTGAAAGCAGATGTCGGCGATCGAGAATAATAGAGGATAGGTATCTATAATTTTAATCTGTAATTTATTGTTTAACAGGATAACATAAATGTAATAAATCGACAAGTATCACAACCCTAACTCAAATCGCTGTCGCGTATGCCACACACCACTCGCTCAACACGAGCTTGCCAGTACTCGCAGGTACGGCCACGAATAGCGCCGAGTAATGAGTTTTGTTGTTCCACAGTTACCGCTAGATTAAGGGACACTGGTAACGATATACGACCTCACAAAGTAGCACCACTGACGCTAAATGATGGCATTTGGCGGTATTGGCGGTATATATATGCCAGATTAAGCAGATATTTAACGGGTTAAGGACATATGATAAACAATGATACCGTCTGTTTTAGTTTGTGATTTATTTTATCATGTGTTAATAGCATAATTATATCGATGATAGCAGTTAAATTAATAGAAGTATAAGTATCATGTAAAACTTGAAGAGCCCCACGATAGAGACCGGTCTTTAAAGTTTAATTATTTTCTTTTCATGAAATTTCAACCCTTTCATTATTCCAGTAGTATTTCATTTTACAAGATATGAACCAGAATTATTATTTATAAATTTTCCAATATTGTATCATCGCTTAATTGCAATTAAGTTGCAAACTTTGAAGGCACAGACAATATCTAGATGGATGGCATGAAACGAACAACCGTTGTCTGTCCCGGAGCGTGGACCGTTGTAGTTTTCCGATAAAATCATGTCCGCAAACAATTATGTGAACACCGGGCTGATTGGATCCCGAAGCGATCATACGGAGCGAGGAATGTTAATCGAACCCTTGGTCGGGTCAACACTGGAAACAACACGTTTAGGCAATGTTATACACGAATAATGTTCCTTAATGCATAAAACATAAAGACTACAACAAATTGAATTAACATGAACTCTCAGAAAAAGACACGGACGTTATTTTGTTAAGGACTCTTCGTGGCGTGTGAAGGAATTGCTTATTAATTCTGGCTCCGTCTGTCATTAACGGTATGGATCGTTTATACTGAATTGATCGTTAAATCAATTACTCGAAAAATTCAGCAACCAAATTATTTGAATTGACTACTCCTGCCGGAATAGCTATACAGGAAGATGTCACATATTTAAAATTATTTCTGAAGCATTTCAAGGATATGTTTTGAGAATTTGTGAATTGAAAGCGAGTGAGTAAGTTATACATTTCCGTGGTCTCTTGTAGTAGGTGAACTTTTTGTTACATCTAATATGTAGAATACCAAGGCCAATAATTTAATAAAGCCGTTGGTACATTATATTAAAATAAATATTATTTTTATATTTATATATAATTATTCGGTAGGTTGTGACAATACTGAAAATAACTTTATAGCCATGCCAACTGTCTTGTCATCAAAATTCTCCATTTAAATAATTCATTGATTTGAATACAACACTGTATACTCTTTCAGGGCTGGAGTCGTAAAATTAATCGTAAATGTTTAATTGCGTCTGCCTACCAAATTTATATTGCATGCGACATAATATTTAGCCAAGTTACAGCCGATTGTGAGCATGCAAAACAACGTTAAGCCGCATTTCTCAGTTATTTATTATGTATGTATACAGCTTAATACTTCGAAAGAAAAAACATCTTCACTGGTATAATCGTAAAACCAAAACTGTGCATATAATTTCTTGCCGTATTCGGTCAGTGATATTTTTGGATTTAATTGCGGTAGTAATGTAACTTGTGTGATCTTTATAGTATTTGTTTGAGTTTACGAGAAACGAGATGTTGCTGCATCGCATTTAGAATATTACACAGCAGAGAAATTTGTATTATAAACATTAACAGAAACAGTACCTACCTAGATTAAAAAAAGATTATCAGATTCTCGAGAAATTAGGCCGATCGAAATCACTTCGTAAAATACTCATATACAAAAAAATAAGATACAAAGCCATTTCCAACATCGGAAAAAGCAGAAAATACAGCAATTATTCGTTGTAGTAGTCAGATTCTTTGATTTCTTAGCTATGTTCTTGCGGTATCATTGCGATAACGATGGGACTGATTTCCTTCTCAAAAAAATCTTTCACCAATAGGTTGCATATAAAACTTTTATTATTATTATTAGCCTACTGCAGGGCAAAGGCCTCCCTACCTTCCTTCCACTTCTCACGGCATAATGCTATAGGAGCCCAATCTTTTGAATAGGTGTCCATAAAATAGGTGGCATGTAAAACTTACGACTGTATATTTTTAATACATTCTTAATAATGCACAAGAAACACCCAGACCAATACAGACACTTAAGTTCATGATCTGCAGTATTCAGCAGTTCGACACTCGAAGTAGACCACAGACGTCGTCAGATGTTACTAGACAGTGTTAGACTTATTACTTCTAGCTATGTAATTTGGTACCTGCGAACATTTTAATATTTTAGTAGATCAGTAGCTATTGTGTTAGGCATATAATTGCTAATGTCTAAACCCGAGAGATTTCTGACACTTACACGAATACTAGACATTGAAATCAAACTTTTTTTACGGATTTTATCACTTTTTTATTAATATTATTTTACGAGGGATAATTTTAACATACCATACCATCACGCCTGTATTCCCCGAAGGGTTTGATACAGAAACACTAAAACAACAGTACCTTTTCATGTTCCTAATTACGCTGTAATGAACCCCAAAAAGCAACACGTTTAATAGCACGCCTAAACTAAACACCATGCGAAAACATTTTTTTAACATTTACTAGAATAACAAAGGTCATTACTGTTTCGGCTTTCACGTTCGCCGTAAAGCAAAATTGCTCCGAAAAAAAATAAAACAAAAATCAGCTTCCCTGTTTAATTTAGCGGGGTTGGCGACAAAAAACATTTGCTCTTGTTGCCTTTTTGTTGACCGAACGTAACAACAGGAATGCATTGTTCCCGTTACACCGCTGTCCGGGCTTACTAGTTGTAAAAAAAATCTACCCCGACTCAGTTTATTGGCGGATGCGTCACTTTCGCGAAGAGTGAAAGAATCTGGGACAGTGATTCATCTTTACCTTTTGATATTTGCGGGAATTTCCATGTTTCGGTATTTTTTAAATGGAGATAGTTTTTTAAATTAAAATAATTTGTACACCTACGAATGTGTCCAGCTCTTTTTAAAAATTAATACATATTTTATTACAATAACAAGTATTAATCAAATTGCGGACGTTCTCCAAAAAGGGAAGGTTAAAAGCACCCAAAACCGACGAGCATGCATGGGGACGATGATGAGCATAGATAAAGCGAAAGTGGTGTGCCATGCAGGATCGTAGCGAGTGGAATTTTGTAGTCTCTGTTTACAGTTCTTACCCCCATGGGGAACAAGCGTGAAGCTATGTATGTGTACATAATTACATTTTAATATACGATGTGTATTTTAATACAGTAACTGTGACGTAAAATTTAATTGGTGCAACTGCACATTTTTCCGAGAGATTAGGCAGAGATGTCACCGGTATATTTTAAGGTAGGTCCCTTGTAATAGGAGCGAGCCTATTGCCATTTACCAAACACAAACTTCAGGCTGCTGCGCCAGGCTGAAACAGTCCCCTAACAGGAAAACCCCATACGCCCTGGGAATTGAACTTCGGAGTCGAGAATTTATTGAAGTTAGAGAGTTAGGCGAGAACAATCTGTTGTTTTCTATGTTGGTACCTACACATATGAATAAATAAGTGAATATTGTACGTAATTATGCGCACATGCAGATTAAAAATACCTAATTCTGGATAAGACTTAATTAAAAAACATAACAAAGAAAGAAAAAGAAATGTATAGCTTTATTTAATTTAAATAAACGTAATAATATAAAGCTCATTAAAACTTAACTTAATCTGTTCATAAAACACAATCCCAGGCGAATAATTTAAACAATTCGTTAGTAATTGACGAATTAAACAATAAAAAGTTGGGAATAACAACGTTTCCTATTCCATTTAGACCTTAATCAATTTCAAGCAAACTAAGTGAAAGTTTCAATTCGGATGCCATTAGGAGCCCTTCCCTTAGAATTGGTTTGTTGAGAGCTTACAAAGTACTTGTGTTGTACCTATTATATATTTTATACCTACTAGTGACCCGTATCTACTACTACTAGCATCGCCTGCGATTTCAAGTGGATTTCTTGGATTTCTAAACATAAAATCCTGAGATCTTTCAGAGAATATGTGGAAATTTATTTTTATTTACTAGATCCGCCTGCTGCACTATTAGTTTAATTTTAAGCAAATAAATATTAGTCTATAGGACTCAGGGATAAACACTTCTAACAGTGAAAGAATTTTCAAATTTGGTTCAGCAGATCCAAAGTTTACCTGCCTCCTACAACCTCACAAACTCATTTACCTCCTTATAATAATAGAAAATAAATTATTTATCTCTGTTATTATTTTCTGCCTCAATAGTCAGAAGCTGATATTTTAGTTCTGGATTCGATACCCAGATCGAGAAAAAGTCATTGAGTTTTAGTAGTAAATAGCAATAGAGTTGCTGGTGCAAATCGTACACCGCTGCCTAAGGATACAGTAGGGTGATGTTTAAGTTTTGTAGTTTTAATTTAAGTACAGTTCTTAAACTTATTGTCCGGCTTGAAGTTGGCACGAGCTAATTTCAACCTGGCCATAAAAATCGGAGAAAGAAAAAGATTGGATTAAAATATTTAAAACGACAGCCTACGACTGGAGATTATTACACTCCAATATTTTTCTTTTCTGATTTTTACGGTCGGGTTGAAATTAGCTCTACCAATTTCAAGCCTGACAATAAATTTGGCGAGTACTGAGCTCGTGCAAATTGCTATATTAGCCCAACACATTATTATTGTTAGTTAGATTCAAGGGGCACCCACGTAACTTATGTAAGCAAGTGCTACTTAGTGAATACGTATGCTAATTGAATGCATGGAGTTCGCAGCACGCAGCCCTAGCCACCACATTGCCTATCACTTGTAACAACGATATGCGTGTATTGCGACATAAACGCCTACGAAGCCTATCTTTAAGTCAGAACTTAAACAGGATGATTCGTGAAAGTATTCAATTCAAATTCACTTACATTTTAATAGAGAATATGATTAGGTGTTGCTATTGCTCCCTTCTTAGAAGTATATTATAGATTCTGTCGTAAACTCGTAATATAGGTGACATTACCATCAGGCCTAGGGGTATCTTGTTTTCTTGAAGGGTTTGACAGAGTTGTGTAAATCTGATTGCTAATATTTAACCACCCGTGATCATGAAAAGGATACGAAACGTGAGTTAATGATACCGATAAAATCGTAAAACTAACATACTGCCACTTATTTGTCCCCATACCTATGACAACCACCCTGAAAGAACTAAGACATTCGCATTTTACCCGTAACGGTGAACTAGCTAAGTACCTTCGTTTCACAATTTCGAGTGCCGCAGTGTGTAGAAGTGTGTCTGAGCCGATGAGTGCCTATTTCACCTAACTCATTATTAGAGGACATAAGGGCTTTTGACGATCGTCTAGACCTTTGGTCGACTGATTTTTGAGGTCCTAGTAAGCATTACCACGGGATTATCGCTCAATGATCGTAAAAAACGTAACAGAGACTCGCGCAAGAGCACGTACGGTTCAGCCGTAAGGTTTTTATTTGAATCGTATTACAGATATATTACGTTTATTTTATTTCTCGTGTGGCCTATCTGACCTTCAACTTTAAAGCTTTCGTATCGTCCTAGTTTTGTGCAGATTCACGAATGAAATCTAAAACAGCAAAAGTGCCTACATTGTATAGCTGATAACATTAATTACAGATTTTTTTATATTGGACCCGCATGAGGAAGTATATTATTTGTCGATATTTTAAAAGCACATAACATACAACATTAAATTTTTAATACACGAAACAAGTCGTCACTGATACTTGGAGATAAATCAACATTCCTTCTTTACGTCGTTATTTTTTCATGGTGACCTTTACTCTTCTTGTTATTAATAAAGAATCCTTTTTGTCCCGTTAATAAATACACGGAATAAAGGAGGTGGCCAGCAAAAAAGGTACGTTTCAAATTGTGTAATAAATTAAGAGAATCACAAACACCTATGGTAGGTCCCGCTGTGAACGTCGTACTAAGGCGCCTCGCTTGATGGACGTAAAAATGAAAAAAGAAACCTGCGCTTACACACATCCATGGTCAACCCACGCCGAGCTATTAAATAAGACGGTTTATCGCCCCATTCAAGGCACAAACATGAAACCTGATCAGTTTAACCTTTTGAAGTAAATCTAATGCTTCATTTTGTATAATGTACATAGGTTTATTAAGGTATTGTCTAGACGTAATCGCTATGTAATTAGATATAGCACCATTAGGAGAGCGCCGCACCGTCATGAAGTTTATATTTTTTGTGTTTTTTTTTGGATCTCTTATACTTACAAATTATAGCATTATAAGACTTAGCGTCGCTGAAAAACATTTCCTATCAACTTATTTTTCAAAAAATTTAATATCCCTTGCCATTATTCTTGGACTAGTAAAATAAAATAAAATATTGAAACAGGGAAGCTGCATTGTTTTGGACAGCCTATCATTACTAACCAATTTCGTTCGGTAACCAAATTTGTGTCCAGTGGTCTGAACCGATCACGAGTTAATACGAAAATAATAGCATTCGAATGTCGCTCATTATAGGCGGAAACGTAATTGGTATCCTTATTTTATATTTAACAAAATTGGGGCAGGTATCTTTCCTTAATTGTATTTTTTTTTTTTTTTTTTTTTACTAGCCCACTTTGTCCCACTGCTGGGCAAAGGCCTCCCTTCCCTCCTTCCATGCCGCTCTATCTGTTGCCTTAAAGATCCAGTCTCTTTCGTGGGAGTCGAGTTCGTCACGCCACCTCCGTCTGGGCCGACCACGCTGTCGCTTCATTTCGTGTGGGATCCAATTTGTGGCAACTTTTGCCCACAGGTCGTCTGGCATGCGACATACGTGCCCCGCCCAATCCCATTTGAGCTGTCTGGCCTTGCACGTGACGTCGACGATTTGAGTTTTGGAACGCAGCATTGTATTTCTTATGCGATCTGTAAGTTTTACACCCAGAATGCTGCGTTCCATTGCTCGTTGGCAAACCTCGAGTGCGGACCTTTGAATGACTGTCAAAGACCAAGTCTGTGAACCGTATGTGAGGATGGGGAGAATGCACATATCCATGAGCTTACGTTTCAGGCTTAGAGGTAGTTTGCCTTTCATTAGGTCCTTCATGGCCCAATAGCTCCTCCAGGCGTTTTCGGTGCGTTTAGCAACTTCCTTGTCTTGTCTCGCCTGAAAGGAGACTATTTGACCAAGGTATACGTACTCATGGACATATTCAATCTCCCTTCCATCTATATGTATGCGGCGCTTGATGCTGTTGGTCATGATCTTGGTCTTGGACATGTTCATTTTCAATCCAACCTCGAGGCTCGCTTCGCCGAGGTCTTTGAGCATTGTTTCCAGTTCTGTAGCTGATGAGGAAAATAAGACAATGTCATCGGCGAAACGAAGGTTGGTTAACCTTTTTTCGCCAACGTCAATGCCCTTTCCCCCCCAACCAGCCGCCAGCTTTCTAAAAACTTCTTCCAGCGTAGCTGTGAAAAGTTTTGGGGATAAGGGGTCGCCTTGTTTGACTCCTCTAGTAATACGGAAAGATGGTCCGGTGGTGTGTACTTTAACTGCTGCTGTGCTATTATGATATATTTCACGAAGGATGTTGATGTATGTTAATTCTATGTTTTGATTGGCTAGTGCATGGAAGACCGAAGAATGGGTTATACTGTCGAAGGCCTTTGAATAATCGACGAATGCCACATACAGAGGTAATTTAAATTCGTTATGTTTTTCTATGAGCTGGTTGAGAGAGTGAAGATGGTCTATTGTCGAGAGTCCGCGGCGGAATCCGGCCTGTTCAGGAGGTTGGTTTAAATCTAGTTGGCTGGAAATACGGTTTTCAATTATTTTAATGAACACTTTGTATATATGTGATATGAGACTAATGGGTCGGTAGTTTCCTATATCTGTTTTGTCGCCTTTCTTATGAAGTAAAATTATAGTTGAGTGGCAGAAGTTTTCGGGGAAGATACCGGTTTGAAGGATAGAGTTAAATAGATTAGTCATATACGGAAGGAGTGCAGGTTCTCCAATCCGTAAAGCTTCGGTGGTAACTCCGTCTTCTCCAGGGCTTTTGCTATACTTCATGCTACAAAGAGCGCGGTGCACTTCGTATCCAGTAATTGGTTCGATTGTCTCGGAGTATGAGTATTTTTCTGGGATTTCTGGCATCACAAACACAAAAACCCTTACGTTAATTCAGATTTATGCACCCACAACATCTCATCCAGACGAAGAGGTAGAAGACTTCTACGATGTGCTCAATCAAGCTTACAACGAGCACAAAGGAACCTGGACTCTGGTTATTGGCGACTTTAATGCCAAAATTGGATTAAGAGAAAATCTGGATAACCCCAACATACTTGGCCCTTACGGTTTAGGAAACAGAAACGAACGCGGCAAACGACTTCTACAATTTGCTTTTGGCCAGGGTTTGAGCATTAGTAATAGTTATTTTTACAAAAAGCTTCAACGTCGATGGACTTGGCTTTCACCCGATGGAGCAACCAAAAACGAAATTGATTATTGTCTAACATCTAGAAAAGAAATAATTACAGACACTCAAACAATAAATAGCATTCAGTTTAGTTCTGACCACCGACCATTACGCATTAAAGTAACTTTTAATACTAAAATATTAAGACTTCGCATGATAAAAAGTAACATAAAATGGCTTGATAGAAGAACGCTTATTGTGAATAAAGATCAATTTATACTAGAATTAAAGAACACCTTTCAACTACTAGAAACCCATAATTGCGAAGACGTAAACCTACAATACGAACAAATTAAAAATAGTATTAAACAAGCCAGCTTTAAAATCAAACCAGATAAACGGAAATATGAAAAATTAAACAGTAGCACTAAAAAATTAATAGAAGAAAGACAGAAAATCCCTTACCCAACATCGGAATACTCAAAAATAGATAGAATAGTTAAAAGACAGATACGGCAAGACATTAGAAATTACAACATGAATTTAGTTAAAACTGCCATAGAATCAAATAAATCATTAAGAAAAGCTAAACAAGGAATAACAAATGGAAAATCCACAATATCTTGTCTCAAAGACAACAATGGTACGAAACAAACGGAGAGAGGACAGATTTTGAAAATATGTACAGATTTTTACAAACAGCTCTACTCTAGTGATATAGTTCCTTAATTGTATAATCTAAGAAATTTTGATTCAATTAGGTTTTAAGAGAAATGGTGTATAAAAAAAAGCAAGAAATATAAAATTTGCTATAGAAATGACGCTGGTAAAAGAATGCAAAATCACAAGTGTGCTATCGGAAGAAATATTGTCATTAGGATTAATACTTACCAGTTCAATGGCACTTTAGCGAAGACGCATTTTATACTTGCTGTCTACCCCCACGGGCGAAAAAAGCCTGATAGTTTGTTAGTACGATTAATAGTAGAGTGATCAGTGTTGATGCACAAACAGAAATAAAAAAAGGGTTGAATTCCGTTACGATTTTTTTTCTGATATTCACAAGTTGCAGTTAGGTAACTAATCTAATACAGTTCTTTATTGAATTGTAACCAATTTTAATACTGTTAAGTGGACTTAAGAAAATACGATTAAGTAGTTATAATTATATAGGCCTTTGCTTTGCGTATACCAGTGAAAAATATACTTTTTTTCAAAAAAAATTGTTCATGTTTGTGAAAATACATTGCTTGTTACACATCTACAGCGTTATACAGTTTGTGATTTTAGCAGTAGAGAACAGACAAAAGCTAGTTTACCTGTGAACTGTAAACTGTGTTACACGAGTTTTGGGTACGTTCGTTATGATTCATACTGCAGTATTAGAATTTTTTAATCAACTTCAGTTTTTTTAGCTGTCGAACTTTGGTTAAGGGAGGAATTTTAGCGGATGTTTTGGCTTTATTTATTTAAAGTGAATATTGTAAAGATTTTTTAATGTGTTTTCGCTTTTTAACTAAGCACAAGAACAATCTTTACTATATTTCTCTCAAATCGAAATAAAACCCAAAAAACCACCAATAAATTTGAAATTTGGCAGATAAGTTAATTTTCTAGTTTAGGGATACGCTAAAAAGGATTAGGAAAATTCCCACGGGATTGGGAAACAAGAGATAAAGATAAAGCGGGTAATACAATTTTAATAAGACTGTACAGCAGAACAGTTTACTTTTGCTACGCAACTAAACACATAGGTACCAACTAAGTCCTTGGATTTGTAATAAAAGCAAATTTCCGAGAAAGCAAGCCTATATTAGTTTACAGTTTAACACGAAGTTAACAATAGCACTGATAATATTGTTTATTTTCCAGTAAATCTATCAGTAACGTGATAACTATCAGCATTTTTAAATGTTTCGTTTCGTTTGTTATCGTTAGGGATAGTAAAAATATTTCGGTTATTTTTTTCTGTGAAAGTGGTATGTACGGGTATAGTTTTATCGTTGTTCTCGGAAGCTCCTAGACCGATTTGTTAACAACATACCACCACGCATGTATTCTGAGGAAAACGTATAATACAAGGATTATTATATACTTAATCATTGATTCAATATACTTATGTAACCGAACCATCCTCGTAATTGTACGAGTGTGTGTAAGTAACTCAGTAGGTACATGCCCTCTGATAAGTTGCGAATATAATTAGTACACTTAGTGATTAAATAAACATACCTATTATACCTGCTCGAATGGATCCAGAAGCATTAAATTTTGCACAAATATTTCGTAGGTGACGTAGGTGTGCACTAAGAAATTCTCCCGGGTTTAGGAAAAAATTGATAAATGTGAGTAGCGCCGTGGGAACAGATAGTTTATTATATAACTAGCGCCCGCCCCGGCTTCGCATGGGTTTGAATTTCTTGTATTTTCTGTACTATAATATGTAGGTATGTATTATACATATAAACCTTCCTCTTCAATCACTCTATATATTAAAAAAAACCGCATCAAAATCCGTTGCGTAGTTTTAAAGATTTAAGCATACATAGGGATATAGGGACAGAGAAAGCGACTTTTTTATACTATTTAGTGATTCTAACTCATTTGTGAGACCATTGAACGTTCTGGTTTAGACTTTCAAATCAAGCAAAATTAAGTGGTATTATGATATATTTTATGATGATGAAAATTAAGGTCTCGATCATTAACGAATTGGAAACAATAAAATTAAGATTTTCTGTTTTCGTTGCTCCAATAAAAAAAACATGATTTTAATAATCTATTTCCCTAACACATTCCATTATAAAAATTGAATTGTGCTATATAAAGATTAACTAGTTAAGAGAACATTATTATTATAACTAGCTGTAACTTTTTGTGTAATATCAAAATCGACATTTGCATACAAAAAGTTCGGAACTTTTAACAAATTGACAAATATCAAACAATATAACTATGAATATTCGTGTTTGCGACAGACCAATGTTTGATCGATGCCCGCACGAAGCGTTAAAATTTAAAGCTAACACCAAAGTGTGAAACGGTGTGCAAATGAAAAATTCCGAAACGTTTAATTCGCTATTGTAACCAATTTGTGACGCTTCCCCGAGCGCGTCATTCCAAAGTTCTGTTTTCAAATTTTTGCGGATGTCCGATTTTTTCCCGTTGTATGCGATAGTTCATCAATCCATATGATTTGACTGAAAAACTAGTACAAGTTGATGTATAATTTAATTTTTTCTAACATTTCATCGAAGGGCTGGTGGGAAGTGGCAGCAATGAGTTAAAATAGCTAATCAAAAATTCGTACAACACAATTTTTTATTGTAAACTCGTAAAAGTATCACTTTTTAGATCTGGAAATGAAAATAATCTTTTGTCGGTAACCTCATTAACGTGGCTTTAAAGATATATGATTGTTTATGATATTTTAGTTACTTTGGAGAATAATAATTAACCACATGCCAATGGACTACTTATCAAACTCTGCATAATGAACAGCTAACAAAGGCCAGACTTGACAAAATACAAATCTAATTCCGACAACTATAGATTCTGTTTACTATCTAAAAAACTAACAAACTCAATACGAGCCACCTAAGAAGCCAAAACAAAGACAGTTTATTTTGAAGCTCACCTTCTCGGAAGGCCCTTGTGTGTTTGATTAAGAACTCTTATAAATAAATCTTCCGGTAGACAGGTTATAGCTGGAGATCTATCGCGTATCGCTTTCGAATGTTTTAGGGTTCATTTTATGTAATGTTTCCGTGTAAAGTTAGAAATACTTTTTCTAAAATTGTAGGTTCATTATCATCGTCATCATCATCATCATCAGCCTGTATTCTTTCACTGCTGGACGTAGGTCTCCTTTAGTGAATGCCACAGAGGTTAGGCAAATTATTAGCCAAATTGTAAGTTACATTAAACAATTTGAAAGACTGACGAATCGTCTTAAAATCATAGTCCTACTAATTTTAAAAGTGACTAAAATGGTGAAAACTACGGATCCCATACAAATAATGTGATATTTTCTACAAAAAACGAGCTTATCTTTAGGTAATGGACATTTTCTTCACTGATATGACATACATTATCGTGTCACTTTCGACGTAGGTATCGATATACCTTAGTCGAACGGTGAGTAATGTGATAAAGACACGTAAATATTCAACTTAACTGTATTTGTACACTACATATTTCTGTAACCGGATTACGTGTAACTTGAATATATCGAATACCAACAATCCACATTGAGACTATTGACATTTCAAAATCAACTTGCTTTTATTGGATATGTGATGAATTAGTGATACTCACGACAGCAAAATTTATATCAGTTCTGATGCTATAGATTGTATTAGAACCCGAAAAATGTTTCACATTCATAATAACATAAAATCATTTATTCTTCTCGTCAAAAACCTTTGTTTCAATAAAACTCTAATTAGCTTCTATTACTTAAAACGTGTTCGTGTTAAAATGATTCTGATCTGATATTAAAGCTGTCATAAAGTTTTTATTCCCGCATATTTATTATCTATATTCGAATATAGGTACCAATGTGAGAAAATACCATCACATCCTAAGAATGCATCTTGGATCACAAGCACTTGTAAAAATTAATGTAAATAATACTACTAAACATTTTGATGTCAAGTTGACAGAGTAACAGCTACTGCCTACGCTATAGTTTAACAATAATAAATCTTTTATACTTGACCGTGTAAGAGAGAAATACAAACTGTTGCTTTAGAAGAGTCGCTAAGTTATAATGTATACGAAAGTTAGAAAGCAAAGAAATGTAGCCGTGAAGGTATCAAAGGTAAACAAAAAGTATGGATCGCTAAAGTTACTGCAGCTACTGGAACAAAATAACGTAGTATTAATAATAACGTACGTAATAACGTACTTACTGGAGACGAGGAAATATAAACATTAATTGAAACCGTATTTCATATTGGGGAAAAGAGAGTTAAGTACTAAAAGAAATTTATCACTATGTTTATAATAATAACCAAGAACTAATAAGTACAATGAGCTTGTACAACACAACTCTGTAGTACAAATAGTCACTATACTATCTACACTTGAAATGTATGTCCCTAGATAATTATAACATACGAGACCAGCCTGGATTTTAACCCTTAATAAATTCCACCAACGCGACGTAGGCACACATAAAGACAGACAATACCGGGCATAAACTTAATCAAGATAGAAACAACTCTATAGTTATCAAACTCTGCATAATGAACAGCTAACAAAGGCCAGACTTGACAAAATACAAATCTAATTCCGACAACTATAGATTCTACAAACTTCCCTGGCCTTACAATTACTGATGCTAATCTCCCTGGTGAGCCGTAGAGCAAATCTCTAAGTTTGTCGACTTTGGGCTTGCAGTCTGTGGGCACAGCAAACATCTAAAAGCGTCGAGCAAACTCGCACAGATCGTCTTACACCTGCCGAACTTCAATTGTTGATGTTTCCAACCTTGGGAATTTATATTTGGCGGGTTTTATTGAGTGAACAAGTTTCACAAGGAAAATATTGTATTCTTATTTATATGGCTTCGAAAAGAATTTTCGAAACTTTATTATTAAACTTCGTACAAGTACTGTAAGTAAGAATATGTTTGTACCAAATAAATAGTACCTTACTTAATATTAGACGACAACGAAATGGATACTTTTTCTTTATTAAGTACTTATACACAAATCTTTCTTTGGTAATCGGGTAAAAAGATATGAACTCTGATTTGAAATAAATGAAATATATACATGAATTAATAATAACACAAGGTCTGAAGCCTTTTCATTTCGTGTGATTAAAAGAACAAGGCATACATAAGCTCAGTGCGGTAGAGGAATACCAAGGAGCTGGGAGACCGCGTGACTTCGCACACATTCATTGTAACAAAGCGGCGACACAGGTAGAAAAACCCGCTTGAGCAAATTTTAAACCTCGCCTCAAAGCAAACTACTCTTTGTATAGGAGTACAATTTTAATTAAAATTAAAGCAAATATTAGTAAGATAAAAAACGGAACATGGACCAATGAATATAAATTATCAAACATGATAAATGACGGATATCGTACGTGGAAACCAACATATCTAATTATTCGTATAAACAACGACTTACAAATCTTGTACGATAAACAAAAGCTATTCAAATAAAAGTTTGAAGAATGGAAACGAATGCTTTCGTTTACTACCTTGTGTAAACATATGAACTTGCCCACGCACTCAAAAAGGGCAGATACAAATGTGACCAATTGAATTCGTTTATAAACTACTATTGACCTTTATGGTCCTCTTTCCATTAACATACATAAACTAATTCTTGGGAGAACCATCCAAGCGTACATTAATTTAGTTTTTTCTATTAGGTCGGATTATTTACTGAACCATTTTAGCCTATTGAATAGATAGGAGCTTTTTTCTTTGTATTAAAGAGGTCTAATCGTGAGACATTTTTTAAAGACCATTAAAATACGTGTGGTATTTTAAACCGTTTTGTATCAGTGACTCAGACGTAAGCACATATAAAAGAGACCGATTTTAATGTTGACGGTATCAGGAATAAAGCGGTCAATTTAGACATTCTCATCATCGATAAGTATGTTACACGTTAATTACTTTCGTAAAACGTTAATTGTGAATACAACATTTTTTTAAGCTTAAAATGTTCATTTTCAAACTAAAATAATTGATTACTAAATGTTCATTAGATAATCTAAAAAAAGAACCATTAAGCGGCCATAAATTGTGAAATATGAACATTTTGCAGGAAATTCGCTAATAAAATATTTTAATGGTAATTATCGCGATACGTTTGAATTCCAGACTAATAAAATGCCGTCATGTATCATTTGAAAATGGAATCGAATCCATTAAGAGGCGTTAATGTCGATATAATCCGTTACATCCGCACCTCGCCTCCCCTCGATTAAAATTAGCAACGTAAAGGAAGATGTAGATCATAATGGGCTCACGGAGATAGTACAAAAGATCGGCATTTGTAATAGATACGGTTCCAAGAGGATTAACTCCGAAACAGGATCGTTAGCGATTAGTTGAGACAAATTGCCAGTTTATTAGATTCCTAAACAGTCTTAGAATTTTCCTGCTAAGATTATTTCAATAGGATGATTTTTTATTCTGACTTTATAAACCTCAATATTTTACATGTATACATAATTTTATTCAGGCCCGGGATTATGCTTGCATTTTTCAAATGTAGAGTTTATCATTAATTGATTACAAAACACAACTCATCCTGTTACATGGATCATTTCTCACCCAATTTGTTACATGAAGCAACCCTGAATTTGACAATAACTGTGATCGCTCAGCGGATGTAGCGGACACAATGCCCGACAACAGAACACAAATATTAGCCATTAATCGGAACTACGATATTGATACCCACCAAATTTCGTCAGAGCTTTTGTGCACAGTTCCGGCGGTAATCGCTTTACAAAGCGCCTGCAGACAAAAAATCCTAGCGAATGGTATTGTTACTGGCTAAAGTTGAAAGGAATGCTCCCAGGTAGATATGGGGGTGGACCGATCACAATGCACCAGGGTGATAATTAATCCGAAGCGTGTCCCTGTGACAGCACATTTCGGTAATAGCAACACTGATACAAATTACCACATTAATGACTTTAGCGATACTGCGATACCATTTCTAAAATGTTCAATGGGGAAATTATCAATGGACATTTCCCCTAAAATTTGTCATTAACGTACAAGCTGAGTATATAAACTTCTGGATGTTTCTACTCAAGATCTATACATAGCTTCGACTCGAAGTTTGTAATGCCAGTGGCATTCTTAGATTATTTTTTGCCGGCGATCCAATGCGCGCCTGTTCGACGTGGGTTCTTGGCGCACTTGAGACCGAACAGGTTTCAACATGGAGACCGAAAACCGGTAAAAAAATCATCACAGGTAATTACGGTAGGCTCGTCGCTTTACAATTCGATGTAGAAAATAACAAAATGCCAAACAAATAAACATTAAGGTTTTTAAACGTTTGAAGCTTAGCCGGAAGCTTTCAGAATTGGTAATACTTTACTAAAGAAGTTAACATTCTCGTTAAACAAAAGGAATTTATTTTGTTTTCAAATATTTTACTATAGTGCTTAGGTATCCATTGTGGCGTGCCATTTTCCAACCACTTGTTAGCGAAATTATTAGAAACAATGCATTGTAAGCAAGGTTGGAAACAAAGAAATTCTGCAAGTAGTAAAAAGTAAGGAATACTCAGAAAGCCATTTATGGATTTTGTGTTGGGTTTTAAACCAGGGAAGTAATATTGAAAATTACTTTTACTGCTGCCCATATGCAAATATTTTTTAAGCTAGTGGCGTTTACATTTTAATAATTATGTATACATGAAAGCATGGTATTCAATATTTCCGTCAATATTTACCTCAGCATTAGTTGAATTATGAAAATAAGCCTAGTGTAATCAGAGTTATCAAATCGGAGCATGTATATGTTGATACGGAAAAATCAATGGACGATAAGAACTTGATGTGCATGTTTAAAGGTGCTGATAAATGTTGGGTATAATTTACAAAGCACCGAAAGGCGTGCCAATCAAGCAATATTCCACCCTCTTAATCACTACCCACTGGAATAATTAATAACACCTCAATTAAAACATCAGTTAAGCGCTTCCGCCCATATGATAAAGATAACGTTTACTCGTGAAATTTATAAACTTCTCAACAATAACATGTTATTACTTTCTTACAATTATAACCATTAAT
Organism: Acronicta psi; assembly: GCA_946251955.1. Lineage (NCBI taxonomy): Eukaryota > Metazoa > Arthropoda > Insecta > Lepidoptera > Noctuidae > Acronicta > Acronicta psi. The sequence continues at coordinate 7,027,115 of OX276476.1, forward strand.
TTGTTATTGTTGTTTTATGTTAATCGCTTGCTTTTATAGTCAATTCTTATTTGTCATTGTTTTTTTATACTAGAATTATTGTAATGACACCATTTCCTTATTGTTCACATGAAATACTAACCATTGCGTTATTTAAAAAACCAAGGCTGTATCCTCACATAATATCAGCAATAAAAATCCAATTCACGAACTGCTACATCGAAATACGAATTGCAGTTCACGAACCTACAGTTCAATCAGATATTTATATGGGAACGAGATCTTTGTTCCATGTCAGAACAAGCCGTATTACTAATTAACGCCTTAGGGAGCTAAAACAGGTTTCGCGATTTATCGTAAAACCCAATTTAGAGCCGGCAGGCACGCGATTACAATCTTCTCACGACAGGAAGGCGCGCAAACTCCTCATCTCGAGGGAAATCACGCACGCAACAAACTTTATGGCAACACGTCCCGAGGAGCGATTCGCTCGGGGCGGTCGAAGACGGGCCGCACCACACACAGACTAATTCAAAAGAAATAACAAGACACGGGCAGTGTCTCTTCGCGGTTGGCTCGTAGACATACTACCAACTCTATAACTCTATAACACGTCTCACTCCAGACACATTTAACATACATTCAAAGATATCCTCTCACTTTCACATATCACGGGTCATAACCGCGAAAAGCACTGCCCACGGTTAAGGGCTAATGATCACTGACCGTAGTGGAATATGGCTGCAGGCTCAGACGGATCCCATCCTGAGCGAGGCGTTCTCGAAGCAAACGCTTCAGTTGCATCCGTGGTATCTTCACTAATTCCGCTTTTCCTTCTTCATATTCGTCAACATATTTTGCTGGTTCCACTGCTGCTGTCGCCTGTTCCTTCCTTGCTTCTTCTTCACACCTACAAGAGTCTCGAGCGGCGGCTGCTTCTTCTAAAGTAAAATAAACAGCCGCCGCTCCTTCCTCTCTCAAAGATCTAACCGAATGAAGCAATCGCTGACGGTGTGCAGGGTTCAGGACACCAATAGCATCCAAGTCTGGTTCTCCTACTTGTTTGCATATTTCTAAGTCATCATATCCATTGTCAATAAAACTTTCCGCGTATTGGCCCAAGTGGAGCGATCGCAACCACTCGACGACGATGTTGCCGCTCGCAGACGAGGCCATGTCGCGTCAAAATACTGTGAGCATTACAAGGCGTGCTCGCGGCGCGGTGGTCGACGAGAAACTGGCGGCCACGCTCCCCTTTACCCCCCTCACCCCTCTATAAGCCGCGGTCGCCGCCCCTAGTACTCGGTGCTTTTGCTTTTTGACATTTTGTAGCTTAATCGTTTCGTTTCATAGAGAGGTGCGCTTTGCACCACGTGATATTATGAATTTATTTTTCAAATTTCGTTATGATATTTGATACTATTTCATTTTTAGTTAGGTTACGTCTTGTGAAATCGTAGTAATTTTTAATAGATCCAAACATTTGTTTACGTAACTAAACACCAGATTAATGAGAAAAAATACAGTCTCAAAGTCAAGATACTATAGAACGGCGGGTGGTCACCGTGCCGAATGATATGTGTAGTTTTATTTATTAATCTCGGAGGCGCCTCTATTTTGTGAATTGAACTACATTTAATTTAATTCTGCCCTCATTTCGTATTCAAATAGAACTATAACTATTTATAGAGCTTAACGCTATTGCGTCTACCTGTTATTTTAGGTTTTTATGTTCATTTTATGTCTTTCATAACATTGTTGTGCCCTTTATTTCATAGATAATATGTTTTAATTTGAAAATAAATAATAAACTTAAAATTAAATGTCATAGGTACTTGTCATAGACCATTTTTTTATTAGAATAAACGCTAATGTTGATATATTCTGATTTTTATAACAGATAGACTTAGATCATTAGATCATAATAAATACACTTGAACTACAAATCTACACAAAACTTAGATTTGGAAATTAGTGTTTTTAGGAGTAGCGTATATAAATCACATAGGTACACTTGTCGCCAAACTTATTGTCCGGGTTGAAGTTGGCACGAGCTAACTTTAACCCGGCCGTAAAAATCCGAGAAAGAAAAATATTGGATTGTAATAAATAAAAACGAAAGTTGAAGTAGTAAGCAGTCGTTTTAAATCATTTTAATCGAATATTTTTCGTTCTCCGATTTTTACGGCCGGGTTAAAGTTAGCTCGTACCAAGTTCAACCCGGATCTTATCCGATATTATATAGCTAGTACGGGCTAAATCAAAACCGAAGATTAAACACATTCATACTTTATCTACCAATAGGTAAACTTTCTAAGTACGTGCCCTTCGTATCTGTTTACTTACTAAATCTAATTAACCACAAACGGAGAAGTGGGACAAAGTTAACTTTTACTAAAGCTGTTATTCATTAAACTACTTGACCTGTTTTATCTCATTTCGGAAGCTGCAACTAAAGGAACTTGGTATAAATAAGTTTGCATAAAGCCAGTGATGCGGGCTTAAGATAGTTCCCTATTTTGTTTATTGTCTACACTGAATAAATATTTCGTCGTTTATGTAGAGTTTGGTATTAAGGTTACTGCCTCGTTGGTCTAGTGGTCCCAAGCGCGACTCCTACGCTAGATAGAGGTCTAGGATTCGATCCCCGGGTCGAGCAGTGTTGTTGGGTTTTTCTGTGAAATACCCAGTAGCAGTTCGGAGTCTGGATTTGTGCCCGGTAGATGGCAATAGGCTCGCCCCCTATTACATGGGACCTAAACATACCGGCGAAATGTGGATGTACACTAGAACAGGCGTGATGGTATGTTAGTATTAAGGCTAGGCCACACAATGCGTGTGCCGAACGTGTGCGGGACCGCTGCGTAACAGCAACAGTTGTAATTTATGAAACCTCATGTGAGGTGACACACTGACGTTGACGCGATGTTGCTGTTGCGAACACGTTCTACGTATTAGCGTAACTCCCGAATACAGTTTCATATACCAACTGCTGTTCCGCATTGGCCCCCACACACGTTGTGTTCAGGCATTATGTGTGGCCAGTTTTTAAATCACTATAATGTAAGTCTTGCGGATATAGGCATAATTCTGGGACACTGTAACCGTCCAGAAAAAAAAATCATACGATATGATACAAATTGTTAATAATGTCCCGAATTATTGGCACTTTGTGTTAACGCATTCTAAATACTTATCCCAGCTTTTAAATAGCTTGGACGTAAGACCAAAGTGGAAGCTTCTCTTTAAGACGTAGCTACATTCCTCAGACTATAATAATATGACAATATGCAACCTCCAAGGAACAGAAATATTATAATGTTATGTAATGAATTTCCATACGCAGTAACAATGACAACTTAATTGGTCTAGTGGTCGCAAACACGGTTGGAGAGCGGTCCTGGGTTCAATTTCCATGTCAGGCATTTATAGCATTTCAAAGGTTACTTCGATTAAGATATTCAGGAAACCTACCCTAAACCTGGTCGTATTTTTTATTAATAATAACCCATACCATGTCAGCTAAATATATGCGGCTGGTACTTAGCTACCGAGTACCTAAGTACAAAGTCAAGAACGTATCTAAAAGTATTGTCTTGTTGAAATTAAACAATTTAATTAAAGATATAAACTTAGTAGCTCGTCGAAAGTTGTAATACTAGTCACCATGTAACCATGTAACAGTCTGAAACTTTGGAGTGCGGTTTCATAGAACGTCAAGACTCACCACGACAGACGCGACAACCCTACCATCAGTTGTAGTTAAGTTAGTGACGAATATTGTAGCGAAATATTATACTGACAAAGCAAGCCTAGATAAGCGGCATTTTGACATTGGAATCGAGAAACGAATAGAAACAAAATGTATGGAAATGACACATACCTTCGACAAATCGGGCTGTCACTGATGTCATTTCCATACATTTTCTTTCTATTCGTTTGTCGATTCGAATGTCAAATTGCAACTTGTCTAGCCCCCCAGTGTGTTTATTTGATAAACTGATATCAAGTACTTATCTTTGACTTATGTTCTTTCGTCTGTTTCACTACCTCTAGATAGCCACGAACCGCCGGATGTATTAAAATGAAAAAAAAAAACTGCTAAGTTGAACAGGAACTAACAAGGGGGTGGTAAAACAGCAAAAACATATAAACAAAAGGACTGGCATGAATTGTTTAAAGACGTAATAATTTTCACATAGAGTTCGATTAACAGGTCCATTACAGTCATACATATACTGACGCCTTTTTCCCAACTTCTTGCATACTTCTTTAGCTTCTTCCACGTTCATACATCTTATCATACACACGCGCCGGTCCATTAATTTATTTATTTATGAAATAAAGCCAGATATAGTCTATGTTTATGCAAATAAACTTAGAAACTAAATTTCTTAGAAATAAAATTTAAACGAACGAAAAGACAACGAGGCCGCAGTCCCACGCGTTGGACGGACCAGATCCGCTCCACTCTTTCAACTACGGTTCACGATGCTGTCCAGGCGGCGGATGACCGAAACGGGTGGCGAAGTTTCATCCGAGAAAAAGTGATTCCTAGGGAAGGTCACGACCCTCAGCATTGAGGAATGCGACTAAAGGAGGAGGGATTATAAAATTTAGTTTAGACTATATCTGGCTATGGCTATATCTATAATTAGATAACAATTGGTAGAAATAGCAAATTACACACGTTGAAATAAAACTACTTTTTACGGATTAATTTATCGCGTTATATTGATATTATTTTAATCCGTTAAGTGTCAGAAATCAGTATAAAATACACACGGTAAAAAACAATCAGTAGCATGCCGTATGTGATTCAAAGAGGAAAGAATTTTTAATCAGATTACATGAAAATTAATAACTTAGCTGGCTTATCGCGATTTCCCTAACTCGGCAGATAAACTAGATTATTCCAACCTAGTTTTCCGCGCGCCCACTCTTACAGATATTAAAATTATAGAAGGGCCATTGGCGTTACTATATATATAACCTGGTAAAAATTACTCGCGAATATATTAAAGACATTGTAAATATATGTACCTACATAGAATATAACATACCATCACGCTTGTAAATGTATACCCCTGAAGTGGTAGGCAGTGGTGTTCTAGCGTAAACCCACATAATTTAGGTCCATATTTAGGTTAGCAAAAACAAAGTAGAGGTTGCGCAATTGGTTGTTTTACTACGTGTGACGAGTTTGATCCTCGTACGGAACAATATTTGTATTGCCAACCAATGGTTGTTCCAAGTCTCAGTGTTAACGCATGAGTGAGATTTATATATTTAAACCCACACTCGATATAAGAGAAAACACTAGCGTGGATTAACGTTTGATTTCAAATAAACATAGGTAATAAATGATTTAGGTTGAAATATAAAAAAATCATTATTTCTTCAGAGTCTGTCTACTTATTTTACTACTAACGCCATCTGTATTTGTCATGAAAGATTAATATATATGTAGGCCTTGTTTTTTTTGCTTTCTGTGGGTTAATTAAACCTACAACATTATTCACTAGGTTAGTTTTGAATATCTATTGGAAAAGCCGAAGTGGGATATAGAGTGGGTTTTTCTTCTTCGTCGTGGTCGTCACATATATTTCTATTAGTGGCACGCTTGACAATCCGTCGCCAATGCTCACGCACCGCTGCCTTTTTTTGGTGCAAAGAATAAATAGGTACCTATTTACTTAAAAAAAGATTCTAAAGGTAAAGAAGGCTCTTCCAGTCGTTTTATAACTGTTATGATTTAACAGGAATGAAGTGGTCCATGAAATTATGTTAGAATCTGCATTTCGATATTGCATTGTAGGTCGGCCCGTAAAATATGCTTTCACTAAAAGCTCCGGTTGTATTTTATGGCTACGCTAAAGTACCCACAATACCAATTAATTATTATATTTATATTTTAATAATAACATCATTAAATACAATCAAACTTAACCCAATTATTGTTGTTAAAACAAATTGATAAATCATATGAAAATCTCATAGACAGAAGCACTATTTATGTTAACCCGATTTTTTTAAAAATCCGGGAAACTTTTCCGAAATTTCCCGGATAACCCTTATTCGTATTATTAATTATACTTATCTGTAAGTAGGTATTACGTTTTTCCTCGGATTCTACCTAGTCTCTTTCCTAGTTAACGGAGTGTTACCGGTGGAAGGACCTACTTTACCGGTGACAGGACTCCGTTTTACCAGCGACAGGAAACTAGTAAATGAACATCTGTAACAATGGCTGATCGTCTGAGTGGGTACCGCTCTATAACTAAATATTCTTGTGCTACTGTTTAGCACAAGAATATTTAGTTTAGTGCATCACATCACGTCTCATCGCATCACTTCTGTATCCTTGAAAGGTAAAGCGGAGAAGTATGTGTTGATGTTAAAGAACAGTTTGCTGGTATGGGTCGGTTCTGATGTAATAGGGCCAATAGGGGTTGCGCTTATTTCCATTGACAGAATATGAATGATATTATCTTGTAATTATTTTTTTAATACAGGTTGACTTGGGAATCGCACCCGGGATTTCAGTCTTAGCTAAGTAATAGGATAATCATAATAATAAGTTTTAGCTATATAAAAGGCTAGTTAATTATTGCAAAAGAAACTTTACAACTGTTAGAATTGGGTAGACTACAAGTGTGCTTTGTTTGTCACCTTATTTGTTTAGGTAAAATAGTCTTAAAAACTCCCCATAAACACTAAACGTATTACAATAAAATGTATCACAAACAACGTAAGCTAAACGCAGATGTCCCAACTAGTTGTCTAACGACGCTACAAATCTCACTGAACTATTTCCTTGCTATACATTATTTCGTTTTACGTCCAATTTCCATAGTCGGTGAGCGTGAACAATTTAATGGACCAAAAGATTGCTCCTGCCCGGCCTACGAAAAGGTTTTTTAAAGTATAACTAGTTTATCTCCGAGGATCGCAGATTTCTCTTTAATATATAATATTTGTGTGTGATACGGTTGTATCTTTTTATCCTGCATTAAATATACTGTTGTAATACTGAAATGTTGGTCTGTTTAACTTTTAAATAGAGTTAAATATTAATTTTGTTGTGCGATTGTGATGACTTACTTTAATATCTTTTTAAAACATAATGTTAAAATTAAACAGGCTGTAAACAATTTATAGCAAACATCGAGTCCTCTTGTAGGCAACAAATAAAACGGTGTTCAAGGAATAGGCTCTACAACGAGTCTAAGGGCTTGTTTAACCGCCTCTAGATAGCCGCGAATCGCCGGATAATTTAAAAATTGAAAATAATTGGTATGAAATTATCTGACAAGTAATTTAACGGGAACTTATCAGGAGGCGGTGACGCAAGCCCTATGTAACCATTCAAGATCATTAGCCTACCTAACAGTGTCATTATTCTAGGAAAATTAAGTTTAACATTTAAAAAATATAATCAAAATTAACTACATAGTAAGTACTCGAAACTGGGTTTAGAAGTAGCTTCTTTCAGATTTGAGAATCTACCCACTGGCTGCTGCAGCATCTATAATTCAAACCTAGATTTAAAATTACAGATTAAATACCGAAACTTAAATCGATACACTTACAAAAGCATACGCGTGGAGCAACTATTCTTTTACTTCAAATAATTCAAAGCCGCGTTGATTTCACGAAAAACCCTATTACGCACTAATACATCCTTCCAAAAATCACTGGTGCCCTTAGGATGTAGATAAATGTCCGTCTTCCTACGGCCTGACACTTTTGCTGGACTACGGAGCGAATAATGACCTCGTGCAGGCCTTCCCTTTACTATTTGTGTGTCCATTTAGGTCAATTGGGCTTCGACGGCTCTGTGCATATTTCTCTCCAGCATACGCTTGAAAGCTTTTTTGCTTTGAGTTAGGAGTATTACATCATTTTATTGAGGTTAGTACTGCGTGAATGCCCCATTTAATGTACTGGTAATGATTATTTTTCTGCGAATTAATCGGTGCTGCAACGAAATTTTTTAAAATAAGATTGAAGCCAATATCGATTCGTCCAATTACTTATTTATGTATTTTTTTGCTGTCAGTAATATAAACATATGTTTTTGATTCCGAAAACACAATCATGTTATTAATTGTCATCATGAACTATTTTTTAAGGTACTTACCTTAAATTTTTTAGGTACTTCTTAAAAAACTAGACCTGTCTTTTTGTATTTTTTAGCATTTTTCATTCATGCTAAGGTATTGCCAGTTATTTTACCAAAACCAACCGTCACAAGTTGGTAGCTGCAATAGGTCTAGTTCATCATTTCGTATTTAAGCACATCCACAACACGGTAGTTTAGGCTGTGGCTTCAATTGACATACTTTCATAATATAAAGTGAAAAATATAGCGTCAGTAACTAATATAAAATATTGCCTCAAAACAACAAAAAGGTTGAAATACCAACACAAAAGCGGACAAAAAATCTCATCGTCTTCCGGGTCTAAAATCTTCAAGTAAAAGAGGTTGGATCAAAATAATATCCGAGCTACGTGGGAGCATAAGTAGCCGTTACCTTAAAGCCTGCACATTTAATTTAATGGGCCAGGCAGCGTAGTCCGAGGGGTTTAGTTTTACACCGGATATTATGAGGAATCTTGAAACTTAAGGTATGTAGGTAGATGGATAGCTGTTTACCTGCCTCTATTGTTTTGGTACAACTCTTCAACGGGTGTATTTTGTACTGAGATATGTTTTATTGTATCCAGTTTTGATATACATGTGGAAACGTCGTCGTCTATGTAGAATAACCTAGTGCAATTACAGTTATAATTATCTAATTAAATAGGTACATTACAAGTTACTGCATCAAAATATGCAATTTTATACCAATTGTTCTTTGTTAATATTGTTGTGGACACCTCCATCAGAACAAAATCATTATGAAGCTAACACTAACACACACTCTTTACCGAAAATCGTAGCCAACTAAGTTCTTATCGCCATTTGGAGGACTTTGAAAAGTTGTTCATTACAAAATTGCTGTTTCAGTGCAAAATTAGAATGATTCGCGTCAGTTAACTTTGACCAACTCAAATTATTGCTACTTTGTAGATCTGAAATAACTCTTTAATTGTTACTGTACAATAAAGGCTCTAAAGCTAATAAATTTGCAATGTTTTGACTACATTTACTGATATTAATTCGAAGTTTTTGAAAAAATTAGGTTTATTATTTCAAGAACTCATTGGTGACGTATTTCATCAATGGTGATCATTGAAAATTAGGTATAAGTTTCGAAATCCTTATTATTATGTGTAGGTACTTATTCTTTCTATTACTGGCATAACCTATACAAAAATCGAAATACTCCCCTTTAGTCATTAAACAATTTATGGAACTGGTCACAACATTTAGTCATTACAATACTAGCTAGTAGCTACTTTCGCATGCGGATAAATGACAGGCCGTTGTGTCATAGACACGGTAGCCGGGTCATTCCCTGTGATGACCCGACGTCCGACCCCTAGGGCAGCTTGTGTCAACCAGTGATGTTCGCTGGATGCAGGAAAAAGTATCGATATTGTGTAAACATTATATATTTCGATGTTAGATAGGTTTGGATTTGATCATTAATGCAATAATCCTGATTGAAGTATTACGTTGTGTTGTTGACTAAATCTTAATTATAGATATCATTATAATATTTAATAAGCAAGGTTTAGTCATTTAATATTATAATAGGTACAATAATGCGATGGTAAATCCTTTTCTATAAACCTATTTATAAATTTTATTCGGAAAATTAAATTCCCAGATAAAATTATAATTACTTATGAATATTTTTACCGTCAGTTATAGACGAAGCATTATATCTTTATTATCGATCTAATTTTTATCGACACCTGTCATCACTGATGTACGGCAATGCGGACAATTCGGGACGTGGACAAATGTGCCCGGCGACTCGCCGTGACACGTTCATTGAGCTTTCATTTGGGCAATTTTCGACTGAATCCCGGCCAATCGGACGCACGGCCCGCCCAGCCTTACTGTTTCATTTGCCTGTACAAATGCAAGCCTTTGAAAGACTTGACATTAAGGGTATACCCTCGTATAATTGTGTGTAAAAAGTTTTATTATATTCATAATTAAGTATTCCGTTTAGCCTGGAAAAAACTGGAAGATGGAAGCCTTTTACTAGAATTAAATCTAAAAAAAAATTATTCGTTTTACGAAACATTCATTTTTAAACTTGATTATTTAAAAATGAAATTTTATCGGTTTAGTTAGAACTGTGACCAAGCAACGCCGGAACCGAAAAATATTATTTTGCTAACTTTGTACTTTAGCTTTTTTTTCTTGTAGCCAAATAACTACCTACTAAAAATTAATTATTGTATTTTCAGGTAGAATCCTGGACCGCGGTCCCGGTCCCGAAGTCCCCACGTATTACTTAAAAGTAAAGTACTAAACTGTAATTTTTTCTCGAATGTTGTGACTTGTTCTCAAAATAATTAAAAACATAATACCTCGATTCAAAGTCAACCTATGTGCCGGTAAACGCTTCTCGAAGAGAATACTTAATTTTAAAATTTTCCAACATGACACATTGAAAGATGATAAAATATCAAACTTTAACTTTTATTTTAAACTCACAAATTGCACGCCATTTCTCCTACACACGAGACTTTATCAAACATTGGAGGACTCCAACATGATTATAAGTTTACGTGCTCTGAATTCGATTCCTTGAAAAGGAATTGTGGCACATCAAAGAAACTCGAACAACGCTTTGATTTTGATATAAAAAAGTGTTCTTGTTATCGCTACAGAATAAATTCCCCCTTTGTCAGTATCATTATGCCACTTTCTTAAGAGATAGGCGGGAAAGCGTTAAATAAATTTTACATCATTAAGTTAACAGAGAATTTAAAACTTTACTCTTAGCTTAGTTCATCTCTTGTTTTTCTTTCAATTTTCTTTGATGACCTTTTTTGTAGATAATAATATTTTAGCAAAGAAAACTTATTTGTAATACATACCTACATAGAAGGTATTACTGTTTATAAAATGTAAAAAAGCTATAATATAGAACGAGTGAAGGAAGAAGTGGGGATCGGGTCGTGTCAAATAGAAGGTGGTAGAAAAGTGTGAGAGAAGTGTGTGTGTGTAGAGAAGTGGCAATTGCCCGATCGACAGAAGCTAACCACATAAATTAAGCAAAAAATATAATATATAAATAATAACCTTAAATTTGAAAGATTCTTATATTTATAGTAGGAAAACACATGTATCAACAGTTCATTTCAACTGAAAAACATAACCCTCCTTCGGCAGTCGGGTAATAAGGAGCCAATCACTTGAATGGGTATTCCATTGAATTAGCTCGTACCACGACTCAATGGCGCAAAGTTAGTAAATAAAATGGTACTATTTCTGAGAAAGATGGCAAGTTTGCATATCATGTTGACTGTAAACACATACCCGATGATGGCATTACAAATATTAATTTATGTTATGTTTTAATTTAAACATAACAGAAAATGAATACTTGGCTAATTTTCAATACGAATATTTGCTAACCCCTGGACAAATTCAAAAAAAAAGAATACCATTTTTATGAAATTATATGCCAAGTAATTTAACGGGAACTTACTAGAAGTGAAACAAGCCGTAAAACTTAGGAGTATTATCTTATGTTTGACAGCCATCTTGAAAATATTTAAGACATTAATGATTGTATAAAAAAGGCATGAGAGTTGCAAGTAGGTGTCCGTCTGAAATTGTCTTGGGTAAAATAGGCTCGCCCTCTATTATTTAATTTTTTAGATAAATAGTACAGAGGCGAACTTATTTATTATATGGGAGCTAAAACATACAGCGTAAAGTGGGTTTCATTATCTAAATAATTTTGTAAAATAAATTTAATAAAAAAAAATGAGAGTTACGGAATCTTTTCTCGTTATCAAATTTTGAAAGGAAATAATATAAAAAATAACAAATGAAACACACGGTTTTGCACCGCGCAGTCTACACGTTCTAGGCACGCAATGCGTGTAACAAAGTTTTTGTAACGGCAACATGCCTTAGATTAAGTCAATCTGTAGAGAGGGCACAAATATATATGCATTTTTCTCTAGATTTAAGTTAAATATCTATTTGTTGTAGGTACCAATTGCCGCAAAGGTATTCAGACTTATTAGGTTTTCTTTTATTATCATTGTAAAACTTATTGGAATTCTGTACTGATTCTGAGAAGTTATTAACTGAATAAACTAGAATTACGATTCTAGCTAGAAACATCATTAGAGAGAGAAGTTCCGAACAGTAAAACCTAAATCAAAACCGAGATTTCCAAGTATTGAGGTTTATCTAAGACTCACAAACTAAGAATGTAGCCTCATTTAAAAAAAAATGAGGTTATGACATGAGAAATTACAAATAGGTATCATTATTCTGGCATCGTGTACCGGACTGATCACGAGGTCGTGGATTCGATTCCCACAGGACACAAATATTTATGTGATGAACTTAAGTGTTTGTGTTTGTCTGGGTGTTTCCTATATATTATAAGAATTTATTTACAAAAAATATATACGTAGTATATCCATTGTCTAGTACCCATAGTACAAGCTCTGCTTAATTTGGGACTAGATGGTGCAGTGTAAAATCTCCTAAGATATTTATTTATTATTCGAAGTATTTATAAAGAGACTCCGTGTTTTGTATAATTAGCTTTTTTAAGAATTTCCCACACTAGAGTTTTCTATGTAGTATGCAATGTTAAATATCATAAAATACATCCGCAATTTACTAACAATCGAGACTTTAGTAGCGTTCTAGTCTTTCACCTATTCTAAGTTATCAAACGCATTCAGCTTCTTGCTCCATTGACCTCGTTTCTGTTCCTACAATACTAAGAAAACTACAGAATACTGAACCCTATCTACTTGAAAACAAAGTAAGCTTTGCCTGAAATGTTAACTTTGCTTCACAAAAGCCTTTATTGCGTAGTGTCACGTAAGGATCCCAGGTGTGGAATGCTTTTACATGGAAAGCAGAGGATTACTTGACGCTAACTTTAATACCTACAAAAAAGGAAACATTACTAAATAGCCATAAACATTTTGCGCCTTTTTGGTAGGGATATAGAACTTTAGAACTTATGCCTGTAACAATAAGAGTGTTGGGAATGTTGTAAAATAGTTGTGATACTTTTTAGTAGTAACAGCGCTAGCTCTATTTTTATAAACGCAGTCAGTGAAACGGCGGTGTTACATGCGATTACCACGTTTCTGGAGTTAATTACTTAATTAAATTACTTCCTTACTCACCCCTTACTGGTCATTGGTTAAGTGAGTCCAAGTCAAAGAATTTGGTAGCAGGTGTCTTTTTAAATGCGATCATTCCAGTTTATTTACATCATATTTTCAATGGGACGCATTTACACGACGATTGACTTGACTGATTTAACGATCTATAATAATATATGACATGGCTTGCTATCACATGGGATTTCAATAAATTATCGATATATTGGATATACGTCTGTAAAATTCTGTGTAGGTATTTTGGTTGGGAAAAAGCAGTCTCCAGGGTATCAGACTCGTACCAACTAAAAACTGCACATGCGTTCCCATGCCCTAAAGTCACGACCATGATTCATGATTATTTATTGATGGGGTCCAGAACAACCACCGGAGACCCCATTAAAGGGTGAGGTTTCTCCTCGTTAGCTACAAGGCTCGAGTGGAGCAAACCGAATCGCCAACTGCGATTCTGCGTATCCCTTCAGAGATGAGTGATCATACTAATGCTAGAGAAACAGCCTTCAAAGTCCACTGATCGTCTTCTGTCACAGTCACATTATTAAGATTTTTAGTCACGACGAGAATCCTTTACAAAGAATATGAAGGGCCTGATTCACCACCTCTTGAGAAGATTCCGTTAAATTACTTGGAAATTAATAATTTCATAAAATAATTGTTCCATTTTATAATTTATCCGGCGGTTTGCAGCTACTCAGAGGCAGTGAAACAGGCCCGAAGCGTCTTAATAAAATACAGTTTTTTATGTTGGACCTGTCCGGGTTTGTCTCCGACATGCACAACGCTGGACATAGGATGAACGGAATCGCCACGATAGCGTGAATAATCGTCAGTGCCGTAAACACTCATACATTTTAAGGTAGACTTACGTCCATTTGGAAAACATATAGTTTACGTCACCAACAGAGCTGTTTGAGTAACCGAGATATCACATTGCAGTAAGCATGAGCCATACAGCCAGTGAGTAGGTAAGAGAATATCATCGCAACTTAAGCCCTGGTTAGTGCATGTTTGTCGACTAATTTAATGCACGGTCATGCACCGGTGGTCTAGTCGCAAAGCTTCGTTAGTTCACAGCCTGCCACAGCGTTCTTATGTACTCTTTTATTATTTGCTTCTTGTTGTGCTATTTTTGTGCAGTCTTTTTGCGATTCACATATTTTGTGGGTTCTAAAGTTTATTCCAGTAGGTATTATCTCTAATGCCGTCTCTATTTATTGACATCAAATTGACAAAGGCAGTTAGATATATTATGTATATTTTAAAGATGAGTTTTATAAATTGGTTTATGATAAATCCTTCTGTATTATGCAGGGTTTTCTGCTAGTTAATTTCTATTAGGTATGTACCTACTTAGTTTAACGTGGTTTAACTCAATAATTATACTCGTAATCTTTTGCAAGTAAAGTGGTTTTGTTATCTTTATACTGGTTTTGTTATTGTTACGACATTAAGTGGATTTTGCATTGTTTTTTACCTGGAAACTGTTGTATCTTTTCCGTACAATAGCGCATAAATACGTATTATTCCTTGCTTTAACTAACTTTAACTGATTAATCCTACTTCCAATTGAGGTAGAAATAAGGTTGACCATTTTGTATGCAAGCCAGGCCCGGAAAAGCCCCTCAGAGAGTTATTTATTACACGATAAAATACGACACTGAACGCCTTAAATAATTATAACACAGAGACGCGTAATTAAATTTTTGATACGACAACTTAGTTCAACGGAATAAAGACTTTTTTGTGAAGCCCTTCTTTTTCTAACGCTGACACTTTTTAATAAGATTCTAATAAATTATACAAGAGCGGTGCTCGGTGATGCTGTCTTCTGACAATATTAATATATTCCTGATTTTTGAGATAAAAGGTTGAATTTTAGTTCATGGAGAAAGTTAGTTTGGATGGATTTGCATAGTCGATATTGAAGTATTAAGTTTTGCACAGTACCGCTTTATTTAATACTGTCTTGCCTGTTAGTAAAGAAAAATATTACTGAAGCAAAATCCAGGGGATGGGACTCAAACCCAGGAACAGGATCAACAATATTCACATTTAAGTAAATAATGTAATTAGAATAAATGTAGGTACATTATATTCTTTAGAAGCATGTATCGAGAATCGTAAGGTGACAACATTCAGGATATATCGGATTAAAAACAAAAAGTAGTCTTTACAAGACTTTTTATTAGAAAACTGGATTTATATAACAAATTAGAAGACAGGATTCGTGAGCATATTTTAATTGACCTTTAACACTACCCTTATTTTATTCCATCCATAATTGAAGTCATTTTAACGCCTTCAATTCTACAAATATTTCTACAACCTTCAACAATATTGATACAAATAATATGGCTATGGTTAAAATTAAGTACTACCATAATCTAAAATACAACTTTAAAAAAAGAGATCGAACTTAACACCTAAATCTTTTCTGGAGCAAACTCTTAAAAAAAGTTCTTGTGACAGATCAGCTTTCAAAACTGTAAACTGTAAAAATTAGAGCCTAACTCTTAGCTAGGCTCCTAGGAGACCTCAATATTATTCCTGAACTCCAGCCCAGAATGATGGTAGATCCAACTGTAATGCGGAGATACGTCAGTGTATACCACGTAGTACTTCGGATCACAATCTTTATTTCCTGGTGATACACCACATTTTGAGAGAACACCGCGAAGGAACCAGCTTATCTTGTGGTCTGGCTGGATAGCACTGACTACCAGACCTCCTCCGCTGTCACCGTTGCGAGGATTTATACCTGAAAGGAGGAATAATTAAAACTTTGTATTCCAGATATCGGAAACGCTTTGACTGACTGCATATTATACTTTTAAAATTGTTAATTACTTGTGAAGCTAATGATTACACAATAATTATCTAGGTACATATATTTTGTATGTTTATTTTATTATTATTTTTTAAGTTTATTATACTTGAAATGCTGCAACCAAAATTTTTTTGAAATTGCTGTAGGTACCTTTCTATTCCGACCTTTTCATAAATAAAACAATGTTTGCCTTTTTTTCTAATGGCAAAACAGGAGAGTTCAGGAGAATTATAAGTGAGAGAAAAATAATATTTCCAATACAAAACCTATGTTGCCTAAATCTATTTTCAAATAGTCACCCGACTTTTACTTGTCAGATAAATATACAGTTGCATCAAATATCGGAGGACCTAAATAATCAATAAATAATCTTAGTAAAGATCTAATAAAAAAGGTATAGAAAAAAAAATACTAGAAGCAGGTCCATATCCAGCGCAGAAAGTGAACTCATTCAGCAATCTTGAGTAAACTTTAGAAGAAAAGGCAATACACGTGGTATCGTTCTGTACCACAGTGTAGGTTGACCTCAGAACATCGGACTGCTTGTTGAATTCTGTTGAGCCAAAGCCTACAACCTGTAACATTGATTTACATTAACTATTGCCCGAGGTTTTACTCGCGTGGGCCAAACATCTGTCCCACTGCAAACAGGGCCTTGGGCGACGGACTCGGAACGTCAGTCGCCCATTGGACCTGGCCCAGGGGGAATCGCGGAGCATGCGAGAGCGATTTCCGTGATACCACCACTAAGCGGAAGTAGGCAGGGGTGGTGGTTTTAGTCGGTATACCGGCCACCTGGCCGTGCAGCGCGACATAACCGTCTCGTCCCGAGCGGGACGCGGCGGATATGTCGTTATGCATAAGGGGCATTTATTCGGCATTTTAATCTAAGTTACTCCTTATAATGTCAGTTAGATATCTGTCACCAAAAGTCACATCATAATCGTTTTCGGTTTTGGTGATTATTACAGAATAAACGGACAGACAAGCAATATTATAAAAACAAATTAATATGTCAATCAATAAATATATCACCGTAAGATTGTGAACATCGTCAGATTATAATCTATCCCGCGAGATTGTAAATTGTCGAAAAATAAACAACTATTTATAGGTTACTCACCGTTGCTTCATTTCCAAACAGACTGGTTTTATCATACACAGGTCCCCAAATACAAATTGGTTGCACGTATTCCGTAAATTGTAGAGTGTTGACCCTTATGATGGCCAGGTCTGATGTGGAGAATTCAGGGGTGTATGCAGGGTGAAGTACTATTTCTTGCGCCTGGAAGTTCAGTGAATAAGCGAACAGAGAGTTTAGGCATAATGGGACGTATCTTCAAAATTGATGGAAAGATACTAACCAAAATACTTAAAGGAATATTCGTAAATGTATACTGTTACTGTAACAGATAAAAACTCATAGCGGAACTTGCTTAATTCACAAAAAGGTATACCTACGCGGATACACATGAAAAACGTGCAATTAAATTGAGATCGGTTTTTGGTTTTGAAACCCGTTGAAAAGGATACTACGTAACGTACTACAAGAATTAGGAAACAATCGATCGTTCCTTCGAAAGATACGATTTTTAAAAGCTATTTGTTTTTAATTCGTAATTGCATATATTAGTTTGTTTTAACGATTTTAAATAATATAACTACTTTATATTTACTAAAACATACATTTGGATTGGATGTCTCAACTAGACATCCAATCCAATTTCAAACTGGAAAATCTTAGATAAAGTAATTTAAAACAGATTAGGTTAAACTCAGAGTAAAACTATTAAACATCACTAAGCTAAACTTCGTTACGCCAATTTTGAGGTGTTGCTTTCTAATAGTATTTGAGATCATACTAAAGTGCTGCATGAACTATCCAGGTGGAATATGCTTTATTAAAATGATGAATTATTGGCTCACTTAGAAATCGTTCAAGTTATTTGTAAGATAGTACACATCTAAAATAATACTGTCAGTGTTCCTATGTGTAACAAACAACAAATAAAAACGAAATAATGGCATTTGTTACTATGCATAAAAAAGTTGTTTTGGACAAAGGAGTGGAGTGGAGTGGAGTAGAGCCCCAAAACTGAAATTTTGGTTTTCAATTCCAAGATTTCAGTTTTGGGACGTCCATCATCATCCACATCCATCGTATTTATGTTGGGATAATACGATGGATGTTGGTAAAAAAATATGGGGACAATCTTATGCAGTCTCATGCTAGTTAAAAAAAGAATATTCAGTCAGGGTTAGGGTTTTATTTTATAATAATATAGAAGATGAATGATGTTAGATTATTTTCGTTATGTCACTGATATTATGTTAATTAGCTGAAAATCAACTTAGTGGAAGGTGGAGGACCTTTTGGAAGTTGATTTTCAGCGAATCTGCACCCACCCGTGATTGCATCTGTAATTACTGTGATAATCACCGGAATTATCAGTCTATTTGAATTATGATTGATTTGAAAATGCGTTTTGGTGGAGGTGTGATGGCATTTTTATGGTATTTCGTCAGAAGAATAGCTACCTAATATTGCACTTGGTTTATAATTAGGTACTCACGTTTAATGTTTGTCTTCCTGGCTGTGTTAGGTCTTTATAGTTGTTGGTACCAGCGATAATGACAACTCTGTTTGCATTTATCTTCATGCCTAATTTGTAGACACAGTGGCCGGCTAGAAGAAAAACCACATTTTATTTTTGAATATCTATGACAATCGTGTCAGATATCTGAACAACCAGATAACCACTTTAATAATAATAATGATAATTTAACGATGTAGTAAAATTACATACGAAACGAGACTGGCATTAGCAAATAAATCGAAATTGATATGAATTCGATACTACAAAATAAATATTAAATATCGATAAGTATATATCGATTAAAATATTATATCGATCACGATAAATAATTACCTATAAATATTTTTAACCCATCCCTATTATGAAACACTTATTATACCTACTCATAAGGACTATTTTTTAAGTAAATATCAGTGATCTTACCAGTTAGAATAGCAGTCCTCGACACAACATTACCGCCACAATCATAGTTCAGCACATTGTTCATATCTTTGATGAGGATAGCGACATGCCAGGGCCAATCCCCTGCCCTGGCCTCAGTCCTCACAGATACCAACTCTGTATGGTTTATGGACCTTCTCCCACAAACATGGGCATATGGCTTGCCGGCAAACCTCTGAGTAACGTTCAATCCAGTCACTGTTTGTGCCGCCTGAAAATAACATAGCATATTTTGTGATTTTAAGTGTTTGTGTTTATTTGGATGTTTCTTATGTATTATAAGTATGTATTTACAAAAAAAGTATATAAGTTTTTTATCCATTGTCTAGTACCCACAGTACAAGCTCTACTTAGTTTGGGACTACATGGTGCTGTGTAAAAATGTCCCAGGATATTATGATTCAAACTAAGAAAGTAACTTGAAAATGTTTTTGATTCATTATTAGAAGCTACCATCTTCTGGGATCATTGTATAATCTTGTATAACCCTCCTTCGGCAGTCGGTTAAAAAGTTTTATTTTTACTTTGTAAGTGCTGTGTACGAATTCACAAATGAAATTATATTTGAATATATATGTTGAAACTTTTAAATAAATAAATCATAGCTAGATGACAGCGATGTGGAGGAGACCGATAAAGTATGTTTAAGTATTTATAAAAAAAAGGTTTAAAAGTATTATATCGATTAGATGAGTCATAGCAGCATAGGAAATTCACTAACTAACGAAATTAACTACTTTTTGGACATTTTATTCTCAAGACAAAAGAAAACCATTGCACATTAAAGTAACGAATCTTAAATACATAGGTATATACATACTCTCACGCCTTTTTCCCACAGAGGTAGGCAGAAACTAGAGACCACTTGCTACAATTCTTGCATAGGTACTTATTTTGCTTCCTCCACGTTCCTACATCATATTCATACACAGTATCTTAAAGTACGTACCTTTATTTGATCATTGCAGAGTGTAATATTATTTAATAGCAAACTATTAACAATTGGCACGTCAGTCTGATTTACAGTTAAGTGGTTGGTAGATACGTAGAACACGTAGCGTTCCGGTATTGGTTGCAAAGCGTGCACCAGCAAATTCTGAGTATTGGTTCTTCTTGCTGTGAAGTTGAGAGTGTTCGGATGCTGCAAAAATACCATTTATTAAAATATTCATCATCATATCAGCAATAATGTTTTCACTGCCGTACAAAGGCCTCACCCATTGACTTTCTCAAGGACCGGTGATTAAATCGCATGTGTAAGTCGACATCTACTTTGTGTAAGTCGATATCGACTTTGTCTAAGTTGATATAGACTTCGTGGGGGTCAATATCTACTTCGTGTAAGTCGATATCTAGTTTGTCTTAGTCGCTATCTACTTTGTCTAAGTTGATGTCGACTTTGTGTGAGTCGATATCGACTTTGTCTAAGTTGATATCAACTTCGTGTAAGTCGACGTCAACATTTTCTAAGTTGATGTCGACTTTGTGTAAGTCGATACCGGCCCACCAGCCGGGCTAACATGCACGCCGCGAGAACATTTTGTCTACGCTTATGTCGTGCTTTTGTTTCGTTTTCGCACAAGAAAGAGCGAGACAAAAGAGTAGACAAAATTTTGTCGTGGCGCGCATGTTAGCCTGGCAGGTCATCTTTCCATCTCGTTGGATGCCGAGTATTAAAACATTATTTAATTTTAAGTATAAGAACGACAATGATGCCTATATTCCATGGAAGGTTAGGCAGAATACTTAGTACCTAGGTGCTGTATATCGACAATTTTATGTCTCATGGGAGCATGCCCATAGCCATAACCTACTAGGGCACATAACCATATTCTGATCCACTGAAAAATTCCTAATAGACAAACCCAATAATACAACTCGACGTGGGAATCGGACCCTTTAGATCTCACGCTCAACACAGCAGCGGCGCTTACGGCTATAGTTATTCGAAGGAATAACCCAATAAGAACCCAACTAGAACTTAGGTTAATAAACAAAACACATGTATCGCAAGGTCTAGTTGTATTGATGTATTAAATCAGTAGAGTTAAAGTATGACACTGACCGTAGTTAATTTTTTTATTATTTTTTATCAATTTATTATTATAAAAAGTTTACAAAACACCATTACTCGTATGTTCAACTTTTATCCAATGGTTTATATTAATTATTTATTATCACAAAGTGCGAGTGGTCGGACAATAAATACTACGGACCGACTAATGAGATAATTAAGAAACTTTTAACTTTTTAAACGAAGTTATTTTGTTATAAACACATCACTAAAAATATTGTAAACAGTTTTAATTGTAATGTTAAACATTTTCTTTAGACTTTATAGGAATAAAAAAAAATGTTGCTGTCACACTATTTGTCAATACCGCCCTGTTCCTGTTATGTAATACTAACTTTCCGCCAGCGGCTTCGCCCGCATAGTCTGGGTATTTGTTAGAATTTTTTAAAACAGATCTATCCCACGGGAACCATACATTTTTACCGAGATAAAGAGAGAGAGAGAGTGGCCTATGTGCAATAGACGATAATCTATCTCTGTGCCAAATTTCATCCAGGTCCGTTCAGCCGTAATTGAGTAACAAACTTCATCTATCCAAACTTTCACATTTATAATATAAGTAGTAGTAGAATAAATTAAAAAAAATACTCACTGCGGCTATAGTAACTGCTTCCTTAAAATTAATCACCATTTCAGCCTCAACCATGTTTTTATAGAGTCCAAAATGCACCACACCCTGCCAGTTATTAATTCCTAGCCTATCAAAGTGTATCATACCCAAGCCACAGGGGTCGTACCTCGTCAACACTGGACCTTTAAGAGCCATGGGACAAACTTCCCATACACCGGCCAAGAGACATAACAAAAGTAAAACTTTATTCTCCATATTAAACTTCCTTGTGAATTACAAAATGATACCGTTCGCGTATAACTGTGTCTTATATACTGATGTTATTAAAAACCCAATAAAACATTCATACACAAATTTATCGCTAATTTGTATATACAGTGTGTTTAGAAATGTGTGAATAACTAGAGAATGGTTTCAGGAATCCAGCGTGTTGCCTTATAAGTGAAAGTCTGAATGAGTCATTTAGACACTTACACAAATATCTTTGTTCGAAAATGCATTTTTTGCACTAATTAGGCCAGATGTACAATTAGTCACATTGGTATGTAATCAATATATACAATATTTATTATTTTCATGTCAAGAAAAACCTTTGTCAATACTTAAACCTCTATGGTATGCTTTATTTTTTTTTGATTTTACCTTAAAATATTGGAAGTTAAAAACGATGACACGGAAAGAGATTTTTCATTTGGGTCTATAATTTTTATATTAGATTTTACTCAGATAAAGTCAAGTAAAATTGCTCGAGTTCGTAAATTATGTTCGATGTTCAGAGCAAACCCATTAAATATATATAGTATATTTAATAATTATTATGAGCAACTGTTTAACTTAACCCACTGACCCGGACAATAACCCCATACATGAATGGTCACAGGTGTACAAAACACAATAGATTATTCAATATTACATAAATGTATATTATTATAACAACGTAAGTAGTATTATCAATAAGCCAATTGGATAACAAGTAAAAAAATATTTTATAACGCTTTAAATAATTTATTTGAAGACCTATTCTGACTCTTGTTAGTGTTGTCTATGTTGTGATTGAGCACTGCACTCGATTGAACTGCCTCGTTAGTCTTGTAATTGCTATGCTCGAGTCATAAGTTCGATTCCCAGTTCGAGCTAATTGGATTTTTTTATAAAATTCTCAGTAACAGTGCTCTGAGTTTAGATTTGATACGTTGCCCCTCTCCCACCCCTTGCTATTACATGGGACGTAAAGCGTGATGGTATTTATGTATCAATCGAACAATCGTATCGTATTGTATCATAAATATTACACGACATAACATTCGAATAAAAAACATAAACATATTCTTTTAAGTTCATTAGATATTTTTAAAGATTGTGAAAATTTTGAATATTTTGTAAAAATATTTGTATTCAATAATCATCCAAACCATTTATTGCTATCAATAATAATTTATAATTAACAACAGCAAAAAGTATCGCCCTATATTTATGTAGGGTCATCTGACTACCGACACAAGTGACCTCACACTTCTTTGAATTCACTTACGATAATGTTTTATTTAGTATTTACGAAGAATTTATAAATAATTACCATCCATCGGTCTCTGATTTGTTTTGTATGAGAGTAAGGAGAGATACAAAGTGCATTGGCCAATTTATGGGGGTAAGCTGGTCTTGTGGACTATATCTTAAGCATCGAAGTTCCACAGTAAAATGTAGAAATATTGATCTTGGCAAGTACAAAACTGCTTCGGATAATTAGAACTGATAACAGGTTTGATAAAAATGTGCCTTTAATTTAATTAATTAATGTCAATCGCTTTAATATGATTTCACATATTTTATATAACATTTATTCCAATAACCGAGACTAGCGAGTAGTGATCTAATGGCTAAATGGTGGTTTAGTGGCTAAATGTGGCTAAGTGTACTTAATCAGAGGGACGCAGGTTCAACCCTGCCTGAGATCGTATTATATCTTTATCTTTAAAGATAATCAGCATTTGTTGTTGCCAAATAAAATAAAATATGTATATCTATATCCATTCTATATCTTCTTGGCAACTATCAGGTAAAGCTATAATGTTTTCAAAATTATCATTATTTGACATAAATGATAAATATTTGAGTCTCTCTAATTGTTTGGTATATAACATGCCATATTTAATGGCTAGGCACACTGAAACTAATGTTCCTAAGACTTGAGCAAAATATCTAATTGAATAATGTATGTTTTAATTTTGAAATTAATTCTAAGCATTTGTGTCTATTAACTTGATCTATTGGAAAATATATTTTATAATGTAAATATATTATTATAGTGATTTCCGCGATAATAATAAAATAGGAAGGTCGGGACAAACTTATGTTGTTGAAGGTTCGTCAAAGCATACCAACCACCCCAATTTGGGGTAAAATTAACACAATACTTTTAAGGGTAGCAAGTATGCTCGCAATTCGCTTTCATAAAGCTTCTGACAACCCTATGTGTGCAGTCGTCACATATTTTTGATACCTATAAAGGGCAATCAAAGTTTTGGGCCTGTGAAAATAAAATGAAAACACAAGCTGACTAGAACTTAAAGTAATAGCGAAAATAGAAGAGTTATGCAATAGTCATGAATAATGAAGCAGAGCACTGAACGTAACCTTGTATCCTTAAGAATACTAAGAACGAGTTGCGAATTCTTAAGAAAAGTTTATTTTATTCATTTTAGGAAAACTTACAGCTAAACAGATTCATGAAATAAAAAGTTAGTACAGATTATGGCCAATTATAAGTCTCCACGTGTAGTTTCCTATTTAATACCGTAAACTTATATTTAAAGAACGAATTAATATTCACATTTTGAGCACCTATTCCTAGGGCACCTGTATATTGCGGCTCAAAAGACAGGTGCCCAAAAAACTAACTTAAAAAATTTACCTTCTAAACCCGCAGTAATATATAATCAATAAGTAGTAATCAATATATTGTATAGTCAAAGACTAAAGGTTAGTTTTCATTCTTAATAATAATTTTAGTGTTACACGTTTAATTCTGCCTCGTTGGTCTAGTGGTCCCGAGCGCGACTGTTACGCTAGAGGTACTATTATTATTATTACTACTATTATTATCCTACTATTTCTGGGTTCGATCCCCGGGTTGAACAAAGTTGTTGGGTTTTTTGTGGAATTCTCAGTAGCAGCTCGGAGTCTGGATTTGTGCCCGGTTGATGGCAATAAGCTCGCCCCCTATTACATGGGACCATACCGGCGAAATGTGGGTGTACATTAGTACGCCTCTGGCTACCCTTTCGGGCAATACAGGCGTGATGGTATGTTATGTTTAATTCATATACACACACTCTCTTGTCTGAGGAACTATTGTCATCAAGAACTAATTCACATGCGCCAAGCTAGTAGAATCTAATTATTCCGAGCAATTTAGCGTTCACTGGCACCTGATAGACAATATTATCATAATGATAAAGGTCTCGTTGAACTAGTACCGTAGAAATTGAATCGCGTCATCAGGTGCTCTTGTATCTCAAATATGAGTATATCAAATATGAATTACAATTCTATGATTCGTTTCTATTTGCAGGTGTTTAATGGTTAAAGGTTTCATAACAAAGAGAATACAAACGATAACGCTGAAGAGGTGGGACCTCCATAGAGAAAAATATTTGTATGAAAAACGCCAAAAATGATGCCTAGTTATGATAGTTCTTCAAAGATAGAGACAAGCTTAAACGATAGATATAGTAGTTTACAAAACGGAGATATTTGATTTGGCACCAGTTTCATAGTAAAGTTCGAGAATTTGTATTGAAATTTCGCAAGACTGATGCATAATATGCATATGAAAACAGTCCGAGTAAGGTACTGAGTAGTGTAACCTAACGTCAACAAATTGACTGTGGTACAGTAAGATGATAGAACTTACTCTACTCTTGGATTAGTATGTATCACACCGTCGTCACCATCATAATATTTTACCGCAAATCAAAGATATGTCCTAGGATCTCAAGATGACAACGCACGAGAAAGTATTGAGATAGTGGTATTAATTTTCAAATCACTGAGTATTTATGTTTATGTATCCGCGCAGTAACGTGCAGGCAAATACGATCCTTGACATGATAATGGACTTATGACCTCTTACTGTACATAACATAAAAGTTAGGAACTGAATACTTTTTTTTATATTTTCACCCTTAACCTTTAAACGCAGTTGTTTGCGCACCTTTGAGCGCTTTCGTCTCTTTGCTTAATAAGTCAAAAGGAAAGACCTTTACAGGTTCCCTGGTGTAATGAAATTTTGTCTTTACGGATACAGGTGAAAGGGAAATTAAATTGTTCATAAGGAAAGTGTTACGTGGTTTTCGTTACTAAATCGGGTCACATAATTATCGTAACGCTATAATACTTCCACTGTTGAACAAAAAGTAGCATCCAGTAGTGTAAGTAGTGATGTACACCAAGAGTTCGCAGGTACTTGTAGGTCCTATGTCGTCATATGTCGAAAAGATTACCTTTATTTACTTACCTAAACCACAAAGTCAACAATTCATTCGCACATTATTATCCAATAGTTTAATAGTAAGACATTGAAAGTTATTTTTAATGAAGGAAAAAATCGGCGGGCGGGCAGGATTCGAACCTGCGCCTTCTGGTTCGGTACGGACTGGCGAGCAAGGCGAGCGGTGGCTTAGTGGTCAGAGCGTCTGGTGTAACTGGTGTTCATTAAAAATAACTTGTAATCTTAGCATGGAAAATGCTTAAAAAAATACAAAAAGATAAGACATTGAAAGTAAATAAAATAGTTGTAAAATAAATCTTCTAAGCTATTCAGGCAATTACTTAAAAGTAATAGTTGATATGTTTGTTCTGGAATTCATACTTAGGTACTTTAATAAATTACGCATTACATATAATGACGCTCATACTAGCTTTCTGCCAGCGACTTCGCTCGCGTGGTCTGGGTATTTATTATTATAGGCCATGTTACTCGGTGAAGATGTAGATTTCTAATGTTGAAATTATTTTTAAAATCGGTCCAGTAGTTTCAGTGCCCATTCAATTCAAACAAACAAAGAATTTATAAACCAGCGATCAAATCTTTCTTCTTTATAATATTAATATAGATCTACTGTGACTAAGCTACCTCATGAATTGTGTCTAAATTGTAATACGAACTAACGTCGGAAACAGAGACTATAAATAAAACACAATTCCGTTTTGTTTGGCTTTCTTTAAAATTTGTGTTTTTCAGTGTATAAGCCTGTTGCGCTCCGCATAATTTCTTTAACTCTATTCAGACTCAAAGCGAATACACGATCCATGAATTTTTACAACTAAAACTATTGTTTGCATACTATTTTGAAGTACATTCAATGATAAAATACAAAGTGATAAAAACTTTTTAAACAATATAATTTTTGGTGATACATTTAAGGCCTGTTTCTACGGCTTAGTACCTAAGTTCCCACTAACTTACCTGGCAGATAATTTCATTCAAATTTTGTTCCATTATTTCAGTGGTTAGTGGCTATCCAGAGGTGGTGAAACAGGCCCTTAGTCGCATTGCCATTAAAACACACATATAATTTTCGGTAACTAGTAAATTTCGGTGAGAAACCAATGAACATTAGAGGGGTTATTTAAAAAAAACAATTCAATGTCATATCCTTATGGATTCACATTGAATAGATTTTTTCACTCAAAATGTACTCAAAAGTGAAACCTCTTTTATCAATAAAAAGGTTCCAAACATAGTTAGTCGTAGTTCTAGTATCTGTATCTAGTTTTGTGAACTTTTTCATGTCTTACAAAAGCCACATTAATATTACACATACGGCCTATATTTAGGAACAACTCACACGAAGTAATATGAGGAAAAATGCTTTATCGTATTTCTCTCCGCGTTGAAAAAGTAATTGCAGACTTTTAGGGCTAAAGAAATTAGACTGAACAAAAAATAAGGCATAACACTTAATGTTTAGAGTTAAAAGCTATTTATTTATTCATTGAATCGTGAACGAAAGCGATCAAGTTTAAACGTATGTCCAATTGCATTTTGAAGCACTCAATTAGCACCTGATAAATGTTAAAAAATAATTTGACTGATTGCTGTGAATTGGAGTGCGTAGGGTGTTTTACTATTGTATCGATACTTCAGTTTAAGCTTCTTGAAAGTAGGTAAAAATATTTATTACTGAAAATAAAACGAGTTAATTTCTGTTAAATAGAAAGGTTATAATCATCATAAAGTTTTTAAAGAGTATTTACTGACATCCGTTAGCGAAAAACCGTAATCATAAACTAGTGTTTACTTACTTTTGTCAAGCCTCAAATAATTACTTAAAAGCTATATTGTCACGGAGGTTTGTTGAAACATCTATCAAACCAAAAAGCCTTTACAAATCTAGATCCATCGTTTTAATTCTTCTCCGTATTTACTTTTACATTCTCACGAATATTTATTGCTGGGGATGCAAAACTCTTGAGTTTAGTGCTTCACTCGCCGAAGACAAACGATGCCGCTCCCCGTATTTTCTTACATGACAAAGACGAAACTTTTCCAAGTCGACGTTTCAGAAATATTTCTGTTGTGTAAACTTTAATCTTACGAGTAAAGACATGGCGACGCCGACGTCTCGCGGGATGTTCTTTTAATTTATACTGTGATTACATGATTGCGGATTGCGATTTTATTCTGATGCATACGTAATCAGGGTTCTCACCAAAGTACCTACTTAAAAAACAAGTAAATCTTGTTTACTGCGGCGCTATCAGGCTGTAATCGATAGGAGTTTTTTAAGGTCGGCAACGCATCAGCAACGCTCTCTAGTATTACAGGTACCATCGATTCTTCAGTCTTTTCGTTTGGCAACCAAAACATGGTGCAGTTGTTGTACTAAAAAAAATTCAAGACGTAATCAAGTCTTTAAAAGGGATAAAATAGTGCATATTTAAATGGAAAATGAGTTGCCTGAGACTAGATCTAAAATGATAATAAAATCTCTGTACGTATTTCTAACGTTCAGCACAATATCACAGACAATATCCTCCCTAGAGATCATTCTAAGCAATTTAATGGAAACATTCCCAAAAATTACCTATAATTACCTTGCTTAAAGCGTTATTAAGAGCAATTCTTGTAAATGAAACTCATAGGCAACAAACACAAGCCAATTAAAACGCTGACGCTCTAATGAAATAATAATCCACTAATCGAAAGATAGGCACCCTTCCTTGAAGATATAAGTCTCAATAAGTACATTCGAACGATACGGTTACAGTCCTTTTATTGCTAACTGGAAGCGCCATTAACGTTATTAAGATTGTTTTTGTAATGGTGCCTTAAAATAAAATCAGGATTGCTGTAAATGTTCATTTTGGACTTATGTTGTTAATTTAGCAGTAAAATAATATTGATTCGGAAATTCCAGAAGATTTATCGATGGTTTCACGAGTTTGACTGCATATTTTAGTAAAAATTTCATTAATTATTATTTAAAACATTAATTTTAATAATAAAAAAAAAAATGTAAGTTCATAATTTTTTTTATGAAGTTGTCTAGTTCGGGCCTTATAGTCAATAAACGATTTGTTCAAAAGAAAAAAGTTTTCATAAACACAATTGCATCACTAACGCCAACATAATAACGTGATATGGCCTTTGAAAATATTATCTCTCTTACACTAACTCGACCATATCCAGCACTCATGTATCCCATGTTCGTTGATTAACTCAAGGCGTCGAGAAAGTCCTTAACAAATGCTTTATGTGTATTGCCGGGGCTCAACGAGTGAGAAACAAGCGATATAATGTTTAATAGATCTTAATTGGCAGTTGACACACGGTACGCTTATGATGGCGGTTTTTAATTAATTCGTGTGGGATTCGGGTTACGTTGGGCATGAAATTTAAAGGAGAAGATTTTCTACTCATCGTTATTTATGTGTTTGTAAGGTAAATTTAAGAGGTGATTTGTTGCTTAAAAGCTTATAGGGACGCAAAGAAAGATGGGTTGTAACTAGTTGTTGTGGAGCTTTATACAGTGGACCGAATGTTGAGCTGTGCATGTTCCTAAGCTAATAATTATGATGATCATTATTTAATTATTGGTACACTTACACGTATCCATCCATCCTATAATCATTTAAGCGTCATAACTAGCAAGTACACCTGTTGAAGATAAAGTTAATGAAGCTATACTTTTAAATCAACTTTGCAGTGAAATTACTCCTTTTTCCAGTGCGATATTGTCCAGTCAATCTATTATTTTTATGAATATGAACTTTTATTTTTATGCTCCTAAAGAGCATAGATCTTTCAATATAATTTTCTCTTCGTTCTGTATTTTATAAAGAGACGTTGAGCTTCCAGTAAACCCTGTTTTTGCTGCGTTATGAATCTCATGTCGATACGATAAAAAAAGAACAGGATGGCAATTTTTTTTGACATTTAATGGTGAGCTTTAATCCTGTAGCAGTAGATAAATGTAATGTTTGTCATAAAGTACATTTTTTTAAACGCACATTTGTAGAAATTCTATTCTAAAAATAAATTGTATCTGGCGGTGCAACTAGTTGACAATAAAATAAATTTTAATTGATATCCGTGGCTTTGTGGTTGTTTTATATTGCACAAAATAGGCTTTGCGGCCGTTGTTGTTCTGCTAAATAATATAATTCACCGCGCACTGAATACAAAAGCGACACAACTCAAATAATTTGACAATGGAATTCTGTAATATCACAGTCCTGTATTTGTTCCAGAAAATTAAGAAGGTGTTACGGATCTTGAGAAGACCTAGGACAAGATAGATTGGAATGGACAAGTTTTCAACTAGTCTTGTTGAGTTTAAAGCTGCTTGCAATTTTACTAAAAAAAAACAATCAATCCGCTCATTTTGACTTAGGCCACTTTGCCGTTGAGGTTTAACAGTAAAATATTTGGTTTGGATTTATTTGCTTTAGACTAGTAAATACTGACCACATATTCCCAAATGACCGGCGTTTGTGTAATTATTTGTGATATTCAATGAAAACAAAATGTGTGTACCGCACTCTTTCTACGTAACTAGCTTTTAAAGTTTACCTAAAAGTCTACCTAAAAGGTACCTACCTAAAGATGTTTTTCTAATGTGGTGGTGTTTAAGAATAATATCATAACCCTTTTAAAGCGTTTTTTAACGGTTTTTTATTATATGCAGTTATTTTTTCTTTACATTGGATAAATGCAGAACTATTTCTTCTTTGACCGCGGAAGGTATTAAGAAAAAACCTCTTCATCGTTTTGACCACTGGGAAGAAAACGGTGGTTGTAAAAGTCAACAAAACCCAACACATTTGGATATTGACGACGTCTGTGGTCTAGCGATTCGAGTACCGGACTGCTGATCACGAGGTCGTGGGTTCGATTCCCACAGGACACAAACATTTATTGTGATGAACTTAAGTGTTTGTGTTTGTCTGGGTGTTTCCTATGTATTATAAGTACGTATTTACAAAAAAAAAGTATATAAGTATTATATCCATTGTCTAGTACCCATAGTACAAGCTCTGCTTAGTTTGGGACTAGATGGTGCTATGCTGTGTAAAAAATGTCCCAAGATATATATAGGATCTGAAGATCCACCTGGCAAGGTGTAGGTATTGACTGTAGACCGGCGCTAAACAATTTTACTGCGTTTCGTCGTCAGAGATCGAAAGGTTATTTACTGGAATTGCGTGCTCCATCTTAGATCCCGTTTATGCATTCCATCAGGCAAGACTA
The DNA here is from genome assembly GCA_946251955.1 of Acronicta psi. NCBI lineage: Eukaryota > Metazoa > Arthropoda > Insecta > Lepidoptera > Noctuidae > Acronicta > Acronicta psi. The sequence goes on from OX276476.1 coordinate 7,058,654, forward strand.
GGAAAACGAATTTACGTCACTGTTAAGTAAAACTATTTGAAAATTTTCTTATTTATTTTAGTTTTAGACAATGCAGAAGATTATTACGGAAACATTGGACCATGAGAAGGTTAAGTTAAAATTAGGACACCATTGATTGTATGGAAAAAGCTATGAACTACCTAATCCTATGCTATATTCTATACTTTTAAATGAAGAATATTTGTAAATATATATTGTTAGTCAAGTTCTTCCTAAAAACGTTCGTTCTTTTTAAAAACGGTTCTAATTTAATGAAAATTGGTATTCACGGGGGCGAAAAATGTATCTAAATAGGTCATACATAGGTATTATTAGGAATATCCATTTCCTCCGTATTTTCACGGTCGCTCAAGGACCAAAGGCAAGTATAGATTTGCACGAAGGTCATAAAACCAAGCAGTTATTAACTCTAAATACATATAAAAATTGTATTTTCCCGCCAAATGATTTATTTACGTTTTATAATTGATATTGGGATAGTTAATTATTTCTCAAAACCTTAATATATGAACATCCGCAAAGATACAGTAATTTTACCGACAAAGGGTAGCTTCACCTAGCCATTTGTTATTTATTGTCAATTTGTGTCCCGGCCTGCGACCGTTCGTTAGCGGCCGTCCGGTAATAAACTTATTAAAAATGCTGCCACTCACACCGACGTGTAACATAAAGAGTCAATTAATTATTCTATCTGCATGTTTATGTAGAATAATTGATATACTGTTATTAAACAGTATATTATATTAATAATATTATTGATATAGAATATAATATTATTGATATACTGGAAAAATCATGAGATTAGAGGTTTCGAATCTCATGATTTCTCCAGAATCCAAGATCACGCTGTTCCGTCCTATTATAATATTATATCTGTTGCAGCATTGGTTTTATTCATGTAGGTATTATGGGTTTTTTATATCTAATTAGCCTTGACCCGTGACTTCGTTGCTGTAGAAGTTGAAGTTTTTCCCCCGTTTTTTTTTCAATATTTTTAATTGATACTCCGCTCCTATTGGTCGTAGCGTAATTATATATATTATAGCCTTCTTCGTTAAACAGGCTATCTAACACTGACAAAATTTTTCAAATCGGACCAGTAGTTCCTGATATTAGCGCGTTCAACCAACCAAACAAAGAAACTCTCTTCAATAACAGTAACGTCTTAAGAAAAAATCCAGTATCTCAAGCGCCAATCGTACCTAATTGGGACTATTAAAGATACCTATGTATAATTCAAACGAAGCTAGAATTCAATAAGGAACTTTAATGTCACACAGCTATAAAATGTTCTCGTGAAGATAGAAGTAGTTCTTACTATTTTTTATAGCTCTTGGTGTGACGGTCTTCTTCAAAAAGTTTCGTTTGGCGAAGGACTGGCAGCCATTTATGAAATTGACGTCAGTACACCAGCGCTAGATAAAAGAGACAAGAGAAAAAGGATGACTGAGTTTTACGATCTACTGTTTTCACAGTGAAAAGACTTTTTATATTAGGCCAGTGTTGATTTTATTAAGGCCCGAGATTGATGACGCAGTAAGAGATACCGAATCACAAAGAGAGGGAAAATAAATCTTAAGTTTCCAGATTAATTCTGGACATAAATACAGAGATCTAAAGTGCCTCGATTTGTGCAAAGTAAAGGATGGTTGCGCTGCATCTCCGCTACGACTTGGCGGCAGCACTGTCCGAGCCGCCACATTAATCGGCGAGTCCACGCCTACACACTACGGGTAAACCGCCAAACCGCGAACAAAATACAACAAAGAGTTTATACTACTGAATAAATACTTCTTCTAATATAAAATTCTCGTGTCGCGGTGTTTGTTACCAAACTCCTCTGAAATGGCTGGACCGATTTGTATGAATTTTTGTGTGCATATCGGGTACGTCTGTGAATCGGCCAACATCTATTTTTCATCCCCCTAAATGATAAGGGTGACCCACTCCTAAATGGCAAAACAAAGTTTTTTTTTTATAAATACATACTTAAATAAAGGTAAATCACCATAAGATATTTATAAGAATAATTCAAATTGCATTTTACATACACTGCTGTGTATACGGCGGCGGTACCAACGTTTTATGCACCTACGATACGGTATATTTATGAATTATTTGCTTTTCCCCAACTTGCCAGAAAATTATAACGTCTACATCCAATAAATGGAGTTATCTGACTGCCGACGCAATTTACTCGTAACAACAGTTATAACAATAAAAAGTTTTCCGCGGGTTTATTTTGATATTATTTTACTGGGGTTATTGTGATATAGGTAGGTATTTCATAAGGTATCTATAGGTGTACGATAGAAGAAATATTTTAGATAAGTCAAGTGTTCTCAACGTTAAAAGTAAATTCCACTAAGTCTTAGCACATACGCAAGCTCAATAAATACAGTTTCTTTCCTAGGTACAATAAAATAAAATATAAATAATCAAGACAAAACATCAACCAAATACTACTATATTTGTACAATATTCATTTGAACTATTTAAAAAATGTAGGCTTGTTTAATATTTGTATACCATCTGACTGTCCTGTACTTATAAGGTAAACTTATGTTTGACACAACTTCAACGATTTTTGAAAACTAGCTTTCCCAGCGGCTTCACTCGCGTGGTCTGGGTTATTCTTAAAGCTTTTATCCCCTATTTCAACCCCATACGTTGAAATAGGGGATAAAAGCCTTTTTACCCTACGACACGGCAAAAAGACGAAGGGAGGGACGATTTCACTTCAGTAAATTGTTTATCAGAAAGCTGACATAGGAATTATGTTCTTGTTACATGATTTTTAGTTGTGTCTTTCGTAGTCAGCGGGTTGTAGTTATTAAACTTAAATTTTATTTCGTATTAAAAAGTAGCCTATGTCCTTTCTCAGGTGCAGTAGTTTTGGCGTGAAAGCGAGACAGACAGACAGACAGAGTTACTTCCGCATTTACAATATTAATAAGGATAAAATCGACGCCCAGACTATGTATTTGACAATACATATTTTCATTTGTGTCAGTACAACTCTATGCTGTCTCGACAAACATCCCCGTTGTTTAAACGAAGAGTTCCTATTTACAATTGTTTCCTTGAGCGTTTTCAAGAGATTAAACTTAAGTTGGGTAATATTTTTCAGACGCTTGAACTGAAAACTTCTCCTTTGTCGAAGAGGGGTGTGTTCGTGTACGTACTTTTATGTATGTAGACATTTCGCTAAGTCGCTTTGCTATCTCCTTTGATATGTAAAATATAAGAATAACGATTACGCATTTGAGAAAGGATAGGTATAAATATGTTTATGAACCACTCAGAATGTGTCGGAAAAGTTTGAGCAAAAGAAATACATAATGTTCAAATGATAAGTGATGATCCATATATTTGTTTTCAATTAAAAGTAAAAGAAATCAAATTCAATTCTTTTTTTTTATTCAGCTTTAATAATCTCTTTAACAGATTTACCGCAAAGCTAACCCGAAAATATATATAAACAGTATATTTTTTCTATAAATCCGGGCAGCGGTCAAATCAGGCACATTAATCAGGAGTTGCCCGGCGTATCGGAGCATCCTGGGCAATACCAAGTAGCTCAGTGATTTATTGGCTTGGCAGAAAGCGTCTGCCACCTGTCTGCTCGATACTTGGCAACGAAACTTTCTGTCAGGGCTATGTGGAGGATAGGTACATAGGTATAGGGTAATGTTTAAGTTATCTTTTATTTTGTATCTTGTGCGTATCAAATCCCTGCTAGATAATATTAGTAAAGAAAACAAGACATTTTTAGACAACAACTAGTATTGTTATCCTCTTAAATTCATAGATTTTTTAGCTTGACTCATCAGTATAACAGTGTCCCTTCAAGGGGTGGAAAGGAAACAAGGAATTCGAGGAATTCACTACGTGTGACGTAATAAACGGATTATCTTTGACTATCAGTAGAGGTTTGTTTGTTATTTCATAGTTGAGTGAATGTTTGATTTAAGAAGGGAAGAGTACTCAAATATTTTAAGGGGTCTCTTGAACATGCCTGTTCTGAGTCAATTTTACGGATTGATAGTAAAACTTAGACACTGAAGTAAAACTTTAAAAGTCAAACTATTTTTTTTTATAAATCCTTCTGTATTTCAAAGGAAAGGATAAGAAGCTGGTGCTTATTGAAAATAGTATATTTTCTTTTTAATTGGTGATGATTTTGTCTTAAATATTTTCTTAGATTATTACCATGTGATCACGTTTTTCTTCCCCCCAGTAGGGAACTATTATATATAGATAGATATGATAGTTCACCAGCCTATTTTAGGTTCTATATATATATTAAACCAATTAAAAAGAAAATATACTATTTTCAATAAGCACCAGCTTCTTATCCTTTCCTTTGAAATACAGAAGGATTTATAAAAAAAAATAGTTTGACTTTTAAAGTTTTACTTCAGTGTCTAAGTATATATATATAAAGCGGTCCATGAATCGAAACTCCGAGTTGTAATTGAGTTTTTTTTGCTCGACCTGAACCCACAATATTTAACTTAGTAGTAGTAGTTACGCAAAATTAACGAGGCATTTATAAATAAATAATCTAACACATAATTATCTAATAGGTACCCGAGTATTTGCGCATTTCATTATTTGCCAACAACAGGATCCCGTTCTGCAAGAGATAGTCGTGCTATTAATTAAATCTGTTAGCCGTTTGATTGACTCTATTTGCTTCAATGTTAATTAACATGCTAGTACTTTACATCGCATATGTCACGTTTAGTTCCGATCCGTTTATCTTCACTGATATACTGAGAGACGGATTTATTCAATATTATATTACTTCCAACATTCACTTGTCTTTTGTGAATGTGAAAGTTCTATTAAAATATTGAAAGTTCAATTTTGTTTCAAGGTTAAATTGTTAAAAACTTTTCCAATCCAATAGAAAATCTTTCAAAATATAGCCACAGTTTCATTTCAACCATGCCTGTATAAAATGAATTATTAGTTAGAACTTGATACATTGCCTCTGCACACGTAAGGATAAAATTCGTAAATTTTGTATACATTACTTTCCAAGTATAAGAGAAATTTATCATTGTTTTTACTAATCCAGCAATGGAGGAAATTCTTTTTCGTTCCTCGGCTAACTAGAAATTGCAAAGGTACCTTATATTTCATAACTGCAGCGGCGGTATCTATGCATGCAAATTGTGTTTTACCTTGTGCAGGAATGAAAATATTTTATCAAGAATTTTGTAATATTTTTCTAAATAAGCTTCTGTTATAGTTTCTTGAATATTGTAAGATTTTTTGTCTTCAAAGCTTACCAAGATATTCCTCAGTGTGAGGACGGGTTAGAAATTTAGAACACAATTCCTTACTGACACTCAGATGCCCCTGAGAGTAGCAGACGAGCAAAGATCAGACTTGTTCGGTGGTAAGGCCTCTTGGGGTTTGATTGGCTAGCGGCCACCCTTACATCGGAGACTATTGGAAAGCATCTTTGTGATTAAAATTTTTTGTTTACACAATTGTGACTAAAGTCTTAGATTTTAAAAGCCTATACTTAGAACAAAGTCATATTCATAAAAATCAAGAATAACGTAAATAAGAATTTTCAGGGAGAGGATAGGAAAATCTGATACGGACATTACCCCTACATTCATATATTTTATATCTTTGTTATAGGTATTAGTGCAGGAACTTTGTTAATTCAATTACGACCTGTAGACAGACAAACACCACATATCAGAAAAATAAAATCTTATAAACTTTAGGAATATAATACGAATCATACTTTTTTTTTTTTTTTTTTTTTTTTAGTTTATTGGACAAACAAACAATATCACAATAACAAAGCTCTAAAAAGTATGATGTAATACATTATGGATGATTGTGACATCCACACCGTTTGTCACAAGTAGGTACACATAATTTTTTTTACATGTTGAGAGAGGTAAATTAATACATGTGTTTACAAAGCAGGCCAAAAAAAAGAGAGGATACATAATATATATCTATTGTGTCGAACTGTACAATATTTATCGTAGGCTGGTTCATGCATCGGTAATGCAGGTATTTAAGTTAAGCTTCTGAACAATAAGTCTTTTATAGGCACTCACACCATTTGCATTAATATCAATGTCACTGAAATTACAGTTGTAAGAATCTAGTAAACGGTAAATTGGCGAACGCTTACCCGCGTTAGTACGGGGTGTCCGTGTGGTAAATACTGGATAATTACGACAAGCTCGTGTATACAGTCTAGTGGGCACTTTGTAGTTAATGTCATTTACAATATCGATACAGTCATACCTATTATGGCAAATATCATACAGAAACATAGCTTGCATTTGAGTTCTTCTAGATTTTAAGTCTAAGAGCCTATACTTCCTTAATAGTTGCGGGTAAGAAACATAGCTATGGCAGCATTTATAGTGCATACAACGCAAAAATTTCTTTTGAACTCTTTCTAGGCTGTCTGAGTATTTCATGTACAGTGGGTCCCAAATGCAAGTGGCATACTCCAACTGTGAGCGGATTAAGGTTTTATAAAGATGCAAATATGTGCATGGGCGAATGAAATCATTACTGGCTCGCAACACAAAGCCATACATTTTGTAAGCCTTACTGCAGATGTTATCAACATGTGCATCCAGCGTGAGCTTAGTGTCCAATGTGACTCCCAAATCGCGAATACTCTGTACTCTGTCTAAATAGTGGCCACCTATGGCATAAGCGAACGAGCCAAACGACGGTTTTCTAGTAAATGTTATAATTTTACATTTATCGAGACTAAGTTGCAGTTTGTTTTTTTTACAGTAGTTAGCAAATCGATGTAGGTCCTCCTGGAGCTCACACTGATCATTGGTGTTATGTATAGTACGGTAAATCTTTAAATCGTCTGCATATAGTAAAAATTTACAATGCTGGAAGCAGCTATGTATATCATTAATAAATAGGACGAACAGCAAGGGCCCCAGGATGGATCCTTGTGGTACTCCAGATGTTATGAGAACCGTGTTAGATTCATATCCGTTTATAACGACTCTTTGCGTTCTGTTTGTCACATATGATTTAAACCACCTCCAAAGATTACCGCGAATACCGTTGAAGGCAAGTTTTTCTAGTAAGATTTTGTGATCTACTCGGTCAAAAGCCTTGCGAAAATCAGTATAGATGCTATCCGTTTGTTTATTAGAGTCTAGATTATCAAACAATTCAGATGTGGAACTTATTAACCTTTCTACCTTCATGTGCCATAACAATATTACCAACCTTTAAAAAACTATAATATTAAAATAAAGTTTGAAAATAGTCCTAGAAACCAGACAAAAAACCTGTGAAATAAAAAAACTGTTCCAAAAATAAGGCAATTGTAGGCTCACAAAAGTACCCACATTCCTTTTGACACGCTATTTAATTATAAAAAAATACACTAGGAAACACAATTGTCCCTTTTCAAGGGAAGTTAATTTTTCCCTCAACGGGGCCTGAATAAGCAGATTAATTAGTGCGAACAAGGAGACTTTATATGCTCCGAGCCTCCATTGTGATGTTGTGAGAACTGAGAAACACCTTATTGTTATACGATCATTGTGGGGCTCAGCTCATGAATAGAGGCACATGTGAAAGATTTTCTTGTGGATGGACGGAATAGTCTTCTGGGGTGGAAAGCAATGAAATGAACGGTGAACTTTGGATCAGTATAGCGTACCGATATGGCGTGGCATGTGAGTCTTTTTTAAAAAAAAAACGCTCTTTAGAAAAAGTACACTCTTTTTGTTTTTACCCGACGACACGGCAAAAAGCCGAAGGAAGGGTTTTATATTAGGCAGTCTATGTGTCTTCCTATTTACGTATGTTCCACTACAGCGCCTAAAGTGCTCATCTGATTTTTAATGATTGTTTTTAACGTCATTTTTTTTGTCATCGTCATCATTTATAAGCATTCACCCTGCGTGGATCAAACCATTATATCCAGGTTTTTCAGCCAGTTTGCGACTTCGGGTGTGACTTTTGATAGTATTTTCCCTTTTATACTATACTAGCTTCCCGCCAGCGGCTTCGCCCGCGTGGTCTTATAATTTTTTCCCCCGTTTTTGCAACATTTTTCATTACTATTCCGCTCCTATTAGCCGTAGCGTGATGATATATAGCCTATAGCCTTCCCCGATAAATGGGCTATCTAACATCTTCGGTTCTAAATCGGTCCAGTACTTTTTGAGTTTATTCGTTACATACAAAAATACAAAAATTTTAATCTTTCCTCTTTATAATATTAGTGTAGATGTAGATGTAGATCACTTCGTAAAAATAATGAATTATTATAAAAGATTAAATTCGGAAAACATCGTGAGAAAATCTGCATGCCCGATAGATTTTCTTGCAGGCATGTGAAGTCTGCCAACCCGCACTAGGCCAGCGTGGTGGACTATAACCTAACCCCTCTCATTTTGAGAGAAGACCCCTGCCTAGTAATGAATGATGATGATAGAGATATATAGCACCTCAAAACAGGATATAGCTGGTTACCCTACGTCACAAAAAGTCGTCTGGGATACGAATGAAACTGCGGAGTACAGCTCTGCAAGTAATCGATATTCACTCCTCTCCTGTTATCTACCTACAATAAAGTTACCCGACAGTCCAGTTTATAACGACCAAGTTTAAAATAATGAAGAAATAACAATGTAGTAACCAGTAGACCGACATCTCCGGGCGACTCGTAACAAACTTGCTATGGAAATGTATTTTTAAATCGTCGCCGTCGCGTCTTCTCACTGAATCCACTCAATTAGTAACGGACTAGGAGTCATTAATTACAGCGTTCCAGACACTGTTATATGTACTTGTTTTATGGTATGGCATGGTAATTGCCTTGTATATTGTGTGATGCACCATGGGTGCGTGGTTACTACCTTTTTTTGGTTTGCGAAAAATTGACACGGAACTTCTTTCACTTAGGAACTTCCCAAGTGAAAAAGGTTCCGTGTTGGACTCATAGCGATTAAAAATCGCACCTGCCATAGGAATTTAAGTTTTTTGCCGCAAGGCTGCGGTCTTGTAATTGGCAACTCTTCAAGGAGTGCAGTTAATCTACTAACGTTGGTATAATGAGAATAATTAATCTTTATTTCCTCGTCACAAATATGGATTAAACATAGTATTAATGCGTATATATTATATCATGATCTACACTACTACAGTATTAGATAAATACTACAGTATTAGATAATAGATTGTGGTAAATCCGAACTAGTCCCAAAAACGCTAGGACACATTTTAATATGGGCGTTTTCAGGAGTAAACTGTGTAATTGTGTATTTACAAAATGGAACGTTGACTGACTGACTAATCTATCAACGTACAGGGTAAACCACTGAACGGATTGGTCCGGAATCTGACACACAGAGAGTTATTTATGACATAGGCATCCGCTAAGGATTTTGGAAAGTTGTCACGGATTTGGGAAAATTAGATAACCTCGAGTAGCACCGCGAGGAATAGCTAGTCTCATATATAAATGGGCAGTTATAAATAGTTTTAATAAACTGTCTACAGATACTTTTTCGCGTATAATATTAAACGTAATCTTGATAGGCTTTTCTGGGCGGCTCGTGTAAGTAGCCCAAGTTTTGAACTTAAATAACCTTTGTGATCGCCTACCGTTTACATTAATAATAACTTTGACAACCTAAAATATTAAATCTAAAAACATTATTTTGATTACTTCAAAACTTCCATCGATAGAACATTGGTTAGATCTTTTAATAACTTTTCAATTAGTTATTTTCGAGTGGTTTTAACTATTTACTTAGTTACAGTTATTTAAAGTTTGACTTAATAATATAGTTATCAATTTAGAATCGTCATAGTCAACATTTTATTGTGCCGTGTGCGTGTTTGAGCGAGCGTGCTTATGTGTGTGTATGTGTATGTGCGTGTGTGTGCTGGACGCGATGGATCTTTCGGGAGCTGAACAACAACAGCAGAGGTGTACCTACTGATGTAAGCCCACAGTTCGCCGATATATTTAGGACCCATTTGATAGGAGGGCCTATTACCGGGAACAAATCTAAACTCCGACCTGCTATCGAGAATTTCGTAGAAAAACCCAAAATCCTGGGAGTCGAACCCAGGACCTGAAACGTAATTTTCTATTCAGCTTTTAAAATAAAACATTAGTACTTTTTTTAACCTAATTGTGGCCATGGTTTCGCAGTTTCTTTTCCTTTACAAACAAGACGTTGATATTAATTTTACAAACAGTCGTTACTCTTAGTAGCGAGGACGTGTCGTATGCTCGTTCTTATACTACTTTGCCTGTGTTGCTAAGATAATGCCTCGCATACAACTTAGTGTAAACTAAAGCAACAAAGTTACTGCGCACACGCCCCGAATATATTGTTGGAACAAACTTTAATTTTGAAAATAGAATATTGTTTTAATAAGAATACTTCTAGAATGTTCTAGTGGTAGCGTGTGCTGTGGAGCGTCCCTTGTAGGGATTCAATACAATACAATACCTCACTGGAACTCAAACGGTTACTCGTAAGAAGCGAATAAAGATTTGAATTGCTCGGTGGTAGGTATTGGGGTTTGAGTGGCAAGCGAAAACCCTTACGTTAGTCTGTCCTAAAGCATCTTTGTGTGTGTTCCGACTATTGCGCGTAAGAGGCAGGATAAATAAATAGCCTATGTGCTATTCCAGACTATATTCTATCTCTGTGTCAAATTTGACCCAGATACGTTCAGCCGTTCAGAGGGGCTAGACAAGTTGCATTTTGACATTCGAAACATTCATTTGAAAATGTATGGAAATGACACAAGCTAATGACAAATCGGGCTGTCACTAATGTCATTTCCATACATTTTGTTTGTCGATTCGAATGTCAAAATGCAACTTGTCTGGCCCACCTGACGTGATTGACTAACAAACATCAAATCCATCCATCGAAACTTTCACATTTATAATATTAGTAAGATAACATTCTCTTCTGTTAACTAACTGCCTCGTTACTGGTTCTAACGCAACTATGACCCTTAGGTTCTCACACTTTGTAGCTGCACTAATGTCTACTATATCAATACATCAGTTTTGTTTATAACACTCTTCTACTTATTTACAAACCTAATTGGTATAGCTGGAGAGGTAGGGCACAGCCATTTATGGCTCAAATCTGGAGCAGCCCATCTGGGGAAGTACCTCCACCTTACAGAAAACTGCAGCCAAATAACACACTTTATTGTGTGTTGTGTTCCTGCAGTGAGTAAGGTCGCCAGAGCTCCTTCTAAGGATGCGCTGCGCTGGCTGTAAGAGGAATATTCCCTCAAACTGTCGGCGCAGTGAATCCTCCATAAACTCTAAGAGGTTTTTCGGGTCGGCAACGCGCGAGTGATACCCCTGGTGTTGCAAGCGTCCATAGGCTATGGTAACCGCTTAACATCAGGCGGGCCGTATGCTTGTTTGCCACCTTAGTGGTATAAAAAAAAAGCTAGGGATGAAAATCTTCACAAAATAAAACACGAATCGTGAAAAACAATCTTCATTTCTGATTGGCAATTACACAGCGTAAATCAATAGAGTATTGTAAACAACTTTATTAGCCAGCGGGGTGTTAACAGCGACTAATAAACACTGTGATGTTTTCTTAGTAGAACTCTGTTTATTTACATTTTATAGAATTTTCCAGCGTCAGTTTTGTTTAATGAAGGTTTCAAGGTGTAAAGTTTTAATAATGAGAGTTTAGTTGCATCTGGTTAGCTGGATAGGTTTTTCGGGTAGCTTTTGCGGGAGTAGAGGTTAAGATTCGTGGGTTCGTTACCATTGGAGGCAAGTACATGTGTAATCCACAGTAGAAAAAAGGCCTTATGGGTATTTTAGGATAAGTAAGTAGGTATTGTATTGCCCGACTTTAAGCTGCAGCTAGGACTATAAGTTTTTTAGTCAATTAATGAAGACATTTTACTATGATGTCAGTGTTGACAGCCAGGAAGATGGGAGTCTATTTAGCAATATTTTCCATCAGTTAAGTTTTAATCTGGGATGTCAATGTCAACCAACCGATACATTTTACTATTGCAAATAACATAAAAGCAAATAAATATATTATAATAAAATGGGATTGTAGGTACTCATATAAAATTCAAGATGCTACTTTTATTATCATTCCTGGAAAACGACGTTTCCGGGAAAAAATATTATTAAACCAGGAAAGTCTGATTCGACTACACAATCTGAACGCATATTAAAATTTATGCAGAATCGAATGCACGAAATAAATTGTCAATAATCATACCGTACGCAGTATGCAATCGGATGCAGTCGTACGAAAAATATTGGAATCCATCCAATAAGTTGATGTAATGAAAGCGACTTTACTGCTATGGTTCGGGGGAGGGTATCTAAGACGTTTGCAATTTCCGAACAGAATCTTTGTACGTTTTACGAGCAAGACAATAGATGTTTACTGGCGAACGGTGTTGGCAGACGGCCGAAGCGGCGATGCGAACAACTCATTTTACGCTCCGTGTCGCCTACTCGATCAGCATCCCTATTCTCGATCAATCGACGTGAAACACCGAGGTGTGCAGCCCTGCACTATAAGTAAAATGTATCGCAACACTCACAATTCCAATGGATTTTCCTTAAAACAGAATACGGATAGAAATGTTTCGTACAAAACATTGATTCTTTAGGACGGACTTTAAATGTGATTCTGTTGTGATAAATGACGATCGTTAGTTGCATTTCTTTGTTCCTTTGTGTTGGCGTGTTGTTTCTTGTTTTTCTTTGGAATGTGACATTAATTTGTGATGAAATGACAGACATTTCAAAGTTTTTGGTCTAAAGCTAAATACTTTTCTTGAAAAACGGTGTTATTCTTTAAAGCTATTTAAAAATGTGTCTCAGTTGAGCTATTTTTATCAAAAGATGAATGTGAGACGAAGGAAAATACCGACTACATTCTAGTTGACGTTCTATATTTAAAAATAATAGCAACTATAAAAACAAGCGAAAACCTGAACCAACAAAAGATTTCTTAAGAAACTGCTGTAAAGAAGGCCGAAAGACATTGAAGGCGTTGCAGACGACGGCAAAATCAGATACGATTCATTAGTGTAACGAGCTTTTAATATTTAAGGGCTGGTTTTGATTGGAATGGCTTGAGAGTGTCAGACGTTGCTTGAGGGCCGTGGCTTTGAATCCACGACACGTACTTACCTTTTCAACGTATGAAAAGTACCACTTGAGTTTTTGACACTTCCTTAAACTTTGATGTGGGATTTTGGAGTAGGTAGTTAACCTAGGTACTGCATAATAATAAAAGGTTAAAGGAAATATCTTAAATTTAAATAATTTTAACCTTTTATAAAGCAAAGTGCTTTCATTATTATTATACAATGTTCAAAAATTAAGTCGCAAGGAAAGTAACTATTCTACAAAATGAAGTCTTATGGGTTTACCATTGTTACCAAAAGGATTAGTCAGCTAGACTCTGCGTCAACATAAATAGTCATTACCTTTGATTCGGAAAGATAAAGAAAGAATTTAGCCCGAAGATAATAACGTAAAGCTTAAAATTGCCTAAGCGTCCTAGCAATAGGCTCGCCCCTCTAATACGGTATTACTGTTACTATCTATGTGTATTAAAATACAATAAGTTAATTATCGTTAACGGTTCTTATTATTTGTTCTTCATAATAAAAACTCTTAGGTATATTCCGTAGTTTTAAATTGATTTATTATTATAAAATACTATTATGTATTAACAGACTTGTTCACCGCCTCGTCTAAAATCATACAGTACTTACGTAACTTGTATTCTAAACAAATTTATCTAGCTATAATACCTATAAATTTAAAAAACAGCTCATTATTATGTAAAATTGCACCCCTGAGTTGTTGAAAGGGTTGATCCTCTGGGGAGGTGTCGAATCATTTAAACGAACTCACTAACACTCTCCCCTGGGTTTGCTGCACCCGGTGATGTGTGGTGCAAATTACAGACTCGAGTACCTACATATAACATGCGTACCTACATTTGACGTAACAGATGAATGTGCATTTTTTATTATTTGTATGCCACTGCCTCTTTGGTCTAGTGGTCCCAAGCGCGACTGCAACTCTAGAGGTCCTGGGTTCGATCCCCGGGTCGAGCAAAGTGTTGTTAGGTTTTCTGTGAAATTCCCAATAGCAGCTTGGAGTCTGGATTTGTGCCCGTTTGATGGCAATAGTCTCGCCCCCTATTACATGGGACCTAAAACATACCGGCGAAATGTTGGTGTACATTAGTACGCCTCTGCCTATCCCTTCGGGGAATACAGGCGTAATGGTATTATATAACATTTATTGTATAACATTTGGAATGACACTCGCTGGTAATATGTATTTATAATTTTATAATCATAATATTTAGGGCCTGTTTCACCACCTGCCGATAAGGTCCTGTTAAATTAGCTGAAAGACAGTTTCATACAAATTTTGTTCCATTTTTTACCCGACTGCCGAAGGAGGGTTATGTGTTTGACGTGTATGTATATCCGTTCCTATGTCCGCTCGTAACTACTCAACGGTTCATCCGATTTAGATAACGATACGTCATTAGATTCGTCTTGATCAAAATGGCGGACTTTATGCGCTTTAATGTGCAGGTTAATTTTGAAAATCATCTTTATTAATTTATCTGGCGATTAGCGGCTATCCAGAGGTGTAAAAGGTTATACTTACCTCGTTAACAGATGTCGTGATAACTATTATTAAGTAGGCGGCAGTGGGTAATGCTGGTTCAAACACAACTCCTACGCAACAGTAATTTAATTAGATGAGATCGAACCAAGGCAAAAACTAGTCAAATGTATAAGTAGTAGGGGTTATGGTACAGTCATCGTCATAGCTACATTAGCATCTAGATTTTAATTAAGTTTAGCTAACGTGATGAATGTTTGATTTCCCTGGTGTCATACAAGATTACGATTAATATGGAAAGCGATTACAATCTATAATTTTCTTTTTTAATTACAAAGTCAAATCTAACCGTTAATATAGGTAGGTACTAAGTTGATTATATATAAATAATTAATATTAAAATCAATGTTTTCTTAGTCAAGTTATTAAAGATTCATCTATATTCTAGTATAAAAAAATCTGCGGACTTACTCGTATATTTTCAATCGACGAAAAAGAAAAAGGAGTTGTATTTATTTTTCATGTATAAATCAATATTTTGTTGGCCTAAGTAGGTACTCAATCATATATTTATAAATATAATAAATAATATACGGACTTATAAGACATTTACCTATTTTCAACCGATGCAAAAGAAAAAGGAGTAGTTTCTCAAGCTTGTGAATAAATTTTCGTTTTTATAAACGACTGCAATTCTTAATTGTCTTCTGAAAGTGAGTTAGCAAAAAGTTTAATAGTACTACCTACTATATAGTACTTGTATATGTATTCATCACGCTGTGAGCTTATAAATTGTAACTTAGAATTTAATCCGGCGGCTCTCGTGAATATTACAAAACTGCAATTTCCGTATCAACGAGACGTAAATAAATAATACATCAGTCCATATACATATACAATATATAGATATAATATATACAGGCTTTGTATTAGTGTGTACTTGTATTGTTATATTTAGATTACTTAAATAACAACTGTGCAGTAATTTAAAAAAATACTGCCGCATTAGTTTAGTGGTCGAAAGCTCCACTGCTGTGCTCGAGGTCCTGGGTTCGATTCCCGAGTTAACCAAAGTATTATTGGGTGACTCTGTGAAATTCCCATTAGCACCTCGGAGTGTGGATTTGTGCCCCGTTGATGACAATAGCTTCGCTTCCTAGCACATGAGATCTAAACATACAGGCGTGATGGTATGATATGTCAATTTATTAATTCACTAGCTTCCCGCCAGCGGCTTCGCCCGCGTGGTCTTATAATTTTTTCCCCCGTTTTTGCAACATTTTTCATTACTACTCCGCTCCTATTAGTCGTAGCGTGATGATATATAGCCTATAGCCTTCCGCGATAAATGGGTTTTCTAACATTGAAAGAATTTTTCAAATCCAGTACTTTTTGAGTTTATTCGTTACATACAAAAATACAAATCTATTATATATAATATTAGTTATAATATTATTATTATCTATTATTTATAATATTAGTGTAGATGTAGATAATGATCCATGTAACACTGACAATCCTGGCACACCGTATACCTCGCAGTACCCTTAACCAACCGTGTTTAAACAAGAGGCCTAACAGTTCTAAATTTAAATTGTCACAAAAGAACCGTAAAGAAGTACGTTACTTAGATACGATTGCAAAGTAATAAAATATTTTGCATTTTATTTTTACCATTACAAATCGATGAAAATTTCACAATCGCAAAATACAATATTCTCACTTTAACGTTTAAACGAAAAGCTTGTTCGGATTATCAATAAAACAGATACGAAATACATAATTCAAGTTCCATTTCAGTTTAGCAGTCGAAGACTCGCTTTTCCATTCAAAACCTTGCACGGGAACAGTATCAGTAGAAGCATAATTTCCTGTACTGAAATATTTATACCGAGACTGTACGTAGCAACATCTACGGTGCTACGGGCGGCGCTACGCTCGTAGCGTAGTCTACGACATTGTCTACGACTATGCGACCTAAGAGAAATATTCCGCAAATAAGTATTGAAAATCTACATGCTAACATTTTATGTATATATTTAGATTATTGAAAGTCTAGTAACTTATTATTTGTGTTATATTACCGATGTTATCAAAACGTAAAGTACTTATAATGTGTAGGTTAATTTTATCAAAATTCCATTTTTAAAATCATTTGGCTATCATTTGGCTAGTTTTTCTACTTTTATCTGTAAGTTAATCAGTAATCATAGTTTAAGTTTTATACCGGTCATCTGTAAAAGACAACTATTTGTCAATTATATTAGAACAATATTTTATTTTAATATGTCATTACAACTTGGTAAGAGTTTACGAGTGTAGTTATTAGTTTTTAATCTATAATGATGTCTCAATTATAATATTCACGAAATTTCGTAGTTGATTTATCTAAACAAGTTAAAAATAATCACGACAAAAATACCACTGCCAGTTTGATTAAACAACATAGCAGACAGAAGCCTTAGAGTTTTACTAAAATAAGCCCGTATTCAATGTATATTTATATCGCACTTCATCTCTATTTTCAGACCGAAAGCCAGTTTTAGTAAATACTGGAGGCTTTATGTTAAGCCACACGATGTTTCCTTTTAGAATAATTATGTACTTGATTAAAATATACCTAGTCTAAAATTAAATCCTAAACTTTGGACACAAACCTACCATTTTAATATTATGATAGTTTAAATAACTTAAAAATATTCACGAAATAATAAGAAATATAGCTTTTATGTACTGGGTGTATTGCTACGTGTCTTGATCTGTTTGAGGTAGTTAAATATTTTTACCAACACACCTTTGTGAGACAATATTGCACCTAGAATGCCATACAAACATAGCACAGTTTGTAACAAACATAGCTAAGAACACTCCCGACTAATTCACCTAACAAACAAAAAGAAACAGAATCAAAATCGGTTGATCTGTTCGGGAGCTACGATACCACAGACAGACAGACACACACACACGTTAAATTTATCAAAAGTTAGGGTGATGTTGATGATGAAGTGTTTGCATAAACGTTCATTTACGCAGAAATAAAATAAAAGTAGGCTATGTTCGTCACGATTGCACCAATTTCAATAGTACTCCTTCATGTTATTTCATGTCTGTAGTATTTATAAGGTCGCTCAGACGATTTATTGCCCGCATTCCGCCCTCGTCACTAGAGCAAAACCTACTTTGTGTAATAAACTTTACATTTACATAAATACCTAATGATTCTTTTGAAAACGGCCTACTATTGACGACAACATAAAACTTGGCCTGTCAATTTTATATTTTCTACCTTGTTTTTTATAACGAAACGCTGCCATAACATTTTTATAGTACGAAACAACCTATAAAACGGGTTTTAGTGCAGTGACATTCGTGTAAATCTTCGCTTTAGTATCTTATTATATAATACAATTACTTATAGGTTTTTAGTACTTATTGCAATGGTGTAAGACTCAGAATTGCGTGGCCGAGGAAGTTATGGGTTTAAAAATTGATATTTTGTATTCAGGTGCGTAGTTAACCAATTTACAATTTAACAGTGTTTAACGGAACAGAACCAAATAGGCAGTAATGAAATGTTTTTCTCTTTACTTTGCGCAATTTCCAGATTGAATTAAAAAAAGTTGTTGCCATACCAAAAAAAAAACAAACACATTTACGCTCTCTCCACACGTCGACATCCCAAACTGTTGTAATGGATTCCATTTGGCAAGTTGCTAAGTAGCCTGACTTAGCGTTGGATTGCGCCTTCAACATTTTTTCCGAAGCGTTCCGGCTTAATGTGTCTACCGTCAGATATGTGTGTGCCACTTACTTGGTACTAATCTTGTCAAGTCCCGTCAACTTTCTTTTCCAGCTCAATTTTGTGATCTATATACAATATACATATATTACATAAGCTCTGCAATATTAGGTTTTAGGAATACAAATATTTTCAGCCCTTCGGTTATTATGTGCTACGTAAGTTAAAATATTAATAGCAAGACTTGAGGTATTGCCGGCGACCTCAAACTATTTTTCTAGGACTGAATTTTCATTTCAAATCTACTTACTTACTTTTCAGATTAAAGATTTTCATCTAAAATTTTAACACTCAATTTAAATTACTTCGAAGTATTTTACAAGCACAGATCATGTTTTTAAAATGGATGGTAAAAATTAAATTCCAATCCTGGCTTAGCACTGATCGCAGACTCTTTTTAAGCCTCGCAGGAGTTAAAAAAAGTATTAACAAAAATCACTTTAACACTTAAGAGTCGTCTGGAACCAAAAGCTATTTATTTATTCATTGGATCGTGAACGATGCGCGGCCAAGTGGAAACGTGCTGTTTCATCGGCTGCATTGTGATGCGCTCAATTAGCAGCAGCTAAATGTTAAGGACTCTGACTTGACTAATTGCTACAGATCACTGAGTATAGTGTGAAATATGAGCGCATTTTTGAGCCGTCTGGCTGGGTGTGATTTGTCTCGTTATTTTGAGTTGTGATCAGAGTACAGAGTGATATCAATTATGTTGACAAAATTTATCCGGCTGAAACTACGCTTTTGTAGTGATATTTCATTTTAAAAGAGGAATGTATGCTTGAAAAGATAGATCCTGTTATATAGATTTTATGTGATAGGAGGCGAGCCTCTTAACCGGGCACAAATTGAACTGCGAGCTGTTATTGAAAATCTTACTAATATTATAAATTTGAAAGTTTGTGAGGATGGATGGATGTTTGTTACTCTTTCACGCGAAAACTACTGAACGGATCTGGTTGAAATTTGGCACAGAGATAGATTTTAGTCTGGAATAACACATAGGCTACTTTTTATCCCGGTAAAATGTATGGTTCCCGTGGGATAGCGGGCGAAGCCGCTGGCGGAAAGCTAGTTATTGTTGATAGAGATTAGCTATATAAAAGTCCTTGATAGCATGTGACTAGGTACTAGATTACCAGATTCAAAAGACGGTTTAAATATCAATAAAATATTAAAAGTTTTGGATTAATAAAGTATTGTGGTTATTTCTATAGGTATCTTATATTTTCAAAAATATGGCTTAGTACTCATAAAGCATTAAATAATTGGGTATAGACATTAGACAGGTAGGTACTTTGCTACCTAGCTTTTCAATACAACTAAACGAGTACGACTACGAGTACCTAGTACACCTTGGCACTTTTAAAGATTATTGAATTTTCCATGAAAATTTTCTTCATCTGTTTGTGAATTTTGCGTTTCTCAGATATATACTTCTTGTTTTTAGAAATAAAATTACCGATCTTCTCTGAGTGAGTAATAGAAAATACTTTGGGCAAATTATTAGTCTAAGGACGTTTTATTCAATTTCAAGATAGAATGAAAGAAATTGGTAATGTAACACACTCTTTCTGATGTTTTTCGTGAGATTTCGTATAGAAAGCATTTGATAATAATAATATTGCAGTTTCTCACATTGCCTTGAATAAAAGATAAGGCACCATACTAAATATGTAGTTAAAATAATTAATTACCTCATAAACTAAAACAACGTCTCCTAACCTTCTTCCAGTCTAATCAGAATGCGACTAAATGTCAGTATATTACACATAGTGATGGATCCCTGTAAGCTGGGGAGCCAGCAGAGTATTTTGGACCAATATTGGGCTTCCTTTGCCCTATAATCGCGGGATTTGAGATTTTCAATTGTCAAATGTTATACCGATATCCTAAGGCTAGATTTCGGGCTTCTGACTGTCACTATCGATTGAAGAAGGTGTGAACACTACAATAAGTTGTCAATAAAGATCGACGGCTGTTCTCTTAGGCGTAAAGAGCTAGCTGCTAAGAAAGGTCACCCATCCACAGAATGACGGCGGTAAGCAATGCGTAACATCGATCACTCGATATGCAATCGAGTGATCAGGTATCTGGGTAGTTATTACTTAGTCACAAGTCTCCATAAAATCATTATAATACTTATTAATCACACAAATTCAAGCAACAATTTTATCAAACACATTTCTATGATACTTTTAACTTCAAAATAATATAATGGTCGAAGCTATTATTGTTCTTCCACACGAATGCTAATTTACCAAAAATACATACATTTTACAAAGAAAATAGGAAAATCAGTTTCGCTTTGAAGCGATCGCTCCTTCATTGCACACCCTACATTGCGTTAATTTCGTACCCTCCGCCCTTTTGAACTGCTCAAGTCAATCGAAAAGTCAATCCGTTGGTTAAACATCACAAATGAAAAGTCTCCAATAGGGAATGTTTTAAGTAATGGAAGAAATTAAAAGTGTTTTTAAGATTTTCAATGAACGAACAAAAGGAGAAATTGAGATTTTATTCGGGGCTACAATTTATACCGTCTGGAGTTTACTTACAATCTTATAAATTAATTGATTGGTGGTTCAGATTTGGTTTTTCTACTGATTTAATTTTCATTGTTTTGCATACTAAAGCCCCAATAAATTGACTTATGAATTTCGTAATGATTTTCTTGATATACAAAAGAACTCGTTTAAAATTCTTCAAAGTAATTTGTAGTGGGGGTACTTAGGATACTTAATCAAAACTATGCTTAAATAATAATAATAATAATACTATTGTTTCGAGTATCGTTAGACTCAAGTGAGGTACAAATTATGTAATGTATGGTATATGAAAACAATGTATGATGCTATTACCCAAACCGAACCGAAAGATCGAATGAACGGACGAAGGATAATAAATTTAAATTAAAAAATGATAAAATGGAGCGCAGAATATCGAAATATTTGATTAAAGAATCGATATAACGAAGGCGCGGGTAAAATATTGGACAGGCATATTTTCCGTAGAGTTACACTTTATGCCAAATTAAATTGCCAGAATGTTTTTATTTTAGTACTTTGTAATTATTATGTCACACATTGCTTTTTAAATTTCTTAACATTTTTATGACTAATTGGTGACTTACGTGAACTGGGTTATAACTTCACGATATCAGCAGGATGACTGTGTTTTAAATAAATCACAAACTATGACTTCTCATCGCGGCAATTGATGAACAATTTTCGAGTAAAAAATATGTGGCCACCTCAGTGGCGTGTACATCATCATCATTCAGCCAAAAGAGATACACTGCTGAGCAAATGCATAGCCAATAGACTCCCCCATAGTTTTCCGTAAAGAGAGATCGCATAGAGATTATCCCTCAAACAAGTATTCCATAAGGCACACAGGGGGGCGAGACAAGTTGCATTTTGATTTTCGTATCGACAAACAAAATGTATGGAAATGACACAAGCTTTCGACAAATCGGGCTGTCACTAATGTCATTCACATACATTATATTTGTCGATTTGAATGTCAAAATGCAACTTGTCTGGCCCCCTGGCAAGTGCAAATTCCTTACTCAATATTCATATACGACATTACTCGATAGTTTAACTCGCTTTTGATTAAATATATATACGGAGTAAAGATTGCTCTGAATCGCCGCAGTCGCATAGTGATCAAACACACGTACGTATATTATTATTATGTGGAACAATCCACATCTATCAATCTGGGAAGTTGATTTTCAAAATCAAACTATAACGACATCAACCTTACATCAGAATGTTCAAAATGTTCTCTATGTTCTTTATTCTGAGTGCACTTCTACCCCAACGTATAAATACAAGCCCTTATTGCGTTAATGCTTCGCCCTTTGATATTGTCTAGTCAATCGGAAACTTATCCTTTTGTAATACGCAGCATCCATGTGCTGAATATTATTTTTTCGCTTGATTTGCTAAGAAAATTGAGAGGCATCTGCTTTGCAAGTACAATTTTCAGAAAATCATTATTAATTGGCTTTTTACGTACCAAACCGATTCTTTTTAATGCTTAAGGAAACGATCTCTTAATTTATTTTGTCTTTGATAATGACAGATAGAGTGTACACACTCAAGTAAAAGGTGCTACGCCTATTGCCAGTAAAAAATCCAACCTCCTAATTGCTTCTAAAAATTCCATAGGAAAAAGTAGACCTCGCAATTAAATCCCGGACTATTTTGTTGAAATAATGTTATGAAGGGATCTAAGAAATATCTCTAAGGCGAGCTCTCCCCATATTATGATTCTAATCACTTAATCAGCTCGAAAGGTGACTACGGGGTGAAATGCTGTGACCTATTTAACTCGGGACCGCACAGCTAAATTATATTGTAATTAATTTGCATCGTTGATACCAACACTGCGTAATTATACTAAATTAGTTAGAAAATTAATCATTCTAATGTTTGTTAAACATGACAAATTTATCTCGCTGTGCGAGCCATATTCGTTGTATATTCAGTGCTCAGTACTCATAATCGGCGCGAGTGTTTGACTGTATGACAAGATGGATGTAGAAAAATCGTAGAATGGTCCTACATACGTCCTTACCTATCCAGTACGTCAACCATGAGTTCTATCAAATGGCTTTCGATGGGTTTTTACGCATTGAAACGCTGTAATCTCATAGCAAATGTTAGTTCCTTACGTAACCGCTAGAGGTACTGCCAGAAGAAGGCCATATCAGGCAACAAGTACATATATTATTTAAGTATACCCAATATGTGACAGAATTCCATCAAAGGAATGCACAGATAGAATTTAATAACAAACTTAACTAACAAAACGTCTTCCAACTAACATATTCCGCCAAAGATACAAAGTTTAGTAGAGATTACAACGCAACCAATTTCCGTAGTACATATCCATACTTAGAGACTCTTATACGAACCTATGTGTACTGTGACAGTAAAATGTTATGACGAGATATGAGACGAACTTCCACTTACTGCAGCGTTTACATCTCATAAAAACTCGCTACAGAAATTTCAACCCTAATAAATTAAACATAAGGTTACATGAAAACTTTTAGTATGCATTGATAATTTGGTTACACAGGCAAATGTTACATGGAAAGGGGCTAAACTTTTTACAACTTCAATACTGTACGAAAGCCGATAAGATCCTATAAAACGCGTATTGAGAATATACTCCTAAAAATGTTTGCAGATTGTCTAAATTTCAATATACAGGGTATCAAAGATTTCGTCTACATTTTCCTAGATTAAATTATGAAAATTTAGTTCTTACTTTCGAAAGTTGAATAAAAAGACGAGGTGAACTTAAATCTTTCTTGTGAGAAATTGAGCCACTTTGTAAAAGTGGAAATGAAAACAGTTTATAATGTTATACAGGAGAAGTTTGTAAACTACACGAAGAACCGAGTGATATCAACGAACCCGTATCGACTACAAATGATAGACAAACTTGGAAGTTTATTTTTAAAGGCGATTAATTAACGAGAGAATATCCTCTATTCTATATCCTCATCATCAACCCATTTACTGTCCTACTGCTGCGCACGGCTCTTCTCTTAGATTAAGAGGGGTTAGGCTACTACTGGGAGATTGCTGATAACGAGAAAATCTTTCAGGTATCATTACTTATAAAAAAGCTTCTTAAACTTAACAGCCTAAATTGTGGATGTAATTTCAGCTGCGCGGTACCCAAGATAGAAGATATAAGCTTGGCCTAGTTTAGGGCCTAGGTTTTACATTATATTTTTTGTTTGATGACCTCTACCATTATTTTAGTGGCAATATAACATTAGCCTGTAGCTCACCTTGGTACATACCAACTTAATCCACTTGAAATCACTCACACAATAAACTAAGATAAATTCTACAAAGCACTACCTGGAACCACATAAACAACAACATAATAATATATAAAATTATATACACAATGTAATACCTTTCGTTGCCCTGTAGTCACGTTCAATTTGCACTATCCTCTACACTTAAACCTACTTAATTCGTACTAAAGAGGCTTCTGAAATTCCCTTGTTCATTTCTACGACGATTGTTGGTCATGCGCACTTTTGAACATGGATTTAATATGAGGAAGTACTGGATATGATACTAATGGAGTGTTAAAACAAATATACAAGTAAGTGCTACCACAATCTTTAATGTTTCATTTCATTCAACAGTGTTTCATTAACAATATATCAATTCAGCAACCCATTCTATAAAATTGTCTAGAAGAGTGCAGACAATTATGTATGTATGTATGTATCTTTATTAAAACTTTCAAAATTACATAGTTATGCAAGGCCCCACAAAACCGTCTTCACGGTTCCATTGTTAACAAAGTATAAGAAAAAGTTATTTTGTCACATCTAGTATATTTAACATCGGCATACTAATATGTTACCGCATACTTAAACTCATTGTGCGGTGGAGAGGACTCACGTAATGGCTCAGGAGGCCAGCCTGCCCATGAATTACAAATAGCTGCTGTAATTATACTGTACTTCAACGTTTCAGGTGGATTTATGCTTTTAATTTTAACACCTAAATAGCCCCTGACGTTGCCTTCGGATTATGCGGATAGTCAGACCCTGTTTTGGACTTAGCTTAGTTTTCACTTAAAGTGTCACGATGCGCACTCAGTTCTGTTTGATTGCCTTTGTAATTTTTGCAGTGTTGATGTATAAAACACAACCACCACGCTGGGCAAACAACCCGCATTAGGCCAGCGTGGTGGACTATGGCCTAATCCCTCTCATACCGAGAGTAGACCCGTGCCCAGCAGTGGGACAATTATGGGCTGATGATAATGAGGTATATAAAAATATATAATAGCGTTTACTACGAGTGAGGAACTATAGCTTCGCAGTCGCGCTTATGATAAGTTACAAAGTAGTTATAATCCAGTAAACGAAATCCTACAAAAAGTCTTTTTTTACTTAACAATAAATTCAATAAACATTCATCACTCTTGAAGCCGAATTAATTTGCCTTCGCCAACAATGCATTAGTCAACTTTTACGTTTGATTATCCCCACAATTTAGCACTTTAGTAAATGGATTAAAACAACTTGTTAAAAGAAATTAGGTCACCTCGTTGCGCCGGCTCTCAAAGAAATTCGTTTTTGTTTATGCTTCCGTCCGAACCGTTGTTTACTTGTGATAGCCTTCATATTTATTCATGAATCCACGGTTTTTGCTGGGTCGGGGACTAATCAAATCCGAATTAAACTTTAGTTACATTGATTTGACTTTTTGTTCCCAGAAAGACAACTTTTTTCCTGTTTTTATATTCGCAGAAAATTATGAATAAATATTTTTTATTTTTATTTATTTAT
Source organism: Acronicta psi (assembly GCA_946251955.1). Lineage (NCBI taxonomy): Eukaryota > Metazoa > Arthropoda > Insecta > Lepidoptera > Noctuidae > Acronicta > Acronicta psi. Next base: position 7,084,484 of record OX276476.1, read on the forward strand.
TCAAGGCACATCAACAATATAAACACAAACATTGATATTTTAAAGACAAAGATATAGACTAGTGTTTACATCAATTACAGACATGCACAACATTGGCATAGTATTAAAGTAGAAGATACAGGTATTCACAGTTATAAAGACACACAGAAGAATATAAGATTAAACAGTAAAATAAAGCGCACAATAATAGACAAAATTGTTAGTCATATTTTATTTTATAACTTATTTTTTTATAATCTTTGACCTAAGTAGCGTGGGGTGGTCGTGAAAGATATCCAATCCATACAAAGCACACCAACTATTATATGTAGACATCAATCTGACTATCGGGGTATTCAAGCCTAGATTCGTTCTGTATCGGGGAATATTAAAAAAGGATTTACATATTCTGCGAGAGTTTATCTTAGGAACATTTATTTCAATACGCTCAAGAAGACCCTGAGTCATAGAAGATCCGGTAACAATGTTCTGTAAACAGATCAAGTCGAACATACGACGGCGAAGATGCAAGCTGCACATTCGGAAGAACATAATGATCAGTTTAGGTACATAATGATCAGTTTCTTCAATTATAACTACTATACTATATACTAAGCAAAATAAAATAAAATAAATTATGCAAGAATCGTATGAAGTATCCTAATAGTTTCTGCCTGCCCTTAACGGAAAGATGCGTCTATGTTTGCATCAGCTTACCATTAATAATATATAATATATTATGTTATGAAGGAATACGCGTTATATTGCTTCCCTAAGTTAGATATGAATACTTCAAATTTATTTTGACTAGGGTAGAGCTGTAAATTTCTGCTAGCATTAAAATTCTGCCGCTTCCTTAGTTCCGGTTTATATTACAACAAACACAGGAGACTTCCTAACTTAGTCCCGGGAGAATAAGCGTAATGCAATGGACATGTAGGGCACATCCTAATTAAGTGGACGTGACCTACTAAGTACTGCAGGTGTCAGGCAGAAGGTACAACTTACTAATTAAGTTACTTATAGGGCCTCTACCATTTCTTATAGTGCAAAATGAAATAAACAATTAATAAGTCTCGGAAGAGTTATAAATATACACTATCATAAGATTTTGAAAATAAAATATTATTTTATTCCATAAAAACTATTCTCCTTTGGTACATATCATGTTCGCGATATTTGGTAGATCTAAATCTATGGTCTACCCATTTGATGATGGATGGTCTAGAGTACTGACTCTAGACTATCCATCATCAAATGGGTAGAGGTGGCCTGCGGTGCTCACCAAAAGATGGAGCAATGGACTGATTGCTCCATCTTTTGGTGAGCACCGCAGGCCACCCTTGCTGGCGTGAAACTTTTTAGCCGACAGATTTCCAACCCCGAAAATATAGGTTGTAAGCCATTAAAAGATATAATTTGAACGCATTTGTCGTGAGTATTGTAAATCTTTGCCTTTGTTCAGCAGTGGACCTCTTTTGGCTGACATGATGATGATGGTGATGATGATTGTAAATGTCCGCATAATCTCCTACTTCAAAATGCAAAAGCATCCAAGTAACAAATGAAGTACAAAGTCGTAATCAAATGTAGAAAGTGAGAAACCGATGTAATTTCATGCATCGTTTCAGCGCTAGTATCGACTGAAATATTTCACCAAAGACCAGTTTAGATGGTGCGCTGTAAAACTGCCATGAAACTGACTGTAATGTAAATATATTTTATGTCTTCTTGGATATGTTGTAACAAAGTATTGACAATAATACCATGATACATTGTAGTGTGAAGCATAAAAAATAGGATTAATATTTATAATCCTATTTTCTCCTAATATTTTGCCTCCTTGTATATCTGCAAGTTTTTAATTGTAAGTGGTTTCTGCCTTTCTGTTTAAAGTAAATAAATAGTGAGATGGTACTTAAAACTTTGGCCACACTACATTCCTATTTCAGATATCTATTCCAATTACAGTTCGATTTTTTTTCGCTTATCCTTTCAAGTGTTCAAGCATTATCACTCTTCACGATCTATACTTTTTTCAAGTGTGTTGGGGCCCTTCGTGTCGTGTTTTTTGTACAGAGGAACTACAATCAGAACCTAATGTCTAACTATAAATATCAATTTGATTAGTATGTTTACTTCTTAGGACCCTATTTAAGACCCTAATTGGTTTTGTCAACCTGCCAAGAAAAATAGAAATGTCAAGCTGGTTAAAATAACCTAATATATTATCATAGGCAAATGGCAAATATTGTCAGTCTCTATTATTTTATGTAAGAAATCTACGTAAAGCAAGGCAAAAACAACAATCTTTTGTTAATCTATGCAGCTTTATCAACAGCCAAAATTACGAAAGAACTGCAAAAAAACAACTCAATAAGTACAAACTTCCGTTCACCGCAAATGCCGCCCAAATCACGCTCAATCTTCAAAATTTAGTCCGATAGATTGACACGTCTCTTTCTCGGTATAATGAGGGCGTGCGGCCCTCTTACACACAATGAGGCTTATTTATGTAACAACAAAGGACGGCGTCACGTGCTGCCCTCCGGCAACCAACCGCCAACGCCGTCGAGAGCTTCGCTAGACGTCCGTAATCGTATCTGCCGATAAATCTTTAATAATGAACTTTAAGGATTTCATTGCAGGATACTTACTCGTATTACATTTTTGAACTGCAGCTACAAGACGATTTTCTAAAAGTTTATGCTTATTTCAATAAAGCTCCGGCTCAGTGGCGCCTTACTTATGATTTCGATCGAATTTATAGTTGACTATCTGGTCATTTACGCCTCAAAAGATGGCCTTTCTTAGGATGCAATCTTGCCAAGTTTTATCGAAGTTTGTTCAGCGGTTTTGACGGTAAAATATAACATAATTATAATAAGAGTAAATTAAGGATCGTTTAGACAGACTTCCCACAAAATTTCTATTGGAACTATATCATACTGCGTAATAGGCCAAAATTATAAAAGTAGGTAATGTATGTTATCGATTATGGTCATTGTTCCCATTTGGAAAAACATGATAAGAATAATCTGAAAAATTAATCAATTACGTATTGACATGGTGTCTGTTCCTAGATTCCGAATGTTAATTTCATTATATTACTTTGGTGTTTACTTTGTATTGTGCGCAAAGATTTATTACGTCAGGCGTCATGACTTTTGACCTTATGAGTAGGTTTTTTTTGTGAGGCCGATGTTCTCGTTCAAGGCACTGCGCTCAGTGTCGGCCAAAAGGTCACACTTTGAAAATTATAGATGTGCTCACAACCAAAACGTAATGAACTTACGACCAACAAAATCAGGTAAAAAGGTAAAAAATAGCTAGGATTCCACTGCTAGAGTTGGTATAGGGTTGTACCATCGTGTTGTCTATTATTTTGCCACCAAGTAACTAAACGTGGTAACATTATCTATTGTGTTACGGTTTGAAGAGAACGTAACGAGTGAAATTATTAGACTTATCAAGAGGTATCAAGATGATAACTGATTTAGCTGGCGTCTATAAGCTGTGGTTTCTACACGATCATGTGGTTCATTTGTCATCTTGTTACAAAATAATAATATTACAACAAAGCATGTAAATATAGAGTGATAGACTTTTCTACACCCAAACCCTAATTAAGCTACTACTATTAATTAATAACGCATAAAAGGCCACATCTAACAAAACAACAACATACAGGACAATGAGAATAAACTCAACAGTGTCATGTTATCAAACGTTAGTGCTTTCATAGTTGTGACACAAATTTATGCTTTCATCTCCCTCTAATGATACAAAGAAGATAATTTCCTCTAATACAAACTAATCTCACAAAGGTTTAGGTTTAGGGTCGCGACCGACATCATGCGGGCGTTGGTCTCCACTCTGTTTTAACCAAACGGGTTAATTATTTACAAAGCCTTTTAGTGTCGAAAAGGGAAGGTGTACTAACTCGCATGACTCATTTATGTTTAAGTAGGCCGCATTTGGTTGTTTCTAAAACGTAATTAGTTAGGTACGTAAATATTTAGGAATTAGTTATTATGGTTTTAATCAATAATTCCTGCTGTAGTATTCTTGAAAAACTGTTCCCCATTCAAGTACTTATCAAAAAAAAATGTTACCTACTATTATTATTATTATTATTAGCACCATCTGTGATAAATATATTGAATGAATTCACTTACATGATAACTATAAAACATAGCCCTACATAGTTTTCAGCGAGCTACCTGATTTCATTACATTTCGGCAGATGGCGCTGTTCGTATCACAAGAAAATAAACTAGAGGGCGCTGTTTAAAATACCATAGTGTTATCAGCCAAGCTAGATGGCGCTGTATACCTAACCTAAAATTTTGGCGTTTGGACAGCTTACTTATGTAATATTGCCTACCAAGTTGTGATCAAAATGAAGGTGCGCTTCTTAGTGATAATAACAAAAATTTCTTATTCTTTTAAAAGTATTTGGCTTCTTCTAAAGAGAGAGTTTTTTTTTAGTTCGCTTTCATTCATTAGACCAAGTAGGTAATACCTGCTGACTTTTTATGGGTAGCAGGTAGGAACATAACCTCAATTCACTTCAAAGCGTGTAGTGAAATTATAAACAAATCAATGTTTTTATTTTGTTTGGTTGTTGTAAATCCAGTAAATGGGGTTAAGATAATAAGGAAACAAAAGTTCAGTATAATGATGGAATTTATTTTCCAATATTTCAACGAAAGATTACATTTTTTTCAAAACAAAAAACTTCTCACGATGTTAAAATTACAGTTATAACATGGTTTCTTCTACAGCAACAGTTAATTTAATGAAAGAAAAAATATATTCATGGCTCAATTCTACCTATTACTATCAGCTTACTTCATCAAAATATCAGGCTCAATATGAGCTATCAAAATTCTCGACCGTCGGCCCTTGCTAGACTTTATAATTGACAAGGTATTAAGGCAATCAAGTTAAAACTACATCTTTCTGACAATAATTTCTTTATTCCTTCATTTTAATTATATCACAGTAAGGACCGGGCGAAAATCTGAATAATTATACTACAAAAGCAATTCGAGCAACTCAACATTCAACAACTAGGTCATTTGATATTCCATCGTGATATTGTTTGATATTTGATACTTATAGTCAATAATATCAGAAAATATTGTGTATTATTCCAAAATTTTCAATGTCACGTTACACTTAAAATTGTACCATTATTCAGTCTCACTCGCAACACAAAATGAATGATCTAAAAATACTGCATCAAACAATAAGATGTTTCAAACCTCAGCGTTCACACAATATACATACAGTATGTATAAGTTCATAAACTATTTTGATCGGAGTTCACTTACGAATACGATCGTGTCTACAATAAGTTAATGAACTACGAAATGCCCTAATTAGTCAAAAATTACATTTAACAAGGCATCATAATTGTTTATTCATAATTATTGGATTTTCGTCACTAGTATGCGCGACCGCATCTTCCTAATTCACATTCATAGCTTTAAATTAATTAAACTAAATTCATTTGACTATCACTCTCATTCGATCTGCAACGGAACAACTGACACTCACAAGTCACAAACATCAAATTCTAATACTTAATAATACAATTTGTAGGCTTTAAATCACAATGAAGTGGTGAATGAAAGAAACATATTATTTTAGTAACATTGGTCATTAGAATTAATTGGTCGAAAGGGATATGTTCAGAGATAGTGGCTGTCGAGCCGTGCAGGTTTACAATTTTGATATTCGAGTAATGACATAAGTTTTACAACCGTGGAGTTCAGGTTGATGTCATCGCTTTTAGATCAACGCAGCGAAGTATCCTGCTTCAGCTATAATTACTATAACGCGTATTTAGTACACGTATATTTGTTTGAGCTGTGGCTTGAGCTCAGGCGGGATCGTGTAAACTTCCTGTTCAGGCTTCTTTTTCACTAGTCGCTTCCAACGACCACCGATGTTCTTGCGAAGACTGCGGAAACTCGCACGCTCGTTGCCGTGCGGCTGCATTAAGTTGTCCTATAAACAATAGAAAATAACAATCAGTCTCGTTTTGCCGTATGTCAAGACATGGTCGGAAGTTTATAAAGGTTTTTGACCCTAAAATCGTCGCCAGACTTTGGTTCCGTTACCGACCCCAATGAATTCACCGCATTTATTTCGTCCCGCATGCAAAAACACTTTAAAGGTTATACAAACCATTCTGAGGATATTTTTAAACTGTTGCCAAGCAGAAACATAAAAGAAGCTGTGCTATTATGTTTCAAAGGAAAAGTTTTTTGTCTGCATAAAGGTAAAGGTTTTTTTGCTTCGTATTTGGATGCAGAAGCCTGTATTAAGTGTAATCAGAAATAAGCTCTGCTTAGTTACTAGGAAACTAATATTGCAAAGTAGAAATAATGTTGAGGCCAAACAAGAATGAGGCAAGCCTTGAATACACTATTCAAAGACACATTAGCATTATCTACTTCCTGATGTGCCGTCTTGATATGTGGTCATGCAGCCGTTGTACAAACATAGTGTACGTTTCGATATAACAAATCAATGGGCCGTTTCGCAGGTAAGCTTCGCCTCGGGAAGGAGTTATCAGAGCATGATATTGGGGTCAGTGTTTTAACAAGTTACAATTTTATTCAGACGTTTGCATTAGTCTCTTTTGTTTGTCAGACAGCAAGAAAGAAGGTCGGAGTGTTACGACATGCTTGCCTTGTACAGCTTTCTATTCAACAAGCGTGTCCCGACATTTAAATTTATTTCGCACTTAGATATCGTGTCTACGTGTTCCAGCAACTCTCTCTCAGTGGCGGGGAGGGTCGAACCAGTCACGATTTCTTTCGTATTACTTATAATGTAACGTTTCTTTCCCAACGCACAACTTTCAATATTGTTTGTTTGTATCGCGGCGACCGAGAGATTTGCGAGTAAATTGGAATGCGTTGCAGCTGGACATTGGTGCTCGTTAAAACAGTATTGAGGTCAAGTATAACGGCTGGAACTGGTTTCGATTCTTAAAATGTTTAGTTGGCATTCATATTTGGATTGTTATTGTTTGTAATGAAGTTGTGTACACACCTGATCGTGAGGATAGACGTAAGGCGGGGGCAGCGGCGGCGGGAACTGCCACAGCGGCTGCTGACGGAAGGCGAGAGGCTCCGGCTGAGATGCAGGCGCAGCCTGAAGTACTTCAGCTGGGTGCACCGAAGCAGAGTGCTCCTCCCGCTTGCGCAGCTTGCTGTGGACGATGCGAATCGCCATCATAGTACCGTTATTTCCAACCATTGTTGCAAACGGTCCTTCGACGCAAGAATAACTGATCACACTGGGTTGGATCACAGGTAACAAGTTCCAGTCGGGCAGTCACAACATTTCAATTTCACAGTTTTCACTCAATTCACAGCCGTATCGCGGTCTAATTTACGCGTGTAACTAAAAACTAATTAAATAAATTATCACAATTATTTTTGTTGTAGGGCTTATTGCACATATCACTGTTCGTAGGAACGCGCGGCAGACCGCGTTACGCGAGCTACAGCTGCGCGATTGGTGACTAGAATTAAATCGTGAAGAGTGGCCGGCAGGTGCCTAGCAAAGCGCTCGCTCGTGCCAAACGACCTCTACGGAGTACTCCATGCGTCTGAGTTGAAGTGGAGGGGCGCGACTGGGTTTTATAGATGCGCATATGACGCGGCGCCAGCGCGGGTAGAGGGGGACCGTGGGGGACGGTTGACGATATGACCGTTTTCCGCGAAAAACTACGAATGGTGGCGTGGCGGCGGCGGCGCCCGAATTGTATCGTAGTGATTATGACGCACCAGTAGGCCCGACCGTTGGTTTGTCCCGGTTAATCGACACATAATTAATTCGTCTACTTCGAAATTTGATGGTAAAACCATTATACAATCCGCGTTGGCTGTGAGTGAAAAACTGGTTAACAGAATTTATTCCACGGCGTTAAGTTATTCTTGCGTCTTTCTGGACCTGTTTTAAACACAAAAATAAATATACATATTATTTTAAATGACGAAGATAATTATGTCGTAGCGATGTCAAAATGTTTAAAGTTAAAATACTTGTAGACCTCACAATGTAAAATAAGAGTAGGTAAGTAATAAGCAATATATAGTAGGTAGGTACTGTTACTAGTTTCTCCTAGTTACTGATAATACAAGAAGGTAAGTAAACACTGTACACGCCCCCATTAAAACTGCTTTAGATATAAAAGTAATAATCAAAATAATAATCAAACGTGTTCGTATTGATCCCAGAGATAATAATAAATCAGAGGGTTCTGCATTTCACCATTAAACGAGTTCAAAGTCCACAATATAAATATGCATAGTACTGTGTATAGCTGATACTTTACGCACAGCTGGGTTTATGGATAAAGTAGATGGTAGACGCACTGAACGCTGACGTTGCATCTCTTTCCGACCAACACTTGCATTCACAAGAGGGTAAGGGAGGCTCATATTAAGAGCTTTCGACTCCAAAACTCAAAGTAGGGCTGCAGGGCAAGGGAGAGCGTAAAGGTGCAATGCCCTTAGCAACGACTAACTTAAGCAAAGCTCCGGGCCTTTGACTCGAATAGTGCCTGGCGGGATAAAAAACACAGGTAGTGAGCCATTATGAGTCGTTACCTTTGAGATACGTCTAGAGGATATTGTTATAAAACAGAAAAAAGTCTATTAGTTTCTTTAAAGAACAAAAGAAGACGATTATTTTGCGATATAATCATTTCAATAGACGACGAGACAGATTGTATTACAAATTCAAATGCATCTGTTACTAGCCACCCACACAAAATTTTATGGCAAATGTTTACCTGACAGGAAAATTTAATAGTATCGATTAGGTAGACTGTCGTGCAAAAGTACGATTCAAACTGGAAACTAAATTTATATCTCAAATAAAAAGAAATACTGAAACTATGTAATGGTTATTTGCATTTTTGAATATTATTCATCCATGTAAACCAGAACTTGTATTTATTCCTAAGACTATAAAATATATACATCATTAATCAGTTGGAACTTAATCACTTGCATGAATGAACCAAAGGTTTCTGGTTATTGCACTGACAAAGACTTCCACTGTGTATAACTTAGAGATTTATTTGCTCGTGCGTACGGTGCATGATTGTTTGACATTGAAACGTAAATAATTACATTATGGGATGGTAACAAGCTATCTGTTTCAGTTACTAGATATGCCATGTCATTTGTTTTTTTATTAATTGTTAACATTGAGTACTTGCTTAAGTGTTCCTTACTGCTTGTAAAATACGGCGTATATCGCAATGAGATTAGCTTCATAAAAATTTTAAGTTGTTATCGAATTCTATCAAGACCGATGTATAAATTAAAGTATTTGTGCACAGTATTTCATCAGAAAACTGACAAAATATATTAATTAATCGGTCAAAACTTGAATTCCACTAAACCGGTATATTCCAGTTAGTACTAAGAGGTTCTTTTATGATCTCTTACGTAGGTATTATCAAAATCATATCAACCACGATGTACATAAGTGAGCCTAACTATGAAATCGTAGTAACCTATTACCTACTTAGTAACCAAATCTTTTTCTGACCTCTTATTGCGTCAATCAGAGGCTATCTGTTATCATTATTTAATTTGAGGGTAAATAATATTACCAACAAGCGTCAGAGCTTGGTGATTATAAAAAATATTATGTTTTCCTCAAGTTTGTGTTTTGATAAAGAATTTCGAAAAATAAGATACCTACGTTGTTTATTTTTTTGGCATAGATGAATGTCATACTTTTCAATATTTATCTACCCAATTACTAGGTCCCATGTATGATATTTAAACAAAAAAGCCATTCAATAATTCATCGATAAAATGGTTATTAAGAACGTTCGATTGTTAGCATTGACGTCAGACTGTATGATGGGAGTCAACAGGGGTAAATTTTTAATATGCCCGACCTTACAAACAACGCAATAATCTGTCGACATGTTGGAATATGGTCCTCATTGAAATCGAAAGCTGTATTAAAATGTCATTGTCTTAAAATTTATTTGAGGTCGTTACAAATTGCATCATCTCGATTGTCACTAATCGATCGTATTCAACTTTCAAAACTTTCTTTATTTTTCGGTGATTATTTCAATAATGTCATGTTTTGAATAGCGTTTAATTTCACCTTGGTGTAGGTTGATCTTGGATACATTCCTTGGCATGGTTTTGTTTACGGCGTTCATGTCCGTGTTTACGGATTGGTCGACACATAGGTTATTGAGATGTTTGAAGAAAGTCGTAACACCTGCATACTCACACCTGCCCAGTCTGTGTAGGTAAACGTGTTACCGATATAGATAGAAGGTTATCATGCTCAACCTCCGCTCTGTATAACCTTTTTTGTTACAGCGTGGCATGTATACTAATTAGTTTTCTACGTTCAATATGTGTTCCGTTTTTATCTACTTGACATTCGGTTCCGCGTGTCCTGCTAACTACTTCCCCACCTGACGTTGCAAATCTATATGGCACAAAATTGAGACCACTATTTTACATCATTTTATCTGAACGCAATTATTCCACATGCATATTAATGAGTATTTTCGTTCTTTGCAACATTGTCCAACAGAAGCCATTGTACGAGTGGCCACGACCTTGTACGTTTCTTTCGGTCATCATACTATTCCTACCGTAGATAGTTACAGAGACGGTAGGTATAACTACACTATCGGGTTTTTGTCCGTCACCGATTACAATATTCTGACTCATTCAATAGAATTGTCCGTTTTTAAATAGAACGGTGTACGTTGAATAAAATAGCCAATCACTGAACACGGAAACTTCAGTCCGGCACAAAATTAAAATGTCCAGTTATTTTAGTACCAGTAACTTAAAAAATATACATGTGGTTAAATATATATACAGATAAGTAAATATAAGTTGGATATGACCAAAAGCAAGGATTTCACCTTGACAACATCGAAGGCAACCTTCGAGCATGTCGCAGTGATAGCAATAACGTATTTTGATTGAGAAAGCACAAAATGATAACCTGATACTTCTGTAATAACATCTATATTGTTGAGTTGTGATAAGGAATCAACCGGTTCTCTGGTGGCTCTGTAATGGTGAGTGAGGTAACCATTGGAATAGGTCAATTATGAGCTTTTACCAGTTGTTAGTACACAGGAGATAGGTCGAGGTAATCAGTTAGCGTCGTACCATAATGCAGAACGATGAGAATTTACCCGCGCTCGAAGGGATTGTTCCTATCCCTTCCGCATAGGCAGACGATGGTCTTGTCAACAGATAACACGATCAAGGAGTTGTGTTCTAGCACCACGCCGACTTCACAGTTTTCCTCTTTGCACTTCATCGCCTCGACGGCGATAGGAGAGAAGAGCATCGAAACGCGTGCACAGACACTTTACAGACACAGGTTTTGGAGACTTGTGAGTGAGGACAGTTAACGCAAACCGCCAACGTAAGACGCGCGAACGGGCGTTTTGGCGCACACTGGCAGCCAGCCGCCAGTGCGAGTTTTCAATACACACAGCCGTACCGACGGTGAGTATTTGACTGCCTGAGCGGCGTTCGTGGCGCCGGCCACCACGCCTCGCGCAGCGGTGGGTGGCGACTGAACACGCACCTCTCCCGTTACCTTATTGCCATGTTATGGGGACCGACCCCGCACTGCAAAGCCCTTCGTAATCGTCTGTAGCGTTACTGTAATTTGCATTCATTTCCACCTATTTCCATGTTCAGGAAACTCCACGTTTGCAATGTGAACGACGGTTGAGTCCCAGACGAGAGCGATCCATCATAACGTCATTTGAATACACCAATAACATTGGACACACACTTGAACACAACATTGGCAAGAGTATAAAAGTAGGTATTTGATAAGTATAACAAATTAACACATTGTTGTCTTCAGTCGAACGCGTTTTTCAAATTCAAATGATCTCTTCGAAGACGGCTTTGTTATATGCTCGTCGTGGCTTAACTGAAAACAGTTGGACGTCAACGGATGTCGTTCCTCGTGTGCCGCATTCATACATAACAAATAGCGTGGCCTGTAGGAGACAAGACAATCGACCAAGAATTGTATATGTAACATGACAGAATATTTTAGATTGCTTTTGCATTGTAATCGATTGGTATTATTCTTTATAATAGTTACGTGCTATCAATAAATCCGTTTTAATATCATTACAAACGGTTGATACTTGTCAGTTATTAGCAACTTAAAGGTTTGTCCTTACTAAGAAATTGACTGAAGAACAATAAACGGTCTTAAAAATCTTTCATTCTGAAGAAAACACAAACTGGATTACCAAAATTTTCAAACAATTCGATCGAGATGAAATGAAAGGAATATAACAAAATCGTTGATGCATTAGAGAGCGTTCGATCAAACATTGACGTCAGAACTTACACACAGCTTTCTGTTATGCAAAGCAACCAGATAATGTTATTGCTACACTAATAGTATTGTTGTAGATTAGATAACCCATTACTTTTAACATAATCTAAAACTAATGTAATACAACAGCATGTTAATGCTGTTGTTTAGATGACCCACTTATTTGTTGACAAAACAAAGAATTAGATATAACCCACTCAGTTTTATGCAAAAGAAGTCTGTGATTCTGACTTGACTTGTTTAATAATAAATCGCACTACAAAAACGTTTGTAAAATCAATACCTAATCAAAACATTGATAACGCCGCAAAAACCGGGTCATATAGGTATATACGCAGAGCCACAGTACGCCATAAAAGTTGGTAGGGCAGTACGTATGTTTCAAATGCTAATCATCAATCCGTGCATTCATGTTCACGTCGTGGGAACGCCATGCCCTGTCAAGTTAGCCATGGTAGATGGCCACAATAGTTGACCTCGTTCAGACTGGCGTAGCTAACATCAGGATTGTATTCAATGGTACTGTATTGCAAACCGACAAGAATGCTAAATACAAATTCAATGTTATATAAAACTAGTCACCACACCACCCACTTAGTTTTTAGTCATTTTTAGAAGACAATACGAGTCATGGGTGAAAGATAAACTTTCTACAAAACCAGAAGAATGAATTTCGAGATCATCTAGTGGGCTCATCGTGTATTTGGTTTATTATTTCTATCGTGTAAAATTGGTTCCAGTAAGAATTTGAATAAGTTGCCATGCCATCGAAAAATGTAAGACCAAGTATTCTTAAATTGAAACATAACATATATATCACGTACTAAGTACCCATGAAATTCCAGCAAATTGGAGGTTAAATAGGTTGGTCTTCGGTGCACTCTTCACCAAAACAATTATCACGGATTTATAGAGCTATGATCTTTAAGCTATTTTAATATCGTAAGCAAAACTTTTTAGAGATTGTTGGCAATTTGTAAAAAAGATGGGCTCGAAACGATTCGCGGATATAAAATTTGTAAATATACGACTGACATTACCTGTATGTACCGTTCCGAGCGATGAGACAAGCTGTTACTTTGAACCGCAATGGCGATTTGATCGCCGTGAATTGTGAATTTTAAAACAGCACAGTTAACAAAAATAAACAGATATTATTGTAATGTCCAGACTGACTGGTGAAAATTGGCAAGCGTCCAGTCTAAGCGTTGGTACCAAACCTTGGGGTTCTTTATGCGTTAAATTGCAAATTTTCTAATAATATCCAGCATTATGTATGCGTGTTATACAAACATAATCATAATTCTACTAGTTGAGTAACACCTTGAAATATTTTTGCTAAGCTTTTTATATAATTTTATGTCTAATAAAACAACTTATAATATTTCTACTGAAATTCTTTCAAATAATAATTACACTATCATAACATTTCAGTCTGATATTAAATTACTTCACACTTTAGCAGATTTTTTTAATCGTACCACATTACGATATCAAATATTTTGTTTTATGGATGTATCGTTTAAAAAGAAATCGTGTCACGCGTGTAGTAACAAAATCAAGAAATGGTCAATATTGAAGAACTTAATGGAAAAAGTGTAGCATGTTCCTCTTATGTGACAAGTTTCGAGTGAATGGAAAAGAGTATACTAATATTTATATCCAATATTACCTAAAATTATAATAAACTAGCTTCTGCTCGGGTTTCAGAATTGGCTCCAGGTTTATATTAAGTAATTCCCGTGATCAGGTTGAAAATATCAAACATGTTAAATCCAGGGTACAAGCTACCAGCCAGCCATTACCGTTGTACTTAACAAAAATCCTAACAAACTTTCTTATTCATACCTAATATTATTTGTAGGATATCAGGAATTTTAATGACAGACAACACTGTTATATGTTCGCCCGTCCCTATGTCAGTTTCAGCGAAAACAACAACGAACTAAATTGGTATAATCAAAAACATGTGCAAAACAATTTATGAAGCCTGCAATTACCCAGCTGTGGGATTAATTAATGCTGTAGTGATCCCCATGCGGAAATATCAATTAACAAAGGACGTGGCTTATTAAAAACTAGCATTTACTAGCGACATCTGGTGTTAACCAATTTTGCGACTGTCCTTGGTTTTAAATGTGAAGGGCTTCTTAGAGGTTAGGCTTAGGAATTACAAAATGTTGAAAGGTGTTGCTTATTTTGGGGTCAATCCAGGCTTTGTGAACCCTAGACATTGTGTACCGACTCGAAGACTGGACACTGAATCCTCCCTTACAAACTTGGCAAAAAAGAGAATAGAAATCGTCACCGTAGTTTTATTTACCACGCGGATAATCCTGACAGGAAAGGCGGCGGGGTACCTATGTCAGAATTGTGCTGTTTAAATCCCCTATGGGATAATTACCTCGGCCGGTAATTGGATTCGTTAACGATAATATTTATACTGCTACCCTTTGTTTCTATATAATCCTTTTATCTACTCCGACGTATTGTATCATCGACTATTCGTCAAAACACTCGCAATAAAGTCGCATGGTTTTGCCGAAAAAACTTTAGATACTTATCCCCATCATTAGCGAACCATAATCCCCATGCCAACAACACGAAGGTTATAAGTATAGTATTGATACTTTATTCCGATTTATTATCACGTCAAGGCTTTCAAGAGGCCGACACTGATCGATATTTTCATTGACATCTAGTATTGATCCTGGTTTGCCTATGGAGGAGACAATGACTAAAGATTAAAGTGGGTCTGGAAACAACCAGTGCTCCTACTTGTTTGATTTTAGTTTGCCCTATTATGTTAAGATTATTATGGCATACGTGAAAAACGTGACATTGACTTTGCACGCGTTTAGTAATGACAAGTCTAATGCATGATAATTATTTCCTTATTCAGAATGAGTTTGCGCACTTCACGAACAAGCTTAAATGATCTACTAAACTAGGTAGCATTGGAAGATTCTTGGAGTAAAATAATAGTTATGATTGAAGAGCTAAGGACGTTAATTGCTTTTTTGTATACTTATAAGTAGTTGCATTATACCTTAATAATAATATTAAATAAGTATAATTTGACTTCACATCTAAGTGTTACTTCTGTGAATGTAGAAAGAAAATTTTCCAATAAAAAGTAAACTCAAAGCCTTCAACGTGACAGCTGAAATGACGCTATATGACATCCGAGTGTTAAAAAGAGACGGCAAATGCTATACGGCCTATATCATTATTGCCGTCGTTGAGCGCCCTATGGGAAACATAACGGTCATTAAAACTGAATTCCATATTTAAAAATAACTCCTATTACTCAAGGTTCTTGCTCCAGCTAATGGTCGTGTACTCATTATGAGCAAGGGCAAGAACAGTACCTTCATAAATGATATAACGAGCTTCCGGTTTTACTATGAGTTTACTGCTACTTGTCTTTTAATCAAGTTACGGCTTTCTACTTCTAAAAATGTAGGAATTAAAGACAAACTGCAGGGACGACAAATTATATTTAAATAGGTACCTATTAACAATAGTGTATATGCACAAGTGTCTCAAAATTAATAAAAATATAGATACTGAATAAATATGTCGCGGTAAAATTGTTACACATAACTATTTTCAGTATCATGTAAGTATTTAATTGCACTTAGTTCCTCAATAACTAGCTGAGGTTTTCATAACAAAATTACCCATAACAAAAATATATTGTTAGTGTGTTCACGCAAGTGTTTTAAAATACTTACATACTCCTCAATAATTTCTTAAAAGAACATTTTAGGATATATAGGAAAATCATAGTTCTAGAATAGCAACACAGTAATAAGAATTTACACTACTAGAAATTATTTACTAGGCACACACAATACAAACACAAAACTACTTAAACTTAAATCAGTCAATTCCACAAAACTGCGAAAATACGTTTTATAATGTACGCACTTGCACTAAAGAATACACTCTCAAATAAAATGGACGATCTTGCAATGACATAAAATAAATCGGGTAGTAAATTAGTTGTTTTTATGACTACCCTCATGTTTTCTGATTATAATTTTAAGATTATACTTTCGACTACCTAACCTTAATGTAAGTAGATACAGAAGGATTTTAGATGATAAATTCATTATGAAATAACTTTATTTTGCTACATTACGTCCCTACCTATAAAAAAGTTATAAACATTTATTTGTAATCAAACGTATTTAATTAACACGTTATTAGAGATAACATTTCACCGAAGTCCAATCTATTCTAGTCAAGGTAAAATGATAAAATGTTGTTCTTCAATTGTTGTTCCCGGTTAAACAAAGACAAACAACAATCATGGGTAATTAAAACAATTGAGAGACCAATTACATGACTCATATTCAATGGCATAAACAAGAAATTATTGAAGAAAATGCAATTGTTTTTTGTACTGTCGAATGTACAACACTGAATAAGTAAATGTTATTCCATTGTGAACGCATAATATGAAAGCAATTTTATGTAATTTTAAATAAGGGAATATCCTTAAACCAAACTAGGGCAACTCATAAGTACCTATCTATACGTACTTACTATAGCAGCTAGAGTTGACACATAAATACTACATTTACTTTTAAAATTAGACCCGGATTTCATGCCAATTACAATAGACATTCAATGTATTGTATTACGAACAGAACAGTATAATTTATAATATCCACAAAGGTATTCATTCAACACTTTATAAGGATAATGTGACAAACTAGGCCTTTTAATAAACGTAAATTATTTGTGTCAATAAGAGGTAACTGACGTGGTCAGATAATTGTTACGTTCGAATGTTTACAGTTCAGGGGAATACTTTTGTGCAATAAAAGAGCGATGTCATCTCCCGGAGATCGGGTTCGCTCTGTGGCGTTCAGCCTGCAAGAAGCCTGCGTCCAAAAGTGGACCAATGGCGGCTGATGAATATGAGCCGGCCATCAAGGTTCACCACCACTACAGTGGCGGTCTCTTAAATGGCCGCTTGATATTGAATCATAATATTATGAATCGCGTACATTATGGTGCACACCGTGCTTTACATTGGTAGTAATGGGTTGACCTCGCATTGTATACCTAGTCCAGTTTAGTGGTCAGTTTGTACCTACTGGAAATATATGACATGACAAAGTAGTCATTCTACAGCATGAACTTAAATTGTGTAGCTTATGATTGTCAATTCTGTTCTACATTTTGGTTTAATCAAGCGTATGTAAGTAATATTGTAATTGCATGCTAGGAAATAAAGGCAAAATCATTTTTAATACCACTAAGGTGGCAAACAAGCATGGCCCGCCTGATGGTAAGCGGTTGCAATTGCCTATGGACGTTTGCAACACCAATCATGATTAAAGAAAAGAAGTGTATTAAGTTCTGTGTCATATATAAAAGACAATATTCTTGTCATGTATAAGTCCTAGTGGCCCTGCAGTTTTCCTCGAAATTTTGAAATGTACCTAATATTATAAAATACCTAGCTTACGCAAAACTCATATTTTTCCTTTAAGGATATAAACATTTGTTTACCTAAAGCATGTATTAGGTACCTATGTTTATGTGGCACGCGTTCTTTTTCTCTTATTATGGGAATCAACAATTGTTGATTCAACTAATACATAGATGTAAAAACTGCGGTACCAAGACTTATATTTACAATTTAAAAACAACGAAACCACAATAATTTTATGCGTTACATAGCAATAAAAATATTTCGTAGTAATTAAACAGTTATTTTGTTAGAATACTTAGTTATAAAAATAACTGACTTATCATTGCTTTAAAATTTAAGTTTAAAGCCAGTCTTCTTTGACCGGACATATAAATTTATCTAGAACTATTTTCGAGCAAAATGAGAGATTTATGAAAATTCAAAATATTATGATGATTCATACAGACAGCCGTGATAAAAGTAGACGCAAGTTGTATGAAACGAGGCACATTTCGCAAAATCCTTGAAGTAACCCGGTACAGATGTTCTGCCATTCTATTGCCTTGACGATATGATTAGTCTTGAATTGTGAACGCTACAAGCCGTTAGCATTATAATTTCATACGTCAATCACGTCATCAAAGTATGAAGTAATATTCAATAGAAACATTTCAATCATTACTTATGGTTAATGATTGTGATACAAATGTTAAGGTTATAAGGGTATTGTAAAAAAATTACATAACAATTGGTAATCTACACCCCTCAAGTCTCGAGGGGCTCGTGGCTAAGTTATAGCAATGCTGATCAACCGATCTGCAAGGTTAGCTACGCTTACCGAGGTCAGTCAGGGGATGGGTGACCATTCTTAACACATCGAGACCCCTCCGTGCCTCGGAGAGAGCGTAAAGCCGTCGGTCGCGGTTGTCATACGATACCTTTGACAATAGTTAGTGTTAGTCAGAAGCCCTAAAAGCCTGACAACCAGTCTATCCTTCAAATATCGGTATTGCCCAGAAATTGGTTTGCGGAGGTCTGATGGCAGTCGCTTCGTGTAAAATACTGATAGTCAGCCGCATCTTGTTAGACTGGAAGCCGACCCCAAAATGGTTGGGAAAAGGTTGGGAGAATGATGACCCTTCACGTCACTAAGCTGCTGCTGGCATGACGATTTTATTGTGTCTATTATTTTCTTGAAATGTCAGAAACGTATACATGTTGTAAAAATACAAGCATGAAATAGTATGTTTATTACCTAGAAATGTGCAATCAGAAAAATTATGCAAAAGCATAGCAACATGTTTTATATAATTTCAGCCTACCCCAATAGAAAAAATGTGTAGAGTACAATAACATAATCTTGCAGGATGTTATATTACGTACCAAGTCAATTCTCAAGAAGTTTGGATCAAGAATGTTAAAATTCACTAAAGTGAAAAGTGATGTTATGAGAACCGGATGCATTATTCATACTATTTATACGCAAAACTTACAAAATCTCAAAATTGTGTACGGTTAATCTTTGAGACGAATTGTGTAAGCATATAATTTGTATCAAGGAAATAAATTCCAAAATAATTATGACAGGTTTTCTAGAACATCCTATTCTACCTAAAATTGACTTTGCCGTACAAAGTCAGGGAACAGGCCTTATATTCAACCTGCATCGTCAAATTTTAGCCAATTTACATATAACCTGCATAAATCATACACCTTAACCACTCTGTCACTCTCAGTCACCACTCTCTCACTCTGTCTATTGGTGAGAATCGCATTAAAATCCGTTCAGTTGTTTTTTAGTGTATCGTGAACAGACAGGCAGTCAGATGCGGTGAGGGACTTTGTCTTATAGTAATATTTAGTGATAATGATACAGAAGTCTACACGTTTAACGTCAGAGAAAATGACACTAGTGACTGGGAATCTGAAGAATCACAAAACTCTGTCAATTTGCCAAATGTGGTCGTAGGTACGAATAATTTTCCTATATAAGTAGGTAGGTACATCTACTTATATAATATATTGCGTACTTCCTATAAACAATGACACGTGTCGAGATATTAGTCAATCAAGTCGTTTTATATGCAGACATTATAGTCGTTACATCACTTGATCAACTTAGCAAGTGCAGTTATAAAATACGCATACGCATAATCTGTGTCAACGTAGCGTGTTTAATCAATAACACTTACGAGACCATACAATTACAAACATTTTCTTATTTTATGTTCTCTCGACTACCACCAATAATGTAGTTATTGGTTGCCTAGTCATTTTAAAATAGTTTTTAAGTCCGTATTACCATAGACGTGTTCTAATGCAACTACGCTGTTTGCTGGTATGATTTTAAATCTCATATACCTGATAGCCTCACACACTCGAACCATTAGACCACAGACGCCGTCTGTGGTCTAGTGGTTCGAGTACCGGACTGCTGATCACGAGGACGTGGGTTCGATTCCCACAAGACAAACATTTTATGTGATGAACTTAGGTGTTTGTGTTTGTCTGGGTGTTCCTTATATATTATAAGTATATATTTACAAAAAACGGTATATAAGTCCATTGTCTAGTACCCATAGTACAAGCTTTGCTTAGTTTGGGACTAGATGGTGCTTTGTAAAAATGTCCCAAGATATTTATTTATTTTATTTATTTATAGGACTTGTGATTACTAGAAGTTTCATAGAGAAACTTATCCTAATCGGTGTAATTATTATCGGAATGTAATTATGATCCCATAGCATTGATTTAAATATTAAAGATAGAACCGTCCGAACATTTTGATAGAACATTCGTCATACACAGAAACACTAACGCCATCTTATTAGTATCGCATTGCATTTGTTTTTAGCCGATCGCGGACTAGTCGACTTCGATTTACAGAAAGCCATTTTAAGACCAAGTTCATTGTGGCGTGCGGTCCGGCCAGTTCTTACGATATTCAATGTCCTATATTACAAGCTCTGCTTTGTTTGGGACTAGATGATCCTGTGAAAAATGTCCTATAAAAAAAATCTTGACCTGAGAATCAGACTCCAATAACTTCATGCTTAGGAATCGTGACTCTTACACATTATTGTTAAAATCAATCAATGTAACATTTATTCTAAAGTTCTAAACTTTTAACAGTTTTCATTTACCAATAATTACGAGTAGATTGACCTTCCTCGCTTTACTGATTTTGTCACTATACCAGATCAAGTAAAAAGTCAGAGAATTAAAACAGGATATGCATGTGGGACACTTCCCTTCTGGCGAAAATAGCGGCCATATGACCATATAAATTATTTGTATCTTGATCGTGGTCACGCCTACCGAGAACTGTCTTACTTGTGTGTGTGAATATGTTTATGTGTGCTGTCTGTGAGTTCATTCCGTGACGTAGGTACAAAGTGTATTGCTGAGTTCTGAAACTTCGGTTAGTAAAATTTCAGCGGTGCCGTCGTTTGATAACAATGAGGAAATTAACCTGTCAAGTGACAATTAACAGGTAGATGGAAAAACTATAGTGTTTCGTCATGGAGACGAGCTATGTTTTGTCAATAAAATATAAATTAGGACTATTATAATGCAGGTCTGGTCAAACGAATGTGTTCCTTGTAATAGCTCAGGGTATGGGATTTGAGTCAGGTTTATTGGCGATAAGCTCGCCCATTACATAGGACTTATACATACTGACTGTGACTGTACCTAGAACACCTCTGCTGAATTAACTCTGGGGAAATACAGACTTAAGAAATGCTAAAATGTTATAGAAATCGTCATAATGATCATGTTTTAAGTTGTAGTTGTTTTCACAAACTTTTTTTTTATAAAAAAAGTATCTGGTTAGTAAGCCCGGTTTATTATTCGTTGCGGTTGAATAGTAAATTCCGGTTGTTTGCTGTTATTCTAACACGAATTCTTCGCCATTGTAGCAATAAAAGTTAAAGCCGGCTAAGGCATTGCCCGCTGTTCGAGAGGTCATGGGTTCAAATACAACCCCGTTAACTGTTGTCACTGTCCTAATGATTAGATACCTATTAGTTAGTTTGTCATCATTAGTCGATGTTAATGAACCGTTACCGTGTTATTGTGTAAAACATTAATAAATAATGTAGTATTTTTGACTATTTTTATTTACAGTTTCCTTTTCGAGACTATCAATCCTATTAGGTGATAGTCCTCTTTCAATTTTTTCAATTTAAAATAACAATGAAGTTAAAAATAACAATAGGAAGGTACACAGGAACAGTTTTGCATATTTCTGTTTATTAATAAATAATGTGATTCAGTCATTAACATTAAGTATCTATATTAATTGTATGACTGAATCTTTTGATAGAAATGTTATCAGGATTCATTTATCTTGTCAAATGTTTCCTCAATGTGCAATAGTTCAATAAAATCAAAAGATTATTGAACTGACGTCGGTCTTGATTAAAGATGCTCCCATATATCACTGGTACACATAATTTAACACAAACAGACATTGTTATACCACTTGACTTACCCACGCGTTTGTCTGTTGAGTTTTTAAATAAAATTACGAGACAAAACGTATTCTAGAACCATCTTTCTCAAATATCTCATAGAACGGTAAAGTATCAGCCAAGTTCAACAATCCTTTGAATAAATTGGATAATAAAGTCGTATTTTACGTATTTATAGAGGTGTAGATAGATTATTGAAGACATATTTTTGAATAATACGCAACATTTGGCTCCCATTTAGATTTTATAGTCAATATGTTTTGATTTACATCGCACATCACTCATCAGGCGCAGTTAGCAATGAAAATAAATATTTTTTCATACTTGAGCTTTAATTTAACGACTGCGAAATTATCGTAAATGCGAGTGCTATGAGAATACTCCTCTTTTTTTACGACTTTATACGAAGTTAAGATCCACGTTTTGATCTCTCTTTTTTGTGTTTCCGGAATTTCCGCATACGTTCAATGAAGCAAAATTGGGTGCAAGTATTTATTTTTAAAATAAAACCATCTTTAACTATATCAAACAAGTGGGTTCTAAACAAAAGGTTATATATAATGTTAACCTTAGTAGAAATCGCTAGAAATAAGTTTAAAATAACATTGACCTCTCTAAATTTAGGTCAGTTGTATTATTTTAATTTCAGAAGGTTGAACAATACGTATTTGTGCTATTAATACTTAATTGATTTTAAATTATGTTTCCAAGCGTGTTCATAAGTTTACATACTATATGAAAATATATTGTGGACTTCGATCGTTTATTTACTCAAAATTATAAAGGAGCATCGTTTGTAGTCATACTAAAAGCATTGGATTATTCTCGTGTCAGTTATTACTTCCAAACTCCATTTATATCCCATTAAATCCAGTGTGAAACCTAAACATTTTCAGGGGAACGTATACAAATGCAGCAAACATCTACTTACTTTATTGTGAGTGCTAGCAGCACTATAATGAGCCCAACGAGGGCCATCGCGATCACGACGCCACATATCATGTAATTCGCATCATTCGGGGCATCTGAAACAAAGAAAACGAAGCTTTAGTACACCTCACTTAAGCATCAAATTTAATTACTGTTATGCAAGTAATGGCCGAGTGAGCAATGCCTATAACGATTACGTGATAATAATATGCAAAAAGGCCTTTTTTGCACGTTATTGCTTAATGGTGATCTAACAGAGACCTCTCTCTCGAAGTTCTGACGTCATAATATTTATAGCACAGAAAAAAAAGTTCAACACTTTAAACTATTAGATTAGGTTAAAATAATGACGCAAAGGACCATGAAAAAAGGGAAATTCCTAATTGGATGATAGATAAATCCCAACGATATTTAGCTTGGCCATAGTTATATCTTCAGTTTCCAAGGATGTCAAGATATCGTCAAACAAGCAATGACGTTTATTATTATCCAATTAATATTAGATACACGTATGACATTTTGTATTATATTTTTAGACCTAACCTTGATAGACTCCGAGTCTACGTAGATACAACTGCATAAATACTTATGTTTTACAATGATTGAACGTTGGCCTCTACCAATAAAGTAAACAGTATCTGTAGAAAAGCTGCAATATTGCAGCTTTATACTGCTTGTATAGATGCAAGAATAGATAAGAAAAAAGTCTTTACAGAAATGATATTTTTACGTATTTTACTTTACATATAATTCTAGCATAATCTAGATAGATGCTATCAACCCTGAAGTGTCAACTAAATACCGAATGAAAACAAAAAACAAACACAAAAAGTTCTTCGCTGAATTATTAATGGTACAAAAATCGAGTTTTTTTTTTATTTCGATCCAGGAATGTAATAACAGCTACTTGTTGTCTTCAATGACAGAAACTGAATAATCATCATACTCAATTCAACATTATACCTTTCCGTCTAAAGTTTTCATAAAACATAACATACCATCACGCCTAATGAGGGTAGAAGGGGTAGGTAGAGGCGTACGAATGTACACCCACATTTCGCCGGTATGTTTCGGTCCCATGTAATAGGGGCGAGCAATCCAGACACAAATCCAGATACCGAGCTGCTACTCGGAATTTCACAGAAAACCCAACAACACTGCTCGACCAGTCGCGCTTGGAACCACTAACCAAACGAGGCTTTTTTTACAAACATCCCAGGGAAATACTGTGCTTCGCAAAAACCCATAACCTTCGGAAAATCAAATATTTCTTTGATTTTTTACTTTTTTACATAAAAATTTTTTTTTACAGGTCAACATAAGAATATCTACACGCGCGGTCAACGTGAATGATTTAACCACACAAGATCACTGTGTGTATAATAATAATATTATCATGTTCTCAAAAAATCATTATCATGTTCTCTTGAATGCTAATCGGTAACGTTATGTTACTAATAAATGGAACTAGTTACATGGTCTTCAAACGTGTTGATCCTAAAGTTGTGCTCAGACGACTCAAGAAAATGTCTACTAGATTATACGCAATATAAATTTGAATGAATCTAGAAAAAATACATAAACACGTATTTTTTCTAGATTCATTCAAATTTATATTGCGTTCTCATTAATAAAGTACTTACAAAATTTTTGTACTTTATTAATGAGAACACAATACCTCCTGGTGTTAAGTGAATCTGCCTGGTATGTATAGGTACATTGTTTGGTGTAGATTTTATATAAAAATAAACTAAGATGTTTTTTGTAAGAATGTGGTAATTGTAACACAAACCTCAATTGGTGAATGCAAATTAAACTTAAAGGCAATCTAGGCAAGTCAGTCAACATAAGTCATGTGTTCATAAAGCTCCGACTACTAGTTGACTCCGTGACTACTAGTTGGCTCGACTGTCGACTAAACGCAGTTAGTAAAACCGTCGTAACTACATCGCACCAGTTAACGGGTGTGCGTACCACTTCGCCAATTGAACGGTGCCGCATCCTTAACACTCTAACCGGTAACAAATCGATATCTGGCGTATCGATGCCAATTACCGAGTTGAAACCAATCGATGCCAAATTGGCTTTTATTATTTAAATGATTTTAATGTCCCGATGTTTTCTCTTTAACAGTTGAAACCGGTATACATTACAGCGATTGTCAACCTAGTGTTTTGAAATGCAGTTAAATTACTGCAGTAAGATGTTTCCGTTTATATTTGTATAATTTTGTTTCCGTAGGCTAGTAGAAAAATTTTAAACCAAATCAGAACGATTTCAAGTTATTTTGAATTTAGTTTGCCGAATGTAAATAAGACCTTTTTATCAAGACAACATTTTGTCTTTAATGTAGGTTTAATTCCAAATCAATTAAGGTACCTATGTAAAATTTATTCAAATGCAGATCTCAGCTCATCTGTAGTAGGTAGGTATTACCTGAATTTTCCTCTAATTTTATAAATCGGTGTATAAACCGAAAAGACGTTTTATGGAACATTAAATCAAATGCGGTACCGACGACGACTCTGGGTTTTTTACCGAAAACCCGTTAAGGAAAATGGAGTTTCTCTTTATAGTTATGTCTTCTATGTTCCGTAATACCAGGAAAAATGTTTGATAAATATTTATAAAAAAGCTGCCGACTTGATACTCAATCAAGTGTCTAGAAATCATACCCAACAACATTTTTCGATCGTGATTCCAATGGTCTTTGTTTTATGCCTACTAAGTGGTTGCTACGCTAAAGAAAGCGTGTTTCGGAGACCACCACATGGATAGTAAATATTTATGTAACAATCTAAATCAAAAGTCAATATCAGCTTAAAGTCGTAGAAGAACGTACCTTTCCTTCTATGCAAAGGCATTTGGTTACTAATGGGTGTGCTCTTTACATATCCATTACTTCATAAACGTAAGCTGAAGCGGTGGTAATGCTTGTATTAGAATCCGTTATGGAGTACTCGACTCGGTCGGTAATATTGAACAGTTGAAACTAATAGCACTAATGTACTACCTTCGAATATAAAGACCTCAGAATATTACTCATAATAATAGTACATTGTATACTGAGCAAATGGGTTGATTATTCTTATTAATAATACGTAAAAATATACTCTAGAAGGATTAGAACTATGAGAAATTGTTATGTACCAAGAAGACGTTAAATTATGACCATACTGGACCACTGTGTATAGGAACCATTAGGTTGAATGTCAATAGCATGACTTGTTAATTAACTAGTTGTTCTAGCCTTGCCTTGAAAAAAGGCTGCTAGGTCTATCCAATAAGCAAACTGTATTGGCAGAGTCGTTTTGAAGTACGAGGTGTATAGAAATTGCCTTTTGGCTGACAATAATTACGATAACAGGATCATAAATAACACGATAAAGAAGAACTGATTCGTTCTAGAAAAAAATTTAGTCATAAATAGGTATAATGGAAAAATATCGGTGGATTATGTGAAAGATGATATAATTATGAAGAAAGTTATTGTGAAGAAAATAGCAAACGATTAGATGTTCGCTGATGAAGATGATTAATTTAGTGATAGAAAAAAGTTGTTTTAGCGCAACATAATAGATAAGATAAGATGATTAATTTAGTAGATTAATTAATTAATAAATCACTAAATTAATCATCTTCATGCTTTTTTGCTTTTTGCATGTTTGCTATTTTGCTCAAGTAATTTGAATAAGAGCAGGAAAATGATGATATAAAATAGGAAAGTACATGAAGTAAATACATAATTTATGTATGTTCTGCACAAATTGAAGTAATATATTCCAAAAAGGAAGTTTTGGTATCAGTCTAAATAAAAATACAGACTAGGTAATGCCCGGATACGTTTTACTAAGTGGGCAAGAGTTCATTGCCAGTAGTTTCTTTTTTATTTTACTTACAGACGCACATAAATGGATTCATCTGAAAAACTTGTACTTATAGATAAAATACCTATACAGAGAATTCCCATTGCGGTCAATTAAGCCTAATGTCGGGTTTAACATGACGCATTTATCCTCTATATAAAATATTTTCCTCGTATAATTATAATACAAAAGTTATAATATTACGACATCAACGCTCGCCAAGGTTGTGTCAGGAATCATCGTTTCTGGTAACGGTATACTCTTGCGAAACTCGAAATACGGTGTCAAGATTTCTGTAACCTTACAAGACACAGAGAAACACCGTGTTCGCGCTAAAGAATCGTGTGTTAGTTAGGCCCGGTGCAGTATCGCAGTTGGAAAACGAAATGATGTTTTGCAGAATGTTGATTCTTCGAAACGGAAACAGCGGGATAATACGTTGTGTAAGCATATCTTCATCGATTAAATACAACTGTCTGTCGGTCAGTTTATTTCTACATCGGATCGATAGTACCCACTGACCATTGAAACCATAACAATACGAGAACAATTAATTGTTGCATATAAGCAGATCTATTTATATAATCATTCCCATCAACCCTTCTCGGGCCCCTTATTTTAAATGTGATACGTCTACAATTGAATGGATTGAGTTACCTACATCATCCTATTATATTAATTGTACATATCTTACGTAGAAATTTGCATTAAACATACATACCGTACATTCCAATTTCTAGCTCTGTACTTCACGACAATATTGACTTATAAATACTATGGTATTTATCAAAACTTTTCCAAGCCTTCCAGACTTTCCTAATTTAGTACTGATTTGCTGAATTACTGTATATTTTTGAGCGACATATTTTCATTACATAACTGTTTCTTGATACGGAACGCTATACAAACATTCTCATCCAAATTAAAAACCTACTTTAACGAACTAAATATTAAAGACAGTGTTCCCTTAAACTAAATGAAAGCAAAGTACCTACTTAAAAGTCGTTAACCCTTTTTATGTCTCACAGCTGACGTTACTGTACATAGTATACCAAGGTTTAATGTTCCACATGTAGACCTAACGATGGGATCAGGTGTAACAAGTGCATCGCACTCGCAGGGTTAATGCACTCTCGACTGGTATTTTCCTATAACGTTTCGGGTATCCTGGGACGTATTTGCGATTGCAAATTTTACTTTCATTTAGATTTTAATTAGCTGATTGCAACGTGAGCTGTTTGTTGTAATGTATTACATTTCTTGCTTGTGGGTAGATAATCGTGTACCGCTGAGGTACCTTTTCTGTAAGAATTTTATTTATATACAATAGGAAAAATTATACTTACTCATTGTTAATATTTAAGATTGAGAAAGGTCTATGCCGTCAACAGGATTTTCTTAATATTTAAGAAGTTTGTGTAATTTTCCATTGTATTTACAACTTTTTGGAAAATCCTACTACAGTTTATCCAGGTAGGCTCAATAATGAATCATTATGTAAAAAAAATGTAATGTTACTGAGCTCCAATTTTCTAAGGATTCCGTTTTGTAAGCCTGTAGTGACGAAACCCTAAAACTGACGTAATATATCTGGCTACTTTGACGTAATCAGTTCCTGTGTGATAAATAGATTACCACAGGTAAGACTTCACTAGTTACCTCCATTTTCTTCAACAATCTTGTATAGAATAAGACACTTTATAATAAAGTATCTAATACAAATATTAGTTTCCGACAACTAATACCGAATCCTTCTAGAATTTATCGGCTTTCTTTATCTTGTACCATTCTTAAAAACTTAAGGCTTAGCACAAATCCAAACTTCGGACTGTTACTTTGAACATTCTGATAGAAATCTCTGAAAACGCTGCCCGATTTGAGAATTTTTGAAAATAGGACCTCATACGTATGCTTGATCAATAAGCCTTACAGATACAATTCAAATTAACCCTAACTACGCCTCTGTCCTCGCAAGTAAATGACACTGTCACTTCTAAAACATGCAAACCCATCAATTCTACAGTAACACGTGTAACCTTGTTCCTCATGCGAACTGATCGATACTATACTGAGAACGCTTATGCGGCAAAAATGTAATTTCGCGCATATAACACTTATACTGCACTTGGCTCTTAAATTTCACAGAACAACACAACCTGTTGTGGGGCCTTGATTTTAAAGTCAGCAGTATCATAAATTGCATGGCAACAGAGCTTGATGTTACACTTGTCTATTGGTCAAAGTCCATTGCAGAACATGAGCCTCTAAACGGACCTCTCATTAACGAAACTGTGTCTTGTCCGCATAACAAAACAATTGCTTTTCTATTGTATCTGCCATTAGTTACTTACTGGGCGTTTTTATCGCGTGGAAAATCCATATAGAAATATACCCTTACTGGGTATGGTGGGGGGTTATTTGTAGTTATAGTCGGGACCAGGGGATTCGTAAGTACAATGCCCTAAAAAAATACAACTAATTTTCTATGTGTGTATGCTGTTGGCACATCCTTAAAGTATATTTAAATGTCCATCAGGCTACGGTATAAATGGATACAGTGCACCAAATACAATTCCAAGATATATTTTTGCGCATTTTTATAACCTGTAACTTTTATTCTTGAAACCAAAGGTCGACAAGCGGTGTCAGTAAGCCAATAAATGAATAAAATATGGATGTCCTTTAAAAGTCACGACGGAAGACCTTGTCATGGGAAGGGATATCCGTAAGGACTGTGATAGCAGTGTACTTACATGCGGGTGTGGAATATTTTATTAGCCTATTAAAATCACGGCTAGATCTGCCGTTCTTCTTTGCAGATTCTTTTAGTTTTTCCGAAAATTGAACGAAAGAAGTATACACTAGATTATAAAATATGGGTTTGAACTGCCTAGCCTAATCTAGCACGGCTATTCCTAACACATGGCATTGTTGTGCGAGGGACACATAGAGTTATTGACAGATACTGACGAAAACCACAATCCCATTTTGGGAACAGAACTATCCCAAAAACGAGCTCCGATATACTCAATTCAACGTATGTGATGTTACTTTTGTGATTTGAAATACTCACCTCCATGTTTGGTTTTTGTTTTTCAAAGTGAGAGATCTATCGTATTATTACCATTTATGCGGTATTTTCAATTTTATAAATCACAATGAGGATTTTTTTATGTGAACACAGATAGTTCAGTACTTCGTGGCGATTACGATTATTACATTAACATTGCGTGAACTAAGTACATCAACATCATAGTATGTATTGAGAAACAATCCAGGGTAATGTTGCCAAACAATGGCAATTGTTAGAAGAATCAACTATTTAAAACACGTGACTTTGTGCTCCACGAAATTTATTATACAATGATTTGAAGATCACGACAACCGAATGTGACTGGAAGAAACAAGACACGTGATATTTTTACCGCACGTTTCTTGAATACAAATTAAAATCACCGTAAAACCACGTACTAGTACTACGATATACATAAATCTTTCTAAACATTGCGTCAATTCTGACGAACCTGGTAATGTATGACCTATCGTTATGAGATAGAACATATTGCGATCACACATGACAGTTACAAACGTGAATGTGACATTTTTAGTGATAGACCATCAGTGTTGAATGTTGATACAACACAAACACACAGATACACGTTTTTGAAATACTATCACATAGTTTATTTGAGTAACCCAACATTACCTTTTTGACATTGTTTATCATGGTATAGAGAAATTTGACCAGCAACGGGACGCATAGACCAATGTTAACTGCTTCTCTTGATAAAAAACTGCGGTCTACCAATGTTCTTAAGAGCTACGGTCTTCTCAGGTCCTTCCACCGCTTTCCATTGAGAGCCAAATTCTGAACCTCCTTAAACTCTTACCTTAAGTTTCTCCTTAATGTGTATAACCAATGTTTATGTGAAAACAACCAATGTTAATAACACTGTCTAACATCGACAGCTCAAAGAAAACAAAAGAAACCAAGAATATTATGATTTTTTGTACTATGGCGAGATTTCTCGTCGTTAGTGAAAAAAAACAGTGAAGAATACTTAGCATCTACTAGGTCATACTTTTACGAAACAGTGAAATCAGTCGCGCATCGCTGTGCGGGGAGTAGAAAATATACTACACAGCAGCACAAGAGTACACTAATCTCCACTGATGCGTTACATCTGCATGACTATCGATATTAAGTTTAGATACTTATTATGAATTCGTAGATGATCGTCATTTTATGAGACCAAAACTCCAAAAACCCAGTCTAAACAATGTTGTGAATTAAGGAATTATTCCTACTATAAGGAAATGACTAGGTACATAATTTGAAATGGTTGAAAATCATCAAACGCTCTTTGGGTTGGAGTTGTGCGTAGGGCCTGTTGCCATTAACCGAGCACAAATCCAAAAACCGAGATGCAACTGAGAATTTCATATTAAAAAATAATAATACCTTACTCGACTCAGAAACCGACCTCAACACCTCGAGTCAAGTCGCATTCGCGCCTACCGAGCCTAACTGGGCAGTTAACTGACTAATATCTATGTAAAGTAGCTAATCCGAGAAAGTGACATAGTGTCCTGTCAAGACCGCATCTGTTAGCATTTATTATGATCACTGCTATTACTTATGATAAGTTTGTCAGGCCAAATCAATAACTGTAAGTTGTGATTATTCCGTCCGGTTCGGTAACTATGGTTGAGCAATACACTCGAGACCAACTTTCACTGGTAAAGACCAAAGATATTATGGTCGTGTTCTGCGGAAGTGCGATCCAGTTATAGAGAAAGCCAGCTCCAGAAACCCGTGTATTGCATTTGTTGATCGGATAATAAATACATTTAAATTGTCCCCAATATTAGGTAACGTATAGCGCTTTAAATTTAAATTTAATTAAGTAATATAAAATTATAGGGGTCATTTGAGGCTGATAAAATGTAATTAAATGTCCTACTATTAAAATTTTAATATAATCTTACACAAATCCGGACTCGTTTTAGTTCACAAAATGGTTTCTATTAACTTAATAAGTAATAACACTCAAATCACTATCAAGATAAAACAAAAGTTCAAGGGTTATTTTAAAGATGACTGAGGTCAAAGAGATCGTTCAAACGCAGAATAAAGAACAATATCTTCAAACAAAAATAAACCAACAGTTCTTAAGTTGTTCAGACATATAAAAGGGCGGACTGCCTTTTTTGCTGCTAGATTATAAAACTCCAATATGGTTTTACGACAAACCCGACACCATAACTGATCAAGCGTAAAGTGTGGATGTAAAAAACATTGTGGGAACGTTGAGAGTCCAATATCCCGTCTAGCTCTTCTATTTAGGTTTCTGACTAAAGAAGGAACATAATAAAAACAAGCGAGCTCGGATCCGTGGCGGGGAATGTGGGCCCTTTCTGCTCTTAAAATAGAACTGCTTTACTCATCGATCTTTTGTCTTTGTCATCGGTCGGAGTATATGTTACTAATTAGAATATTTTGGTAATGAAGCGTGGTACTACGGTGACATTTAGAAAACGTTTTGGTTATAATAAACCAAACACGACTCTTTGTATCCGGTTACTCTAAACTATGAGTAGTTTACCTGATTTCATCTACATCTTAAGAACCTATCTGCCAAAATATTCTTCGGTAAGGTAAAGGTTAAGGTTCTTAAGATGTAGATGAAATCAGGTAAACTACTCATAGTTTAGAGACGATTTATCACAATATTATCGAAATAGAGATAGGCAAAGGATGTACAAAACAATGTCGAATATTTACATCTAACATCAAACTTATGATGAATGAATGACGTTAATTTTCTGTGACTAAAATTAATGATTCGTTTGTATTGCAATCAACGTTTTTCATATCATTGCAAACTCAATTAAATGCTTGTCTTAAATCCGCAAAAACGCTATTAGTTTGTATGTCGTAAAAAGTTTCTCATAACCTTGAGTAAACCTACAATAATAAGGCGATTCAATTCAATGACCGTACGGCATCGTCTTATGCAAATAAATCAAGAATACAGACTATACCAGAGACTGAGTTGAATCACCCAGTAGTCAGGCTTGACTAAGCTGTTCTATTAATATGATTATTATGTTGGGCCTTACTAGAAATTGACTCATTTCTAAGAAACATAAGCTGGTACTTATTATATTATGAAATTAAATCGACCTCCCATTGAAAACAGACGTGAAAATATTTGGTATTCAAGTGGATCAATACTGTTAATAGAAAACAGTAGGTAACGTAAAATACGAGAACATAAAAAGCACTCAAACATTTCACAAAGCATTACAAATTAAAACATCATTAAAAATATAAACAAGTAAGTCATGTTTGGAAACTGCATACGTATTTATTCAATTTAATATTTTCCTTTCCCTGTTTACTCACTGATTCAACAGTCCTACGTTGTTTGAGAGAGACATCAGTAAAACCGCATAATGTACCTACTTAATGGCAAAACAGTTAAAACGCAGGAAAATAAACACTGCCAAGATCCTAGTACCTACGAACGCACATAGCAGCTTTCCACGTCCAAGATCTCTTTAAATAAATAAAGATATGATACCCTTTTTTGGGGTGCGGAAAAGTCTCAATCGTTTGCCACCACTCGTCTGTCACATGCGGTAAGGTAGGTCGGAGTGGTGCTGGACTTAAAACAGCACTAATTGCTTTCTCTTGTCCTATAGGATTCGGCTATGGGATTCGTCACCACCTTGACAGAAAAGGAACGTGATAGATGTCATCGACCATGAAGTGTGACCATCCAATCCACATGAATCCAGTGAGCAGTGATTTATTGCCTTACCCTTCTTATTCTGAGGGAATACTCTGCCCTAACAAATAGATACTAAACGACCCCGTCTACCATTTTAATAAACCTAGTGAGTACAGTTGTTAACATGGCGGACATGAAAGTAGGTGTGACATATCTTGTGTACACGTTACAAGTTACGTACACACGACGACATAATATTCTGCTATACAATTTGCCAATTGGACCACCCGTATTCCGTAGCGTGATTTTTGTAGTGCAATTAGAGGCCTCCTATCACAGGTATATCTTTACTTAAAAGGAGGTCTCTATGTAAAATTTACTGTAAAAGTTGTACAAGTTTCTGCAATAAACCTTTTTTTTTTTATTGTAAATATAGCTTGACATGACAAGCTATATTTTGGCGGATCTTCGGAAAAGCCAATATTATACCTTAGCTTTATCTCAAAGCGCAGTCATGGCTCCGCTTGAATGAGAACGGTTTTCTTCTTTAACCGTACAATGTATGTACGTAGGTACTGCGTTTACGTTGTTACCGCATTTCACAGTAGTAGTTACTGTGGTCCTTTTGTGTGATACTTTTACGAAAAAAAAATTTGCATTATGAGTTAATTCCTCTCAATACCGCTAAAGCTGATTGACCTTAGGTACAATGAAAATATTTATGCAGACGAAACGTTACCGTCGTTTTATTTTCTTTGGTGGATTTACTCTAAGGCTTATAATCAGAGATGATGCCACAGTGTATAGTAAGGCTTCCGTATGTCAAATTTGTATTAAAATTTGACATACGGAAGCGTAAGTTCATGCTGAGTCTCTTCTCTGAATCTCAGCCTGAATCTCTAATGCTAAGCATAAACTTAGGCTTCCGTATGTCAAATTGTAATACAAATTTGACATACGTAAGCATTACTTTACGCTTAGCATCGTCTTTGAATATTACCCTAAGTCTCAGAACTCGGATTGATCCGGTTTTCCCTGTAATATAGCAGTGGTTATCTTTATCTATTTGAGAAAGATAACATTTTCGTTTTCATACAACTTTTTCATACAAAAGAAATTTTGTCTGTCCGGTTTAGCATTGGTCAACCCTTATTAATGAAGCTTGACATACTATGCCTGAATCCTGATGAAGGACAGGACACTTTTTATTAAAGTTTACCACGACATAGCTAAAATATGTTACACATAAGCTCACACATGTAACTAGTGAGTAATAAAGTCTACTGATGTAAACATTACGGTACTGATTCACCATACTACTGCTAGTCTTGTTTACAAACGATTCCAACTGATCTATTACATAGTATCATTGCATAATGTTCTAAGGAACTTAAGTGAATAATCAGAGTTCATAATAAATCACATTCACTATTAGAATAGTTTTTTTGCATATCGGAGTATTTCTATTTGTAATTCATGTATTATCCTACTCGTCGTATTTTACCAATGCAGTTGGGATTTCATTAATTTTCTAACCTATTTATTTTATTGCGTACCAAATGTCCAGTTTGTAAGCTTTCTTTAGTGTCTGAGATTTCGTGTATAACAATAGGTATTGAAGATGTAGGTATATAGGTTTTGTTTTTCATTTTATTTTCTTACTTTACTAAATGCATTCTGTATTCAACAAAACAATTATATATCAGAAAACAAAATAAATCTCATCGTAATCAGTAAAATCACATTAATCGTAGTTTCTGACTCAACACCACCAAAGGTGACCGCAATTAGAGCGGTAGTTATTCTTCATAACCAAAATAAAAGAACTTTGGACCGGAGGACCAACGCATGCAAACTTTCACCTTGCCATGCGTACCCAAACCCGTAGCATAGGTATACAATTTCGAAACACGAAAACATTGACGCCCGTATATGTCATACAAGGGGAATAACAACTAATGATCGTTTCGCGTGACGAACTCAATTGAAGTTCATTTTTATTTCAAAAATATTAAGTAACAATCTTGATTGTACTTACAAAAGGTCGAGGTTAAAGACTGAATGTCACTGTTATATTCAATCAGCGATTGTCTAGTCGTCACATATTGTTTATGTTTGCAGTGACACTCTCGAGAAAGCGAATTATAAACTTGCGACGGTCATAATGTCGATTGAAAAAGGACTTTGACTCATGGTAGTAGAGTGTTTTATAAATTGTCGGTGTTGAAGGTAAACTGTCGGAGTGTTTAAAATAATGAAAGTACAGAGTGTCAAATAAAGCGAAAGTGATTTGTCATAAATGGGTTAAGGCACTTAATAGAGGGTAAATAGCCCAAACAAGTTTGATTTAAATGATTTAAACACATTTTGTCACTTCAACAATGTATTAAAAATGATATGGATATGGATCATAGGATAGCACTCGCTAGGTGTTGCTTAGTATCAATATAACAGAGTAATTGTTTCCCAGCACCATAATATAATGACTAGAAGATAGTTACATATACATATTAATATTACGGCACCCTCTCCTCACTTCTTGCATTTTTTTTTCACTCGTCTATGTTTTAAAAAGAGTATCCTTGGAGTTTCTTGCCGGATTCTTCTTCATAGGACCAACCTTTTCGAACCTTGCAACTAGAATCATTTAACGTTCCATAAATGCTTGTGAAGACTTGTTTGAAATTTAAAAAAAAATTGAATTTGCATTTGAAAATTGTGAAACGTGAGTGTGACTTTCTGAATCTTGATGCAGGCTTGCGTAGTTTGGAGGCCAATGGAAAGTTTATGTGTTTAAATGTATTATAAGGTTAATGTACTAATGATTATGGTTAATCAAGCAAAAACATTTATTTCAGACAGGGTCCATAACAAAGTTTGAACATAATCTTTAAATTTTAATTGGTCATAATTATACATTATAAAACAAATAATTTATATTATAGTAATAATAATAATAATTCATTTTTAGAATAGATAGATCATGACATAGGTAATGACGTAGGTATATAAATTATCTAAAATATTTTAAACATAAACCTTTTCCTTGCAAAATTTTCCTTGCCAACAACATGTTACCATGCACGTAGACAACATTATAATATGCAGCCCACCATCGTTCGTAATGGGAGGATTGACCCGGGAATCAACTAAGGAAAGTTTAATGATACTTTCAATCTCAATCAATCAATAAAAGATCACTGGACGCGGTTGTAAGACATGTTAAATCACTATTTGACTCGTATTCATTGACATCCATTGAGTAAAAGTTTTATAGCAATTGAAAATGTGACTGCTCTCTTTTATATTAGTGTGATTTACTTTCTACTATATTTTTTTAAATGTGTTTTTGTGCGACTACAATTTAAGTTGCGCAACTGTTGCCGCACTCGTGAGCAATTAAAGTTATGCAATAACTCCAGGCAATGGAAAGAAAACTATAGTTAAGTCACGAATCTATTGCATAAAAATATTTTAACATTATATTTTATTATTTAAGTCTAAAACACTGGATCGTTGGTCTAGTTGTCCTAAGCGTGACTGCAACGCTAGAAGTCCTAGGTTCGATCCCCGGGTCGAGCAGTATTGTTGGGTTTTCAGATTTTCTGTAAAATTCGCAGTAGCAGCCCGGAGTCTGGATTTGTGCCCGGTTGATGGCAATAGGCTCGCCCCCTAATACATGGGACCTAAACATACCTGCGAAATGTGGGTGTACATTAGTCCGCCTCTGTGGGCCCTTTGGGGAATATAGGCGTGATGGTATGTTTTTAAGTCTATAATAATTATTTATCTGGAAACATTGCTTTTTTAATATTATTTTAAACTAGCAACTTTGGAAACCAATGATAACATTTTAGTTATAAACAACAAGCCCTGATGTCGTGATTCGTGACTTAAGTTTACATTTTCCTGTAAGTACGATTCTAAAATTGACGAGCAACTTACATCCGTAATTTTATGGTGATAAGGTTCAAGTTTCGTGTTCGCCTTTGACTTATTATAAGTAGCTTCCGCCTGCAACTGTTATGTGCAAGATGTTCTCAAGTCATTACTTGAGAACATCTTGCACATAACAGTTGCAGGCAGGTTGAACAAATTCTTT
This sequence comes from Acronicta psi, assembly GCA_946251955.1. NCBI lineage: Eukaryota > Metazoa > Arthropoda > Insecta > Lepidoptera > Noctuidae > Acronicta > Acronicta psi. Next base: position 7,122,409 of record OX276476.1, read on the forward strand.
GACCTCATTAGGTCAAAGAATTTGTTCAAGAAACATCTTTTAGACGAATACTAAGTATAGAGTTTAGAAAGAGTTGGCCGTAGTGGGTTTCAAAGTAAAAAAATCACACCGATTTAGATAAGATCTAGCAATAAAACACAGCAGTTTCATTTTTATGACGTAGAAATCTACCATGTAATTTAGGTCAGAATAACTGAAACTACAAACTTCCTGAATTGCTAAAACCTCTTTCATACAAAGTCGTTTTCATGCGAATACACGAATCTCTGTTATAAATTAGAACGAGTATATCACACCTTGATTCTAACTAACGCAAATTATTTTCAAGTAATCTGGTGTAAACAAGATTAGTGGCCCATGTAGAGTGATTCACCTCAGACGACCCAGTTAACCACATGGGGTAATGAGTTGTACTACTAAAATTAAACGCTGAGTTTTCGGAAAAGAGTATCCAATTATTGCGTCTACGTTAAGTTTCAGTTTTACTCATTCAGATGACGCATTGGTTATAAGGTCGATTCTTCCATGGCAACATGCAGCATGTCAGTGTAAAAATATTTTTTTTAGTAATAATGTAAACATGAGTATCTCTATATTGCACATATTTTTCACAACTAGAGATGGGATTCTACCCGGTATTTTCCCGGGTAAATATTATTTTGGGTAAAAAGCGGGTATTTACCCGGGAAAATACCCGAAAGGTGGGTATTTATTTTTCTAAGAACGAAGTATATAAATATATTCGTAATTACTTCTTAGAATGTTATTGGTGCAAAAATGGTTGCATAGTTAGCAGTTTTCAAAATGCTAGTTATTACTAAACTGCACTTTTTATGAAAAGAAGATTTTTGGGGAAAATGATTTATATGGAGAATGTATCAGATATGGATCCGGTTGGTTGGTGGAAAGGGATCTGTGGACTTGTTCCACAGATCCCTTGTTTTGTATTGTGTGTATTCTACCGTTTGTACAAGGGGCTATGTTCTGAGGAATTGCTTGAAATATCACCCCACGGCTACTTTCTATCACTGCACCTGTCGCCATCGAGTAGTTCATCGACATAGGTACCTTAGAACCACTCTGGTCTTATATTATGTGATTTGACACAGTATGAGGTCAGAGTGGTATTGAGATTAACCAGACCAATGAGAAGATTCTTTCCAAGTGCACTCAGGTTGTGGAATCAGATTCCCACTGAGGGTTTCCCAAGGGACTACAGAATTCTTCAAAAAGGGTCTAAAAAGATTTTTCAGGTTCGATAACGCGCGGGTGATACCCTTAATGTTGCATAGACTACAGTAGTCGCTTACCATGGAGGGCCGTATGCTTGTCTGCCAACTTAGTGGTATCAAAAAAAGATATCTTTCTAAAATAGCAACTAGGTTGTTGACTTCTTTATGTACCTTGGCAGCAACAGAAGGCTCACTTTGTTCTCTGCCACGTACAATGCCAAGCGGAACCTACTAACTAAAGAAATGAAGACAAAACCTTTAAGTCTAAGGAGAGACTGCCTTCTAATGTATGTTTTACTGCGTGTATAATGTACGGAATGGATGATGTCGACGCCTATTTTTCACCATCGCACCGCATGCCATGGACAGAGAATTTATAGTCACAACTTACAACTTAGCACCGATGTGGTCGTGTTTCAGAGGCATTTGTTCCTACGTACGCTTAGGTTAGAGACTGGTCCCATAAGTTTAAAGTCGCATAGTGAGCTATGGAGAGAGCTATGCTCGGGGTCTCTATAAGGGATTGATATCGCAATGAAGTTACCCGTCAAAGAACCAAAGTAACCGAAATAGCTCTAAAGCAAAAAGGATTAAGCACGCAATTGGCCTGCTCAAGTCTTTCAGAGAATCGATAACCGTTGGGGCAAACGAGTAGTTGGGTAAAAACCGCGTCTAGGCAAACGTAGTGTGGGACGCCCACCGGCTAGGTGGACTGACGAATTGCGAAAGGCAGCTGGCAGTGACTGGATGGAAAGAGATGATTGATGATTTTGTCTCCGTGGTGTTCACTAAAAGAGGCCTATGACCAGCAGTGGATGAGTACGGGCTGATGATGATGACGATTACGCTTAGGTTGTACAATGAATCCCTGCAGAGGTTTTCTTTGGAGATTAGAGCATGAGATTTTACAAGAAGGAAGTTAAGAGGTTTTTTCAGCTTGATGCTTCGGTGTTGGAAATTTCCTTAGACTGTGGTAATTGCTTATACCATTGGTTTATACCCAAGGGCAGCAAATAAGCGTTTGCCACCCTTGTGATATAAGAAAAAACTATCAATACTATTTCCTGAAGGGTTAGGCAGAGGGTTAGTTCAACGTAAAAGAGGGCAAGCCCGAGCAAAATTTCAAACTCCGAGCTGCTACTGAGAATTTCATAGAAAAACCAAAAAGACTACTCGACTTCAGAAAAAAACAGGATCTCTTCTAGCTTAGCCGTCATAGAGTAGCTTATCAGGAGTTAAAAAAACTACTACATAACTAACTTCATCCTAGTGCAGTGAAAACTGCTAGTTTTGCAACCCATAACATGCTAAGAAGTAATTACGAACATATTTAAATACTTCGTTCTTAGAAAAATAAATACCCACCTTTCGGGTATATACCCGGGTAAATACCCGATATTTACCCAAATGGGAATTTACCTGGGTATTTTCCCAACGGGTATTTACCCATCGCCCATCTCTATTCACAACTGCTACATCACTAGTCTCCTGAATAATTTATACACTCGGCCAAAAAATATCCTAACCACCAATCGTTCAGACTTGTATAATTATTCACAGTAAGATTTTGAACACTGTTAGAATATAATATGTATAACTCACGATATTGGAAAATATCGATAAGTTGTGAATAAGCATCTTATTTACATACCCTACATTGATCATTTTTGATCGGTTACGCTAGGTTAGAACTTAAACCAAACATGCTGCCAAAACTGAAAAATAATGCGTTCAATTGTTACGGTTTTAAAATCTTTCGACTGTTTACAAATTCAAGAGATAGATTATAATCTAACGGTATTTACAATTTTACAGTGAAATAAATGAAACACCCAAAAAATAATCTGATAATATTGAAGTCTGACTGGAGCGACCGTTATATTTTTTTAAAGTTGTTGTGATGGCTTCCGTTGAGAGTTTTTATAGTTTCTTTGTATTAACATTACCGTGTTGTTAATTATAATCGTTCATTACACGAACAGTACTTTCTTAACAGGTCGTCTTACAGAAATGAGCATAAAACCAACTTCAGGATGCAATTATATAAATAGCTGTTTTAATAACAATTTTATTTCTTCCATAAAATTTTATATAATTTTTTTAATGCATGCGCAGCTGTTGTAACATTACAATTGTTCTTAACGATGTCACGTTGCAATTAATGTTTTTTGTTCTTTGTTATCAGCGCGTGACTTATCCACACTATTATTCTGATATCTCTACTTATACCTTTTCCTTTCTTAGGTGATGTTTAATGTATGGAGCAAGACTTATTACATTTTTTAAACTATTAGCTTCCACTACCTCCATACTTTATATTTTGATTCCAAAACTCAATATTTACCTAAAATTCATGCTATCATAATCATTATTAGTCGTTTGTTTTTATTTAACTCAGTTAAATAAGTTCTCTTCGTCGAAAAGTGGTGTAGTAATTAATTAAAAATATTATATTTAGTTACATCCGACAACCAACTCGACTTATGAACAGTACACTGCTTGCCCTATTTTCTCCTTCTCACTTTAATAAAATAGATATTGATTTTCAAGTTAGGAGGGGACGTAAGTAGGGCATGATTTTAACCGTAAGCAAGTACTAAATTCCCCCCTCACACTGATACGCACATACCTACTATGAATTTCTACTACGTATTATAAGATAATCTTTTTATAGAAAGTGCTGATTGCAATCAGTCTTCATCAGACGATAAACTAGATTGTTTACCTGTCAAGATAAATGTTTGACACGAATTGCTAAATATTAAGTCACTGTTTATACTCGTACATGCGTAGTTCGTAACCTGACTTGGTAAGAGAGTATTCAGTAGCTTTGCTTGCGCTAAAACTAATTCAGGTTGAAACACTTGCAACTTGCAAAACTATGAAACCATACTCTGTACACACTATTATCCTCTTTACTTGGCAAATCAATATGTTGTCTATATATTCAGTAACTTTCAGTAGGTACACTTTTGGCCATCCGATATACCGTCCTCGCCGGCGAGGCCCGTTGCGAAGACTCCGAAACGGTACCCCTCACCGTGCCTTGCTCGAGCCGGCCCGCGCCTAGCCTGTAGTTTTAAATTCGTCCCAAAATAATTTAAATCCAGATCCAGCTGTCCCAGCTAGCTGCCGCCCCAGCAACGCCCTAAGCCGAGGTCCGAGTCCCGTTAGGGGACGCCCTTAGCTGCTGTTGCTTAGTTTATAAGTGTCCATGGCTGGAGGCACAAAAGGTGCCTCGCCACCAAGCCCGGTTAAGATTCAAAAGCTCCTGAGCTAGAATCTACATCCGTCCTAAAAAAAAATAGGTACACTTTCGTCTGGCTGGTCATAAACTGAACCAAAAATAATAAATCATCTTAATTGTATCTGTACTTAGCTACGTGCTTTTAACAAGAAGTTTGGTTATCACAAGTTTACACTATGATCCATACTCCCGTCACGCTTCGCTTTATAACGTTATAAAAATGGCGAACTTCGCTATCGATACACGTGTATCTGTACTACGTTTTGGCGCCAAAATTGTACACAATACTTTAGACGGAAATAATTTGACTCATTTTTGTATCGTGTTGGTATAAGACGCAACCAGCAAAAGCACATATCGTAGTTAGGCTGCTGAAAATTCCCTGATTGATGATATTTTTCGTCCGAAATCCCACTTATTTCGACGTCTTTTCCAAGCGACAGGGATACATGTAAAATTTAGAACAAAATTTTAAAACGTAACCTACACGGAGCCAAATATTTTCCATCATCTATAAATGTAACTCAAATGTTACTGAAGTAATCGTCACGACTATGTCATTATTTTATTGTTTGTTTAGATTCATATTCACGTGCATAACACAGTGTAGGAAGCAGTTTGATGACATGATGATATAGTGAACTTTTACTTCCACGTAACATCCTATCAATCTTCTAACTTTATCGGGCGGTTTCTCTTTACCTTTGATTTGACACACAACTATAAATTTTGTGAGATTATTCATCGAGGGTAATTCATTATATTCTATAGACCTGTCTAGGTCACGTCATCTATTTACATTGTAAGTCAATTTCAACGTCACATTCCCACACGTGATCATTTTTTCTAACATTTTCAAACAATGAGACATTTTTGATAACAGAATTATAATCTTTCATGTGCAACAAAAAAATGTGCACTTAATTAAGTAGGTAGGTACACAAATATGCAGAAACCCTGTTTTTCAATCCAGCCCATCAAAGATTAAATATAGAATACCCTAGTTGAAGTTCGCTTGCATCCGATATACTACACAATAATTATCATAAACACGTTGTTATTGTTATACTTAGTTAAAGTCCAGTTATTTCGTTCCTATAAATACCTACATTTTTATCATATCTCGATAACTTTTTACCCAAAACATATCCCAAAATAGGCTTTGCGTCACTATTCACATTTGAGTGGTTATTTTTATCCACACATTTAGTCCAGCAATTAGTATTATCATAGGTTTTTATACGAAAATGGATTGCACGGTCTAGATAAATTTCGATATTAAGGGCCTGATTCACCACCTCCCGATAAGTTCCCGTCAAATTACTTGGCAGATAATTTCATATATATCATTTTGTTAAATTTTTTTGTTTATTCGGCGGATACCGGCTGTCCAGAGATAGATAGTGTGCCTAGAGTATGGAACACAATTCACAGAGTTCATAATTTTCGTGTCGAAATGTTTGAGATACGAAATGTTACGCCTATTATTATTATTATTCACAATTTAAGGGCCGAATGAAACCTACTTGATGGATGTCAAGTTCAGCCAAGTATTGGGGCCAGCGCTTTTGCAATCACGCGAGTTAGTCATGCCGGTTGTTATGAAAGGCCATGTTGAGGTTCTCCCACATAAACCGCTTCTGAATATCATTCTCATTGCCTCTTTGTTTTCTTTGTATTTTGGGTAACTGATTGTAGATTGTAATTGTTAATTTTTTTCTCAGCGCTTTCAAAAATAAATCTACTTCTGCCTAGCATGACAATCGTAACGATTCTTTTACTTTCTTGTGATTTTTAATATACCATCACGCCCTGTATTCCTCTAATTACAGTAATAGATTTAAGTGATTTTGTGAATCTTTTGACAATAGTCAATTGTATCTTTAGTTGGATGAATATGGTACAAATATACAATAAATCTATTAAGTACCGGTTAGTTAGTTATGAGTAACAACTAACAATTGACCGGAGTCTAAAAGGCAATACCCCCACCCCACCCCTCCACATCGAGTATATCACGAGCCAGCGACATGCTTATATAGACAGGTTTTGTCTGATAAAAACGTGTATATACCTATATTATTATAGCCGGTTCAACCTCCAAACACACCTAATGAATGTCGGTGACATTTAGGAATATTTTAAGACCGTTCTTGAACTGCTAAAAGCTTACACGTTACCTAATATTCGAACCAGAAATAGTGTTGGGTAACAACCGAACAATTCATTTGTACTTCCTGATTGCCAAAAAATGCTGTTGTGTTTGATAGCTATATTATATTCTGCGAGTTATAATTATTTCCTTGTTGATTGGTAAATCACGCATAAATTATGAGCAAAACAGATTGTAAATCCTCTACAATTTGCAACAGCCAAGTAGGTCTCTAACAGTGGGAGATATCTTTAACGAATAGTGCTAAAACTTTCAAAATGTCATGAATGCATTTATAGGTTGTTAGAAAGGGATGTCGCTCTACACTCTATCTCTCTATCTCTATCACACAGCCTGAAGATTATAACATAGCCTTTGATTGTATGTATGTAAAATACACGTTATTGCCTTTAGCTTATTTTGACCGAGATCATCAGCTATATGATTCTATGTTTAAAAACCCCGGACTACTATTAGTTCTTGCTTGTTAGCAATTCAAAGCCCATCATTATAAGTGCTACGTAGAGCGGGAAGGCACAGCTGTGAAATAGCTAGTCTAAGTATGCCAAGGCGAAACCTCACTGTCGCCTACAGTACTAGCTTATATGCATGTAATTAGGTACGACAATTTTATTTTACATACGTTTACTGAATTCACCGTAGTATTACCTAGATGAGTTTTATAATTTAAATGACGATAAATTAGAAGTATTTCAAGGAATGTCATCGACATCTTTTTTTTTTTAATTTTGCAGATTTTAATAATATTATTATGAACTAGCGTTCCGCCCTCGCTTCGCTTTGGGTATTATTATTATAATTTTGTAAATTGTACCTTTTTAACAGTGAAAGAAATTTCAAAATCGATTCATTCACAAACTTTACTTACAAATAATACAAAAAAAAATCCAATGAAATGTATAATAAGTACCTAGGTAATCACCTTTCACAGTGATGTTCCAAATTGTGCGCAGTTTTACAAACTTTTATTATGTACGTAAATGTATGTATGTACAGTACCTACTGTGTATTTATTAAAAACATTTTGCGTCGTAATTATGGGATGGGTGATCGCGTCATATGGAATCCCGACCCGGTCTAGCGGAACTGATTGCAGACTGTTTATTGTTATTAAGTTTCGACGATACTATCTGCACTTTATCGCGATATGATAAAAACACGAAGGTCTGTTTTGCATTGTTACAAGGAACTAGGGTTTTTTTGCATATTAAGAAACAATGTCGTCATCATTGTGAGGTACTAAAGACTTCATTGATACGGTTGATATTTACACTTAAAAAAAAAAGTTCATAATAGGTTTTTTTCTTATTATAATATGGTGGTGGGTCTGTTTACAAACAAACCTTACGTTACATATATTTTAATGTATTTCGCATTAACAAATTCTAGAATATCTACTAAAAGATGGGATTTTTTAATCATATTTGGTGATTAAATGGTGAATAGGTATACGATTAGGGAACAAGCCTAATGATGTGACCATTGGACTGTTAAGTCAAGTGTCTCCAGTTCTAATCCAAGGTATGCATATCTGGCTTTTCGGAATGACATGTGTATTCATAATTAATTATCACGCGCTTAGCGGTCAAAGAAAACATTGTGAAAATATTTGCATTCTTGAGAGATTTTCTCGACGGTGTTTGAAGTTTGCCAACCGCGACCTAAGCCAGTGTGGTGAACCTAACCCATCTCATTCTGAGAAGAGACCTGTGGGACAGTAAATGGGTTGATGATACAACGTTTAGAATATCCATACATTAAAACAAATTACTGTAAGAACCAGGGCAGCTGTCACAGGTGTTATCAACAAACCTTATGTCATAAGAACATTGAACATCATTATTCATTACCTAAGTACTCTCTAGAGAGAGTGTACTTAATGAATCAGAACTTATACAATATGCAGTTATCACCTGCCGCGACCATGAGTATGACACAAGTATATTAAGATTATTTAATTTTAAAGATATTTACAGACGCATGACAAATAAATGGTGACTTAATTACATTACCTATTCTTATCTGAATCCATAGAACACTTAGTGAGATCCGTCAGTGCTTAGATAAAATGCATACACATCAAGTGTCCTCGAGATCTATTGATTACCGTTCCTAGTAATATCTACTCAATCTGTTATCAAGTCTATTAATAGAAAATATTTTCTCGTAATTTGTATTGGCCTTATCAATGTTGGAGAGTGAAACAAATGACTTCAACAAGGAATGACGGGGATGTTCTTGGAAATAATGTTTGTAAATAAACAATAACGATTTGTTCCTGTTTTGCCCCACAGACTTTCGTCCCACTCAAAAATTCCTATTTTGACCTAGATTTTATTCCTGTTTCGTCTCGAAAATAATATTTTTGAATAAAATATTATTTTATGCTCGTTTTGTCCCACTTTATGTTCTTGTTTTGCCTCGAGTAGTTATTCATGTATTTTATAACATGTTTTGTACAGACAGCATAGAAATCATTACACATATTTTAATTAATCTTATTTTTATCAATGTTTTATGAACTCAACATGTTTTGTAATACTAGAAACTTAATTAAAGGCAACGGGAGCCTGTTTTTACCCTACTACTTTAGCATAACGTTTATATTATTTTTGCATACTATTGTTGTTAGACTTACTAGTTATACCCAGTATACCAACACCAACATTTTACAATAAAATGTTTTCATGATAGTTCAAAAAAGATTCGTTTCTGTTGATATTTCCAAATCCACGTGTAATGTAAACAGATGCAAATAGAAGGATTTCTGTGCAATCCGTCGATGAGTGAACCACTCCATACATCAAGGTGAAGAAATGTATTTTTTTCTTTATATGTTTTTTTTAAGTGTTCCTCGTAACCTGAAAATCGAAATCGACGTTCTGATTTGGATGATATATTATAACAAACTATCTGATATTTTCACGCAAGTAAATTGGCACAGGCAATGGCCGTGTATACCTAATACGTATACGCAACTAGCTAATGCGCATAAAGAATAAACAGACTTAAACGACGATGACAATCCTGTCAATTTTGTTTTTATAATAATATCTTGGGACATTCTTCACACAGCACCATCTAGTCCCAAACTAAGCAGAACTTGTACTATGGGTACTAGACAATGGATATAATACATATATCCTTTTTTTTGTAAATACATATTTATATTATATAAGAAACACCCAGACAAACACAAAAAAATATAAATGTTTGTGTCTTGTGGAAATCGAACCCACGACGTGGTCAGCAGTCCGTTACTCGAACCACTAGTCCACAGACGTCGTCAATTAATCCTGTTGATCACTAAATTAATAGAGTTCCGTATAATTATTGTTGTGGGAAAATCATTTATAACCTCAATGTCAAAACTATGTGTATTATATTGACAATGCAAACCGAGCTTTAATTAGGAAGTTTACATTAGGTGGATTGATCGATATTCCTCAGGCTTTATATCTAGAAATTCATAGTTCGTTGAAACATTTGCTGGAATTTAGAATATTTTCCTCAATCCACTGGAGTTTTATTCATTCCAGAAAGACTTGAACAAATAATTACGCGTTAAATTGTGTTATACCTAATTTAAATTCAAGTAAACACTGATTTCCGTGAGTCACTGAAATTCGTATAAAAAAGTACATAATGTACCTTTTTTATTGCGATGCATTAGGTATATGAATGATGAGGAGAAAAACTAGTAAACTTAAAATAACGAATATGTATGACGTTTAAATTACGGATATACCTAAGAAAAATTTACGAGTTATTGTTAACGGAACTGTATAATATTATTCATTTGATTTATAAGTACTCACGTGAAATGAACTCACGGGCTTACGTGGAAAATACGTGTATATATGACTCACCGACCAGTACCTCTTTCAGTGATTTACATACTGTCGTGAATATCTTGATATGATAATGATTACCACTTAAACGATTGACATAAGTTTTTCAAATGTAATTTCCGCGTCAGAACGGAAAATAACTACATCACCATCAGCCTAGGCTTTTCCCAACTACCTATGTCGGGATCGGTTTCCGATGTAACCAAATCCAGCGGACCACCATTAGCTACCACCATCAGACATCCGCTACCCAATTTCTGGGCTATACCGGTATCCTAACAGTAAATTGGTTCTCAGGCTTTTCAGGCACTGAAGTAGGCCGCTGTAGCCAGTAGCCAGTGCGTCTACCTTCACCTTTGAGGACTTAAGGAATGCCCACACTTATGCCTTAATTCAGGTATTATATTATATATTACTATATGGGTCCAAGTTTTATAAAATAATAATTATAAAACATTTACCATTGATACCAAAACAAGAAGGCTTTTCTTGTTTCTAACTAGCGATTGTATGATAATTAGGACCCACGGCTTATCACACTCTAAGGGACGCTAAGATAGCGAAAATAATGGTTAACCATCAAAAGACACAACGCGGCAAGCACAGCTTTATCTTGCATATCGATTCGATTCATCAGAGAAGTTATTATCGTGTAAAACCCTCTCTATTGTAAGGTAGAAAATATTTATTCCACGCTAGACAACGAATATATGAACAAAATACAGGAATATAATTAGATACTAAACCTAACTCTAAACGACAGAATAAAATTGTCCGTTCTACTGCAGCTACTTAATTTCTGCACGCTTTCAAAAACCTACATAAAAAGTAAAAGCGTTTAAACCTGCTTTAGGTTTACATTGAAACGCTTTCCAATTTCTCTAATATAACAAGTCCTTGTATCAAAGTTCATTAACATTAATCATTAATATCAAAACCATATTAGTAATACAGAGCGTCTGCTGTTTCCGTAAGAAATTTAGATTTCCGCAAACTTTCAAAACGAAATAGCTGTTACACACGATTTGCTCGCATTTTAAGTTAATTTATGAGACAAAAGGTTCTTCAGGATGCAATCTATTTTTTTGTAAAATTTTATTGAAATCTATTCAGCGGTTTAGGCGTATTTATAAATAAATAAATATCTTGGGACATTTTTATACAGCACCAACTACTTAGTCCCAAACTAAGCAGAGCTTGTACTATGGGTACTAGACAATGGATATAATACTTATATACTTTTTTTTTGTAAATATATACTTATAATATATAAGAAACACCCAGACAAACACAAACACCTAAGCTCATCACATAAATGTTTGTGGGAATCGAACCCACGACTTCGTGATCAGCAGTCCGGTACTCGAACCACTAGACCACAGAAGTCGTCAATGTATCAAAGACCGAGATTTACCTTCACATTTGTAGGAATAGATTCAGGTGAAAGATATAAAACGAGAGATTGACGTAGCCCTCGCCTACATAGATTCCCACGAAATGAAATAGGGTCATCCTATTCATAGTTAAGAAACCACATGGTTGGATTCTCGTCATATATATATTTTAGATGTGCAAAACCATCTGTTGAATAAAACATTACGCCTGTATCGTTATAAGGTTAGACAGAGGTGTACTACTATTTGACAATGTATTTTAGGTCCCATGTTTTTTTTTTTTTTAACTGTTGTAGATTCTAGCTCAGGAGCTTTTGAATCTTAACCGGGCTTGGTGGCGAGGCACCTTTTGTGCCTCCAGCCATGGACACTTATAAACTAAGCAACAGCAGCTAAGGGCGTCGCCTAACGGGACTTGGACCTCGGCTTAGGGCGTTGCTGGGGGGACAGCTAGGGACAGCTGGATCTGGGTTTAAATTATTTTGGGACGAATTTAAAACTAACTAACTAAGGGACGGGGAGGGGTACCGTTTCGGGGTCTTCGCGACGGGCCTCGCCGGCGAGGACGGTATATCGGATGGCAAGGTCCCATGTCATAGGGGGCGAGCATTTAACTATAACTGGGCACAAATTCAGACTCCGAGGTGTTACTGAGAGCGTTATAGAAAATCCCTATAATACATTTCTCTCGATTTGTGATAAGACCAGTGCGTTCTGAATACAAAACATGAAAAAAACTACTTATTATGTTCTTGGGAATCGGATATACTCGGGAATACCTATTATATGCTAATCAGATTCTTGAAGTTACTGGTAAAAACGTAACGGAATTACCTACCACTAAACGAATTTACTTACGTATATACGAACTTATCATTGTGAACTATGACCCTGATCTGTTGCTATACTATGTTTTTGACCAGAAATTTCTTGTTTCGGGCAAGAGGCATCACCAATTTAATCGTACCTAGGTGTGAGATCAGCAGTCTCATAATAACAGTGTAGGTTAAAAAAAAGTAACATTATTGTTTTTTCCTTTACTGAAAACTATATTCTCGACCTGTTTTGTGGTTTCATCATAAAAATAAATGTATCAAGCAATAAAATACGACTTTTACGTGAATGAATGAACAATTCAAAATGTCCTTGAATGTTAGTATTACACAATACTTTTAAATATCTAGCTTTTAAATTTCAAGACAATAGTCGTATATATTATGTATAGGCTATTGGAGGGTTTATTTCACATCCATTTTCTCATTTCCTGGTGGCTTACATAAACCTATAATCAAAAGGTGTGTTTTGAAATCACGTGTCGCCGTAAACGTGTAACGTACTTATTTGCCTTTGTAACAACTGTCACGCTCGTTATTCGAGAAGGTGTAAGAAGAAATCCATAACAGTCATACGAAAGATATTAGCTATATAACTTTTATCATTCTGCAACATTTTTTAAACACTGCCTTAGTAATCTTAAACTAGTAAAATGTAAATGTCCAAGAAGAACGCTTTCATTCTACTTGAAAATAGTTCTAAATATGAATTGCTTAAGAGGCCTATTAGCCTCTCATTGGGTGACCAAAATCATTATAAAAACGATTTGACAGCGGATGTTCTGATTAGAAACTTTAACATCTCGTTTAAAAACCGGATAAAAAAATATACTTCAGAGTAGCGGTTGCGCCCCTCTAAAGTGATTGTTACCAAGGCAACAAAGATGCGACCTACATTAACATTGCATCGCGTCCGTTACAAAAACTGAAACGATTACTCTGTAATCCAAGACGGCACAGCTACAGTCATAATACTTTTGCCTACACCGTTAAGATATCAGCTAATTACTGAAACCCAACTCACACGTTACGTTACACACAGCGAAGCAATCAACCAACACATTGGTACAGCGTCGCCGTCGGCAGCACGCGTCTTAAGTGTGATACGATACGACACGTGAGTCCAATGTGTGGACATAGAGTAATTTTGCAGACAGGCCATACCAATCAAGTCATTTATCGCGTAAACTTTGCAGTTACATCAAGTTGCTTAATTGGCTTAATTGATTTTGCAACAATAATTAATTCGTGATACTACTTAGTTATCATTCTGTTTAATTGATACTTTAAACTGATAGGATTCATAAGTATAGATTACTTTTTCTAACAGACAGTAAACTTAATATTTTTAGTACAAGCATAATAATAACAAATGACGTAATAATTACTTTAATGGGTGGGCTGAGACAAGTAATTAGGTAGGTAGTTCTTATTGTCAAGAGTGATCGAGTTTTGCAACCAGCGCAAAGTTGCGTTAAAACAATTTATTGCATTGTTTTAACTTCTACGCTACTACATTGCATTGTTTTAACTACTAAGTAGGTCATTCTGACCCCGATCAGCCGGATATAAAGGGGTACATTGATACTGTTGCAATCGTGAACGCAAATTTAATGGTAAAGCGCAATTCTTAGGTTGATAAGCTTTACCAGTAAATACTCAATAAAATATGAAAGATAAAGGTGTATGAGAACTTAGATTCATATCTGAAATTAGTTGGGAATTCCAAAATTTGCAGGAAACATGTACTAAACCTGCCATAATATTTATAACGTATGGTATTATATTAATAGTCACTCGTATTTAAAATGACATCACTATTAAAGAGTATCGTAAACAGTCAAACATTCAAAGTAGGCATTAAAGTGCGCAAAGAATCGTATTTATTATATTTATGCAATATTTTGATTGCTCTGTGACATACACGTAGGTGGTCGGAGAAACGCACACTTACACAGATTTTATAGTAACTTATGGTGTGTGCGTTACGCGTGTATATTTCAACTGAAACTAAACGTGAACTTTTACTATTACTTTAGTGTTTATAGTTTGTTTTTAAAACAACGGAAATTAAATCAACGGCTGGCGTGGGATTCTTATTACATTCAGTTGCAAGAGAAACAATTGTGTAGTCTCATATGATCTCCTTTCCAAATTCAACTCAGAGCACGTAGTGAGACTTCCGATGAGAAAGTTTAATTCCTATTATACCACAAAAGTCTAATGATAGTAAATCTCTTTTCATACTTGCATTATACTTCAAAATGTTTGCACATCACTTTTCTCGAGTATACATACCTAACAATAAAATTGTTTTTATGCGCCCATATCTACTTTGTTTTTTTGTTTATAAGGCGATTATAAAACACGATTAAAGCTACTTAGGACCTGTTTCACAACTTCTGGATAACCACTAACTGCCGGATAAACTAAAAGATGGAATAAAACTTGGATGAAATTATCTGTCAGGTAAATTAACGAGAACTTATCAGTAAGCTGTGGAACAGGCCCTTAGTCATTTACATTGATAAATTGTAATTTATTATACATAATATCTATCGGAAATGTCAACCTTTAAGATATATGCAATTAATCGTTAATAAATAATTAACATCGGAATAACACACAATTATTAAAATATTTTTTTCTAAAAATAAACACAAATGATTTTATTTTTAAATAAATTTAATGTTCATTTTGATTATGTGACTTACGTGTCTTTACACTCATTACTTATTAAACGAATAATGTTTTAATACCAAAAAATAATTAGGTACAGCTCAACTTAATTAAAATACCGTCATGCCATGCGCTTGGTGACGTAAATGTTTTATCGTACTTAGTGTTTATTTTTTAGATACCTACGTCGAAAATGCATTGGTCTAGTAAAATATAAACTAAATGTTTTTAAAAAGGCATCTGTTCCAAAACTTGATTATACCTAATTTGATCATTTTTCTTAACAACATGTAATATAAAATTGTATGTTACAAAATATAAACGCATAAAACATTTACGAATGTAATTGTTTCATCAAAGTATTGGCAGGCATTGGGATAAAATAAAAATGCTCGTCGAACCATTAATGTAATGAAAATATGACTAATATTTGTAGTAGTAGTGTAGTGTGTATTATATTGGTGTATTTTACACTTCATTCACAATATATTTTTTTACTGGCTAAAATTGTCATAGCTATCTTTTTGTATTTTTAAGCATTTTCCATGCTAAGATTACAAGTTATTTTTAATGAAGGAAAAAATCGGCGGGCGGGCAGGATCACCTTCACAGGACAGGTCACCTTAAGACGTAAATTAGAATGTGGAGGAAGATTTCGACTGGCGAGCAGGGCGAGCGGTGGCTTAGTGGTCAGAGCGTCTGGTGTACCGAACCAGAAGGCGCATTGTCATAGCTGTTAAATTTACTTAACTCTATCAAATAGATTATTCTCAGTATATACTGTTAATTTATTTATGATGTTATACATAGTTATTTATAAATGTACATAAATTACATACTTATACAGGTAGGTATATTATCATAAATATATAACGCGGATTTGATAAATCAAATTCCAAGAGAATTTTAGAGCATAAGATAAACTTGTCACATTCAGACATATTCTTATCAAGACATTGACATTACCATTTATTCATATCGCTACAGTAATTTATATGACATTTGCCGGCAAGATGTCAATTTGACAAGTGTGAAAAGTGAAAGCTATGGACTTTAGCTAGAGAAACTTTACAAAACTCTTTTTGAAATGTTGCAGATCTCTTTTTAAAATTGAGACAGTGTAACCGAGGCTTTAAAATTTCATACTATAATAATGTCATGTTTAGGTTAATCTTAAGTTCATACGTGTGTTTCAATTAATGATTCAACGAACCTGGCTTATCATAGTCTACAGTTTACTTGTGTAAAATAACATTATGTTACATAAGACCTAATAACATTGTATGAGAATATAATTATTATTTCATCTTATACAGATTTTAGATAAGCGCCCCTGTTTTCAAGTAACAGTAGTGGTTAAAAATCGTAAAGGATCTTAACCCGGAAAACCAACAAACGATTTGACATTCCTGCGGTATTGCCTAACGGGTAAAAAACTTGTGGATAAGCTTTCAAAATAAATGATTAAGGAAAAACCGCCCATTGTTCCGAATATGTGCCGTCTGTATATTATAATAATGTAACGGTCGCCATCCACTTTCGAATACATGTCCACAGTAAACAATACACTGTCACAGTAAAATCCAGGCCGAATTAGAAATTGAATGTGTGATATTGATAGCTAATACAGTAAGTAAAAATCATACAGCTACTTATCTTAGTATAGGATTGTTTGGTCTTAAAAAAATCTCTTTTGCATGTAGGTTTCCTCATAACGTTTTCCTTCTGATTTTAAGTGTGTGATATGAATTTTTTATTAATCTGCACATAATTTCCAAAAGAAATAAATTTATTTGAATTAGTCTATCACTGCATCTTAAAGGCAACAAATTTAGTGAAAGAATAATTCATCATGATTTAAATTGAAGTGGAGACAGATCATTAAGGACGCATCGTTATCTAATCAATATTTACAAGGTCCCACCTCTAAAATTCTGTGTCCTGTCTATTAATTATCGCCAATGACATATCAATAAAAAAGTAATATTCATTGTGTACCAATATGTCAGTAGGTAAGATGAGTGAGACGGTTTATCTAGTGATGTGACGTGAAGTTAGATCTTAGTCACGCTACGATTGCATGAAGTAAACTTGATGAACCAAATACATTATGAGACACAAGTACCTAGGAAATGTATGAGGGATTTGGCGCCACGATACGGGCTTGCTCTAGTTCAGTAGGTACATACCTAGCATATAGATGCTACCATGCTTCTATCCCGATTAACTAGCCTTTAGCCATTTGTCATTACCTTTAAATTCATATTATAGTTCCTTGGTAACAAAAATTGGTAAATAAACTATTATTATTTAGAAAAATATAAACGTCGTCGTTCTGTCATTATTTTTTTCTATAAAATATTTAAGAACTAACGTTCTTTTGGAAAATAAAATTAAAATCATTGATCTTAAAAGTATATTACCTTCGTGATAACTATATGTATATTATAATTTTATAATTAGGATACATTTACACTATATTATTCTGATTTCACTTACAAACAAAAATATGTATAGTACGTAGGTACGTAAAATGTCTGCATTACATTACATTTTCCATCGCTAATTTAGTATTTTAAGAAGTTAAATATACCGAACATATTACCTGACACCGTAGCAAATGTTCAACAATACGTAAGTATACTAAATTGTTATTCAAGAAAAACATCGTCACTGTTCTTATAGAAACAGGTGCCCCTGTTGTTCCACAATCTTTTGTTTGCTGAATATGCTTAAAGTCATACGAACTTCAGCCATCTTGCGAGGAGACAGTATGTGGGCTGATATACCTAATATGATAATTGGATACGTTTTCTACGATAAATAATACATGATACTGATGTAGCTATGTGAATATATATTTTTAGATATAGACAATCTCGCAGAGTTACAGAAGTAACACCGAGATCATCTCATCGTTTTCAAGAAAGGGCGCAGACCAGTGATTGAATTCATACTCATTTCTGTTATTAACGCATTCATAACAAAATAATGTTTAAAAACTAGAACGTTTCATACATAACTTAAAATACTTGCCATAGACAAGACGTTTTTATAAATTTAAACTGTACCGGACCCCTTATATACATTGTCTTACAAAGCCATATTTCTGTGTTCTACTGCAAAATTATATTTTCTATCGTACCAGCGTCTTTTGTTATGTTCCACACTATCAAGAATATATCATATTTCTTTAAGTATTCTATTCATAGTCACTCCATATTTCATTCAAACTTTCCATTATAGAAAAATACAGGCAAACAATTTAAATAACAATACATACTTTTCCAAAGCAAATAAATTGACTGAACAAAAGAAACCTTATCAAGAATCCATCAAAAAATCCGGAAAATTCCGGTTGTTGGTATTTTTCCTTCAAAAGATAATATTAGATATATACGACCTAGCGATACTAGATTACGATAAAAAATTGAATGAGAATCACGATGTGCCCTGTGGTTGGAAAAATTCTACTGTATTAAAAGCTTACAAGCCTCTAGATAGGCTAATACTTATATTATATGTTACACAATCTGGTTGAAAACTGACATGTGTCATGAGATATCATAGTGATAAAGTACTAGGTACTTTAAATAAGCGTACAAATCTGGCTTTCAAAAACTTATGATTAATGTTGTTTTTCCTGTGTACACATTTGTTTATTTTGATAGTAAGTGATTAAATTAATTACTAATAAAAATTCCTATACTAAAAAATAATGTCACTGATCAAAGATTATATTATCTAAATTTATTATTTAAATAATAAAATGTTTATTATATTATTGTTTTATTATCTTGATTATATTATTTCGTTATTCTGTTATTTAAAAATAGCACTTGCCATTGGTTTCAATAAATAAAGAAAACTAATAAGGTTGACAAGTAATAATTTAAAAGTTAACCTTAAACTTCGTAAGTAGGTAGACAAAAGGCTATAAAACACATAATTCAACACAGAGCGTCTGTACAAAATACAGAAAGACTGTAAAGAATATAGATTCATGTGGTTAGTCGACAGAGCATAAAAGTGTTTAGTTTTTTATTATTTCCGGTGATATTCATAGAAAATGTATCGTAAAAGAATCGTGAAAGTTATTTTGTTTTCCGAAACAAATTACTGTCTATAAAAACACGCGTAAAATAGTTCCAATTTTTTTTTAATGTTTTTAGTAACTATTGTTTCACCTGTCAATTTTCCTAAATCATTTCTTTAAACCCATCCTGCCAAATTTCAAATACATAGGTTTTGAAATTTCCTATGTAGTCACTGAGATCTAGATAAAGTAAAATGCTGTAACAGATCTACTATCCTAGAAATGGAAGCAACTTCTCAAAAATATGTTTTCGTAATTATATAATTTATTAATTATACATTTAGCACGATTAAATTCGTGTTAATGATCCTGCCTACATTGTCTATATTTTAGTGTAAACACGTTTTCTACTCTAGGGGAAGACGACGTCGGACGAAGGACCAATTTTTGTTTGTCCTTTCTAAGATTCTTCAGTTCCCAACTATAAAGATAAGGTGGGAATGTCTCATGTCTTGCACATGAATAGGCCAAATTACTACTTTCTAGGCAAGTATGCAAATTATTTCATAAATGACCTTTCCTCAACGATTTTCCCTATAAGTTATATACTATCTCTACAGTTACTATCTCGTTTCTGTAATCTATGGGCCAATTTGACCTCTGTATTGCCGACGTAAGTTGAGAGATTGCAATGGTGCACACGAAACGGAGTGATAGCCTGAGTTCACCATGATATAAGTGAGCTAATCTATCACGCGACTTACTGAGTGATAAATACTGATAGGTGCTACAGCATCAGACTAGTCATAATAAAACTACGAAATTCAAAACTTTTTGGAATCATTGCTATGAATCTTTATTAATAAGCCACAATAATGAAATACTGTATGACTCCTGGTTGGGTTCCTATTAGGGTATTGGTACGCTTTAAAAAGGGTCTAGGAAAAATCCCAAAGTATTATAAAAGCGAAATCAACGCGGATAACACCGCGTAGCAAAAATACATTTTCAAAGATTCAAACAAAAATCGTTGCTGAATCCTAAAGAGTATAAAAAGAACGTTATTCCAGTCATAATTGTACCTACCTACTTACGTTACCTACTTAGTATACAATACTTAAATGAGTTTAAAAAAACTGTTTCAGAGATCAAGGATCTTAGCGGGTTGTTGAACTTACACTTCTTAGAACTAAATGGGAATATGCGCGTAACGCCTTTTTTGTGTAAAGTATTAAAATACTCTTTTTGTTTAAACGAAGTATACAAGAGCCAGATTGTTGGCACCATACATAATTTTTATTAAAATCAATTAAGGATTCTTATTTTAAATATTTTGTTTCTGTATTTTGGGATACCTCGTTGGTCTAGTGGTCCCAAACGCGACTGCTACGCTAGAGGTCCTGGGTTCGATCCCCGGGTCGAGCAAAGTGTTGTTGGGTTTTCTGTGAAATTCCCAATAGCAGCTCGGAGTCTGGATTTGTGCCCGGTTTATGGCAATAGGCTCGCCCCCTATTACATGGGACCTAAACATACTGGCGAAATGTGGGTGTACATTAGTACGCCTCTGCCTACCCCTTCGGGGAATATGGGCGTGATGGTATGTAATGGGCGTGATGGTATGTATTTTGGGATATAATGTTTTTTTATTTGGTTTTCTTTTTTGTATTCGATAAGTGATCACAATAAAACTTATTTCCTTTACAGAATTGGAGAAAAACTGTGTTGTAGAATTGTTGAAACCATTTGAGAGATTGCATCAGCTATAGCCCGTAACAAACGCTAGTAGGTAGTTGTAGTAAATTTATAACAGCATGAAATATTGTGACGTGATCAAAACATACTCGTACTTTACTTAGTTATAATGACGTAACACGTCACACACCTGTTTTGGAAAAATGTAGGCAGTGTACATTCACAGTTCGCCATTTTTATGTTCACGTAATACAGAGACAAGTCTATTGCCATAACTTAGTTCCGAGCTGATCGTTCTGGAGTCGAACCCAAGCTGTCGTATTCAGTTACACAAAAAAAAACTAATATGATTACTCCGTGTCTTATCCTCATCAATATTGAGTAAACATTGTACGTTTTTTTATGAAATACTTCAGTCATCCTACACAAAAGTATTTGGCGCCAGATCTAAGTGCATACATATAGGTACTCTATTTAAATTCCTGAATTATTTGTATTTTCAGTAAACGTGTGAATTAGATGCTTAGTTGACAGACTAAAGAGTATTGTGTAAACCGTTTTAATATGTTTGTATGAAACGTTTAGAGAAAACATAGGTAAGTACTTTGATTTCATCTGGAGCTATTAACAAATACTTAGTTTTATTAAACGAAACGGAACAAAAAATTAACAAATTTAAACATTTTAAACACTAAAGGATGCACACACATGTTATTTCTATCAGATAGATAAAGCAAATTTTGAATTTCATGCTTACAGTTTAAAAAATACCACTATTTTAACCTTGAAGCAACGACCCATATTATCTTATAATTATTTTACTTTTATGTAAAAGAATATTATCAATATGGAGGCCATAAAGACGAAGCCATTCAAAAACCTACTTTATTATAAAACAGGTGAGTCATTGGCCTGGCCATACAGGAACTACTGACATTCTTCTGTAACGATGGAGTTCACATTATATTGTCCGCTCACAGTCTTTATTTTAAATGGCAACAATTAAAAATATAGGTAAATATCCTCTTAACGAACGCAGGTGCAGGTGGACGAACCGGGCATCGAACTCGTAAAGTAAACTGCACATTGGCGCGCGCTTGACAGATATTTTATGTTGCCATGATTTAAGGTAGGTTTGTAGCCAATCGTGGTTATTTTTTTTTAAACAAAAAATGATTTTTTAATGATCTCTGCATAATTATTACAGGTTTTTTTAAGGAAACCCATAAAGAAGATTCATGTCTATTTTTTTTAATCAAGCGGCTTTGAACATGTTAAAAAAATATCCCATGGTTAAATACTTTAAGATAGGTATTTAAATTAAATGTTTACTTGTAAAAAAATCTTTTGAAAACGGTTTTGAAAACCATTTATCAAAATATGCAAAAGAAACAGGTCAACGTAAAATTTTGTATGGGTATACAGAGGATTTTAAATTTATGTGTCTGCATGATGTAGGGCCCATTTATGGTTTAAGGCCAAGTAAGTAGTCGGTACATCATTGTTTAAGTTTTATGTTTTCTGGGGTGGTTCCCAGGAAAAAAGGCTAAATGTTAAATGTTTCAGGAAAATATAATATTTCTTTAACTAGAACAATGGCGGTAAAAAGTTATTTAATGCGGGTTTATTCAAACTGCAACGCATTTTTAATACACTGTCAAGTTGTTTATGTATGCTTGGAATAAATAAATAAACAAAATTACAATGTTTATACTTGTTACCGACTGTTCTAGTTACACTTATACAGTTATATAACGTAAAGATACGAACTCATCGTGCAAATTAGGAGTGATAAATGTCATTCAGAATGAATAGCCATTTGTATGAGTACTTTGAAAGCCGCCTACCCGTCCTACTGTGCTAATAACCCGGTGATAAAAAACTATATTATTTACCGTTATTTTTTTTCCTAGTTACCTATCTACAACCACATCATTATTGTGTGATGTTAGAGAACACTGTGGCTTAAAGCAGACGACCACTGTAATCGTTATCATCACTACTTATTATGAATTAGACTTTACGATGTATGTACAGTTCACGCCAAACTTATTGTCCGGGTTGAAGTTGGTAAGTTTGGCGAGAACTGTAGTCTCCCGCCGCGCAGAGTTTGTATTTATCTGGGCTAAATCACAGAAACTACTATACGAATTTTAATACGGTTTCCACCTATAGAAATAGAGATTATCTAGAAAGGTATAACTAATTCATGGTCAAGTGTTTAGCTCTAAATAATGGTATTCATTTGGATGCAAATTAAATCTTAAGCGCCCACACTTATTGATGAGTTTTAACTTCACGTAACATTGAGAAGACGAACCTTGTGGTAGTGTTCAAATATTAAATAAGTAACCTAAAATTAAACTTTGACATTAATACCTTTGCGTGCCAATACATAAAATCAGCACTCAGCCACGAATTTTTATAGCGAATTTACATAATAATACGATTGGCAACACCGTAGACCGGGCGAGACGACCGTTGGTTTAAAAAAACTCAAGGGCACAAGTCGAGGACCCGCAGATTCTTGACCTCAAAATCGTGCGTGACTACTCGCGTGTTCGCGGAATGTTTCTACTATATTACTAGAGCGTTTACCCTGCCTATGTCCCGAAAGACCAATAATAAATTGCTAAAAAATCCGGGGCGTATCCTGTAGATTTGGTTTTCAGAGTAAAAGTAGGTAAAAATGTTACAGATTGTCGTGAAAGACTTTATATTTCTTTTTTTTTTATACAATTTTCATAAGCATTTACGCCAAGAATACATCTTATTATTTAGAAAGGTACCGATTTGTTTACTATTTAAAATACCAATATAAAAGAAATCATGTTTTTAAAGACCAATTATATTTAATTAAAAGGATAGCTGAGATTATGTAGATACCTATCTAAGAATTAGATACAAATTATCAGATAAGATTTATGCAGATGGACTAGCACATGACGACACAACGTTACAATCGACGTCAATACGGAAGATGTGCTTCACGACACGACTAATAAATTATGGAATATTTTAATGGTAGGTTATCATTATATAATTTTGCTTTTATCGATATACGACTAGGAAGCCCTCGATACAATGGGAATGCATGAGGTACGCAGTCTTCCACTGCAATGCTTATGTTATGCAGTTATTTATAGATCAATACCGGCTTCTATGTTTAAACGATATAATAATAAGTAGTACCTACAACAATAGTAAGTAATCAGTTACAACGATACAAAAAATGAGCTTTTTTGTCACCGTACCGAAATTTAGTAGTTTTCTGAAAACTAAAACTCTCTCTCCGTAAAAAGTAGTTTAATGTCTAGTATTCGCGTAAGTGTCAGAAATCAGTAAACTAAAACTGTATATCTATCGAAATATTGTCAAATTGATTAATTAAAATTAAATTAATTTAAATATAAATTCTAGAATGTGAAAAGAACAGTCAGTAGCGCTGGCAGAAGTCACACCTGCGTCCGCCGATATACGCAATCTGAGGACGCAAGTTCTAGTATTATAACAAGATTTTTATAATTATTGAACGTATGAATTAATTCTAATAGCTAGCCAATTTTTCCGCTGTTTCTTTCCTAGAAAATATAAACTGGTTTTTGTCCCACACTAGTCTCTTGAAAAAGGGGTTTTTGTATGTTTGTCTAGACAAATAAAACTTTGATTGGTAGCAGTCGGTCATTTATCAAAAGAATCAAAATTATCCCTGTCAAAATAGTCTAATCTTATTTATTTACTTACAGCTTTATAATCCATTTGCTTGTCCAATCTGTGTCAAAATCAAAATACGTTTTTCTCATGAAAACATTAAAGTCAACATATTTTAGTAATTTTCGTTTATTTGTGTTTACATATCTAATGGTTTGGACAAACACGTTGTTTATTTGGCTCCAATATATTCAAAAATATCACCGTTTGAATAGACGCCAAATGCACATTTTGCCAAATGAAATAACAACCCAGACGAAACTATGTATTCCTACTCCATTCATACATATATGTCGTCTGAAGTCTGGGGCTAAATTTTACCATGACCAACTTAGCATTTGCGGTTGACACAAGGAAAATGAAGCTTATTATGTTGCCGTTTCACTTCTAATTTGCACAACGATACATTTTCGTAACGGTATTTTAGAGTTGGGCGCAACGATTTTGCATGGTGGTGAAAGACAAGCCAAAGAAGACATTAGTCACGAAACGTTTGGAAAATGTGTTTCTGTAATCATAAATTATTTTCTACAGTTATTCAGTTCTTGTCTAATGTTGCAGCTACTAATTTCGGGTTAGACGAAATATGTAACATTATATTTTGTTTTAAAAGCAAAAGCGTTACATGGTCATCGATTTATAATAAATCATTCAGTATCTATTTCATTTTCTCTGAAAAGTAATTCCATAACCATTGATCAGTCTGACCCTCATATATTATTTTTATTACGCAACGTTATCTTTCTTTTAGAACAGGTTAACGTTCATATAACTCAGTTACATCACATTGACGTCATATTAGAACGTTACACTCAAAAGAAATGGGTCAGCTTTCATTTTTCGCCTTCTGCGTCAGTCATCAATTTGTGATGGATACTAACAAGTTTACATTTGCTGCTACATTGATGCGTTTCAATGGATTGTGAGTTTTATAGCATTGTAAATGGAGCAAGAACATTATCGTCAACGTGACAAAGTTTATTGAGCCGTATCTTTGATCTCATATCAAGTTTGTACCTATCTTCATCCTGATCTATAGAATGTTTGTAGTTTTTAGTACAAACATATTGGTTTGTAGGTCACCCCTATTTCGCAATTATACTAAAGGTAATCGGATATATTATACACGTCAGTAAAGTTCTAATTTACGAATATTCTCAGAAACGAGTTCAAGAAAATGTTCTAGGAGTTTGTTCGTTTGAGAAATTTCATTGTAATTATTTTATGACTCCAAATATGAACAAGAAAGACGTCAAAACATAAACCGATAGCCCAAAGTCCGTATAGCTAAAATTTATTGCGGGACCAGCGAAGACCATTTCACTTATTGCAGAATTTATTACACCCAAGTTAGTAAAGTTCTGATGTCAGAAACGTTTTGCTAATGAAGATATTCTTCTCCAAGTTAATGAACAAATTTTACTAATAAAACCGTAATTTTTTCCTCCATAGATATAATAAATACACTTATTTTGATACAATAGAGATAAAGGTTGAACAAATTTTGGTAAATGGAACACTAATAGCTGAACCTAAAATCTAAAATATAATATTGGGAGCAATGACAAGACATGAGATAATATTTCTTAGATTCGCGATAAAGTTGTGGCCCACATAGAAAATATGATAAAATATCACCATGAGCTACATTTTACGAAAACTTCATCAACATCAAATTGTTGTTCCTAGAAACTGTCAACTTCTTAAGAAATAAAAATATTAATATATTTCAGTAGTTATCCGGTTTGGCAATCTTTTTTCTCATCAACTGTGATTATGACAATCTAGATAATGATTATGAGGTTCGTAATTTTAACATCAAAAATGTTTACAACTAATTTCAGTAAAATGTTATGCTACATTTGCTACCAATGCATTCTTCCAGAACTCCCAAGACACACACTTAAACTAATGAGTGCAAGTCTTGTACATCAGAACTTTAGAAGCAAATGAACATTGTTTTGAGTTGAGTTGGCAACTGATTTCATCACAATAGTGGGCAAGATATAGTTAGTTACCGTAGGTATTAGAGCTAAACCGTCAGTTACCAAGGGCGATATAAAACTGGGGGTATGCCAAGTTATTTCATTTTATAATACTTACGCAAGCCGAGTTGTTATTAGTAATAACATATATTGCCTAACCTTTCTCCTATAATGTACTCAATACTTATACCTACCTATAGTTTTATACATAATATAAGTAATCATAAGTTCTATTAAAGAAACTGCCATCATTTGTGTACGTAAAATATATTTTGTATGACATTTCAGATTAGACAAGCTCACCCACTTTGAGTCTTTCTCAGAAATATATGTTTTATAGTTATTTCACTCTATCTTTCACATAATGATTACGTGCTTATTATTTAATGTTTGTAGATATCGCACGAATTTGTTATAATTTCATAATAATCAACTACCAGTTCTTTATCTATTCAGGTGTCTATATTGTACTAAAAGACGATGTAAGTACAAAGCCAAACCTACTGATCAATATTCTATCCACGCCCAACAATTTTTACACAAAAATTTACAGTTGGGCCAACGGCGGCGTCAACAATAACCCCAAGGCATGTCAAAGTTCTGAATATTAGACACTTATTGTACACCCGTGCTCGATAAAATTAAAATTTGTGGGCACTTTACTATTTGTTACAAAGAGTCCGGGTTTCCTCGGTTACACCTGTGTGAGTGTGACGCAAGTGATAAATTAAATATACGTAGTTACACGTACAATGTCGTACGTACATTATATTAAATTTTACTACTAATTGAAGTGTTACAGCCTATATTTGCATTGTGTAACTGTTGCTAAGTAATCGTGGCTTTTGTCATGTGTTACTTAAAGGTGTATTCAACCCATACAACGTTTACAATGTTCGATTATTTTCGATGTTGTGTTTTGTTTTATCCTCAGCAAACCAAAAAAAGAAAATTGTTCGGATTAAACTTCCGACAATTGTACACTGTCAATTCTCATTAAATTATGTTTATTGTCTTCATCGTCATCCTAAATTACTTCTGTTTGTACAGATGTTAAAAGCAATGAAGGTTAACTTCAGGAAATATTAAATACTCGTAAGTCGTACACTCAAGTAATGCTTTGCAGGCCGACATGAAATAAAGACGTATAATTTATAGTATGTATGAGCGATAAACTATTTTCGTAAACAAAAACAACTTACAAAAGCTAAGAAGCTTTGTAAACAATACAGTTACCGGTAAATAACTAATGTGCACTTTATGTTGTGAGACGCAACGATAAATATTTTTGGTTGTTTCTTTTATGCCGTCTTTCCATAAACGAAAACTTACCGTATGAAAATAAAGGCAATAAAACAATGAAACTCAATAGCTACCGGGTACATAAGTCATAAATTTTCCAATATCAGGGCCGATACTTCGACGTGGTAAAGCTAACATTTATAGGTTGTGAAAAGGGGATAGCGCTATTTTAGCTGCAAAGCGACATCTCTCTCGTGCAACCTAAAAATTGTAATATGGGCTCAGAGCGTCATGCTGTCTCTTATCTTTTCTTTATCGCGAAAGCCTTCCGTTCTTTCTGCACTGTATACACAGCGGATGCCTTAAGTGTATGAAACATGTGATTGTATTGTTTAACGGAAAAAAAAAATCTTCGATTTCACCAGTCGAGCCTTTCTTTGCACAATTTATCAAAACTTGGTACCTAGTTACGGAGCGATATGCAATATAATGAGGAATAATTAGATGCATAACAATCTTTTATAATATTGATTAGAGGCAGTAATTTGATCTTTATTAAACGTAGGTATTTAGCATTTTATTGCAATACGCAAATCGCATGATTTTGCATTGAACGAAATCATTTGTGTAAATGTAATTAAGAGTCCAAGGCAGCAGTTCTTATTGCTTATCAACATGGTAATAATATTAGTCAATAAACCTCTTATGATCAACATGAGCCTCGTAATAAAAAGGTCAAAGGGGAAATTGCCATAGTTGGCACACTTAGCACTACTTTCAGTTCTCGGCAATCTTATTGTCCGGCTTGAAGTTGGCACGAGCTAACTTCAACCCGGCCGTAAAAATGGTAGAAAGAAAAATATTGGGCAATAATAAATAAAAACGAAATTTTAAGTGGTAGGCTGTCGTTATAAATCATTTTAATCAAATATTTTTCTTCCTCCGATTCTTACGGCCGGGATGAAGTTATCTCGTGCCAACTTCAAGCCGGACAATAAGATTAGCGAGAAGTGCGAGAACTGTATTATTGTTCTTCTGTTAGAAAACAGTGGGATGCAGGGGCATCGCTTTGAATTTCTTGAAAACATTTTAACAGTACGTAATAAATGACGAGGGAACGTTTGAACTATAAAATGTGTTACAACAACCACATTATAAATCTAGGTTTTAAAAACTCGAGTACGGGGCTTTGTTTATAATTTTGTGTTTGTTTGAAACCAAAACGATAGCAAACACTTCCGCGAGAAATCTAAAATTGTTATCGCAGTTTTCTGGGGTAAGTATGGTTTGTTCGATTTCTTCTGTCTAACGATTGTTTGTTAGTTTGATTTTATGCATTTTTCAGCAAGAAAAACAGGAAGACAATGTGCTTTACTGATTTAGAGGCAAATGAACTTGAGTTCACCGACGCATACATTTCAATGTCAGTGTGAAATATCTAGATTTTACTGGCAGATAATCCGACAAAAATCAATGACATCAAAAAACGCTGCTATGTGGTTGATTAGTACTGAAATGCAATAACGGAGAAAATTTTCTTTAACTCACATAAATTTTACCGTACAATATAAAACGCTGAACTGATAACCGTAAATAAATGTAATTGGAACAGTTTATTCGAATCCCCATGACAAGCTAATGTGAATTTTACGTACATAGAAATAAAGGTAGATAACGGTTCAATAATGTTTGTAGTAATAGATACACGTGTCGACATGAACGAGGCAATTATGATAAAAGTGGTTGTTAAGAACTTTGTATCCTTGTAGTTACACACGAGCGTGGCGTTTAGGTATTGTGTGGTTGTTGAAGAAAATAAACTACCTACCTATTTGGAAAAAATCTTAAACTTTACGTTTAAGATTTTTTCCACACACACTTTGATTGACACTTTGATTGGCTTTAGGCACATTGAACTCACTATAAGGCTAATATTCAGAGACGATGCTAAGCATAAACTTACGCTTCCGTATGTCAAATTGTAATACAAATTTGACATACGGAAGCATTACTTTACGCGTAGCATCGTCTCTGAATATTAGCCTAAAATCCTTAGTAGTAATTTCTGTATGAGGTTCACATACCACGACTCATCGAAAGCGCAGTTTTAGCTTTTTCATGTTTGGACTTGATTCTGTCTATAATCTTTTTCAGTTTCTTTTCTTAGGATGAGACCATTATTAAATAAATTTTGCCTAGAACCCATCAACCATCATTGCGTGGCATCATAACCTTCGCGGCGGCGGCAGTACAAGCGATATCAATCTAAGCCGAAACCTGAAAGGAAAAAGGTTATACTCTCTGTAACCTTTCATCTTGTTATCAATTTATTTTCTTTATGTACCTAACTGTTTCCTAGAGTTTAAATACGTTTAATGATTGTAGATGACGTACTTTGCAAAAACATTTTTTTTAACACTTGTGTTTATTCTGGCCAGGAAAGCATTTAACCACTTTCTAGATGTTCGCAAAATATATATCATCATGAAATCCAGAATATGTTTCGTGATTATTCATTAATTTGATATATTAAAGTGGGATATTAAACAAATTGGCACCAACTTTGTTTTGACTGTAACCAAGTTTCAGTCTAATTTAATTCAATATCACGTTTTGGGTTCACGTGCCCCTTAAATCGAAGAGATTTCCATCAGAAATTATGTGGTGAATAATTTATAGTATTCATTTGGAGGGGTGTCAACTTTCGAGTATTGAATCGACTATCATCGAATTTTCGATAGAATATTTATAGCTTGAATTAGGCGATATGGTTCGAATATAAGAATAGGTATTGAAATAAATATATTTAAAAAGTATTTCATTTTACACTTATTATCATTATAATTTTATTCATTTTAAAAAGGATTCATAAAATCATTTTAATTTAAGCAGTATTTCATCTCTAGGTGTTATTAAGTAGGTAAGTATTGAAAGCACATTGTCAGTCGATCGCTAGTATAATAGATTAGTATCATATTATTACCACATTGCGTTTAATTTTGACAACAACGGTAAATTTTACCGTTACCCGAAAATATTTTCCTTCGATCATATTTTTAACTAGCATGAAGGCCAATTCCAATTCTCCTTTACTACGTTTTATTTTATATATTTCATTACAAGCAACGGCACTATTGAATGAATACCTAGTAATTCCCTGCAACTACTATCTCATACATATTCAAGTTTGTATTATGCTTGGGCTATCGTAAATTTATTCGGAACCGTACGTAAAGGTCAGACGTCTGTACGCATACCGTCCTCATTTCGGAACGAACTGACAATAAAATTTACACCTTGAACTTGAACTTAAGGGTAAGAAACAAGAACCTATATGTCTATAGCCAAAGATAATTAGAAAATGTAGTTATATTATTGTAAGTAATGTATTGATAAATATGGTCCTAAGAAGTTTGTTCAGGAAAGAGTATGATACTCGTATCTTCAATGAAACCTCCTCTGTGTTCTAAATTATTCAATCCAGGATTTTATACAATTAAGGGCTTCTCTATTCCTTCTCGAATAGAAGCTAAGGTTGGATGAGGATACGTTCTCGAGAAGACGTTGGTGCATTTTTATGTAGTAATTTTAGTTTTAAAAACTTCTTCTTTCGTATTAGCATGAGCTTTTTAATAAGAGTTAGCTCTATTATTAAGATGAGAGATAGCAAAGGTTGATACAGCAATAAAACTGTTAGCTTCCCAGCCTTACAGCCAGACACATCTCTCCTCACACCTCAGATTTCAACGGTCCAAATGACTTGCTAAATTGTCTAACTAATAACATAATATAACTTGTATTAAAACTCGTCTGAAATACTGACGCCTACTGATAAAACCATCAACAAACTGATTTAAAACATGAATTTTCACACGGGTGTATAGAACAGTCTGGAAATCGTGGTATTACGCATTTATATATAACATCAAACGTATAATATAATGAAATCGATGAAACTCATCTGTCACTTTTTTTATTTAGGCTATCGTGGCGTGATCATCGTCAAATATATATTTATTTAATCTGTTCAAAATGAATGATGATTATGACGTCTTATTTGTTTTAAAAATACGCGCTGTGTCGTATCAGACAGTCTGGCGGACTGAGGACCCGACTGAATCGTAGTTACGTACTGTATGTCCTGAATAAATACGAATTAGAATTCTTGGAACCACTTCAATATTTCTTTTTCTCTTTATACTTCCAGTGGATTAATTTATTATAATTATCTAATTTCTACATATTAGCTTTGCCTCACGGTTCTCCCCGCATTCAATCCCATAGGAAATTCTGAAAATCCTTTCTTGTTTCTGAGATTTTGTGATTAATCAGCAAGTGAGGAATATATCGCTTTTATATTTATAATAAAGATAGATACTTCTAGTCTACATAATATTCTATGTAATTATTTAAAGAAAGTGTTGTTTACGGAAGTTTGTTCAGCAGAGGAAGTGAAACTCACGTTTTTGTATAGAAAATCATAATTATAATAAGTAACGCTAGCTACCTACATATATTATCTTATCTTAATCTCATCTTGTTATATACCATAATAATGAAAATAAAATTACTAACACCTTTTGATTGTTACTGTTTTGCAGTACAACGAAAACTATACACGTACATCATTACAAGGCTGCTTCAAATTAATCTACTTCTTAAAATTAAATTACTAATTGCAACTAACATAATTTGAGAAGCTTATTATTCAATTTTATGATTTCAAAACCGACTTTAACTTCATACAGTCAACGTTTATATTTGTGTGAGTGCTAATTATATTTTTATATTTTTCAATTCTTAAAGTATAATTTGGATGATATGTAGTTCTAACTTTAGGCACTACGTAAATAAACAAATTACGTTTTAAAATAATTAAATTTCCTTGTTTTATAACAAGAATTAATTAAGAGTAGAATTTTATATACGTCATAGAAATCCAATTAAAACTTGCTGTACAGTGTTCTATGACGCAATTATTATTCCCAGTATATTTGTGTACGTAACCTGTAGTGAGCCTGTTTTTTTATAAAACAATGAAAATTTTCAAAATTCTATAAACTTTTAGATGATAAATAATATTATGTTGTATTAAATTTTCTCTATTTTTCTACTTAAATATATTATTATGTATCTTATTTTAATCTACAAGTTTAAAAAAATCGTAAATTGCCTTCTACATAACAGTAACGGCATAATGAATAAAAATATTTACGGTCAACGAACTCTCAATGTTACATTTATTTCGGTTACTATAATATTTAAGCCTCAATTCAAGTACATGCAATACAGTTTTAGATTTGTAGTAACTGCTGACAGATACTAAAATAACACTCCTGTCCCTCCTTATTATACACAGAGATGATATAAGCTTAAGTTTCCTTTATGTTACACAATAGCAATGCTTTTCCTTCGAAAATGAAATTAAACTGGACAAGAACCATGATCTGGTGAGAACAGAATACGTCTCTAAAATCTCTAGATTTTGGAGCCAGATTCTCTGTGCTAGGAATGGCCATATTTTTCTAATCGGCAGGAGTCCGACTTAATTTTTAGTAGATGGAAGGTAAGAGAGCAATATGGTCGACCTGATGATAAAG
The DNA here is from genome assembly GCA_946251955.1 of Acronicta psi. Lineage (NCBI taxonomy): Eukaryota > Metazoa > Arthropoda > Insecta > Lepidoptera > Noctuidae > Acronicta > Acronicta psi. The sequence continues at coordinate 7,156,084 of OX276476.1, forward strand.
TGATCACCGCCGTCCATTGACACCCACAATACCGGAGAGGTTACAACTGTTTTGCTGGCCTTTAACAAAAGAATAGGCTCACTTCTTGAAGGTTGCCATGTCGTACCGGATCGGAAAAACCTCCACTGGTAATAGTTCCAACTTTCAGAGAGACAAAGGGGAGTATTTTGTCACAGAGTGAGATACTACGACAGAACTACTTCATAGCGCGTATGTTAGAGAGAACTGGAGCGAAATTCAGATGCAAGAAACGACATTGAAAAAATCGCAAGTCTGTCGTATTTAGGACAACCAGTGGGCCCAAAATATCACGAAGTGGGGGCACTGAGACCGACTGACGCCTTCACAATTTACAGAGAAAAACATAACAAAATGTAGAGGAGAAATACATGAGGTAGGATTGAGAGGCTAGGCTTTTGCCCAGAAATTCAATCCTACTATTAATTATTATATTGTGATAAGCAATATCGCTAGAAAGCCAAATAGCGTAACTAATTCATAAGTAGACTTTGCCTACGGGTGTGTTGTGTCAGTGGCTTACTTACTTTGGCCTCCCAACTTTTTAATTGACATTATAAAAGAAAATCATTTTAGTAACAACTGTTAAATTAAGCTCAATGTTAAAGCAAACATAATAAATTAAATTAAAATTTATGATGACTGTGCTAAATTGGCTTAAGGAGTCGGGAAACCTCTCCTTCTACATGTTTACATTCAAAGATATTAATAAGATACATTTGTAAGTTCTTCAGACTGCTCGTCTGCTTCGAATTGGTCATTCCTGTTTACGTTTATGTACATCTTAGTTATGATTTATGGGTGCATATAGCTCTATTAAATATTGATGTATCTTCCTAGAATGCTTTTGAGGAAAACTGATTATTATTAGTTTTAGTGTATTCCACAATTAATATAGGTAAGTATTGATACATTAACACACTCCAGAATTCATCTTTATCAGGTTTAAAAGCTGGTATTATATTTTTTTCTATAATCTATCCAAGAAAAAATACTTAGATGTCTAAGGAAAAATTACAATCCATATTGTAATATTTACCCGGGGGAAATTGTGTCGTGATAAGAACTTGAGTCACGTGAACTTATGGTTCGAATCATAATACTTTGCTGCCATGTAAAGAACACAAAGAAAACATAAAGCTATACATATTAATGAAGTAGTTTCCTTGATGTCGTACTAGAATTTCCCAGATCTTGTTGAAGGAAATGTTACAGTTGATCTAGTTGCTACTATGTATAAATAATATGAAGAAACAAAAGCTGCAAACAACGGTATATCTTTATGTACACAAATTAATAGAATTATAAATGATATAATATGGAACCATATAGGGAATATTGATAAAAACCAAACAATATTATTATTAGATTATTATTATTATATTATATTATTAATAAAAATAACCATCAAAATCGGTTATAGATGAATTCAAAATAGAATCAGAATCAAACCCCATGTTACTGACGCACATTTTGGTTGTTTTGTAATCTGTTAGCCTTTGTATCAAGCAATATTGTTAATATTATATTTCATAACAGTTTACATCCGATGTTTTCTGGATAAACCCAAACTCATGGCGATGTTGGCACACAAAAATCATAAATCAAAATCGGAAAAAAACCACCTTCAATAGATCCAACGCTATTTGTGCATGTGGAACACATCAAACGCTCATTGCGATCGATTCCTTGTGATCAAAGATGCCTTTAATTCGAGCACGTTACGAATTCGATTTGTAAATCCATCGGTTCGATTACAACAATCGATTACAAATCAAATGCAATGGACTCACTTCCGAAATCGATTCATCAAATCGAATGTTGTGTGTTTGCGAGTTTGTTCACCTGTTTGTTTGTGTCTCGTTAGAGTTCAGTGACTCACAATAAAACGGTCCTCTCATTAATTTAGCGCACAGACGCATTTGGGACGGTCATCGCATTGTCAGGATTGCGTTCTATCTTTTTTATTTTCGTTCTTTCTGTGAACAGTAGAAAATAGTCCATCCTGGCTTACTTAAATTTCTTCAATAATCGTATACAACCTGCGCATTCGTTTAACACAGACGCACGCGCATGTCCATAAAGTCTTCCTATTATGACTGTCCGTTTTGAAAGAACAGGATCATAAAACATCGTTGGGGATGAAAATTTCCATTTCCAAACAAGCTTTGACATCAAAACCAATAGTAATATTTTCTGAAGATTTTTTATCGACGCATTTACGATACAGCTGCGGTTAATGTCCAGCTATCACGTTTTCAAGATCAGATCAGACTGAAATAGACGATGTATCAAACAGACAGACTGTTCAATAAACATTATGAGATACATTGTAAGATTACAACTGCGTAGCCTAACGTCAAATTGTCAATCCCACGTCTCCCACCATGATATATGGTAAATATTAAAATTTATTTTTCATTCCATGAAAGCGTTATATTTTTAAAATTGATCATGCGCAAAAGATCTTGTAGAAATTTCGAGACTAAACAAAGATAAGAAATAAAATAGCATTGTTGTAATAAAATATTGTAGTTGTTTGTTATTGAAAGATTGATTGTTAAAGAAAACAAATGTTACTTTCAAGGAAGGAAACTGACTTGTGAATTTAAAGGTTCTGTTCAATTTCTGATTAGCTGTTTGTAGCAATTATTAAAAATAATTATACCTACGTCTAGCGAAACGCCACATAGGGTATCGACCGCAAAATATTCCGTTAAAGTTTAATTAGGACATTTACTTTGCAAACAGGCACTTAATCTTAATTTCTTTCACTTCTCAAGTTATAACGTTATTTTTTAAACATTTTAATAATTGTATGAAATTGTGGCACAGAAATAGATTTCCGCATATTCTAAATTTTAAGTCATGTTTTTTTAGAAAATTCACAAAAACCACGCAATGACTCGTGACAATATATTTATTATAACTCATGGGCAATGGCTATTAGACTAGAAACGCTTGCCACATACAGACCCAAATGTCAGCATTGACGTCATAAGGGGAGTAGCTAGCGAACTAAATATACAGGATGACCAGTATAACTTGGCACTGCTGGCGGCGCCACTTGCAAAAGCAAAATGTACGTCAATTCAGTACTATTAAATTTAGTTTCTCATTTTGCCGCCTGCCAGGATAGACTAGGCTCGTTTACAAAGGTGGAGCATGAAACGTGCGAGGTAACGGTGCCGTGAAATGTCATTTCAGTATGACCTTTCTAAAGAACCTTCCTTGTCATTTCACGTGAGTGACAGGTTATTGAATAATGGATTTAGAATAAATTGTACCTATTTGACAGGTGAGTGAGAGTAGACCTATTTTCAATGTCTATCGAACCAAATGACATAATCGCACAAACGTTGCACCAACCTAATAAATAAAACTTCGAAGTTACTATAATTTCACTTGATATGAAAAACATAAATAAATTTATTTCGTCACGCATAGACCAAACTGCATTCAGAGATGCGTTCTAAAAAAACTTACCCAAAATAGTCTGGCAGTAGAAGTAGGGCGTTTCTGACGTCATTGGTAACCCAGTCTCGAAATGCAACGTCCCTTCCGACGTTGCGTACACGTGTGGCCTAATTAATTTTTTATTACTTGCTTCGTAAACGAACCTGTCGATACGTTGAATCATTAGAGTTATGGTTGGCAGGGAATTTATTTCAAGTTTTTAATGCCTGAAATTTTATGCATTCTTCTTTATGTTTATTATACTGTTGTGCATAAATGTATCTGGTATTAAAGACATAACGGTCAGGTTTATTAATATTATTTAAGTTTCATAACTCGTGTTTTGTTCATAAATCTGCGCTGCACGCAGTTTTATACGTCTTAAAAGCTTAAGGACGCAGCAACAGATGACCTTCAAAAATTAAAATGGAAATGCCAAATTCAATCGATTTGATCACTCCTACGGAATTCCGTTCCGTATAGAAAATCAAACATTTTTTAAGATAATATTAGTAGGAACTGCTTCTGAGCTATAATACCTAGCATAGATTTACCATCAAAACACTCGTCTGACTCACTCTGAGTAATGTGAAGTTCTATATTATTAGGAGAATATCTCAAATAGTTTACGTATTACTTTAGCTAGCAAAGAAAGAATTTTACTACCTGCGTAACGTAAATTTTGTAGTACAAAAAGTAGATGCTAAAATAAATCGCGGCAAACATACATTTGTGAGAACTACCAGTAGATTGTTAATGCAAAAAGTCGATACCTTAGCGCAAATCCAATTATTTGTGTCAATAAAATCTGTAAGTTACTGTAGGGCAGGCGTAGGTTTTAGATGTTCTTCATTGTCTATGGTGTTTTTGTTGCTTATTTCAATGCCGTTTACAGATGTGTTTTCTGTATGTTAGGTACTTAACTTTTTATAAGCCAACGGACTTGCCAGAGCAAAGCAAAAAGAATCATGGTTGACGCTTGATGCTCAACCCAATATAAAGACAATTGTAAATAAAACACTGAAATGAAAAGAATGAAACAACATACATACAATGCATTTCAGTAAATGCATTCGCATGAATTTACTCGCTTTAGATAGGCGTAAGAAACAAAGTATGTAATTTACAACAGGTAGGTACATTATGACTATATCCTCAATGTAACAATGTAATATCTAACTTTGTTAAGCATAATACTTCATATGCACATCCAGTGACATAAGATAATATGTAATTCTGTGCCAAATTGTAGCTATAATTGAGACAGTACTAGTATCATTACTACATTTCGGATCATCGCAATGCTCTCATAAATGCAATCTCGGATATATCGAGAGATTCAAGGATGGTCAGAGAAAAGTATCATGAAGTACCAACACTATAGTGATTAGTGACAGACACTATACGTACGACACTACAGTATTAGCACTTTACGAAATTTTTCTGTGACCATCCTTATGTTGGGATCGTGGTAAATGTGATCTCGAATCAAGAGCATGGGTAGGAAAGTCATTATGATTACATACGTTACCGTTTTCCCTGGCCTTAGACAATCCATGAGAATATTCCATTTCAGAAACATCAGCTGTATAGGTATCAATAGTTAATAAGGATGCTTGGGCACTTGCAAACGCTTGGAACAATGGAGATTTTTAATGAGAAGTACTCAAAGACCATTCACATGAGACACACGGATACCATAAACGATGATGGTTTGACGGTGAAACTTTTCCAGAGAAGGTAATTGTACTAATACTATTAAAAGTGGACTACTTTCTTTCTTTATTACTAGTAACACTAGTTACAATATTTTGAACAATGTTTCAACACGTGTTACTCCTAATTTTAAGATTTATCTGAAACACAGTGAAAATATAGGATCATTTAACCCACGATATTATTATCTTATACTACCTACTCAAGTACAGATTTGTCACCACTCTTATCAATCACATGCTTTGTCATATTATAATACGCACTACCAACGGTACTTAGCAACCGAAAACTGCTCACACGTGCGTAAACGCAAGATTTATATTCGTCTTTCAAAGATTAAACCCACGTGAAAATAATTAAACTGTCTTCGTCCTGGTTTTGCTCTGTCTGCCGGAACCCGGCACGTTTTATTTAGCTTCGAAGAATACAATAAGACAGAGAAACTTATAAATGTACCTACGGTTTACGAACATTTCAACAATTACGTACGTTCAGCGTAAACGCCTTGAGCGTTTCGTGCGTAGTATCGTTAGCAAATAAATTGCAAAATCACTGTCCAAGCTATATTGTGTTTTTTTCTCTTTGTCTTAAAGTTTAATTTTATTGAATTGAATTTTGAATAACTTAATGACTGTTTACGTTATTACAATGTTTTGGTGTTAACGTTAAAAATAATGTATCGATCTCTACGTACAAGTTTCGACAGTGTACACTGTACAGTTTACTATCTGCCCATGTATTAAGATTTACTCTTTTAAAATTTCAAAGAATTCTACAAAGACAACATGGGTACCGTGTGACAAAAGAAGCATTAATCTGTAATACAAAACAATATTGACGCGATGTAGATGACACTATCATCAGAGTCAAGCGCAACATTAAAAACCCGATATGTCTGAATACTGTAGACGATCCTTATGTAACGCTCTCTGAGACTAACGCCCATCATCAAAAAGCAAGTGTACAATTGCGTAGTAGGAGGTTTGATGTCTGTGTACTGTCTGCCATAAAGATCGTAAAAGTTTTTCAACATCCGATACGGTAACGACTTTGCCAAAATACATTGTCGAATCGTAGGTACAGGCGAATTCCGCGGTACTGATGTTGTAAAACAAGTGAATATTAGGTATACAGATTTTTGTGTAAATTTTGTAAACATTATATTCAGTGAGTCAGCATCTGATTAGTTTTGAATCAAATTAGACGTAAGACAGCCGCCGAAAAATACCCACCATTTTGCTTATAAAGAAGATGATAAAAATATTGCATGATTTTAAATCCATTTTCAAATGTCATATTATACATAATAATACCTTAAGTATTCATATTTACAATGTATGAAAGACCATTATTAATTTCATTCCATTCGACATTCGTTATATTTATTTAATAATCGCTGTGCCCTAATTTTTCATAACATGTCGCTACCGTATCGTCAAATGAAAGGAGGCCTCAATACTGCGTTTGATCAATCGCTTTTTGGAACAACTCAGGTGAGTCAGTCATGGACTAATTTCGTTTGAGCGGAATATTTTGCGGTACATAATGAGATCCACTGCTTACCAAACTAGGTAATCTACTATTTTTCTCGATAAGATAAAACTAGATAATGCGTTTTATTAAAAATAATAATCGGTTTGTCATGATCATCACGTTCAATTTAGATAAGCAGTCTCGTGTAAAACTATTGCTAAATTATGTAATCTATACTTGATCTCAAAGTAGGTAAATACTTACAGGTTGTATTGATTGGCCTTGCTCTTCAATCGTTTGAAATATTAAAGGAGCAGTTGCCATTGTTGAAAGATTTATGTTTGATTTTTTACTTTCAATAATTTGTAATGAAAAATATTGTATGTATTTTTTCCATTTTATTTACTTGTACGTGTTTTTGTTAGGATTAGGATCAATGATAATGAAATTACGATGCCTATCGGTTGTAGTAAACAAGTTTGTTTATTTACGATGCGTATCTAATTTATATGGATTTCGGCACTTACTATGGAATAATATTTCAATGTCATTGATAACGTAAATATTTTTGTCGCAATTGTTTATTCATAATATTATTTCAACATGACGCAGATTAAGATTTTTTTAATATCTATAAGTATCAATGATAATGATATTGGTATGTTTAAGAAACTTTTACCACCATTAATAATAAAAAAACAACATGCCTACATGAAATGTGTTTTAAAAGTACTAATGACATTGAAAAAACCCTTGCGGCAGGAGTAGGTACTGTTTTTGTTGTCTGTACAGATGGTTCTAAAATATTTATCTCATAGACGCGTCACACATTGATCGAATGCCATCTATTAGTCGTTGGATGAAAGTCAGCTATCTGTCCTTTCATTTAAATATAGATTTTATATTTAACTCTCAGACAAAAATGAACTTAGCTTCCGCATCACTAGCGATACTTTCTTATTTTAATTCAAATATACTTTTTATACAAGGCTGTTCACCAAATATATATTTTTTAAAGCAGCAATATAATTCTGAAGTGTTCGTATTTTATTCATATCACCTTCATCTAACTCAAATATTGATTAAACCGTAACGATCAATATCTCGCTTAGTAGCTAAACACTAAATTATTAATCTGAAGGTTTGTTTCTGCGTCATCAACGGCCATCAGCAGTGGGTCAACCCTCGCCTGATGCGGGATAAAAATAAACCTTTGATTTGTCTCTGTAACTCTGTCAATCAATGTGGGTGGTCATACTGTTACATTACGAATATTACGCTTAGTTTGTGTCGGTCGCCTTCCTGTATTTATTTTTTGATGTCTTCATACTTGTATTTAATTTGCTGGTTTGGGTTGTTAATTTTGACGTCAACAAAACATATTATAACTTAGAGAAAGGATGTTTTTATTACTAAATAAAATTTAAGTTTCTGTCGTTGTTTCAAGAAATGATGATTGAATGATTTCAACGTATGTTAAAATTGTCTTATTATGTTTTTTTCCTACTGAAGCGGAACAGGGAATTATTCTGTAAAAGAAAAGAAACTTAATAACAGCTGGGAAAATTTACAAATTTATGATGTTGTAAATATTTTACTATTTTAACAAAAATTATATAAATTGTTACTCTTCCCGGAATAAAGTCGTTAACTTTGAGACAAACTCTCGATGTTTGGCGTAGAAGGTCAAGATCATTGCTCGATATCTTTGATCAAATTTTGCCTTCACTCATCCAATGTGACAGAGAGACATACGGAATTCAAACTCTGACATAACTGTCTTAAAAAATTCCACTTGTTTATAAACAAATATGTTTATGTATTTGACAAATCACCAAATATCACATAAACAACACGCACTTCTTATTTCTAGAAAAAAAATGTTTACGGAAATTACTAAATACCTAATTACAATTGAAATTAAAAATAATATTTCCTATTGAGATAAAAAAATAAATAAACAGACTGCCTCGTTGATGTAGTGGTTGCGCGACTGAGACATTAAAGATTCTGGGTACGATTCCCGGCTCGACCAGTGTTGGTGGGTTTTTCTGTGAAATTCCCAGTAGCAACTTGAGTCTGAATATATTAACACTGTGTACAGAGTACACCTCTACCTAACTCTTCTCTCTCTAAGGTGAAGAATATTAAGAGGTGCTAAAATAGGTAGTATACCCGTATTATTATTTATTTGTACAAGAGGTGTACATGAGGTGTGTGTGAGGCTTTCACTCTTGGCTGTCTGTATAAATAAATTAGATCATTTTTTATCCAGACACCTCTGTTGGTATCTTTCATGTTTAATATAATTTTTCTTCTAAAACTTAAACGAACATGCCACTTTGTCACTTAGGTGTCGTTTATGTCAAGGTTGTCTCCAAGGCCAAAGGTACGACCTCTTAGAATTTCGAAGTCCACATCAAGAAATCGATTCGTCTACGGTAACGACTGGTCCTTTATATAAATATTTTGTTTCTTACACGTGAAACGATAGCTATAATAATGTATCATTACAATTAAATTACCTACTGTCAGTTTGATCAACCTCGCAATATATAATAAAAAAATAGCTAGCCAGCTTTTATAAATGCTTTAGATTTTATGTTATAATAAAATATATAATCGATAATTGATAAATACAAAAATATTGTAGGGTTAACACTTATCAGTTTCATAATTGTATTGCAATTAAGAAGTCTACGAATATTCGATTGTTAAGCTACATAAATTCTGCACTGAAATTCTGAGAACTTTTTAAGAACTTATCTAAAAATCTGTACCTATATTTTTCTGGCCTTTTAATGGAATAGTCGTATAAAAACTGTTTTGATTCCAATAATTTGGTGTTTGATCTTGACTATTCTAACATATTACCTGTCATTTTTAAAACATATGGTAAGTGCCATCTTTCTACAGATCTAGAGCAACGATTTATCAAATAATAAAGGAGATAGTTTAGTAGCTGAAAACTGCTTTGATGAAAAATTTTCAAGTGACACTAAAATTGTTGTTCTTTAAATACAATACTCCTGAAGAAATTTGTTTGTTTAAGTGACACTATTAATTATATGGGCACAAAGACCGGGTTTACGAAATTCTTAGAAGTTCCCCAAGACGTGTTAAGACGTCACTAGTCATTGTTCAATCTTACACAAATCTTGGACATACAAAATTCCATACATACGACAAGAATTGCGCAGTAGATTTACTACACAAAGTTGTCGCGTCACTTATTTATAATGATTAGCCTTATATCTACCACTTTAAGGGCTATATTAGCGTAATCTTGCTATAAAAATAATGTTCAATGACATGACGAAGGTGCGTTGCGTCTAATTGCGTCTTGTCACGTGACTGCCGGCTGTGACAGTGTTGGACGCTGCGCCCACGCAGTCGAGACGCCAATCGTTTGGTACTATACGTCACAGTCTGCTTTAACATGAGTTTTAAATTTCTTTTCGTTGGCAACACAAAATTTTCCCAAACATAGATATGGAAACATTATATTTATTATAACTGTATATATATATACAGGGTGTGTCGTATTTTGTAACTATTTGAGACAGTAAATAAATTATAAATAATAGGAATTTAATAATACCAGCAATCTTGTTTTCGTGCTGAAAGTAAATTAAAATTATTTTGATAACATTTTACCACATTTTTTGTACACACGTAGGTAGATTAGATATGCATAAAATAGTTATAAAATAACACGTACCAACATTTAAAATAATTAACTATCTGTAAAGAATTAATTAAGATAACAAATGATTTAAATATGTAAAATGTAAATGTTTTATAAATGAATTAATTATCATCTTAATACTTATTCCTTTGTAGTATTTTGTACTTTGTCTTGTAAATTAATATCAATTTTTATGTCCCTATATCGTAGCTTGGCCCAATGTCATAATCATAAAAGTTCAATAATGTTCAGGTAAGTACTATGAATAAAAGAAATCTGAAGAGATCTTTTTGCAATCACTTCAAAATTTCATCAGATAATTACCGTCAGTAATTGTTTTTATTAAGATGCTGAATAACAATACTCAAAATGCAACGACTGCCATTAGACATTTAAAACCCAATTACAGGGGGATACCGGCAAGCTAAAATGTAACAATGATGAAGTAACAAAAACACGCTTCTACGTTTCTTCGTTTAAATTTGAACTGTAATGACATGGATATAATTAAGAAAATCCCAGTAACGTCTCTTATTAAAGGTCGTAGTATGTTATCGTGTTGAATAAAAGGTGAATTACCGTGTGTAAATCCCACTCGAGATTCTAATCAAATTCTGTTTATAATTAAACAGACACTTGTAGAAGAATACTTGAATTGAAAAATTGAAGTAGGAACTTTGTAATTAGCAACTTTAAATTTTCTTAATTATTAATAATTCATTTCCCAATAAAGTTTATAAAATGACTGGAAAAAATGTCTTACTTATAAAAACAATAATATTTACAACACTTATCACTTATCTATTTGTTACAAAACCAGAGAATTTTCCATTATTTCCACGAATTTTTAAATAACTATTGCGAAATAAAATGTAATCTTATCTTTGACAATCAAACGTAAATTCATGTAATGTAATACCAAGGAAATAATACTGATTTTGTTTTAGTATCTAATCAGTACAGTCGACATTGTTGATAAACAAATAGTGAGTTCATTGCTTTACTAATTTGTGTGACCTTCTCCTTCATATGACAATGACGAATACATAAAAAGATGCAATTTTACCTTCGTATACCTTTGAAAAGTAAATATAATATAATCTGGCACGGACTCGCCCCCTATTTCATACTGTTCAAATATGAACGTACATCTAGTAAATAAGTACACGTCTGCCTAACCCATCAAGGTATACAGGCGCGATGGTAGGTATGTAATAAAGCAAGTTTAGTCCTTAGTTACAAAGCCATGCCGCTGCCATGGAGCTTTAATTGATTTATCATTTTGCTTTAGCGGTATAGGAAAATAGTGATGAACTATGGAACTAGGTCAATATAACTAGTAGACTATTCCCTAATCAATGTCATTTTGAGAGAAGGTCAGTTTATCAGTAATAAGCTGAGTCAATATGGAAAGCATAGCGTAAGGTTAAAGGTTAATATTACATAACGACGACAATAACATAGACAAGATTCTATAATGAAATATGACATAATAATAAAATATCCCTAAACAATTCAATAATTTGATAAGATTAACAACGATGTTTGAACTGACATGACATAACAACTAGAGTTAATAATAACTAGGGCCGCGACAGCCAGCAAAACACTAAATAAAACGCTACATGAAATACCTACCTACGTAAAAGAACCTTGACTTGTGTGAAATTCAAAGATAATCGACTCATTAGTTACACATAATACTAAACATAAAGCTATAATCACATACTGTATTGATACCGAGGCTAATATAAATAGACATACTACACTAATGACGCAAATCTTTTGTAGTATTTAGTCACGGTGACCATAAAACTTTAGTGGAAACATAACGAACGAGCGAACACGCTTCTAAAACAAAAGCTAATTGTCGAATTAGTCTCAGTGGATCTAGAATCGTCTTGACAACAAATGGGTGTGGAATAATACCAACCATGATTTTCTTTATGACAATGAATTGACACACAATGTGCCTACTTGTTGATCAATGTATAAAACGCTGTTTTTCTTGCAGTACATTTGTTACCAACCTTTGTATTTTACACTAACATACCCTTACAAATCAGAAACGTAAAGTTAACATAGTGTGGAGGTGGTAAATAATATTAAGTAAATAAATATGGAGTCGCTAATACATAGGAGAATAATAATAAACATTATACGCGGTTATCATGTATCTAAGGTCTATGTGCGAAAAAAGCAGTAAACACAGCACACAGCAACTTTGTTTTTCTTTAATGTTGCAGAGGAATTGCAACACAATGAATTGATTGCGCCTCAGAGTCCAGATAGTGACGAGGTACCGCAAACCCATTGCGCAAATATTGCACCTGTGTGAGAACGACGCAAGAGTCACGCCCCTGAGACATCGACTGCTATAAATAATGAGCTATTCATCGCTACTGCTCTTCCTGGTCAGCTGATAATGCAGCCTTGGCGGCAAGCGATGTTATAACTGCGTCGTAATAGAAGTCTGATTGTGTACATTTCAGGTGAAATATACCCAGTTTAGTAACTGGGTTGCGCAATTCTGGAATATAATTCGTGCGCTGTTCTTGTCTTGGTCGTTTGTTGATAGTCTTAATGCGTCTGCGCATACCGAGTAGTGTGTAACTATAACGTGTTAATATTGGCAGATGGAACGAAAATTGTTTAGAAATCTTGGATCAACTTGAATGATCTGTTTACATTTCCAATAACACTCACTTTATACTTACATCTATCATATTTTTTCATGTTTGTAACCTTGCTTTACGTTCCCGATTTCAAACAAACATACTCAGTTTACGTTAAACATTTTGAAATTATGACACGCATTAATTTTCTTATCTTAGCCTTCATTCCAAATCAGTGATAGCGGATAAGGACTGAATGCCATCAAAACGTAATACATACATCAAAATTTAAAACAAGGTCTGTCAATTATAGATACCTACATTTTGAATTGTAAAACGCAGTAACTACATCCTTAATGACACGAGATAAGGCTTTTAATTATAATCGACAAAAAGTAAGAAAGAAAATTTATGAGCTCATGTAAATAGCACGGAACTACGATAGGTAAGTATCTAAAAAAACTGTAGTAAAACACCTCGATTTCAAAATACATTTTGAAGCGGCAACATCTGCAAAGTGACGCGAGCAAGTATATTTAGTGGTAAACAATGTGACGTAGCATGCATAGTTCGTACTATATTCAACTACATATTTCAATCATCATTATAATTGAAATGGTGCAACAATGCGGTTTGCGTAGGCACTAAAAGTACCCTATAAAGTTGTTATTCTTGATCACTGGCCTCTCAAAGATTTCCTTGATTTAGAACACGTAATGGATAGTAATTGTAGTAGTCAGGTGTGTATTTATTGCGTAACATTTAATTGATAGGTAGGCGTCTATTTTGCAATTGGAAGTGCATTACATACTATGACGAACATACACGTTGTCTGTATGATATATGTAATCAATTTCAGGTATGAACGATAGTCCTTGCTAGCGAAGGGCCTAATACGAAATATTTTGATGCAATATTTCGTGCAATACAACTTCAACGTAAATTTTTTTGCAACATAAGTGTTACAAATATTTAAAACTGTGCCTACGATCTCTTTTTTCGCGGAAATTTCGCTAAAGCCTTTCTTAGGGTATGACACAACCTGGCCCTATGCGAAACTTGTATGAAATTTCAAATTGGTGTTTCGAATCTAGGTACTGAATTGGTTTCTTACATTCATTTATTTTTATTAGGTTTTTTTTTTGTTACAGCCGGTGAACAGACGTGCCACCTGTTGGTAAGTAAACATAGCCGCTCATGGACACTTGCAACACGAGAGGAATTGCTGATGCGTTACCAGCCTTACCGATCTGCAAAGCAACCAACAGTGACTCTCACGCGCAACGTACACAAATATGCTTTACACTTTGCGACAGACTCCAACGTAACTGTGGTCGCCAGCCAGACCAGACCCCCAGAGATCTTCATCATCAACCCATATACTGTCCCACTTTTGGGCACGGGTCTCCTCTCAGTATGGATGGATTAGGCTATAGTCCACCACGCTGGCCTGGTGCGGGTTGACAGACTACGCATGCCGTCGAGAAAAACTCTCAGACGTGCAGGTTTCCTCACGATGTTTTTCTGTGCCGTTAAAGCGAGTGATAATAACGCACATGATTTTGAAAAGTCAGACGTTGAATTCGAACTCGAGACCTTTGACTTGGCAGTCCAGTGGTCATATTCCTAGGCTATCACTGCTTTGACCCCCAGAGATACTACCACCAAACATTCGATTTTTTTATCCAGTCAAAACAAACGTGCCTAGACTAATTGCGTTTACTAACCGTATTCTATCATATTAGCATTTTAGACACGTGAGCTCTTAAACCAACTGCCGATGCTTGATCTAAACTCGTGCCGACTCCATAATCAAGAAGGTTGAAACCTTGAGTATTTACTCAAGTGAAGATTGCTTTAGTACTGATATTAAGGCCATTACTACCATAATTGATAATAATAAGGGTACAGTCATCCGTCTAATCGGTTATAATATGAGTTCTGAAAAGTGTTATTCTGGTGTGATTAACATTATAAAGAACCACAGCATTATGGTTAAAGTCTTCTGAGTTATGCGCATGGGCAAGACAGAATTCTTTTTCAGAAGGATGTTGCACAAAATCCTAAAATCGTTTACATTTCGCAACAAATAGATTGTATTCTAAGAAAAATCTAAATGTATAATACTCTACAAATATACATTGTTATGTGACTACAGAAACTCAACCCTCCTATTCCGTGACATTTATAAATTAGCAAACATGCCCTATATTTTAACAATAGCATCGAAATTGTTTAATTTTATACATCCAGGTCAGTGGGTCGGTTGTGTCAGACCAAGGACAGGCCATACACCATACAAATGAAACAATTTTAAGACATCAGTGATTATAAAACAATAATCGCAAACTGAACCTTATTGCTAAAGACAAAGTGTAAGGCGACACAGAAAACGTGTAAATAAAAATTGTTATGTCAACGAAAATAATTATGTTAGGAGATATATCGGGATATCACCTAGACAAATAAAATTCGACCTCCATGACGTGAATCGAATATCAAAAGGTCCAAGTTTGAAAGCGAAAACCGATATCTAACAACGAAACGGTACATTTACATTGAAATCAGTATCAAAACAGTGCATAGTTTGTTGCAGCTTATACAATATTTAATTGCTTATTTTATTTTTTATACTATGTACTACACAATGTTTTTCTATTATTCCAACTTATCCACAATCGTATACACAGTCACACATAATACGTCAAGCATAAAATAAATTCTGAAGATTGTAAAACTGAAATTATATCACAAAAGTCATTTACATTTTATATGAAGCATATATATTTTTTAATAAGTATAATTTAAGCGTCAACTCTTTTGCTTTGGAAAATATCACAAATTTATATGCAGATTGTCCAAACTACAAATATTTATCAATGTTTGTATGTCTGTTTATAGTCCTTTCTAATTTTAAAAATATTTGTGATATTAAATATTGTTCAAACTAAAATATTTTGAAATCTATGTGCGCATTTTTTTTAAAGATTATATATGTATACTTTGTATATCATTATAACCGGACTGTAAAGTTCTTATGATAAATAAATTCTTTAAACCGATATGTATAAATAATAACATAGCTATTCAAAATCCTGAGTATAGGTACGAAAACGTAAGCAAAGTTGTCTAAATGGCGATAAGAAAATTATCATATTGTGCTAATTCTAAAGACAACATTATTTAAGGACAATAAATAATAATGGTAATTCAATGCCCTTTGCTAGTGTTATTTTAAATTATGTAAACTTCTTTAGCCTTTTAGATAAGATAGCTACATTTAGAGCCTTATCAAGACATAGTTGACGGTTGTAGCTATTTATACCAAGAGAAACCTATTCTTTTACCTAGATACAGACATTCTACCTTAGTTACAGTAAACTAACATTTTATATTATTATTTCTGTAAAATTTACAGTTGTTGGTTGGACAATAAAGAATATTAACAAAAAAACATTTTACAAAGTAATCCCTGTGACATTTTTATCTATAGATAAGTTTATTAGAGAGTAAATTCAAATACCTCGTACATTTCGGAAAACCCTATGAAAACATTAACAGGATACTTTCTGGCCACAGGTAAACCGTAAAAGTTGATTCATTTGTTATTGTTATTATCAATTGCGGTTGTAAATTCTGAGATAATGTTTTCGCAAAACTATACGCTAGCCAAGTTCTTCTGTGGAACATCGCACGGCGTAGATCCTCGTCAGATCTTTTTTCGTCTTGCGAAAATAATCAAACCGTCTTTAATTGTTCACTTGATATTCTCTGGACAATTTCAACGCCACAATGTAGGTACTGCGTCTTTGAAATTAAAAATAGTCTTATATAACTCATTTATGTAGCTTTATTCCGATGAACTGTGGCTGTAGTAACCACAAGGAAGCTGCCATCTGTTTACAGAGTTTTTCGGCAATTTTCCTGTTTTTGTTTATGTTTTACACTATTCTACTTCATTGTTTTTGTTTATACACAAGATAACAAATGCACGCTGTTTTGTTTTTGCTTGTTTTTGACAGCACAAATGCAAACATCGCAAAAAACGTGTTTGGAAATGTGAGTGAAGAATCGTAAATAAAATTAAACAGATTTTTTGTTTAATAGGTACTTATGAAATAAAGAAATAAATAGCTATGATGATGCAATACTGATAATAATATTAACACAACAATATAATGAACCCAAACATTCGGCTAGTGATGATTTATCTTCGGTTGTTGATAATGACTGGCTCTTAATAATTACATTACTTCTGACATATACAAAATTTTGATGAAGGTAAACGTTAAAATCAAAACTCGACTAGAAATATATTATTCAAAGGAAAATTCTACGTTGTAAAGTCGACGGTTATTAAAATGGAATGATTTACGAGCAAGTGAATACGTATTTCTATGTGATCCTTTCATTCGCGAGTTACTCCAGCCGGCCAATAAGTGGCCAATTAAAACAGTCTGAGAACTGTGTAGTCTGTCTAAATGAATAGCGCATGTGACTGACAATGTGACTGCCAATGTGACTGACTTTATTGTTCTCTTTTGTTTTATGCGACATAAATTAGTGCAAGCAATTATAATAACAAGTGAAACGAACTCAATGTAAGAGCATACTAGGAACCGAGACGTGGAGAAAATTTTAATAAATGTAAAGAACAATCAAGCGATATACATATTCATGAGTTTTTTTATAGTATGGCTGTTTTCACGAGTTGGCCGCATGCTAACATTTTATATAATAAGGCAATTCAAATAGGTAGCTTCATTTATTCATTTATTTTTTGTTTATTGTTCATTTATTCATTTTATAAACAAGCTTGCGGCCTGCTGGATGGTAGGCGGTTACTACAGCCTATGGACGTTTACAACGCCGAATCATCACCCACGCGTTGCCAACCCTAATTGTTTTATAAGCACTAACTACTTACCATTAAGGGAAAAGTAAAACTGTTATTATAGATAATTCTAGGTAAAATTCTTACAAAACAGTTTACAAAACTTATCTAACACATTTTTCAGAGCCGTTATCAACAAGTGAGACGAAGATTCGCGCAAAGAGATCGTAGCAATGCAAAACAATACATGACTGTGATTTCAGGAGCATAAACAAAGTTTTGACTACTAGGCACAAGTCCATGGTACAATGCAAATACCTTGAAGTAAGTAGTACTAAAACTACTTATTTTAAAATCATGTTCTTTGTACGAGCACTGGAAGAATTACGCATCTTTGTCTCATTTGTCAAGATTTCTGGAACTTTGCCAGCACCAGTATTTACTTCCCCAACCAAACCTATAAGTCTCGGTTAAATCTCAGATATTTTACACCGACAATTGTTTACGGAAATTACATCAATAGATTACTAATTGTGCGCCAAATCGACGAGGAGGAGGAAACTGCTATATCAAGTAGCTGGTAGGTAACTGCTTGAAAACTCATTCGTTGGTCGCGTGTTGCATTTAACAGCAGTATTAATGACAATTATTGGTATAATGCCAAAATGTCTGGGAATTTTAACGAGTTTCCCTGTGTACATTTACTTGGTGCATTGAATTTGATTTTTCTTGGAAAAAATATAATTTTGCAATCAGCATGAATTTGTTTCGACTTCAATTGACCCTTGGACCGATGTGAGTGTTAGGTTTAACGACACAATGAATTCATTCAATGAAATAGAACGGTTTCTTAGACGTTATCGAATTTTACGACGTAAATACAACACTAATGTTATATTGGCAGAACAACACTTAATTAAATGGATTAGTTGAATTTGTAGGACATGACAATTTACAAATGCTGTTACTAGGTAACCCAGTACTGAGAAATTTGTTCGAATTAATGACATTTACAAATTCCGCCACAACTAAATTGTGTAAATGAACATTTAATAGAATAAACTATACCTAAACTACGTTATAGGAACTGCTGAGTCCGAAATAGTGACATCAATTACTGTTATGAGCCTTAATTGAAACGCATGCTGGTACAATAAAGCCGCTGTGTGCGTTGCTTTAGCAGATATCGAATCAATTTGTGTTTGTATGTTTCTCAATTTTATTCTTGTAATACGTAACGTATTTCTGCCCTTCGTTTCATAATAATTGATTTGATATTGAGATGAATGACCATCATACATTGTTGCTATGAAGAGATTTCGCTTTATTTAACAGAACGAACGATGTCTATGAACTATTTCCTTTACTCGAATTCTTAACTAAGCTCACAATATGTATTATTATAACTATTCATTTGATATTAACTGCCTACGGTATTCAATTTTCCTTTTTCACATTACACAAACCAATATAATTCTGCAACATTTTCATCGTAAACATCCTTACTTCAACGTTGAGATTTTAAAGTAGTCTCCAAATTTAAAGAACTACATAAATATCATATGTTCTAAATACAAATTAGTGCTGATATTATGATAAATTCGAAATCAATATTTTATGTTATGTTAATAAAACCTATCAAAGAATTCATCTGCTTTGTTACATAAACCTTCAATCCACTTCAACGTCAATCTTATACTGTTTGAACCGTAACTTTAGGGGATACGGTTTAAAGTTTAGTAACATTAATTAAACTTTGATCTAAGGCATCGTTGATCGTGGCATTTGTGAAATGTGTATGTATTTACTAGTGTAGGAAGTCTGGTTCAAACATTGCAAGAATGACTGACACCCTGATTTAGTATGACGGAAGGCGTTTCAAAATAATATCCCAGTATTTTTTATCCGCAATTATTAAATACCACATTGTTTTGCATGACAGTTTTATACATATATTTTTATAAAGGTCAACTAAACATTAACCTGATTACATACATCGATGTAATATCTAGATCGCCTTTTTCTAATACCCACTTTAATGAACGTAACGAGAATGGCCCCCAAATCGTCGTTAACCTCGCATTTGGAACTCATAAATTCATCACTTCACTGCGATGTGAGTGACAATGTTACCTAACATTCAGTCATTGTGTAACCTTCTTCTATCCTGGTAGAAGCCATAATTGGATTTTTATGACCATAACCTTTAACTTCATATCCATTACTCTTTGCGTTACATCTAAGTGGAGGTGTTTCCTAACATTACAAGCGGTGAACGAGTAAATTCCGAACAATTCCGGTTCTCAACATAAGAGTATGCGGCCACGTAAGAATAGATGTTTATTTTGGATTTCGCGCCTCGTGGCAATGGTTTATCCAAAACATCCTATTTGAGGGGTTATATTATGATGTCGTACTGTCAATCAGCTCAGCTTCTAAAATAGAAGTAATTAAATTTGAATTCTTCTGTAAAGAAACTTGAATTCGAGATACTTGCCTAGTCAAAAACATAGTAACCATCATACAAGTTATGTACTTAAATCCCGCTCCAGCGATTGGATTGCATCAATTGACAAACTTATTTTTCATTGTGCTTGACATACCTAATAATTAATAAATGTTACCATTGAAATAGTAGATACATATCTAATAAACAACCACCTGTATAAGTACACGTCACATCATACAAAATAAACATTTAAAATGTAAATGAATATAAAAAATGAGATGTTTACTCACCGACATGCGATAGACTCGTGAGATCTGATTCTGAAATAGAAAAAAATAAAATGTGTGAAAAAAATGTAAAATGGTTATGCGTGCATCACTTAACAAAATGGTAAACTGAATGAAGTTATGCGAAAACGGTCACTGATTTTTTAGAACATTTTACAAATGAGACCTGACACAATTATAACGTACACGTTTTGTCTATCATTATAGAAATATAATAAAAAAATATAATATTGGCATGTTATATCTTTTTATTGGTCTGTGACACAAATAAGCAGAGACGTACTACTAATGTACACCAGCATTTCGACCCTATGTTTAGGTCCTATGTAATAGGGCGAGCCTATTGCCATCTACCGGGCACAAATCCAGACTCCGAGCTGCTACTGGGAATTTCACAGAAAAACCCAACAATACTTTGCTCCACCCGGGAAACGAACCCAAGACCTCTAGCGTAGCAGTCGCGCTTGGGACCACTAGACCAACAAGGCATCATCTATTAAAAAGTAACAAACAAATCAAAGAGTATTCCTTAAATTGCTCGAAATAGAAAAAAAGCATGATTATTTATGATAATTAAGTTATTTATTTTATTATTCTTAAAATAAAACTCGTGTCTTTCAAACAAAATACAAATAAAATTGTTTATTGTTTATGAAGATAAACAGCAACCACGGAATTTCTTGTAATTTTCCTATGTATGTATGGGTATGACGTTATATGCGGTTTAAAAAGTGTTATTTCAGTAAGTTGCCTATTGTTTCAACAATATGGATTATACGTCTTTATTGGTCACTTGAAGATTAGGTAGGTATAGCCTACATAAATGGAAGACAAATGGAAATAATATATTTGATTCACACTGCAGAGTTACCTTTATGGATAAAATAAAAAGGATGAGGTTACCGGTTAGTAAACATTCATTTAAATCCACAAATATTAAAATTACAACATTATATATGTATATATCGATGCAACAAAACAAAGTAAATATAGGTATTAAAATAACTTTGGATGTCTGAGGGATGATTATCATCATCGTGATCTTATCCCTATTCACTCGGGGTCGTGGATTATGTAACAAATTATTTATTAAAACATATCACATACCACAATTATACAAGGTGGAAGGGACATCGACGCACATCCGAATACCATGAGTTCAGTACATGATATTGGACCCGCCTGTGTTGAACTTTTTCGTAACGTTTTTCATCATTTTTTTAATTTTTTCTTTTGTTTTTTTACTTGAACGTGTAAAAAACATTATTTCTATCTACCCCAATTAGATTTGTAATTAAATAATCATTATTTCATTTATTTCGGATCGCGCGCGCGATAATATCCACCTCGGAGCATTATAATCGCGTTTTTAGCAACACACTGCGCGCTCAAAAATGACAATATCTGTAATAACCGATTATTTTATACATGAATGACCTAGGTCATTTAATTTTTGACCTTGAGTGAAACCTTGTCACGACGTTTGTGCGTCAATGTCCCTTCCACCCGGTATTTTGGTTATTGATAATCCTGTTGTGAAAAGGGTTTAAGATGGAACACTTCGTTCGAGTGCATATCCTATAGAT
The DNA here is from genome assembly GCA_946251955.1 of Acronicta psi. Lineage (NCBI taxonomy): Eukaryota > Metazoa > Arthropoda > Insecta > Lepidoptera > Noctuidae > Acronicta > Acronicta psi. The sequence continues at coordinate 7,178,206 of OX276476.1, forward strand.
ATACAAGATCGATGTTAGTCGATATCGGCGTCCTTAGGTCCTAACCTAACAGTATTAATTATAATATTACTCAACGATGCTTCAGACGTAATTTTTCCGTTTAGGTATTAACGTAAACGGAATAGTTAGAAACTTGGAAAATCACGAGTAGGTCCGTATAAATAATGTGCAAGTTGCTCACACATTTTTCCATTTCCAAGTATGGAAAATGGCAAAACGTCATTAAAGAAGAACTAATTTACATATTATTTTAAATATCTTTAGATGAATGTAAATCATTAGATCATTACAAATCTTATAAATGCGAAATTAACTCTGTCTGTCCGTCTGTCTACCTGTCTGTCTATCGCGCTTCCACGCTAAAACCACTGAACCGATTTGAATGAAATTGTGTACACAGATAGTCTAGAGCCTAAGAAAGGACACACAAGCACAAGGACACAAAGGCTACTTTTTAATGCGCAAAAAGGGCTGTAAGGGGTTAAAATAGGGGATGAAAGTTATAGAAATACGCGGGCGAAGCCGTTGGCGGAAAGTTAGTGTTCAATAAATTCTTAATGTTCTCGACTATAAAAACTGTTGACATTATGGACTACAATAAATGTATTGAGTACATTTTGTGTGTCATAAGTCATAATACCTAATAAACATGGATTATTTCCACAGGCCAGTCGACTTTCATCCCAGTAAATGGATAACATCCTTTTGAATAACTATGTGACACTTAAAACATTATTTAATAATAAACAAAACTCGTTAACGGCTACATAATTTCATTTATCAGTCTTACTTACACACAGTACATTATTCGGGTATCATTTTCAAAAGTTAATGATTGCCTACTGTTCACAAAAAGGTCAGGATTGACGTATGTCGTAACTATTATCTTCACTGATTAAAGGAATAGGCTGGTGCTAAAAATAATACATCGCGTGACATGATTCATGAAGGTACCTTTAGTAAGTACTTGTCTTTATATCCGTAAAAGGTTATGTAATGACACTGAAAGTCTTGAAGTTGCAAAGTCACCTGTGTTTTTTTTTTTTTTTTTAGGACGGATGTAGATTCTAGCTCAGGAGCTTTAGAATCTTAACCGGGCTTGGTGGCGAGGCACCTTTTGTGCCTCCAGCCATGGACACTTATAAACTAAGCAACCGCAGCTAAGGGCGTCCCCTAACGGGACTCGGACCTCGGCTTAGGGCGTTGCTGGGGGGACAGCTAGGGACAGCTGGATCTGGGTTGAAATTATTTAGGGACGAATTTAAAACTACTGGCTCGGCGCGGGCCGGCTCGAGCAAGGGACGGGGAGGGGTACCGTTTCGGGGTCTTCGCGACGGGCCTCGCCGGCGAGGACGGTAAATCGGATGGCAAAGTCACCTGTGTCTCGACAATGAGTTTTTATCACTTGAAACAGCTAGCGACGCCGTACAATATTTGTATGGAAAACCTTAGAACGCCTCTAGCGGTTACGTAAGGAACTAAAAGACCGCTATGACTATAGCGTAGATGCATAAAAAACCCATCAAAAGCAATTTGATAGAACTCATGGTTGAGGTATTGTTTTTCCATCTGGTGTGAGTTTTTACTTGAAATGGAATTTTAGCAGTAAATCCTCCGAGCCTTGGAGAGCACGCTAAAACCTACCGATCAGATTTTCATCAAAGGCCAGAAATTGAGTTGCTAAAAATGATATTTCAATTCATTTTTTACATTAGAAAGTCTGTTACTAAGGCTTTAGGAAACCCTATAGGTATTTGCTTTTATAAAATAGCATAATGAACAGCGAGTTGTTTCGAAGTTTTAGAAGATGAATGTGGTTTTGGACTCCAAGAGAAAAACTATTAAGTATAAACTTGTAAGCCGATGATACAAATTAAGGAACAGCTAAAGGTTAAGCTCCCAAATATTTAAGTCAATTCCATAAAGAGGAAACGTTTTATGTAAATAAATACTAATATAGGTAAACGACAATATTTGCCTAATGTGGAACGAAATTAATAAAAAAAATATTAAACGTCAAAAAAATGAATTTTATTTCTATCTAAAATCCTTCGAAGATTGGCTTGTGGTAATGTTATGAATGAAATAAACATTTATTCAAATAACGATAATGCAGAATTGTAGAAACATTGAATATATCGTAAGTTTACTGCTATCAGGCAATAGAGGAAAATTGTTATAGTCTAACAACTTTCACCAGATAAAATAAACATGTGGGAAATCCAAAGCAGCGGTTTTCGATCTTTGTTGGTACCAAGTCACCTTTTACCCTAAACAAAACAAATTCCAAATTTAAACAAACTAAAGAAGTCGGTTACCAAGAAACATATTCGTCGTAATTAAAAGTGACTCACGCGCAAAAGACATTTAACCCGTATAATTATTAGCTGGAGAAAAAAACGACATTGAGGCTTCTAGAATAGTGTTGTGTAACGTTGTTATTATAGTTTACAATTGATTTAACTGACTGCGGTAATTATCAGTTGGTAGGTATATATATGATAAAAAAAAATAATGTAATCGTTATCCTGAATCAATAACTCATGTACCTAACTCAATACCAAAGAAAATTATAGGTACTTTAATTTTTATCGTACCTAATTAGGTACTACAAAATTTTAATCTTCTTATAAACGACGCGGTGTTGTGTGTGTGTGTGTCTGTCTGTGGCATCGTAGCTCCCGAACGGATGAACCGATTTTGATTAAGTTTTTTTTTATTTGAAAGGTGAATTAGTCGGGAGTGTTCTTAGCTATGTTTGATGGAAATCGGTCCAAGATGGCCGCCGCCACAAAATAGTGAATTACATATTTTTTCTCCCTCAATATTGGTATCAAATGAAAGGGCTTAGCTAGGAGAATACTATGCACTATGATAAATTTCAAATCTAAGATGACCGTCACCACAAAATTTCAAATTACATTTCGTGTCGGGGGTTTCTAAATTTTTAATTTATTTTCTATCTCAAAGACCATGGTCTATTTTAATAACTGATATTAAAAATGTAAAATTGTATGGTTGCTAGACACAAAAAAATTGTAGTTATTGTTATTTTACATCTTAGGCGATTGTATTGTTGGTGTGCTTACTATAAATTAATAAATAAGTATTACAATGTACATTAAATGCAATGTCTGAAATGACCTATTGAAGAATTCCAAAACATCTTTAATTTGACCTGTCCTGTCTTATCTCGCTGCACAAAAGCATAAACACATATATAAAAAGCTTTTAATCATAACATTTAGAAAGGTCATCATCTGATGACGTAGATTTGTGAAAAACAACAAAAAGTACACGGGCCGGACTGATAAGAATTTATTGTTATCCGCAGGGGGCGCGATAACAAACTAATAATAATAGCACTTGACACGCCTTCACCCCTGACGTATTTATCACAAACCGACCGTGGAATCCTCCGTACTCTCAGACCATAGTATGATCAGCTAGATAAACTGTTGTGAAAATACAAAACTCATTTCATCAGTCATGTTTATGGATGATTTCTCTAAATATTTTTACTTTGCGTTTATCTTAAGAATGGTAAACATGTTTGTTAGCCTTTTAAACCCGTTTTGGAGTTCGTTGCTAGAATTTAAAACCAATGAATCATTGTTTTTTTTTTGTGTTTTAATAATTAAGTGACAGAAGCTTACGGGTAACCTATAAGGTGACCCGTAAACGACAACCGCAGCGCCGGTGTACCTAGGTAGTATCACTAGCGCTATACCTATTTCATTTCAACTTTCAACCAGAAAACGTTTTATTTTATGTTTTGAATTTGACGCACAATCACCAATCACTCATTAAATTAATAAAGGAGAAATCTTGTGCACAATTAAATTCTTCTTTGAAACTTGTTTTGATATCGTAGAAAATAGTTTAAAAACTTGAAGTCTGATGTTCCGCTTGTAAATTACTATTAAGAATATTAGTTAGATTTGCATTTTGATCCCGGATCTATTGAAATATTAAGTTGAATGATATAGAAAGAAACATTAGAATACGAAATAATTTATACTAATTTATAAGAAATAATTTACTAAAATCATGCAAATTTTATAATGTTCTGGTTGGTAACTAACTGAATTCCAAGAATACATATTCTGAAGTAGATAGGTAGTGTAGTCATGTTATAAAAAACTATTAGAACTACTGAGATATTAGGTACCTACTGCATATAAGCCGTGCCTACACAGTATGACGGTACGGCGCCATGCTAATGTTACATTTGCGACCACAAACGTGTACGTCAAAAGGTTAGGTACCTCGTATATAACCAGGTAAGATTAGATTACAACAATGCTGAGTGGTATTACCTGTACGCTGGTGGTGCAAAATATGGGTGTGGTATACACACCCACTCAACAATTCTATTAGGCATTGAAGTTACATCCGGCGATTATGCCGAGTAGTGGAAGTTAAACTATAGGTCAATTATTTTGGTGTATGGGTGTATGATACTAACCTATCCTAAGCAAAGCGCTTTCATTCGGTTGAGATTGTAACGAGACAAATTATTACAGGAAATGTTATCAGATAAGGTTAGAACTGCTTTGGGCAAGTAAATCTTTGTGTATTGTGATAGATTGAAATACTATACGTAATTTGAACGTAGGAAGCTTTGACGGCGTCCGTGGTCTAGTGGTTCGAGTACCGTACTGCTGATCACGAGGTCGTGGGTTCGATTCCCACAAGACACAAACATTTATGTGATGAATGTAGGTGTTTGTGTTTGTCTGGGTGTTTCTTATATATTATAAGTATGTATTTACAGAAAAAAAAGTATATAAGTATTATATCCACTGTCTAGTCCCCATAGTACAAGCTCTGCTTAGTTTGGGACTAGATGGTGCTGTGTAAAAATGTCCCAAGATATTTATTTATTTTGAATTCTTCTACGGAAACGAAGTTGCGGGCAAGAAGGCTAGTTAATATACCTTAATATACCTAGATGAGAAACATAATTAATTTGTTAATTTTAGATATGGTTTCGTCTTTGAATTCATACAAGAAAATATTATAATCTACCGTGTAGACAACAACATATTAAGACGTAAGTCCCTGACTGCTCGTTAAGATGCACACTCTTACGGTAGATTCTATCTTACTGTGTGTCATTGAAAACAACCAACAAACAATCTTGGAAAAATCCTATTTACGCAAGATTAAAATATAATTATGCGTCTTTACGTAATACGAGTAATTCGTCAAAACATTACGTAAAAACATATTTTAATTATTATTAATTACATTCTTGGCGTTGTTTTTTTTAAATCTAAATAGCTATCTTTATTGCTGGCCTTACCGAGTCCTATTTTTTTTTACAAAATGTATAAATCAATATCATATTATTATTATTGTTTTCGTATTATTTAACATTATAGAACTATACAGGAGCTAGGAGGTGGTAAAACAGGCCCTTTCATGCAAAATACTATTATAAAAAAAAACTTGTTGACAGAGGCTTCGCCAGCGTGGTCTTGATAACTTTTTTCCCCCGTTTTTGCAACATTTTTCATTGCTACTCCGCTCCTATTCGTCGTAGCGTGATGGTATATAGCCTATAGCCTTCCCCGATAAATGGGTTATTTAACACTGAAAGAATTTTTCAAATCGGTTCCGTAGTTTCTTAGTTTCGTATTCAATACAAACAAACAACAAACATAAACAATCAAATCTTTCCTCTTTATAATATTAGTATAGATTATAAAGAGGAAATGTTTGTAGTGGTAGCCCATTTATCGGGAAAGGCTATATATGGCTATATACCATCACGCTACAACTAATAGAAGCGGAGTAGCAATGAAAAATATTGCAAAAACGGGGGAAAAATTTATAAGACCACGCGGGCGAAGCCACTGCCGGAAAGCTAGTACCCTACCTATTAGATATAGATATAGATAACTAAGTACTTATTGAACTATGTAATAGGTTGCAGCCCTTCCACGTTTCAGTTCACATCCAATTTCGTGGACCTCCTCATCTTTGGATTTAAGTATTTGATCTCTATGATTAGGATTAAGGAACTGCTTTGGTCTAAACAACTTATTAATTTTCATCTAAGTATTGCTTATTGTCTTCGATTAATAATAGTACCTTATTGTACACAGAAAAATATTGTAAATGCAAAATTAGCTTAATTTTCACGTCTGAGCCGTTTAGCTTTTGAAATAATTTGATAGAGACACAATATTACACCCCAAGGAAGGACACAGGGTACCTTTTATGTCAATAGTCCCAAAGGACTTATTGATATAGGGTACCCGCGTGTCCTTTGTCTTTGTATCCTGGTTTTGTTATAAAAAACTGTTGTTGTATGACAGTGATAAAATTACGTAGGTACTGTTTTGTCGCGTAAGTATGTACTGTTTTGTCGCGTTGTTGTGTAAATTAATATTTTCAATGTCGAGATCATGTACGTCATTCTGTAATCTAATACATTGGGAACTGTATACTATCTACTTATTGCTACCTACGAACCTACCTAAGATTTCAGATACGTATTGTGTTAGTTTAGTGGTTTAATTTCCCATAGATCTTCTTATTTCCATTATTATTATTATTTAACCATTATCGTCCTACTGCGTGGCAATGGCCTGCCCTCTTTCCATTCCTCACGGTTCAAGGCTAAAATGGTTCTTATTTCCATATTTAAAATAAAAGTAACAAACGACCTTATAGTAAAAAAATAAAATTGTTTTACCCACATAAAATTTATAGTTAGCCACGTAGACCGCGTTGTCATGTTAATGTAAACTAATAATAATTAATTATGCTTATTTGATAAAACTATTGGTTGCTAACCGAAAAAAAACCTAACCTATTACAAATTCTACTTCTTCTAAATGTGTTACGGTGAGTCGTAGGTAACTAGGTACCTACACATAAGGCCAACAACATTATAAGTATAGAGGTAATTAATATTATTTTACTTAGGTAATTAATTATTATAATACACGAGAATGGAGTGAATACCATTTTAATGTCACATTGACATTATAATGAGTACAGGACATGTGATATCATGAAATTTAAAAATAATTATAAGGTACACTCAGACCATTAGTAACCTTGCCAGATATTCAAATTCAAATTCAAATATTTTTATTTCAATTAGACCATATAAATAGGTACTTTTGAAACGTTAAACTAGTTGCACGGATAAATCAAACACTTATGAAGTAACTATAATAAAATGCCTACATATAAATTCCTGGTATTTAATTAAACACATACAACTAATAAACGGCAGGACACGTAAGAAGTATTTTTCCGTTTTATTGTATAAAAATGAGCTTCCGCGAAGTGTCAAGCAGAGCTGGCAATATCATAATAAAAAAAAAACGGAAAACATGGCCGGAAACTGAAGTTGTCGTCTTCATTGACGCAAACACTGTATGGCGGTGATTTATTATGTACCCACTATGTATGGATTAACACTTGAATAACTGGTTAAGACAGATTGTCAGTATAGGGACTGACGACACCATTCTGTGACGCATGTAATCCCATACGTCGTTAAGTTCATGGATTTTACAAGATGTAAAAACAATGTGACTTTTCCACCTTTAAAGCCTGTTATCCCTTATACATAAATTAAAATTAAATTGTTGATCAAAGATCTAACTCAAGACAGCTAGATGGGCTAGTAGGTATGTAGACTCATAAATTTCAAAAGTGAGAGAATAAAACAATAGTGGATTCACGGTAGTGACAATCAAACACCGTATTAAAATTATCCAAAAAATTCAATAGGTAATTTAATTTAAATACGATTCATCAAAATAAACTCAAATTTTAACAACCAGGATCATTTTTACATTAATTCATCACTACAATTTTTTCACAATGATTGCACAATTTATTTTTAAAAATAATAAATTGTTGGTAATTGTGCGACATCTGATATCTGTCTCTGGTATTAAAGTCGGAAATAGAACGGTATTACCACCTAGCGTTAAATTAAAGAACTAACTAATATCTTATGTGCTCCCAAGATGGCGCTAACATCACTACATATATTTTGTAACAGCGCCATCTAGTAAACTACTACAGCGTTCATTACATACTTACAGAAGCGCCATCTATGTTGTTACCTTAAAACTAATGTATACTTTACGTTACGTACATTCTGTGCATTTTGGTTATAAAACAATAGATGGCGGTAAAAGCATAATAATTAATTTTAAATTCTATCTGAAAAGTCAGACAACATAGTTATTTGTCGATTAAGATTTATTCGATTAGATTTTAATAGAATAGAATAAATTAGTTATAAATTAAATTACCTGTATCATTGAGCAGGGCATTGATGTCCGTGGTCGACCCATCGGCCGACATTGCTGAAACAAAAAAAAAACAACACTGAAATTCTCCAAAGTTATGAAAACAATTATGTGTTGTTTTATAGATATTATAGATATATTTATGTGACCCGTAGGTATTTTAAAACCATACGGTACCACCTATGCTAGGTAAAAATTCTTAGTTATAGTTTAAAAAATTGGTGACGTGACGACGAGGGTCGAAACAATAAATTGTTAAAAATAATATTGTAATTTTAGCGAAAGAAAAATACGATCTCAGGCAGGATTCGAACCTAACTCCAGCCGGTATACACTGAACGCTTCAGCCAACTAAGCTAAGAGACCACTGGTTCCTGACCAGTTGTGCCTACTAACCAGAGGGATGTGGGTACGAACCTGCCTGAATATTTTAATAATATTTTTTCTGCGGTATTTTCATTAGGAACATTATTATCTTAAAGTTAAGCAGTTAAAAATTATCACATCTAGGTATAATAATAGTTGTTCTATTGTCTGGTAACAGTGTTTTTTAAGCATTGTCGTAATTAAAATCAGTTACCTAGTAAGCGGTCAGACTGGAACCTAAGTAGGACTGTTTTGTCATTTCTGAAACTAGGTTTCGTCAGTTTAAAAGGAGGCTCGTAGGCTCGTAGTACGGATAATAATATTTTTTGATTTTGGTAAACAAAAATGATACTGTTGATATAAAAATAATGAACACAAGTTTATTTTGTTACAGATATTCGATAATAGTGTTGTCGTAATACAGTTTTGTTTGTTTACAATCTGCATGACATAATTGCAACGTTGTTCGGTGGTAACTCGTAACCCCTGCCGCAGAAGGCCGCGAGTGAAGCGTGACCGTGCGACACGGTCGCTGGCGATTTGATCATTTCATATCATTGCCAATTGTTTGCTATTTAGATTATGTACTGCTTTGATACTGTTTGTTTTTATGATTTTGTTTATGACGAGTGATGTGCTGTTCGTGATCTTTACGACCTGCGTCACTGAAACTAGGTGTTGCGTTGTTTAATATATAGGGACTTGTTTACGTGCATACTTACTTCTTTCCTTTTCGTTTTGGGTGGTTAACTGGTCATCCACTCAACCTCTAGTATATCGTACACCCAAATATTTGACATTTGGAACAAACGAGAGGGTTGTGGTGAGTATGTCAGACTATCGGCGTTGTTGTTTTTTTTTTGTTAAATAGACATAAATTCCTGGAGTGAAAGCTCTGCCTGTGAGCTTATAAATTCTTATTAGATAGGTATAATTTAAATTGCCTAAATAAATGTGAATAACTTTTTAGCTTTTTGTAAAGCTTCTATTTCTACATATTATATTTTTTATATTTTAAAATTATAATATTCAGAATGAAACGAAATGAAATACTACTCAAATACCAATGTGCTCGTCTAAGACAGTAAAGTTACTTGACCTTTGCAAAAAACATTGAAATATGTGGCCAAGTCCAATTCATCATACCATATTAAATTCAATTGAAGCCACCTATCTCGCTCTAAGATGCGCATACAATTGATAAATCAAGTTTTTCTGACAGATAAGACTGTCAGAAAAACTGGCTCTATAAATAGAGCCATTTTGACATTACTTAATCGATTTATTGCTGGCTTAGAATAAGTCAGATTGAATCAAACTTGAGGCACATAATTATCTAATAAGGCTTTTCTCTGTCTAGGAATCGAAGTAATCGAACCCAGAACCTCAAGAGTAGCAGTTACGTCTACGACCACTGGGCTAACAAAGCAGTTTTGGCTTTCAATTTTGTATATTATGTCACTTGTGAACATCGATAGATTTGAATCTATCTTGAGAGATTGTACGCAAATTGTTGAAACAATTGCGTGAACCGTAGCATAGGTACTGCTTTTACAATTTAAAGTATAATTTTTAGTTCTGGTCACAGGTCTGGTTCTAATGTAACCTAACGGTATCGGATTTCTGACACTTACGCGAATACTAGACATTGAAATAAAACTACTTTTTAAGGATTTTATCGCGTTATATTGATATTATTTTTAAAATCCCGACGTTTCGGGAGTACTTAGTTTCGTAGGCGTCTTACAACTAAAACTGCAAGACCAAAGGATACGGTGAGCTCGTTCTGCGTGAATCGGATTGCCAATAGTAATTGAAACGTCAAGACGCTGTAAAGGGTTCGAAACGTCGGGATTAAAATAATATCAATTTATCGCGATAAAATCCGTAAAAAGTATTTTTATTTCAATAATCCGTATAGTTACTTAAAATGTAAGTAGGTATGGTGAGGTTCAAAATTTATCGACAGTTTACAATCAATCAAGTTATTATAATCTAAGGGTGTTCAATATGTAGATGCATTTGTTTATCCAATCTAAGTAAGATACTAAGAAGTTTACACTCGAGTGGATCACTAGATTATTACCTACACTTTAATCTCAGACCACCGTCTTAGAGGTAAAGCAATACGGGTATTCCCATATAGCAATATCATATTTCATCATTTGAACGACCGATATCAGTTTTCACCTTATATGCAGCGTATATCACAACTTTGATTGGTAAATACTTATAAGTAGAAACAATAGTTACATATTGATAAAGACATTTTCTATAGTATTGCGAATAATCACAAAGTAAGATTTATGGTAGATAAGTGCCTAACATGTATTATGGAAGGTTATGTGAAGATTTTAGGGAATTACCACGACATTGAAAATAGTTAGATAAACGCGGGTTACTACGGTAAACATAATATAATATACAAATAATAATATTAATATCTATAAATAATAGCATAACTATAGCATATTATTATATATACTATTATTATGTATTATTATACTCAAAATCACATAAGTCGTACAAAGGTTACGCGCGTTAATCTTTTCTAAAATCCTTTTTGAAGTGACGATGAAGTTCCTATGTCGAATATTTTACTGTCCAACCTTTTTGACGTTTCTTGAAATTGATATAGTATTGCCTTATTGTGCAAATACAGTCATATTCAACTAACTTTTGGCACCAAAAAATAAACTCAGGCCTAATGGCCTACTGGCACTAATGAGCTCTTAAAACCCTTTAATCGAAATCTTCCATCGCCACTGTTCAATTAACCTTACCTTCATAATAACGTGGGTCCCGGCCGTAAAAAATATGCATAAAACTGTTGAATAAACATCTGAGTGACAGGCACTTTGGTCCAACTCGTCCTCCTCTCCTCGTTCTCGTCTTAAATTTAGGTAATTCAAACTTTTATTTGTTTTGTATGGTTATGGCTATATGCATATCGACCAGGTGTTATATAGAGAAGCCGTCATGGTCGTGTGGAATGTTACTGATACCATGGCCAAGACCTATATGACAGGAGGTAAATACCGGCTTAGTCGATTACTGATCTCATAGCTGAGACTATAGGGAGGTAAATACGGTTTTAGTCGATACGAGACCGACATATCCTGCCACCTCACCAGGTAGTGGAGATCAATGAGGATTTTCCGCATAAAAAAGGTTTTATAGAAAACAAATGAACCTGCAGCTGCAGTGGTCTGCAATGTAACATTGACAATGTTTTGCAACAATTTTGAACTTAAGTTAAAGCTTTTCCGCGTAAGCTTCGTCCAAAAGCTTCTTGGCTTTTGTTGCTTCAAATTAAGACTTGTTTTCATCTGCGTGCCTCATACGGGACACTCACAATTCACTGGTAGTGCAGTGCCGTTTGTCAAGTTGTCCGATGTTGGAAAAAATGCATTAAATATTCAATCAACAAAACATAAAATAACAAAAAATAAAGTAGATAATTATTATTTATTTATTTATTTATTAAAAGGATCTCTAACAAGAAACACATTATGCAAGCATGTAAAAAAAACAAAAATGGTTGTAGATCTTATGCTTTCTCAATTATAAGAGACCTCAACATGCAAAATTGTATACACAGATAAAATGAAAATTATAAAACAAAATTAAACACAGATTGAAAGATAAAACTTAACTTAAAACTTAAATTTAAGATAATGAGATTAATAATAGCAAATACTGAATACAAATTGGGATTACATAATTATTAAAATTAAATTAAAATTAAAGGGATTACATAATTATTAAAATTAAAGGGATTACATAATTATTCAAATTAAAATTAAATTAAATGAGTTTAACTAAACTAAACTACAATTACACTACAATTACAACTTTTACAACTTTTCACCACTGAGTGTCGTCGAACCCTCTTGTAACTGACGAATTGTATTGTTTTTAAAGATAGTTAGTGAGTTATTGAAAATATCCATGCCCTTAGACGCACCCGACAACTCATTGTACTTGATACATAGCCTTACTATAGGTGAGTGTTTTCCAAGATTACTTCTGTGACGGGGAGGTCTAAAGAGTGAACCAGGATAACGCGGGACATTATAAGGCACATTAATGTTTATTTTGGCCAAGAGGGCCGGGCAATCTATATAATTGTTAAACAGTTTGTATAGGAACAGTAGGTCAGAAAGTGTACGCCGCGATTCCAGAGACATCATCTTAAAGAAGGCAAGCCTGTCATCATAAGAAGTAATACACCTTGAAACACCTGCTTTAAAAGAAACATGGCGGAGCAGTTTCTTTTGTAAACGTTCGATACGAATCGAGTGAACTTTGTAACCCGGATTCCATACTGTACTACAATACTCGAGCTTACTCCTGACAAAATTGTTGTATAAAAGGATTGCTGTTGCAGGGTTCGTAAATTCTTTCGAGCATCGCAAAACAAATCCAAGAGCCCGATTCGCCGCAGTGACAGTCTTGTCGATGTGTTCTACAAAACTCAGTTTGCTATCCAAGTATACCCCTAAATCTCGTATAACGGATACTTTCGATAATACGCTGCCTTTGATTTTATACGACGCCGTACTTTTATTATGCTTACGTGTAAATGTTATATGATAGCATTTAGTACTGTTCAAATGCATTTTGTTTTCGTCACACCATTGGCATAATCCATCGATATCTGTTTGAAGCAGGTGTTTGTCAGATTCATCTCGTATCACTCGGGTTAACTTAAGGTCGTCAGCAAAAAGGTAAGGAGAAGAATGCAAGAAGATGTCTGATATATCATTTATAAATATATTGAAGAATAGAGGTCCTAGATTAGAACCTTGTGGTACTCCAGAAGATGCCAGAAATATTACAGACTCCTCGCCGTCCACTACAACAGATGAGGTACGAGCATCCAAGTATGATTTGCACCAGTTTAAAGTCACACCTGTGATACCAAGTGAGTGTATTTTGGTGAGAAGAATGTTGTGATTGACCTTGTCAAAGGCCTTCGAAAAATCCGTATAAATAGCATCCACTTGCAGTCCTTGATCGACTGCGGCTGATATGTCAGATACATATTTAACAAGGTTTGTATTAGTTGATTTTTTGACTGTGAAACCGTGCTGATCATCGGAAAGATGGTTCTTAATATGTTTGTAAAATATTGGATACACTAATGATTCGAAGACCCTTGACAACGTTGAGAGAATTGCGATTGGTCGGTAGTTTGAGATGTATTCGCGTTTTCCGTTTTTGAAGATCGGTACAATCCTAGCATGTTTCCATTCGTGAGGAAATACACCTGATTTGAGAGATGCATTATATATTGATGATATTGGTGCAGATACAGACCGAGCACACCGAGACCAAAAGTAAGGTGGTATGTTATCTGGTCCGGCACCCTTTGATAAATCAAGAGTAGTAAGTTTTTTTTCCACATCAGCCTCCGATATTGAGAAATCATTAAGGTCACAGTTGATAGCAGTTGACGAGCCATATGATGACACATTATATTGAGTGCAGGGGTCGTATACTGACGAAAATTGCTCGGCAAATAAATTAGTTATATCCTTAGAGTTAGAAGCAGTTTCATTTCCTAATACCATTTGCGAGGGGAAGTTAGAATTAGTTTTGCGTAAATTTTTTACATAAGTCCAGAAGTTTTTAGGATTTTTTTTTATAGAATTCTCTATTGTTATTATATATTTTACATAACATTGTTTTATAAGTAGACCACACTCTTTTCTTAAATAACTAAACTCAATCTCGTCCATTGGATTATGATATTTCCTAACCCTACGATGATATTTCATTTTCTTTTTCAACAGTTTTCTTAGTTGATAAGAATACCATGGTGGGTACTTTCCTTTTATCATGTTATATTCTGATGTAAGTGAATAATATTCGTGTTTCTTCATTAGTTTTTATACGTCACCAATCAAGAATCTAATCAGTCGATTGTAATGACAATCGACATCGGTTTAATTCGATGTTAAAGATTAATGGATTCTGTTTACATTTCAGTTAAACGATTAAGTTATCACGTACTTAAATGTAGTATCTAACTACATACTTTAAACACGTTCTTTATTTTATTTTAATGAATGAAATATCTTCACGTAATATAAAACAAAGTCGCCGCCGCTGTTTGTAAGCTTAGATCTTTAAAACTACGCAACGGATTTTAGTGCAGTTTTCAGCAATATAGTATGGAGTGATTCAAGAGGAAGGTTTTATGTAGTTTTAAAGAAAAGCCAAGAAACTCAAACATGTGAGAAGCCGTGTGGGTCGCTATAGTCTATGCTAATATTATAAAAAGGGAAGATTAAATTTGATTGTTTGTTTGTTTCAATTGAATAGGCTCCAAAACTACTGCAGTGATTTGAAAAATTCTTTCACCGTTGGGAAGCTACACATTTCCCGGGTTACATAGAGACTCCCCCAAAGAGCGCCAACCATCCCGGTCTTTGGCAGCTCGCATTCATCTGCTGCCAGCCACGGCAGCCACCCTTTCAAATCATCGGTTCATCGTGTCGCAGGGTGTCCCACACTGCGCTTACCCAAACGCGGTCTCCCATCTAACACTAAATAATGTATATCTACGTTGAATGAAATCATGAGCTTAACCACAAATCCATCTTATAATAATTCATTTTACGACTACAAAGTTTGTTGATTGGAAGTCGTTCTGTGGTTGTGGTCTATAAATAGCTACAAATATCTTGATTTTGTGGTTTTGTCAGCTATTATATCGTTGCGCCAGAAATAAACTCAGATTGAAGTCTGAGCTTTGTAAGCTTTTAATTGTGAACAACAGTAACTACCTGTATTCCACGAAAGGTTAGGCAGAGTGTGCTAAAATGTACATCCACATTTCGCCGTTGTGTTTAAGTCCCATATCACAAGGGGCAAGCCCGGGCACAAATCCACGCTCCGCTGTTACTGACAATTCAATAGAAAAACTAAAAAAACACTGCTCGACCCGGGAATCGAGCCTACCTCGAGCGTAAGATTGCGCTTAGTAGGACAACTAGACGAACGAGATAGTTTAAAAAAACTTGACCCTTTAATTTTTAGCCCACATTACATTATAGATTTATACTAACAATTACAATAATTGCATAACATTATCTATACAAAAAGGCGTCCTTGAATAGTTGTACAAAAGCCTTAACACCTACATTAACTTTATTTATAAACGGCTTTATTGTTTGCAACAAATAAAAAGTTCCTGCAAAGTCGGGGAACGGGGTGTTCCTTGAACAACATAACAAGAATGTAAAAGTTAGGCTTTTATATACAAAGGTGAGGTGAGGTGAGGTGAGGTACCTATGGCGATCGATCTCTGCTCTCTTTCGGCTGAAAATAGAAAAAAAACAATTTTGCCGGAAATAAAAACTAGCTAGATCGATTTTTTGCTTCCGACTTTCATTGAAATCTGTAGAGCGCTTTAAGGGATCCTAATTACCTACTGATCATCATCAACATCAACCTATTAATCTTCCCAATGCTGGGAATGAGTCTTCCTCACCAGATGAGAGAGCTGATCTGAACTGATCCAAGCTGATCTAATGCGGGTTGGCAGACTTCACGCGCCGTCGATAAAATCTCTCAGGCATGCAGGTTTCTTCACGATGTTTTCCTTCACTGTTGTAAGCGAGTGATACCTAGTTAATTATTAATACTTACGCACCTAAAGTAGTCGGAGGTTCGTGCCTTGGATTCGAACTCGAAACCTACATCTGCAGTCCAGCGGTCATATCCCTAGGCTATCACTGCTTCCTAATACTATCAGCGTATAATCAACATGAAATATAAGAACATAATATTGTAGGTAACTATATAACCACCTGATAGTAGCTTCGTCCATGGCAAGTTCCATACCTTACCACAATCATGTTTAATTTTAGTTTCCAAATATCGCTATCAAACTACACCTATACTTAGTTCGATATCAATCGGAAGTACAATAGGAACATAAACACGTAAGGTCAATCATAACAATTCGTATGCAGGGCACATGGTGTCTACGACCCGTCCAGATATGGTACATAGTGACAATGATACATAACATGAGGTCACACTATTGTTTGTGTACGTTTCACTGTCATGTGATTAGTTCACGTGTGGTTTTGGCAGTTTTGGATGGTAAAAATAGGTACGCCATAAATCGTGTGGAGTCGCTTTTTGTCCCAATACACCTCCGTGTTTAGGAGAGCACGTAAAGTGCGGTAAATCATTCGTGGTAGTCAGGAGCCCAAAAAGCCTGGCGGTCAGTCTATCCTTCGAATAATTGCCCAGAAATTGTATTGAGGTCAGATAGCAGTCACTTCGTGTAAAATACTGATAATTATTCAGCTACTATTATAAAACTTTTAATTTATCCTGAAAACGAATGAAGCTTAACTTAATTTTTTATTTCATGATTAGGCAGATGCGATTGTAGTTAGCGATAAGGGGGGCTAGACAAGTTGCATTTTGACATTCGAATCGACATACAAAATGTATGGAAATGACACAAGCTTTCGGCAAATCGGGCTGTCACTAATGTCATTTACATACATTTTGTTTGTCGATTCAAATGTCAAAATGCAACTTGTATAGCCCCCCAGGCCGCCCATTTTATTGTTTTTTATTAGAATATGTCTTGTCTTGTGTATTATTTGGTGTACAATAAAGTTATATATTATTATTATTCTATAAGTACCTACTTACAATGTAATTTTAAATTTAATGGTAACTTTTTTGAGAAAGCTGCTCTTTCTCTCTAAGCAGCTCTTTTAAAAGCTGATCATCAACGTCATAAATTTTATTGAACATAACTATTGAATGTAATTTTAAAATGAAATTGATAAAAAGATTTACGTTGTTGCCAGGTAGTTGGGATCATTATAAACTAGCTTTTTATTTTATTTTTCATAAAAGCGTCTTTAGTTTTATAGCACGTAATCTAATAGATAGATAATAATTATTTATATATATAGAACAAACCTAATAAACACTTAATCAAGTTTATAATTATAACAAAAAACACAAACAAAGTCTCATCACAATCATTTAAATCATTTTTTATTTCGATTTAGCGAGTCTAACCCACGGCAATTGAGAAGCCTATAAAACATTTATGAGAAACCTATAAGAGATAGGTAATATAACTGTAGATTTTTTTTATGTTTAAAAATTCTAGGTAATTCTTTTTATAGTTATCCAATAAGTACCTATTACATGTTACATCTGTTATAATATCATAATAGCTTAGAATAAGCTGTTCAAACAAACTTTCAAAAGGTCGAATGTATTGTATAACCAGACTAACTACAAAATATGCTAATATTGTTATTTCTATACTTCATAACTGTAAATATTTAAAATAAATACATAATTAATGTAACTATACTAATATGGTGTACTAATATCAGTAATTATTGCGATAGTGAATACAAGGACCACACACATTCCAATATTTGTGCAACATATTTTGCAGTATCGTTACTGGGAGTGACTAATGGCAATTGCATGGTAATTATTAGGTAATGTAATGTTATGGAATCCTCATGGTTCTGTACTTGTATTTAATCACATTTCTTTCTATAAAATATATTAAGTATAACTGTTGCCTAAGATTTCACTCGCAAAACATATTTCCCGTTCCCGCTTAAGCGTGAAAAGGGAAATATCTAGCTTGTAGCTACTATAATGAAATTGCCATTCGTGGAATAAAATTTAATATAAAAATATAGTCCATGAATTGCAATTGACCAAAATGTTGATAATTATCTTCCATTCATGGAATACTTCAATTGCTATTTGAATCATTGCTATTTCTGGAATACACCGTTGAGCATAAGTGAAGCAAAAGTGGTGTGCCAGGATCGTAGTAAGTGGAAATGTATAGTCTCTTCCCTATGGAAAACAATTGTGAAGTTATGTATGTATGTTGGTATTCCCCGAGTGGTTTCCTCTTGCTGTACCTACACTACCAATTGGTAAGTTAATGAACTAGATGTTTCAAACTATTTCTTAATGAAACGAGACAGAGTGACAAAGACCTCCCCATTTAAGGCCAGGCGGCCACGTGAGTTACCATATCACAGTGACGCTCGTTTGTCTAATTTGCTATAAATCGCCATACACATTAAAAGGTACCCCACAAAGTCAATTAGTGTCTCTATTACCTAGCGTTTATGTATACAAGTGTTCCTGGAACGCGCAACGTGAAATGTTAATATTTGATCATGGTTATTCATTATGTTTTCTACCTTTTGGTGTAGGTTATAATAGCAAGAAATTCGTATTTTTCTTTATTACCTACACTGTGTTAAGCAGTACTAATTATACGATTTTAAGGTTAACTGCATGCTCGTCCATTTAGTAGGTTACCTATGTTTTTAAATTACATAATGTGGCCTAGGGACCCTAGGGTACAATATTCGTTATATCTACATACATAAAAAATCTACCTATACCTTAGGAACCTACCTAATCGTTTATCAACTTCTCCGTACACTGAGAATTTCTTCGTCTTAGCAGCCACACTTGTGATCATTGGACACTTGAGGAAATTCAGTTAAGCAATTTTAAAGATACGGCCAATAATAAACAACGGTCGTAAAGCTATTTTCCTGTGAACATCAAATCAATGATTAATTGATTTTCCAGCGACAGCGAAAATCTGTGCCATATTTGTATACATCATCAAAGGGACTTTACTTTTTACATAGCTAATAAAAAAATGTATTTGTGTGGGATGTCTCACAACACAAGTGTCTTTTATGATAGCATTTTTAAATATACCTAGCTGTTTTCTGGATATTCACTCACGACACAATTTTTTTTTTGACACAGCGTCTCCTTAAGACATTTGAACCAATATCTGCTAGGCTTGGCGGTTTAGGCTTCATAATGTAACAGAGACACAGACAAAGTTACTTTCAATTTTTTAATATTAGAATGGATGTGGATATTTAATTACCCGACTGCCGAAGGAGGAGGGTTATGTGTTTGACGCGTATGTATGTATGTATGTATGTCCGTTCCTATGTCCGGTCGTAACTACTCAACGGCTCAACCGATTTAGATAAATGACACCTCATTAGATTCGTCTTGATAGCACGACTGTCATTGGGTTCATGAAATTAAAAAACAAACAATATGGCGAATTTTATACGCTATAATGTGCTAAATGATTTTGAAAATGATCTTTAGTTGTATTAATTATTTATATTTTAAGGATTGAACCTAGTGATTCTATGATGATTTATAAACTAAAAAGAAGGAAATGAAATCAATTATTAATTAATAGGTTCTAGTTAACACTTTATAGTAAATGCTTGACTAAACTTGATAGATGCGATTCATTATTTTACGAGATACAACACGTCTTTCGGTAAATGGACCACTCAATTAGCGATCAGGAAACTGTACTATCGAAGCCCATTCAATTCGATCAGACAGCTTTTGCAACACAACGTGAAAGACCCGGAAAATTATGAAAACAAGTACCTACAGTATCTATCTATAAATGATCTTAATAGGCCCCTGCTAATATTGATTTAAGGCTCCGTCCTAGTTGTTAGGCAGTACAGAACGAAGCGATGCGATAATAACAAATCTAGACTTATAAGTGTAACCGTTACGTGTTGCGTCCGATTTAAAAAGAAATTTTGGCAAAGAATAGACACAAATTGTAATTATACTTACCTCATACACAAATTGTACAAGCCTTTATAAAGGTCTAATATCAGCGTTCTACATTCTTTAGTCGATTTAAGAGTGGATAAAACCACAGTAAACCCTTCTTAAGGGGTTTTTGTTAGCCTATGTAGCCTTTTTTTAAATAATTCATAATTACGTGTCTGTGCTGGTGTGGGTATTTCTAATTTAATATACCTAAGTTACCTAAATATGTGTAATTACAAAAATAGTGCTTATACATAGAAGTATTACATCCATTTTCTAATACCCATAGTACAAGCTCTGCGTGGTTAGGTAGGTATTGTGTAAAATGTCTGTCAATATTTTTATTTATTTATTTGTTTATTTTAGGTTAGCAGGTGTTTTGGTACCCCTACATAGCCTGGCTACGCCAAGCGCGCGTAATATCGCTGTATCGCATCGCTCAGCTAGGACTGAGGATAAACTTTATAATGTTATACTTACGCAACGGAAACTTTGTATTTGCAACCATGTGCAGGTTTACGAATGTAACTAGCAATCGTGTGGTGTCAAGCTAATTAATTATTAGCATTGATTGACTTAAGACTGTTCTAAAAGATAGAAATGGTGTATTTTATTGAATAAATATTTATATTTAAAATATTTCAGAATAAGTATTTAGTATTTACTATTTTATATATAAACTTAACAGTGCAAACCTAAGATGTATAAATACTATTATGGAATGCTTTGCAACACCCTTAGTGTCTATGTATGTTTAAGTTAACTCTGTATTTCCTGTAAACTACATAGTGCAATCCTACTTCCTACTACTAAACTAATATTATAAATGTGAAAGTTTGTGAGGATGGATGGATGGATGGATGTTTGTTACTCTTTCACGCAAAAACTACTAACGGATTTAGATGAAATTTGCCACAGAGATAGATTATAGTCTGGAATAGCACATAGGCTACTTTTTATCCGGGTTAAATGTATGGTTCCCGTGGGATAGCGGGCGAAGCCGCTGGCGGAAAGCTAGTAAATAAATAAATCTAAGCTCTACTCGAAAATCTTACGTGTAAAGATAACCGTATCTATAACGTCGTATACTTTTATATCTACCTAACGTCATAAAATTATTTTGTTTCACACATAAATATTTAATGTGTAATATCTGAGTGTTTTTGGTGGTTTGAAATATGTAAAAAAATAATAGGTATCCACTTGCTTTGCTTCTAAAAACGCCAAATGCATGAAGGAAAAACCCAAAAAGTTCTTTTACATAATACCATTAGAAGAGAGACGTTTTATAATCATATTACCTATATGTAACTTTATATCCATAGTTATATTCTATGAATTATTTTATACGCTTTTGCTACACAGCATTATTATAATTCAATCAGTTTTGATTGGGTGCATCGGTCAAGTTCATTTATTATAGCCAAGAACAGAATTATTACGAACAAATTGATTTATTTACAATTTTCTAGTAAATAGGATTCATCAAAATCTTCCAACCGTATTGATATACGTTATCAGCAAGGTTTTGGTTTGCATTAGACCGAATATTGTATATACACATATCTTTTATCTATCTACATAAATAATGTAACGCTGCTCGTTGTAGGCGCATCACTTCAAAATGAATAGACCAATTTGGCTAATTCTAAAAACCGCTTGTAAATAGTTGGAACAAAGTTTAAAAGTAACTGGGTACTAAAAGTGAAAGATACCGGGTCTTTAGGCTGTAGCTTTCACTGGAACAGGCCTTCATCTAGCAGTTGAGGAATAGGACGATAAACTGATATGTACGATGACGATACTGTGTCTTCTTTTATTTATAATCACCATCATAATAACAGCCAAGAGGTCCACTGCTGAACAAAGGCCTCCCCATAGACTTCCACAGGGATCTGTCAATGCTGCCTGCATCCAACGACTCCCAGCGACCTTTACCAGGTCGTCGGCCTATCTCGTTGGAGGCCGTCGCACGCTGCGCTTTCAGGTGGGTGGTCTCCACTCGAGAACCTTTCTGCCCCAGCGGCCAAAAATTCTAACTGCTATATACATATAGTATTTATATATGTATATAATATAATATATACATATTATAAAATAGTTCTGATGATTTATCACGGTAACCTAAATAAATACGAACAACCAAATAAGAGCTATTGGCACACTTTCCTTATATCAAACCGTGTTGCAAGTGATTCTTGCTATCTGGAAAGTTTACTTATCGTTATCACGCGCTTCGAGTTGTCTGTTGTTGTCAGTTGCGGGTTTATGGCTTTCCGCCGTGTTTGTTTGAATATATTTGTGTATTTTACTGTTTGTCTTTCCATTTTGTAGGCAACAATAATATCAGACTATAACTTTCTCTCATTTGAGAGCAAAAGGTTGACACAGACATATTATTACCACGCCGCATTCATGGTTTTCTCTATTAACCACCTCAGGTACCTAAGGTAACCGCCTCATCGCCCAAAAAGGATGACTAGAGGCACAGAATAAATAATAACAGAATGGCCACTCTCCGCCCCTCCGCCTCCCTAACGTCAGATACCTCAGGTCCCCCGCATCCTGCCGGTGTACTGCCAACAATGTCAAACTTGTCAAAATTACGTTTGTACACGTGCAAATGTGTGCGTGACGGTGCGTAGGGTTGGCAGTCCGGCAAGAACACCGGCAGGATGCGAGGGACCTGAGGTATCTGACTTTAGGGAGGGGCGGAGAGTGGCCATTCTGTTATTATTTATTCTGTGCTAGAGGTCGGATCGGTCCGGGCTCCCTCCATATTGGATGACCTATCGAGTAAAATAGCACAGGTCTTTCGCAACACCACAATGATATTACTACAACCTGCAAAGTTTAGTACAGACCTAAGAAAAAAAACCCGAGGAAACAAACAAACGTTCCGACACCATAATGATTAATGTGAAAAAACGCTTTAAGAATTTCAAACTCCGCGTATTAGCTAAAAATGTGCAACTAGTAAAAAAAACTCATTTATAGTCTCACGAAGACCTGTGTGAAAACCTGTATACCATACCACCCATTGACATACAGTTCAAATTTCAATAATTTGTGAGATACAATGTTTATTCGCGCATAATACTAATGAGTTCCACGTGGAGAACAACACGATAACATTAACTATAAAATTGTATCTGTGTGTATTTTAATGCATAGTTAAGTACATGTACATACATAGCAATTCAAAAACAAGTGGTAGTTGATCCTACCAGATATCATGAATTACGTGCGCTTGTTGATTTCTTTTTATAAAACATTCTTATCGTTAGGTATCTTAACTGTCGGATTAATCTGGTGATCACATGCGCAGCTGCTACGCTAGAGATCCTGTGTTCGGTTCCCAGGTCGACCACTTTTACTTTTTTTCTGCGAAATTATCAGTATAGCAGTACTGTCAGAGTTGTGTCTGGATAATGGTAGTAGGTAAAAAACCTAATTTATTTATTTAATTAATTACTACGGTGTGGTGTAGGTACTAATTACAGTAGATAAAAAACTAAACTAAATTTGTCATGTCGCTTTGACATTGCAGAAATTGTAAAATACGTAAACAAATTGATTGATTGATGATTCCTGAATACACATTAAATTGAACAATCAAACTACTTACAAAGAACGCTTCAACCCGCGGTCGATTGCATTTCAAACCCTCTTCATTTGTCATTCTTAAAAGCACAGAAAGCCAACAAATAGATCCAACAAGGATAAAATCTACCTGGGAAATCCCTACCGATTTACGTACGAGAATTGCATTCGGCATTTATTTATAAAACGCTTGAGCTAATCTAAATGCAGACCAAAGATACAGATAACATAAACTCTATTGGTAGGGACAAGCATAAAAAATCATAAACGTTTTTATGTGTTAATGTATTGTTGTATTGGAAGTCCTCTTTTTTTTAAAGAACAGTACTTATCATTGAAGCAGTATCAGTATCCTGAGTCGGTAGTTAAAGGATTCTCATTTCAAGGACTTCAACTTTGCGACACTCTCTATCTTCTTAAAAACATATCACTCATTCTCACTTTCTAAAAACAACACTCTCTCATTATCACTCCCTAAAAACAACACTCTCATTATCACTCTCTTAAAAACAACACTCTCTCATCATCACTCTCTCAAAACAAGACTCTCTTACTATCACTCTAAAAACAACATTCTCTCGTCATCACTCTCGAAAAACCCACAGCAGTATTCCTAATTAATAATTCATCAAATCATCAAATAACTCATCATTCCTTTTATACCAAGTACATAATAATATACGACTATAACAAGGCTTCAGATTGTTAATGAACTGTTTTTAAGGTAAATAATTAAAATGTTGGTGCTAATAAAGACGAACCTTAAAAAACAATGATAATCCATGGTGTAATGAGGAAAAGTAATAAATGTTAAACTTAATCTCTCTTCTCAATGTTTTTTAAATATTACTGCTAGAAAGGGACGGCGCTATTCCATCTGTAGAGCGGCATCCTTATCTCCCAAACCATGATTTCGTTTACACGATGTTATACGGCCTCTGGTCTATAGAATCTTTATTACCTTCAAGTTGACGCCTTGCCTGACAGTACGCATGTGATAACGGGAGATAATATATGTTTGATAACAAAACAATAGAGATTCCAGTGTAGTGATAAATTCAACTATTTGCTATTAACGAGAGGATGGAACTTGATTGTAGAGGTTCATTCTATTCTACACAGTGCATTTTTTATGCGTTTTGATCTACATAATTGCATGTAGTTCTTATCTTGGATAGGTAAATGATTGAGTTAAGTCTAGAGACAACTGCCTAACATAGTTAGCTAACTTAACTAGACTAATATTCAGAAACTTCGCTAAGCAGTAAGCGTAAAGTAACGCTTCTGTATGTCAAATTTGTTTGTACGTACGGAAGCGTAAGTTCACGCTAAGCATTGCCTCTGAATATTAAGCCTTAGAGACTGATTACTAAGATACCTATTTAATCACCACGTTATGTAATTATCTATGAATAGTATGCTGTATGTACTGAATACAAAATATATCATATTCACATCACAAACCTCCCGTCGCGCTAAGTTTATGCTTGTTCAGGGTAATCTTAGAAACTTCTAAATGGATTTTCATAAAGTTTTTACTAATAGAAAGAGGGAATGCCGGAGATATGAGATAGAAGAGATAGAGGATCTAGGAAGGTAAGAGGCTATATTTTATAAATCTTTGCGAGGGCTGATAGACAATTATAGGTAAAACTGATGTACTAATTTATTAACGACAATAGTAACACGTAGTGTCATTCTTAAAAAAAAACATTCTTTTTTTGATTAGTAAAATATGAAATTACCATAAATCGTTTTGCTAAGTACACACACCCAAAAGTGTATGCAGACATACCTACGTGTAAAAAACCTATTACTATTTTATTACATTGTGGTTCCTAATAAATGCTAAGTAGCTGACGTCAAATTCTTCAAACAATTCGCCGTGCAACACAACGTGAGCTAAGTACCTCTATGCAGAGATTATTTTAATATTCTATATCAGAATGATCGAAAAGATACATAGATTTTTAGTAATGTCCGTTGAATTATTTATAATCTAAAATGTACAGGCGACGCCGACACGTATTTCGTAACATTTAAAGGCGATTTGACGTCATCACAGACCTGTGAACACGGACCTAAAATTTATTAACATGAAGCTACTTTGTTATCATTTTTAGTATATTAGTACTAATAGTCTCAAACTTATCTCCGGATTCAAACGTGTAAGTTTAAGTAACAATAACTCTCGATTCGAAAAAGTTGCTTAAATCTGGTGTAAGTTTTCTTTTTTTTTCAATCTTTAGATATAAATTTATTATAGTCTAATACATAATATGATTGCTTCGTTACCCTGACTGCTACTTTCGAGGACCTGGTTTGGGTTCCTATGTTAAGCAAACTGTTATTGGGGCTTTTGTATGAAATTCTCAGTAGCAGCTCGGAGTTCAGAGGCTCGTACCACATGACATGGGACCTAAAAACTGTGGATGTACTTTAGTACACCTCTGCCTAACCCTTCGCGGGGTACACGTGTAGGTACTTATTAGAATAATCTCCCACAAACGGGGGAGCTTTTGTATTGTTTGTTTTGCGGCTTTTTTCAGTGTACTCTACGAATCTAGTCGATTTGTTAGAGTTCATCTCCACTATAAAGTGCAGGATTTGCTTGGGTCTGGCTCTTTAAGATATTGCAGGCTAACCTAATATTTTAGCCTTTATTTTATATTTTACCCTAGTTAAGCACTGCATTTGTATATTAACAACAGTCCTCCTTATGGCTTAGTACATGCGTCACATTTTTAGAACGATATATTACATGACATGAGATGTCTTACGACATACCTAACTTGAAAGAGTCTAGCATAACTTAGAAGAAGCCTTTGTATTACAGTGCACTATGATATTCTGAATTGATTAGAATGATTTAATTATAGTATAAAGTCATAAATTGATGCATTATAAGTGTAGGTTGTACGAACACGTTTTCCTAATCATCTCCGCACATGACAGAACACCTCCCATAAGTTACGAAGGTACCTAAGTGACCGATGTTTCTAATTACGCATCTATCAGCTGCTTCCTACTCACAATGACTCACACTTTTGCTGTATATGTGAAGGCAATTTGCTCGAAACATAGACTAATTTGCGATTCGACATTATCAAAGTTATATGCAAAAGGTTCGTAGCAAATTGATTAGATACTAAATATTATATGATTAATTTATTCATATTATTGGCATTATTAAGGTAGCTATGATATTCTGCATCACTTTACGGTAATGGAAGTTTGGACCGTACACACATGTAATTATCATCATATCAGCCAAATAAGGTCCACTGCTGAACAAAGGCCTCCCCCGTTGACTTCCACTGGGACCGGTCGTATGCTGCTTTCATCTAACGATTCCCAGCAACCTTTACCTACCTGGTTAAGACCGCTCCATCTCGTTGGAGGCCGTCCCACTACGCTTTCCGATGCGTGGTCTTCACTCGAGACCTAGACCTTTCTGATATGTCATTTTTTTTTATAAGTACAGTAAAGCAAGTTATTAGTAAAATTCTGTTGTCGTAATTACTTTTAGGTAATATATATGAGTAGATGTTACAAAACTAAACTACATTTCATTTCAGCCTCTTTGAAAAGGGCTTGACATTCAAAATGCAAGAAAACCAAGCCAGTGCATGTGCTTATCGACATTTCCCCCGTCTGGCAGGGTGACTCAACCCTTCAATTATACACCCTCCTATGGGGGACCAACAAATTTTCACAATAAGTACATTGATGTGTACTTGTGTCTGAAAATGACAACTTTAATATGAACCGAATGATTAGTCTGTCAAAATTACTACTGTGAGTATCGTATCCGCTTAGACGACTAATTAAATATAATTATTGAATAAATATTGTTTAATAAAGAAGAACGGAGTAGGAACCTTTTAATGCTATAATTTGGAATAAAACATTTGACTTTGAATTAAAAGAAGGCGCTTGTTTTTAACATTGAAGATCATAATCATTCTAAATTCGAAGAACAGTCACACAATGTAACGTAGATGGGATGGTCACATTAAAGATAACGTCCTATTTTAGAAGCCGACTACCATCCAGCTTTCGGTACTTGCAAATAAGGGTGTTATTGACTTCCTAGTATCTACTAGTAGACGAAAATGGTATTTTATATACCGACATAAAAATACTTTTATCGACAGACGACTTCATAAGATCCCTGACTAGGTACCATGCTAGGCTTGTTTATACGTAACAACATGTTATTTAATCTGTTGTAAAGTAAAAGCTTAAGTACGGTAGGAAAGATAATAAATATGATTGAGTGCTTAACGTGAGTGAAATCACAAAGCAATTAAAAGCTAGTGTTGACATGAGGGCAATGAATGATAAATTTAATACTTGCTTGGCTTTACATTGTAAACAATTTTAAAGAGAGGTAGGGCACAGCCATTTATGGCTCAAATCTGGAGCAGCCCATCTGGGGAAGTACCTCCACCTTACAGAAAACTGCAGCCAAATAACACACTTTATTGTGTGTTGTGTTCCTGCAGTGAGTAAGGTCGCCAGAGCTCCTTCTAAGGATGCACTGCGCTGGCAGTAAGAGGAATATTCCCTCAAACTGTCGGCGCAGTGAATCCTCCATAAACCTCTAAGAGGTTTTTCGAGTCGGCAACGCGCGAGTGATACCCCTGGTGTTGCAAGCGTCCATAGGCTACGGTAACCACTTACCATCAGGCGGGCCGTATGCTTGTTTGCCACCTTAGTGGTATAAACAATTTAAGTTATAAGCAACGCTAGTTCCTTATATTTTGCAAGAACTTTGGCTGTCCACTTTACACGCCTAACAAGGTGTACTACTGACCTTATAAGGCGTAACTTTAATTAAATGAAATCGAAATTATATTTAGTCTTAGAATTGTAGTCATATTTTTTGTGCTAATGTACTGTTACCATAATATATTATAAAGCTTTAAAACTTGTTTGGATAACAGTGTCCTTCTGTCTGTGAGCTTATTTCACGGAACCACCCTTTCATATTATTTATTCAGACATAGGTACCTTGACTACCAGTCGAAACCTTCTAGGGTGAAAGGGCTTCCTCCCTTCACTAAAATATAAATAGATCTGGGTATATTATCTGTGCAGACAACATCAATACACAATAATTATAAATTATAAAATAGTTATTACACAAAATTTCCATAATTTTATTATTCGATAAAATACAACTTCTTTTTTTATTCAATAAAAGGTACAACTTAATTTTTACTTAGTAAATGTAGTATTTCTGAAGTATTAAATGTCAAATAATGTAGAAATGGCTAGTCTATGCTATACCAGAAGTTAAATCGCGAAATTCGAATCGATCGTCCATTCTGAAACACGTTTCCGGTAGGAAAAGTACGATCTGTCAGCCATAACTCCGCTGCCCAATTTTTATGTAGCGAAGTGTCGGTTTGAAACATAAGCATTAGCGTAACAATAAAGGCTTTAGGCCACTTAGGCCTCTGCTAGTGACGTCAGCAGAATCTGAGCACTCAGACTAGCTAGTCTGAAAACATACAAAAGGTTGGTAGCTACCAACCTTCTTGTATATTTTTGACTGTAAGGGAAATCCTCATGAATCGTCCATCCGAGGCGTAGGGTAAAAACCGTACAAATCTTCCCGTTCCCTAATAGTCGGGCCGTGGAGTCTCGTAATCGTAAAACTCGCTACGACCCCGAAAACTCACCAACTGACTGACTATTCATTATACCACAGTAAAACCTATTAAATAATTTAACGGGAAATTATCAATAAGCCACTTAGGGCCTGTTAAACAACTTACTGTTAAGTTCCCGTTAAATTATTTAGCAGATAGTTTCATTTTCAAATGGTGAACAGGGCCCTAAGGGCGCCTAACAGCCTGTTTCATAAATAAAAAATTGACAACATTGTGGTCTAGTGGTTCGAGTACCAGACTGCTGTGCAGTTCATGCCACACGATGGGAGAAGATACATAACAGAGGTTATAGCTTCAATATTGTTTTACGGTTTCGTTATCAATTTATTGCCCAGTATGTGTTGAATGGATGTTAGTTTTATTACTATTAAATTGATAAATGGTTCTTCAATAAATACGGTGTATGGAGCCACGAAAAAAGGAGAGCATTGGGTAATTTCATTTTATTACTGATAATCTGATATACCTACAAGTATTTGATGTTTATTTTTATGAATGAATAATGTATTTCATGAAATATTTGTTACCTTTATATCAACAATAATAGCACAATAACATATGTAATGGTGTAACAATAGTTTATTTTTTAGAAGTTATTAATACCGATTCTTTACCTTATTACATTTCGTTTATACGAGTATTATCGACGTCATTGAAAAGCAAGCAAGGTAAATAGATAAATAATAAACGCAATTTGAACATGTAATATGTCAATAGTCGCTCAGATACCAAAAGCCTAGTACCTAATAGTCACGAGCATAGCCGAAAAAATCGCTTTAGCACTTTTTTTTAGTGTTGCTCTTGAATGTACCTACTCGTCTAATTGAACAAATCATATCTCCAGGGAACTACGTTATTAACAATAACTAATAATTCTTATAAATTATACCACACCGACCACTAAAATGACACGACCTTATAACCTTGGCGTGCTTTTTGGCAAATTGGTCATTCGCCTGGCGAGTGATAGCCGACACTGGCACCGCCCAACTTTGACCTGAACTAGATTTAGGCAGTTAATAAATCGCGAGGTGACTTGTCTTGATTAATTTTATGGTCATTTGATTGTTAGATATTTAGAACCTTTTTACAAAAATGTTGTGCTGGGAAGAAAATATAGCTTATTTCTTTCTATTTATTGAGTTATTTGATAGCTATTTGTAGTAATTTGATAGCCCAGTTATATGACCATTGGACTGCGAAGTCAAAGGTCTCGAGTTCGAATGTAAAGCACGCACTTCGGACTTTTCAAAATCATTGAATTTCACAATACAACGATATAACTATTTCTAACACTTAGTGCTTATTTTACTTATTTAATAATTATGAAGTTGCTAGCACTTATAAAACATAAGAAACACCCAGACCAGCACAAAAATATTTATTCATCACATAAATATTTGTGTACAGTGGAAAACGAACCCATGACCCCTCGATCAGCAGTCCGACTCTCGTACCACTGGACCACAGTGTTTACAGTTAGTAAAACAATACATAACAAACTTGAACACACACCAATTTACTGGTTGTTTTTCTAACATTGGTCCTTACAAACATTCGTTCGTAATTGTGGTCACAATGACTTGATGAGATGAGAATGAGTGGACACAAACTGATATCATTGTCTGTATTACTTTTTCCTTCCTCCAATACCTAAGCATTACTATGATATTATGGGTATATTATAATGTACTTTAATTAAGCGTACTTTCCGCGAAGCTCTATCGTTTTAATTCGGTGAGTCAGATTTTTAACCATACGCATAGGTAGGTATTTGTAAAAAGCATAATTAGGGTCAGCGCAGACCGAGAGCAGCGCAGCGGAGAGCATTTTTTTTATAATAGTCGAAAATAAACTTTAAAGCTATTGATGTAAATAAAGTGCATAAATGTTTGAACATGACAAAAAAATGCTCGCGCAGTTTCGAGGCCTCATGAGCAAATATTTATGCTCTTTATACCTTTAAGCTTTAAAGTTTATTTTCGACTATTATAAAAAACTGCTCTCCACTGCGCCGCTCTCGGTCTGCGCAGAATTTAATCTATTTTTATTATTTCGTTCATCTTAGTATAACGTATGATATTGTAAAAAAGAAATAGAAAATATCAATTTTTTTTTTCAAATGAAAAATCATAGTATTATAATCTATCTTGTGTCTACCGTCTATTTTATCTATAATTTAATATATTAAGCTATTCGTTCAGTCTAAATAATAAACATTACTTACGGAAAATTAAAGAAATAATTATATTTATAATTATAAACAAAGTATTTCTTTTATTTTCCAACATTCAAGTATTGTATATATAAGCACTTAAATTAGAGCAAATTTTTCGATTTTTAGTTATTACCTTGGAACACAGTCTGGTTTTTTATTTAATTAAACCTATGAACTTAATATTTATCAAAACAAAAGCTACTCAAGTGTTTTATTGCGAAAAAGGTCAGCCGTCTGCGATATACTTCAAGTAAGCCGTCGGTGTTACTGTAGATTAAATAACTTCCGCATTTAACACACTTGTAAGTAAATAAACATAATATTTTCTTAACAATGCTGTTGCATTCAGCGTTTTATTTTAAGCTGCCGTGATAAGGAAAATGTGACGAGAATTGTAAATATTTTTTGCACCCTGTACTTTACCAGGGCAATCTGAATGTATGTATGAAGAAGTAGTATAGATACAGAATCCTTAGCAACTACGTCATCAAAAATATAGCGTCGAATAAAGCCAGCTCAAAATATAAATGCGAAGGTAAGTCTGTCTGTTTTTTTATCTGTTATCTTTTTAAGCCTAAACTGTTGAACAGATTTCGACATTTGGTAAGGAGATTGATTGCATCACACCTACCGTTTTACACGACATACTATCACCCCTGTATTCCCTGAAGGGTTAGATAGAGGTATACCAAGGTACACAGTCACACACACACACAGTTCAAAGGTATGTCTAAATTACTTTATAACAATATTTAGCTTTGTTTTTTGTTTTAATCTGTATTTTATTCGCGAAGACCTGTTATTGGCTTTCTGTTACCTAAAATTATTGTTAACTTTAATTGTTATATGCTGTTGGTCTTCCTTTGAAAAATAAATAAATAAATACCATTAGGGGGCGAGCCTATTACCAATAATCGGGCACAAATCCAAGCTACGAGCTGCTACTGAGAATTTCATAAAAAAAAACCTACTTTGATCGACCTGAAAATCGAACTCAGGACCACGAGCATAACAGCCGCACTTAAGACCAAAGCTACCGAAGCACTTCAATTGAAGCACCGTATTTGAAGCAGTTAAATTGATATTATTAAAAAAAACACCGTTTTAATAACACATTTGCCACTAGAGCTGTATCCACTTCGTCCTGCTCAAAGAGTCAATGACACTGAACTCTAACCAAGTCTCAAAACTTAAGTAGCATTAACAATTAACATAAGGATCCTTGCCGCTCACAAAATATATAAATGTATACGTACCTATATAATCGAAAAAATAAAGCCAATTTGCAACTCTATCTCTCACTCTCAAAAAGCTTATCCTAATCTCAAACTAGTTAATGTGTCGTTAGATCGTCACTGTTGGTTTGGTAATCAAATCCATTAAACAACAAAATCCTGTCGTTTAAAATGGTTTTGATAGCAGACTTTTCCCTCTTTTTTATAGGGATCCATTTTTTTATGGATTCAATTACCCCTTCAAGTGCATGCAGAAACCCTAGCTTAGATTATGACTTAAATGTTCCGGTATTCGTAACCACTGGGACAGAAAGGTTAACTTCTCCTGAAGCCGGACGGAGTGGTGTACTATAAGTTGTTACCCATCCTAAAAAATAACCATGACAAACATCAAGCTATCAGCGTTGCTATAACTTTGTCACAAGATCCTCTTTATCAAAATCATAAATGTGTACTTATTACGATAGCCTCAAATTATAATACAATACATAATTCATACATACAATTGATGGGAAGACTGATTCCTGTTCATAAATAGCTTGAACGCAGTGCTTACCTGGAAAAGAAAAAAAACGGTAAGTATTTAATGTTAACGCCTCACTTAGTTATATCCTACTGGAAGTTCATTATTAATTTCAAAGGCAATTACTTTTTTATCTCACCTAAAACTGCCTTTATTACACCTTAGGTAAAAGTTGGTCTAGAAAATGTTTGTCTCTTGTAACCGTAAAAGGAACCCCCTAACAATACGCGCCGTATCTAGGAGTACCTACTGCTTTCCATGCTTGATATTATAACAAAGCGGTACTTCCAGCCCCCTTGATCCAGTTACCTAACGAAAACCTCCTTAAAATAAACTATACAAGGTGGAAGGGACATCGACGCACAAACGTCGTGACAAGGTTTCACTCATGGTCAAAAACAAAATGACCCACTGAATAAAATGACCCAGGTCATTCGTGTAGAATATGATCAGTTATTACAGATATTGTAATTTTTGAGCGTGTAGTGTATTCCTAAAAACGCGATTATAACCAATATATAATAATAATATAAAGACCAACTGCAGAAAGCTCAGCTTAATCTTGTGATTCTATGTGGTTGATTGATCAGTAATTACAGTCCTCTTATTGGTATTTTCATGGGTTACTGGCGTTCGTTATCGCAAATCTTCCAGTTGCCCACCAGTTGTCCGATGGAGATTTCTGCATGCTGCTCTTCGTTTATCTCGTCTGTACCCAGAATTTTCTATCTACGTCTTCTTCCTTTCGAGCCTTCTTTTCTTAATTTGAGCCCAGTATGTGGCCACTTTAATTGCGGAGTCAGTTGCGTTTATTAAGTCCTCAAAGGTGCAGATGTATGAAAATGTTGGGCAGTTCAGTAAGTACAGCATGTCTTGGTCTGAGACACCACACTCGCACTGGGTGATTGACGGTTCAATAATCCCCATTTTGCCAAATTATGTTTGCAGCGGCCTACTTGGCCTCCCATACTGAGAGGAGACAGCCCGGACGTGCCCAGCAGTGGGACAGTTAAAAGGTTAATGATGCTACCTACCTGCTTGGCCTACCTATTTCCCATCTGAGTAACGCATGCATTTTACATTTATAATTATTACTTTGCCACGAGCCACTTCTATGACTTCAAACCGAAGTGACTCGGGAAACAATTATAATAGTTAGAACTCGGCACAGTATTATAAATTATTATAGCATTTTTCTATACCTATGTCATTTGTTTGTTTGTTATCGCAAAAAACTGACAACCGTTAGCAACCATTACATCATAACTTATTATCATAATACGCTTTTTGCCATGGCGTAAAAAATCAAGGACCATTATGGCCGACCAATACTTAACTTACAAGACTAGGAATTGCGACATGTATTAACCATAATATTCAAATTGAGGTACCAATTTTGGGGCCTTTTTATGATTAAGGCGAGGCATTGACAAACTATGAATCTGAAATCGGACCCCCGCACCGCACCATCCTCTTACACCCCGCAAATACTTCGTGGTTTGCGATCGTAGGCTCGCGCTGTGGAACAGAGACGTCATAGAGTCGCGCTTACTATCTTTATTTTTGTTGCAAGAATATTAATTTGAACAATTATTTTGTGTAATGTTAAATGGATATTTTAAGGGGAAGTTCCCAGAGGTCAACGATTATATAATAATAATAATTAAATCAACAATTTTTGGTTAAAATGGCTACGTACTTCACATGCTCTCTTGGCGTCTCAATTCCAGTCACCCTTAGAATCTGGGACGCTACCACCTTCCTATTCTCAACTATTGAAGTTACCCATCCGCTTCATAAGTATGGTAGTACTGCGGAACTAATATGAATGGAGTGCGTCTAATGTAAGGCTGGTTTATTACTAACTCAAACATGGCCGCGATAAAGAAAGCGCTCGGCGGCGGCGCGGCGTCGCGTAGGTATTCATCAGGAACCCAAGAATCACGCACCTATCACTTGTTTACCGACGGTCTATAGGCTTCTTACATATATTTTGAGAACAAAAAATATTGATAAAAATTCAATTAAGCATGTCTGCGTTTTAAAAATGGATGTAGGGACGTGGTACTAAGGAGCTACTATAGTACGGTAGTAGTTGTATGCTAGTCCCGGTAATGTCTACCCGTGTGAAGTCGGGACGGACCGCTAGGAATTAAAAATTACATAATTAAATTATTATGTACCTAATATTAAATGTATATTTTAAGATTTCTAATTAAAGGTAACATGTCAAAATAGCATGCTAATAAATTGATAAGTCGATAATATAAAATGGTTTACAATTTTCATGGTTGTCATACTGCTGCTATCTACAAAAGATTCTTAAACAAAAATTATAAAATTCTAAATATGGCAACACAAACAGTCGTTTCTGGAGCTCATAACTGAGTTATGAGCCGTTTTGTGTGATGATGTGCCTGTATAATTATACTGGTGACCATTTTTAACATACCGAGACCCCTCCGTGCCTCAGTGAGCACGTCGTAAAGCGCTCTTTCCCTGTTGTCAAGGGCTAGATTCCTACAAGACACAAATATGTGTGATGAAAATAATATTTATTTTATTTTTATTTATTTATTATTATTACAAAAACAAGGCTTAATCTTAAATTATACATTGCCCCACAAAACTGTGTAATCAGTTTGACTGTGGGATCTCGAGTCTCCATACAATGTTAGACATAATAATATATTACACTAATTATTTAAGTAATATTTTCTTAGCTTAAGTTTATAAATATGTTTGTCACCTTCATGTCTTATAACCTCCGGCAGGGTATTTAATAAATAAGGCAAGCGTTTTTTTAGTGTTCTGTCACCATAATAATTATTATTTATCCTAGGTACTGTGTATCTGCCGGTGGCCATTGAGAGGGTGTTATATTTATTGTTTACACACATCAAGTTAATCTCCCGATTGCCGTGGTTGTTTACTGCCAGTAGGTATTTATGTTTCACACTGATAGGAAGTATTTTACATATTTTAAATAATTTTGCGTAGTCCCTTTTACATTGTTCCTTGACCTTTTTGTTAACAAGAAGTTTTAGGAATCTAACTTGAATTGATTCTAGTTTATCCATATACGTTTTAAATGTAAGGCCATAACTATCAAGGCCATAACTGAGTATAGAATCCACAAGTGCCAAGTATAAACATCTTAATGTACCTAAAGGAACTTTATAACTTAAATGATAAAATTTTACTTGAGAACCGATTGTGATGAAACTTAGCACAGTTATGTAGTCCTAATGACCTTACAACATAATGGACATCTAAAGGTGACCTGATGATGGAGACGGAAGACAGTCTAAGAAAACCCTCAATGGTTTAAAGATAGACCACATTAAATAATGTAACCATTTTTTAAAATATTAGAATGGGTATAGTAAGCTATTTTTAAAAGATACACTTATGGTATCGGAACTTTTTTATAGGCCTATCAAAAAGGAACAATTCTACCATACATTATTTTTTTATATCTCAAAGGGATAAGGCAGCATTTTCCATGAAAGTTCCCAGTCGCTTAATTTTTCAGATTTAATTTTGATTTTTTTTACGTTATTGTATGTTGATTTATAGACCTGGTTACCTGAAATACATTGAAAATATATTAAATGTGATAATATTTTTTTATATTCGCATAAGTCCAAAGACGACTCCATTTAGCTTTGTTCTATTTTACCGATTGTCAATTTATAAAGTCCAGTCTAATAAGCATTTACATTGTATAGGCTTCCCGTACGCTGAAAGGTCAGCTTATACTGGTCGTGGGAGCTCATCTGACACAGACCCGGCGCTGATAACAGTCCGTGGCGGACTGACAGGAAGCATTCTCCATACAAAAACAAGTGCAAACTAGCTTATAGTGGAAAGTCGTATGCGCCAAAACGGTTTTTATCGTTTAAAATCTAATCTAAAATGTATTTAAAAAAATCCAATTACCATTTCAAAGAGTCTGTTGAAACTTATCTATAGTGAAAATTTGAAGATTTAAATCCGTTCCGTTTCTTCATAAAATGCGAATCCATGTTTTTGAAGAGCTGTCTTCAAAATTTTTTTCTCTGCAGTAAAGTTTAACCGATCGTGTTTCTGTACTACAAATTTATAGCTAAAGACATGAATAATGACATATGTAAAAATCAGATCCGTATGTTTTGTAATGGCTGAGAAATATTAAGATCCATGACCCCCAAATCTTCAATGCGTCGTCTTAAGTGATGATAATGTGACTGCCTCATTGGTCTATAGTCGTAAGCGCAATTGAGTCCTGGGTTCGATTCCCGTGTCGAACAGTTTTTCTGTGAAATTCCCAGTAGCTACTCAGAATCTAGATTTGTGCCCGGTTGATGACAATAGGCTCACCTCACCCCCTATTACATGGGAAGTAAACATACCGGAAAATTGTAGGTGCAACTATACTATATCCTGCTAAATCGACGACGTCTGTGGTCTAGTGGTTCGAGTACCGAACTGCCGATCACGAGGTCGTGGGTTCGATTCCCGCAAGACACAAACATTTATGTGATGAACTTAGGTGCTTGTGTTTGTCTGGGTGTTTCTTATATATTATAAGTATGTATTTAAAAAAAAAAAAGTATATAAGTATTATATCCATTATCTAGTACCCATAGTACAAGCTCTGCTTAGTTTGGGACTAGATGGTGCTGTGTAAAAAATGTCCCAAGATATTTAAAAAATATTTTAATTTTAAGTTTTCACACGAATCAAAACCTTAATAAGTTTTAAATAAAATTACATCTTAAACAACTGCAAAATTTATATTATGTTCGTAATTAAGTATTAAATAATAGCTACCTACCTAATAATAAGATTAAAAACATAAAGGTTAATTAATACTTTTTTTAAGACCAGCGGTTACGGTTCTAAAATTAATACTTTTATTAATTAAGTTCTGATGCGTAAAAAACATTGTGAGTAGTGAATACTTAAACAAACAAACATATAAACAATCTTCTTTAATTAAAGTTTAGAACTAAATAATTACAAAAATATTATTATTTTGGGCTTTTTACTTTTATTTTTTAATTATCGTAAATAAGTTATTTTTAATGAAGGAAAAAATCGGCGGGCGGGCAGGATTCGAAGCTGCGCCTTCTGGTTCGGTACACCAGACGCTCTGACCACTAAGCCACCGCTCGCCCTGCCCGCCCGCCGATTTTTTCCTTCATTAAAAATAACTTGTAATCTTAGCATGGAAAATGCTTAAAAAAAATACAAAAAGATAGTATCGTAAACAATTTAAGGTGTGATGGTTCTTCATAATGCTGACTCCATTCTTCAAACTTTTACTATGGGACCAACCTGAAACGGCGAAAAGAACAAGGTGATCCATGCATTTAAGTTCATTCAACTCGACAAAAATGCGCAATGACAAAATGATCAGCTGTTTTTTCGCGATTTCAGGGTTGGTCTTGGTCCTATAGTAAAAGTTGTTCATAATGATAAGAGTACAATGACCCCCAACTTTTTTACGGTGAATAAAAATACAATTACAAGGGGTAAAAAAAATAAGGGAGTAGGTATAATGTGACGTAATGACACTCGTTTATAACAGCATAAGTTTGACAGCCACTGTTCTACACATAAGGCCGTGAACACACAAACGTCCGTGTGAAAACTGTCTTGATCGGGTTAATGTCCGGCGTGCACAATTTTCGTGGGCCGCTTGCTTAACAACAACGATATTTTGTAATAATTGAATATTTCCTACAACCTGTTCGGCTATTACAACAATACATATTTTTACATAAAACACTGGCCCATGTAAAGTATTTTTGTACTGACATAATAACTGAATTTGGACTATCTAATCTGTTGTATAGGTAGGTAGGTAAGTACCTGTTTTAATTTTTAGTTGGTACAAAAACTGAGCGTCAGAAAATTGAATATGCATTCTCCACAAAATCAGCTTATAGGGTCTCACGTGCGAGTAAAATTATGTAAAATTATGTTTGAAATATTTTATTTTAACGATATAAATCTTTGATATGTAAAAGGTTAAATGTTAATGAATTTAACTATTGACACAAAAAACGACTTCACCTTGGTCTTAGATCGAAATACATACAAATAAATATGTATCTTATATTAATTGAATTAAATATTAACAGTGGCAATACCTAATGTTATCCGGAGAAAAACTGACCCGGGAGTGATTGAAATGGATGGATTGATTATAAACTTCAAAATAGTAGATATTTGAAATCTGAATCAGATTCGAGATCTGTTTTTTTTTGTTTGTTATAGAAGTGGAAGAAGGTTGCCTCGTACCGACTTCAAAGATAATAAATATGATAATTTTAAATGAGGCACGTAACTCACTGCAAGTCTGCAGTAAATAACCTCATATTCAAAAGATGATTTAATAATGTTACTGCAATTTGAATTTTGAATCTTGTTTTCTTTATTTTACTGTACGAAAACTGAATAATATCTGTTCTGATATCTTCTAAGCACTTGGTTTTTTTTTATCTAAGCAAAGAGGTTATTTGCAAAACCTATACGTCCAGAACATATTTTTCTTGTTCAGTATTTTCCTTTGAAATATTTATTGGAAATGTTTTACTTCAAAATGAATCGGGCAATCATTATATTTTCAGAACAAGAATGTATGATTATAATAATTACATTAAATGAATTGTATATTAAATTCTTATACAAATACAGATAAGTAGCGTCATGCTATTTTTAATGTTATAAAAATATATAATATGCATCAACAGAATACAGTGACAAAATTATTAATGGTCTTATTTTAATATTATGTCCATAACTGTAAATTTAAGTGAAAACTGTTATGTATACGATGCCTTATCATAGATGTCCGTTTTCAGATGGCTGGTATTTAAATAAAATTCATAAATTTTAGAAGCATTTTATGTAAAAATGGTGTCCGGTATCTCAAGATGTAATTAAAATGATAAATTAACGAAAACATTTTTCCAGTATTTTTTGTTAATTTATATACGACCGTGACAAAGTAAGTAGGTACAAAGTTGAAGGACACCATAAAAAAGCTGATTTAATCTCTGTACTTGGATTAATAGGCTATGCTAAAGATTAAAGCATTCGGCACGCTTGTCGACGTAAAACTTTTCAACTTAATTTTTTACGGCAAAACCACTTTACAGATTTGTGATAACAATTAGGTATGAATGAGTTTACATTGGCGTTATGTGAAAAATGCGATTTAATAATTTTCATATCATTGACTCAATGACTGACCCACTGATAGACACGGGTCTCCCCTCAATGAAAGGGGTTGGGCTATAGTCCACCAATAGCTATAGCTGGTTTAGTGACGATTGGCACTTGGCACTATGCTATGCAGACTTCGCACCCCGCCCGCGCCGCGCCATCGAGAAAATCTCGAAGGCGTGCAGGTTTCCTCACCATGTTTTCCTTCACCAGTTTGGTCAATGATCTCAATACAATTTACTGAAAATTGTGCGATAGTGGTTTTAAAAGAGTACCATACTCAATTCCTATAAATGTGTACCATATTTACGTAACACTAGTCGTCCATA
This sequence comes from Acronicta psi, assembly GCA_946251955.1. Taxonomy (NCBI): domain Eukaryota; kingdom Metazoa; phylum Arthropoda; class Insecta; order Lepidoptera; family Noctuidae; genus Acronicta; species Acronicta psi. The sequence continues at coordinate 7,219,316 of OX276476.1, forward strand.
GCAACACATAGCATAGCAGCTATTAACATTGACCTTTATAACCAACAAAATCCAACATGCGATTAATCGTCGTTTATTTTATCGTATTTTTCAGTTCCATGACCATAACTTTATACACAATACACAACATACACGCCACGGGTTCAAGTAATTTTTATGCAGAGTATTTTAGTTACTTGTTTTTAGGAAAACCAGTTACGCGTAGTGATTTCTTTTCATAAAAGTAAGGAGAAATTCTAAATGATTATCGGTTAGTGATGGGTCCTAATATCATACATAGGTACCTACACTCACGCCTTTTTCTCACACGGGTAGGCAGAAACTAGAGACGGAGTATTCTAGTCTGAGCGCCTGTTTTGAGTGCTTTGCCTTATGTTTTTACCTATGCTCTAAAAACATCTGCTAACATGGGAATACTCCCTAGAGACCGTCACTCACTACGATTCTTGCATACTTCGATTTGCTTCTGCTACGTTCATACATATGTCTTGCGCACGCGCCGGTAGCGAGTACCTACTACCTACGCACCTGACGCTTTTGAAGGACCAGTCTAGTGAATGTTTTTTTAATATATTATATTACAAGTAGATAATTTATTATTATTAGATAGTTTATTATCTATAAAAACGTTGACTTTCACAATGAAAAGTATAACCTGGTCAATCTTTTCGTTCACGACTTTTTTGGTAGTTCTAAAATATTTGCCTACCTATGACGTCAGAAGATTATGATGTACTCTAAAGGTGCAATAATATACCAACACGCACACACATAAAAATATGGAATGAACTCTCTCAATGTCGAATGTACGTGGTATGCAATCAACGTAACAATGAATTTGCCAATTGGTAATTTTAAATGCCTAATTTATCGCTGTACATAACTTTTATAGCGTAACATTCTTTCAAATACCGAACCTTAACTGATTCAAGATATAAGTAGGCCTAATTTTAAATGTGTTAACAATTCAAATGTAGTCTTGCTAATCTGTTGTCAATATAATAAAACCATAAGATAAATTATTAATTAATTGATGGGGTCACGTGCTAAAGGTACTAGTTAAATCATATTTTAACCGACTTCAAAAGATGAAGCGATTCTCGACTCCATTGTATACGTTACTAGACATTTTCACTGATCAATTGATCATGATGATAGTTTTCTGTAGATATAGCACATGACATACTTAATTCTTGAAATATTTTTTTTTAAAACCCTCATTTTATAATCAAGTCGACATTAGATGTGAGTGCCATATCTATAGTACCTAATTACAATGTATGACATACATGCAAGATATATTACTCTAGACATAATTATCTTGCGTAGAATGCGAAACTATCCATTCCATTTTTCATTTATATCCATTTATACTGCGTTTTTTTATGAAGACCGTAATGATGGCGTTTGAGTCACATAGAGGTGTGCAGTAACGTGTGTTTGCACGTGCACTGGCAGACCATAAAATTAATTGAGTGTAACGAACTTCTTCCCACTTCAATGAACTGGCGACTAATGGTTGTATACAGAGGCAGTGTGAATTGTTACTATTTTCTACCTAGATTTTACTACTAGCTTGAAAACATTGAGATGCGATTTTTACCAGGAAATTTTTAACCTCCGACGTAAAAACAACGGGGTGTTATAAGTTTGACGTGTGTGGTTGTGTGTCTGTCTGTGGCATCGTAGCTCCCGAACGGATGAACCGATTTTTATTTTGTTTGTTTTTATTTGAAAGGTGAATTAGTCGGGAGTGTTCTTAGCTATGTTTGATGAAAATCGGTCCAAGATGGCCGCCGCCACAAAATGGTGAATTACATATTTTTTCACAATTCCCTCAATATGGGTATCAAATGAAAGGGCTTAACTAGGAGAATACACAATGATGAATTTCATATCCAAGATGGCCGCCACCACAAAATGGCAAATTAAATTTCGTGTCGGGGGTTTTCTAAATTTTTTATTTAGGTTATTTATTGAAGAATATAAATGTTGCGAATCCCATACTATGGGACAAGGGAAGGAAAGTAGGTAATTAGATTTTTGTGGGTACGAGTCCGATATATAGTCTACCCTTATATATCTACCCTCCGTAGGTAGAATACGATCTGTGATGATTTTTTGCATTCCATTTTTTTATAGTAGAGGAAGGCAAACGCGCTATTAGGTCACCTGATGGTGAGTGATCAGAGCCGCCTCTGACACCCACAATACCGGCAGGGTTGCAAGTGCGTTGCCAGTCTTTAAGGAAAGAATAGCTAAATTATAGGCTCGCTTCTAATAAACTTTAGTTTTGGACAAAGACATTAATGAAAACAAGTTTGATAAGTTTTTTAATAGATTTTTGTATATTTAAGATTATCACGAATGAATTAAATACGTCTAAACCTGGTTATAACCAGTTGTCAAAATTCTCATGAATTTGCTCTACGATAATAGTAGGTATAATTTATTATCCTTAAAGCGAAGCCGATGCTCGCATAACGGTCACAAAATTAACTATAATTCAAAGCAAAATACATAATCATTTAAATAAAATTTGCATTAGCAGCTAGAAATTCGTTCAGATTGCTTATAATCTCATTTTTATAATACTAATAAAAAACTATTTTAATCTATTTACATGGCAAAGAGTAGAAAAATGTCTGTTTATAAATATACTTACAGCCTCCGATCACGTGTTTAACAAACACATTGTGCACCACATGTTTTATAAAATATGTAAATTGACTGTAACAATTGTTATACTTAAGTATTATTTACGTATACTGAGCATTTATATTATGAGTAGATCACGTGTTTCTTTAAGCGTACGTATAAAAGGCGACTAACGGAAAGCATCTTACTTATAGTACAAAAACATTTTACCTCAATCTATACACTATTTGTTCTGAAAATAGCCCTAATTAACAATTACAATGAACGGTCGTGAAGGCATATTATGTAGCTTTAATAACCATAAACTTAATAAAGAATAGAACGGTACGTGAACCAATTACTTACACCATTTCTTTACAGAAGTACTCTCACATAGCTTAATAGCAGACTTAATAGGATAATAATAATTAATATTTAACTTTCACGTTAAAAGAGTATCCACAAGTGACGATATAGAGAAAATAAATATAAACCAGCTGTTCTTCCGGGTTAAAATTTTATCCCATAGAAATTTTTGAGGAATATAGGCTCTATATCTCTATATCTTCTCGCCTCAAAAGCTCACTAGGCTGCAATATATTCATTTAGCGGTTTAGGCGTGATAATTTTAAAAGTAATAATATTAAGTATATTATCTAGTACCTTGATCTGGGTATTTCTTATAAATTATGCATATGTTATTCGGTAGGTCCTGTAGTATCGAAGCGTATTCAATGCAAACAAACAAACAAATCTTTCCTCTTTATATCTTAGTACCTATAGATAATACTATCTGAAACTCGCATCTTCATCTGCATTCTAAAGAACTTTTTGAGACAAAAAAAATATATTATAGCCTATGTTTTCCCTAGAATTTTCTACCAAAATCTATTCAGTGGTTTAGGCGAAAAATGTAACAGATAAACAGCTACTTTAGCATTTACAATGTTAGTAAAGAAGTGTAGAATGGTCATTAGTGCACAGATGTGTAGAGCATATTTAATATCGTCATGTACCTACCTCGACTCACCATATCTCAATAACTCATCCGTGTTTATTACTTATTTTTGTATTTACTAACAATGATTAGTAATGAGAGGTTTAAAATCAAACATATTGTTTGGATTGAGTCACATTTCTATGAACTGTAGAAATACCCACGTTAAATTTAAGTGGCTATAAACCAATATTATGTATTTAACTTAAGTAAACACAGAATCTTCCTGATTAATCACGAATTCTCAATATTATATTTATATTATATTATTAGTATACATAGAAGTCTGTTCTCCTTTTTTTATACCACTAAGGTGGCAAACAAGCATACGGCCCGCCTGATGGTAAGCGGTTACCGTAGCCTATGGACGCTTGCAATACCAGGGGTATCACTCGCGTGTTGCCGACCCGAAAAACGTCTTAGAGGTTTATGGAGGATTCACTGCACCGACAGTTTGAGGGAATATTCCTCTTACTGTGATGGTAAGCGGTTACCGTAGCCTATGGACGCTTGCAACACCAGGGGTATCACTCGCGTGTTGCCGACCCGAAAAACGTCTTAGAGGTTTATGGAGGATTCACTGCACCGACAGTTTGAGGGAATATTCATCTTGCTGCCAGCGCAGCGCATCCTTAGAAGGAGCTCTGGTGTTACTTCCTCCATCCATTTTTTTGACATTAAATTTCTTAAATAAATGTCTAGTGGTCCCAAGTGCGACTGCTACGCTAAAGGATTTGTGCCCGGTTAATGGCAATAGGCTCGCCCCCTATTACATGGGACCTAAACATACCGGCGAAATGTGTGTACATTAGTACCTATACCTCTGCCTACCCCTTCGGGGAATATAGGCGTGATGGTATGTGTAAAATAAAAGTAGCTTTAGTTACTCCTTAATACGTTAGCTATATGCGAGTGAAAGTCCCGTCAAATCGGTACAGCCGTTTCAAAAATTAGCCGGAACAAACAGACAGCTAGACAGATAAACAACAATTTAAAAGATATTTTTCTGGTGTAAGTACCGTATATACTTTAATACGCATTTGGTCAAAAGCTGTTAATTGAAATTACAGACACTTCAATTTTATTTATTTGTATAGATTGTGAGTTGTTGATTTTTCTGGTAGCAGAGCCACTTGAAAATCTGTGACTGATTAATGATAGGTGTATTGACCTGTAATTATTGTATTGACCTGCTACAGTAATTATTACAATACCTAGTACCTATAAATGTAATCAATTAAAATTATAATAACTTAAAATGTTTTTTAACCGATTTTCATATTTTTCTGCAGTTTTTCTTACTTGAACCTGTAAAAACATTATTTATATCTACCCAAATTAGATTTGTAATAAAAAAAACATTATTTCATTTATTTCGGATCGCGCGCGCGATAAAATTCACCGCGGAAGGTTATAATCGCGTTTTTAGCAATACACTGCGGGCTCAAAAATGTAAATATCTGTAATAACTGATCATTTTCTACGTTTTTTAGGTCAATTTATTTTTGACCTTGAGTAAAACCTTGTCACGAAGTTTGTGCGTCGATGTCTCTTTCACCTTGTAGACACTTTGGGCACCACCCTTCAAATCAATAACACCTCAGATCAAATCAATATGTAGGGATTTCCGTAGTTGTAAGGTTAGTTTTCTTCAGTTCCCACGTCCTTAAGGAAACCCCAATCAGCATTCAAGCCTTCTCCCACATTAATGTAGGCTAGAGTAAACTAATGTGTACAGATAAATATCATTATTCAGCGTTGGTACTACACTTGGGCCAAGTCCAAAAGTTCATTGAACTGTAGATCAGTAAGTAGGCAGTGTACAAGAATGTCGGCAATGGATGTTCTCATAATTATATAATCTTTACCTGTGTTTTGTGCTCATTTATTATGGCTATCATCAGGATTTTATGAACCAGAACTTAGCGAAACAGATTATATCAATTTAAACGCTGCTATATATATTTTGTTTTTGGCTGACTCTAATTTCTGGGTACCCCTAGGGAGAAAAGCGTGAGTGTATCTAAGTACAGTTCTCGCCAAACTTATTGACCGGGTTGAAGTTGGCACGACCTAACTTTAACCCCGTCGTAAAAATCGGAGATTAAAAAATATTGGATTGAAATGATTTAAAACGACAGCAGAGGGTTAAAGTTAGCTCGTGCCAACTTCAACCCGGACAATAAGTTTGTCGAGAACTGTATGTATTTAGTTCGTGTCGGACTCATTGGTCTAGCGGTCCCGTGTTCGACTCTCAGATTAGCAATCTGTTATACGATTTTTCTATAAAATTCTTAGTAGCAGCTGAGAGTACGGCTTTGTGGCTGTTTAATAGAAATAATTTCGTCTTCTATTACATTTAGTAGTAGGTAGGTGTTTAAATTAAAACGACGAACTGTGGTCCCATCATAGTACTTCGCTGCCTAATTCTGTGGGGATACATGCCTAATGTTTGTTTATATTTTATTTAATTCTTTGGTGTTCGGGAAGAGCCCCGCTGGAAAAGCGTTCAATAAACTCAACAAATTCATAAATTATTACTATTTAAAGTACTCATTTTACCGTTTTTGTTAGTTATCTTTACTTCCATCGTGACAAGAGCAAGTCTCTACAAATATATTGTAAACATTCTCCTCAGTTAAGATTCCACCTCTATTACCATACTTGCTTTTACAGCCAAGACGTGTAGTTTAACTACAAGTTAATGACTTAATCATAGTATATAGCATTTACTTCCTACGTTACCGTCAACGACACAGAATATATATCCCTGAATACTGGCTATTTAATTCTTAGTTTTTACAGCAATTTTATTTATAAACTTTTAACTTCCGCCATATCTTGTAATGTTAAGTCAGATTACAGTCATTACTTCTCTTGAGTAATTAGTTACCGAAATAACAACTATAAAGGTAAACAATTGGCACTTGGAAGACATCACTAAATTACGAGTAGGTACTTCGATATTATAATGCTACATTGTGAATCATTCTTCATTTAATGAGAACCTCCTTTTTACCCGACTGTCGAAGGAAGGTTACTTAGAAGTCGGTTAAAAAGTGACTGAACCGCTCTTAATAGAAATAATATAACTATAGTCTATGGAGCATGCGCATACCTAAATAATTTTTAATAAATGTTAAAAAATATTTAGTTGAAGGATTTGGTACAAGTCAGTTACCTACCAAATCCTCCAATTATAATTGGTATTGCTTTAAAAAAAAATGAAAACATGAGCTGTTACAATAGTATTATAAATAGAACTTTTAAGGCCTGTTTCACCACCTCTGGATTGCCGCTAACCCTCAGATAAATTCAATATTTTACAAATTTTTTTGAAATATCTGATAAATTATTTGACAGGAACTTACTGAGAGACGGTGAGACAGGCGTTAAATCTTTTAATTTTTAAAACTACCATGTTTGTTTGTCACATTTGAAAAATAGAACAATTTAAAGCTTTAAAGCTCCATTCAATGATGGCTGACTGGCATTTAGAACGGACCTTTTTAGACATCATTATCATCCGAATATGGTAATCAAATGGTATAATGAAAACATGAAAGTTATTAACTAAGTTAGTTTTACTGCAGTTTACAATGTACCAACTAGTGAATAATATATTGTAAAAAACAATAAATACTGTTATTGTTTAGCCACGGCATTAGTTGAGTCATGGAGTCATTGTGTCGCGTACTCTTTCGCGAGATTTGTACCTATGTAGTCATTATTTCGGGCACTTAATTATCTTTAGTCGCAAAACATACCTACATCACTGCTTTGAGAGTTCACGAATTAACTGTACACTAAATAAAGCGTCCTTATAATTCATTTCCAAAAACGTAGAAACGTCATTACTTTTCGGACTATGGATCAATAGTAAGTTGATCATAAAACATACCTACTTTCACGTTTTTATTCTCCAAAACATTAAGCAGAATTCTATTCTCATCATTATCATAATTGCCTTATTAATTAAATAGTGATTTCAAAAATACTATAATGATTTTAAACTCACGAAGACTCCATGATCCGTTGGTTTATTTTTTCAAAAAAATTGCTGTTAAACAAGCAATCAAACTACTTACTTAAGTAAATCATAAAAGCATAGTGAGATATGCTTACAATGAAACCAGTATTATTATATGTAAATAAAAATCGTGCGCAGTTTAAAAATGAAATGTGTCACAGTCCTCCTCATTATTTAATGTTATTGTTTATTTTCCTCGTTGAAACATTTTTGTTCATCACTATAATCTGTCATTTTTACTGATTCATTCATTGTATAGTAATTCAGAGCATTGTTTACAGTTCATGCTCTACCTACTACGAAACTGCGTACATTAGTTTTATGAAACGATTTGACCGCTGTTTTATTCGCGTTTTAAAGGCCTATTTGTATTAATCACTCTATCTATTAAAAAAACCGCATCAAAATCCGTTGCGTAGTTTTAAAGATTTAAGCATATATAGCGATATAGGGACAGAGAAAGCGACTTTGTTTTATACTATGTAGTGATACCTACTAAATCTACTAACATTAAAGAAGATTTGATTCATCGTCCTCCTAGCCATTTTTCCCGACCATGTTGGGGTCGGCTTCCAGTCTAACCAGATGCAGCTGAATATCAGTATTTTACACGAAGCAACTGCCATCAGCCTCCGCAACCCAATTTCTGGGCAATACCGTTATTTGGAGGATAGGCTGGCTGTCAGGCTTTTTGGGCTTCTGACTACCACTAACGATAGTCATAGGAAAGATTTGATAGTTTGCACTGAACAGGCTCTGAAACTACTAAACCGATATGAAAATTTTTTTACCATTAGAAAGCTGCATCTTAATTCTTAATCGGGTAACATAGGCTACAATTTATAAGAAATACCCAGAGCACGCGGGCGAAGCCGATGGCGGAAAGCTAGTTATTAATATATGTATCACTTCTCCAGCCGGCGCGGCGCGGCGTATATCTACCAGATTTCATATTGCCAGCAGTACAACTGAAAACTGCATCCAATTTCGTGCAATTATTTCAGCATCCAACTGCATGAAGTGCGTAGGCGCGTAGGTGAACAAAATGACGTGACGACAAACAAAATTTGTAAAGTTATTTTTAAATTATACTAAACAAAAAAAAAGTAGCTTGAATTTTTAAATACGGAAAAACGACGTCTATGATTTTCAGACACGTTTCAAAATTCAATTATATTAAATTCTCACATTCCAGTTCCATTCATAATTGAGCCAGTAATATTCCGCATTAACCACGCTACTTAATGAGTAGGCACTGTATCAAAAAGTCTATTAACGGATCATGAATAAACGTAATGAAATACCGCCGACATTCACGGTCAAGTTCAAGAACAAAATGTGTTGATAGATGCTACTGCGTCAATATTAACATTTTTTGCCATCCCCGGAGATTTCGGCGGGCGTGTAGGTACAGTTTTTTGTTTGCAATAATGCCGCTTGAAAATAGGTCCGGTATCAGAGGAGGTTGTGTTAGACATTAAAAAGAAAGTGGATTGTAAGGCACGTAATAAACTTTTTAATCAAACTTCCAGCTTATTCAATTCCGACGTCTGGGGTAGCTAGTTTTATCTAATAACTTTTGTAGTTGGAAAATAGGTTTTATGCTGTGTAGGTACACTAGGTAGGTACCAAGTGTATTTTATTATAATAATTTAAATATGATTTAATTGCACTTGCTTGTGTAATTAAATCATATTTGACTTTCCAAATGTTTTGAAAACTTAAGAATATTGACTCATACATTTGAGTTTGTGTGGTTAATGTAGAATGAAGGATAAAAAATCGGATTTACCGACACCCTATAAGACGTATAAAGTCAATGATTCTTATGATTTTACTTCGCCTAAAGAGGACTGCTACGCTCGAGGCCCTGGGTTGGTTTTCCAGGTCAAGCAGTATTATTGAATTTTTTTATGAAATTCTTGGAGTTTGGGCAATAGGCTCACCCCCTATTCAATGGGACCTCATACCGATGGGTGTATAATTAGTACTCCTCTTCCTAACCCTTCTGAGTATGCAGGCGTGATGGCATGTTATGTTATGTTTTTATAGACAATAATTTCAGTGAACATGTCAATATTTATGACAATGTCAATCTTAAATGTCAATGGCACTATTGTAGTGCTTACCTTACTACAATAGACTATTACCAAGTACTTGAAAATAAATCAACGTGATACTTCACAGTAGATGTCTCATTTAATTTGTATGAAGAAGGTATTTAAATAAAAAGTAGAAAATATGGCGTTGGTAGTGAGAGTATTATTGTTATAACTTTGTAACTGAGTTAGTTATAATATGAATACTTTGCGTTACTTAAATTAGAGACTAAGTAATCTTTTGGCGTAGGTAATTATTCCTTGTAGCACTCATATAGTAAACACCAATGAAAACATTTTATTTCATTGAATTGTGACAGACAGGAGTATTTAAAGGTAGGTACTAATCGTCGTTTTATATGCCACCTTAACTAAAATGATGTGACTACTGATTCACTATGAACCTATGGGGAAGGAAGGAAAACTTCTTAGAACATCAGAACATGTACTAAATTATAATCATTTCCTACCATAAAACTCGATTAACGAGTGCTTATTATAAATAGCATGCTCATTATAATATACTAAAAAGCTATAAATAAGTCGTTTTGTGTCATCATTATTGCACATGTAAAATCAAAAATATTATTTTGCAACACTCACCGACTTATAATTCGATAATTCAGATTGTAAACTAAAAATAAAAATATCGTAAATTACGATTGGTTGACGAACTATACTCATCTCAATTTACAGAGATTTTTTTACTATGTTTTGTCACCGTTTTTTCTTTATTGATACAAAAAAATGTATTATTTTGTAAGTAATTGTGGTAAAAATATTCGTAGGTAGAGTAAATATCTAGATTTATTTTGTAAGTGCAATTTGTTTTACCCTTCAGAAATGCAAGTAATACTCCTAACAATACCGGTTTTTAAATATGAGGGCGAAATGCAAGTGGTTTATACTGTCTGGGGTTACCCAAGCAAAACAAACGCAGGACAAAAATGTGTTTTAATTGGGAAAAAAATACGGTAACTGCGAAGGGGTTAAAATATGGGGCCTGGGGCGTCGTAAAAAAATTAACAAGTGTCTTTTGAGTACTTACTCATATATTATTTTATAAGAATTATTTCAAAAATACAAATTTTTATGTAAGAAATATGCAAGACATGAAAAAGCACTCACACAATTATGCAGATTGAATTAAGTATATTATAATAAAGCAATTCTTTGTTTTGCTGTAATTTTGGCAAAACTGTTCTTTCACATACAATCACCCCTGTATTTCTAGTTAGGCAAAGGTGTACTAATATACACCCTTAGTTCACGCGTATGATATAATAAGGTCCCATGTAAGAGGAGGCGGGCTAAACTCCTGAACCACTAACTACAGACATTTTAGAAAAACCCAATAACAGGTCGCTTGCCTTGAATGGAACCCAGGTCCCCGAGTCACTAGGCTATCGAGGAGCTGGCAAACCAAGACTATAGAGAGCTGGCTAGACAAGTTGCATTTTGTCATTCGAATCGACAAACAAAATGTATGGAAATGACGCAAGCTTTCGACAAATCGGGCTGTCACTAGTGTCATTTACATAGTTACATTTTGTTTGTCGATTCGAATGTCAAAATGCAACTTGTCTAGCCCCCCAGTTCTTATAAAATTAAAGTGCATTGCACAGTGGCTTACAATATTGATCCATAATCATAATAAAGTTAGTAGGTACTTGTAACATGCAATCACGGATGCTACCGGCGTTTCTTCCTAGCAAGTTCAATTGTATCGCAGGCATTCTGCCAAATTCTGTCTATCCCGTCACTTAATATGTCGTCGACGACTTCGCTTACACTCACTTCATTGTCCGCAATGACGTCAATGGCAAATTAAAATGAATCTTATCTTTAAACTTATTCATTTTGCATACCTACTGCAACTCATTATTATTCGTTCTTATGTATGGTAATAGTTACTAAGTTAAAGTCAAAGAATTTAAAAAATATTCGTCTCATGTTCAAATATTTTTTGCTGCAATTGTTTGCGAAACGCGTCGAATGCAAATATTTAAGCTATAAGGCGGACATAATTTTGACAAATCATTGATGGGTTATTTAGTTTAATGTTTTTTAAACGATATTTTAAGATATTCTAGAACATACAATAATTATTTAGTATAGCTACCTACCTACGTATAATTTTAATTATACAAATTTTGCAGTTTAGATTTATATCACAGTTTTGGTTATAAAATATTCTCATAATAATTATTATATGTCGTCAAATTTTGTTCTATTTTTTAATTTATTCTGCGGTTATGCAGCATTTAATAACATGCATGCATTCACTAAAATAAAAAAACATACTTAATGTTATTTCACGATGTCTAGAGTAGGTAGCGCAATCCGTTTGGATTGCGACCTGGCGCATCCCTAGTATTTAAATTAGGGCTCACACAAAGAATTCACCTACCTACTTACACCGCCTCAGCAATCCTTGGTTTCATTTATGTATGTATAGAACATAACTAGTTATCCGCAATGTATGATGTATCATAAAATACAGACGTGACACCCTTATCAATACTTAACTACTAATACAATAATTTTCCGTCTGCAGCATCTTTATTTACAGTCCTTCGAGGCCAGTTCAGATATGGGTCAGCCCTAGCTAAATATCTATCGAGTAAATAGGGAAGTGCCTTGAAGCCCTCAAATATGACAGACATTCCCACCTTGGGAATGTTAATAAAATAAACAAAGATCTTATGACTTTTAGTATGACACACAACTTGAAATCATTGAGCTGGGTTGGAATCCAAATGGTACTAAAATGAGGTCAAATGAAATAGCTTGAGACAATCACGCTTGAAGCTAAGTAGGCACTTAACACACTTTAAAAAGGAATAACCCGTGTCCTCAAACTAGTCATACGTTTTACCCACCCAGGAAAAACTTTCGTTGAACATTGTAAATGTTTTACCTTTACTAGGATCTTAACAAGCAATTATGACTCGAAAGAGATGAGAAGATATAGTTGATCTTTATGTTCATGGTAAGGCAAGTAGGTATATATTATACATAAGTACATAGAAGCGTCCTAGGTTCAATCCCCACGTCGAGCAAATGATATTGTAATTTTTAGATTAAGTTTATGTAATTGGCAATAGACTCGCCCTCTATTTTTACAATTAGGTACTTATGAAAATGTATGTAGTTATGCTATCATGTAATTCGTGAATCTGTGCTAAAACACATTCAAAGGGAAAGGGACCAGTTGAACCTAACTTCACATTCTACTTACTTCAATGTATTAGGCCGGCTCACCTTCGACACATTGCAAATTTTATAAGCAATTTTACTCAAGTGTTTTATAATTACCTACCATAACGAACGAGCCTTGTGCTTTAACTAAGCTTTAGCCTGGGTATACCTATTTATTTATTTTGACTGTAAAACTATAAAATGCAGCCAGTAGCCGTTCGGATTTGTTAAGTACCAGTTGATAATAATTACTAGATACTAAACAACAACGAGGTGCTAGAGAGAATTTTATAGAAAATCTATTTAGGTACACTTTGTTAGACCAGGGAATCAAACCCAAGACCTCGAGGGTAGCAGTCGCGCTTACGACCATTAAGCTAATAGCCTAAGCCTTATTATTCCATAAGGCTAAGGTATGGATTGATCAGCTGATTGAGAATACGTTTTTTTTATCGTTGATGGGTTTGCGCTTGACCACAATCTCACCTGATGATAAGTGTAGATGTGGTCTAAGATGGACCGCGTACCTGGACCTACCCATAAGATGCCCATTCACTCTCACGTAATAATCAAATCAAGCCGCCCGCGCAGGATTCGGACTTGCGCGGGCGCTTGATCGTGCGAATCAAACATAAACGTAAGTTGGTAGTTTACAGTACTTACTTGCGGATGGACTGCGATCCGTCAATAGTGACCTCGTCTATCATGAGATATTTAAATTTCCTTAAAACAGATGGTTTTTACATGAATATTAATTAATGTCATCATTACCGTACTTATTTGTTACGTGTTTACGGAGACATTTTGACGTCGCCAGGTACGTCCATCTATAAAACAATGACTGTTTTTTTTTGTTCCGTTAATGAACTAAATTCCGCGTGCTGAGCAGAGGAGTTGAAGATAACGAAAAAGATGTTGTTTGACGACGTCTGTGGTCTAGTGGTTTGAGTACCGGACTGCTGATCATGAGATCGTGGATTCCCACAAGACACAAACATTTATGTGATGAACTTAGGTGTTTGTGTTTGTCTGGGTGTTTCTTATATATTATAAGTATGTATTTACAAAAAAAAAGTATATAAGTATATAATGTATTATATCCATTGTCTAGTACCCATAGTACAACCTCTGCGTAGTTTGGGACTAGATGGTGCTGTGTAAAAATGTCCCAAGATACCTATTTATTATATGTAGTTTGTGGAATAAACAAAATTGCTGAGAGTAAGACGCAGGTTCGAATCCTGCCCGTCAGCTGATTTTTTCCTTCGTTAAAAATATCTTGTAATCTTAGCATCAAAAAGATAATCTGAATTCGATTCCCATGTTAAGGCCGTTATTGGGGAACTTTTAGTACCAGTTGGAATAAGTTATGTAATGTACCAGTACCATTGCAGGAAGAAAAAGTACTGTATACAAATAATATATTTCACGTTATACTGTAACTGCGATTTAGTTCAAGTATCAGATAATAATCTGAAGAATGATTATGTAGTGTATTTTTATACCTAAGAGTAAGTAATCTAAATCAAACGCGTCATGTATTCTCAAGTACCTACTTGGCCTTCCAAATACATGTATCTACAAATACACTTTGTACATTTTTATACACTTTTTCATCTGCATAGGTCTACATAGGCCGCAGAGGACATTAGGAATTATGCATATTCTTTAAATTCAATACTGTAATTTTAATTGTATCGAAGTTTGTAGGTTTTGTCGTCTAAAACGCTGTCCGAACTTTGCTGCAGCCCTCTGTTGCAGTCTGCAGGGTGGTTCAGAATTGTACCTTTACGAAAAAGTATAAAGTTCTTTTTATTTAAACCCTGATCTTTGATTATGTTGATTGTCACAACATAGTCCTGATAATATTTCTTGATAGGTGTAATTTTTCATTCAAGTACATATTAAGTGTCAAAGTACAATGCGCAGAATACAAATGACGGTATTGCTCATTCAGTAAGCATCATTTGAGCCCTCAACTTGTCAAGTCGAAGACAAAAAACTTTTAACAATAGCTACATTTTTTTGCTAGTTGACAACCGATTATGTTACATAAAGAATAAAATAAATAATATAGAGTCCACAAAAAAGGCTCAAATATATGGGTGAATTGCGCAAGCACAAAAAATACACGGCAAACCTGAGAACGGTAGTGCAATGTGCTGATTTTTTATTTTATAAATTTTTCCTGAATAACTTAAGTACTCCTCTACCTTGACAAAAAAAATCATTGATTTCTACCCTTTAATACACCATAAAAAAAAATTGTAAAGTGTTATTTTATCATCACGGTGGCCTGTCCTGAACCCAATTCCGTTCATAAAATACCTTCCCCTGCAAATACATTCTTAATATGGATTTGAATCGATTTTGATATCATTAAATTATTATATATTCGATCAAATAAAACTATTTTTGTTTGTTTATCTTCTTTCTCATGGATTTGACAGGCAGTTAACTTTTGTCTGGAAAAAAGTTATCATTTCAGAGGACAGTAAGTTTTAGTAGAATAGCCACGTCAACATTGCGTTGTTACGCCCCTCTCACCTTTCCTCACTTCGGATCATTCCGGCTCAAGCTCTCGGCGCGAACGCACCGGTCCTAACGTCTTGCCGTTTCCCGCAAAAAAAGTAATTTTATCATTTCAGTAATAAGGGGACAAAAATAGTTTCATTTCGGTGGCTGTTATAACTCGTGCTAGATTCATGTAATTTGGTTCAAAATTGTGTATTAAATTTGCTGTATGTACTGTTTTGTTTGAGTAGTGTTCATATTTTTTTAATAATTTTATTTCGGAGTAAATGTAGAAATAACCTCTATTTTATCATCTCAGTGTTATCATTTCAGTGGATTCGGTGGACTATTATACCAATCACAGTCCACCGGAATGAAATGTACCTCCGAAATGATAAATCCATAAAGTTTTAGAGATCCTTATGTCAAATACAAAGTCATAGTTTTGTAATGTAGGTACTTTTACCTAGAGTGTAGATTAGATTATTCGGGTGTATTTGTGTTTAAATATATAAAATATATACATATATCTATCTAGTTAGTACATGTATATATTTTAGATACACATTTGTTCGGCTCAACGATGATGTGATGAGTGTGTAAGTCACCAGTGTAGATTATTATATCTACTAATTGTCAACAAAATAATTACTTCGAGGGTGTACCTTCATTATAAGTCACTTACCTTTATTTTTATATCATTTATTATGAGTAATATTTGATATAATTACAAAATTTCTAAATTGTAAAAGATTCATATTCAAGATAATATCTTATTATAGATTTATTTGTTAGAAATCTATAATTTTATTTGATATAATGATCAGTTAATATAATTAACAGTTGATATAATTTTATGTACAATAATTTTTAAAAACATAACATACATTGTATATAAAATCATTTGTTATACTATTCAAAAGACATAAAATATATTTAGTATAATATGATAAAATTTATCTAAAATTTGTGAAAATCAAACCTAACAAAGTACGGAACCCTGGCTGCCCGGCACGGTTGTTCTTAACTGTATCATTTCGGTGGATTTATTTCATTCCGGTGCACAGTCTATCATTTCGGTGGTGATTTTTATCATTACGGTAGACACTTTTCACTTCAGTGGACTCTTAAAAATTCATCCTTGAATATTTATGTAAGTTTTGATGATATTTAATGTCCACTCACGCACAATGTTACAAAATAGGCTAAAATTTTATTTGTCACTAAAAATATGTAGATAACATTGAAATAAAAAAATTCCACCGAAATGACAAATAAAAATCTCTTGTTGAAATTCACCCATATTTATCATTGGACGATGACGTTACTGAAGTTAGGTTTAATTTGTCTAGATCATATCAGGAAACTATTTATCAAAGTATTATCAAAGACTGTATGCATTCATAGAAATCCAATATTTTGCTTCTACGTTTAATTTGAAAAATGTTGTTTTTTATGAATCCAGGAAAGAATATTCCGCGCCCAATGGCATAGCTAAATGGCATATTAAGATTCCCTTTCGTGCACAGGGGACATAGGAGTTCTTAATAATAGTACCTATACCTACTTATGTGAAAAATAAAAGAATAATCCATTGTAAATTCTTGAAAGAATTTTGGTACTGCTTTTACTGGTCCTAAGAAAATATTTAGAAGAAGTTTTTCTTGTATTCGTTTTGCATACGTCAAACCGACGTTAGTTTACTATAAACAACATACGTCACCTACATTCATTCAGGTTTATAGGTAACGTAGTTATTGTACTTTACTGTATTGCTAATTGGAATTTTCATAATGAGCGAATCGTTCACATTTCATCCAGTAAATTTCGAAAACTTTGTCAGTAAATCCCTCGATTAAGAAAGCCTTTACGCATGAGGATATGGGCAATTTTGGCTAATTCTCTGTTTATGTATTTCAATTTACAGGATTAAGTAAAATAAACATGGGATCTGTAGAAGAGCATTTTAGGAACCTGTTTGGAGTACTGGACGAATTCTATATAAATGGGTCCAAATTTCTTTCACTAGACTCATCTGGTACCACATATAGTGTAACTTTCTGCATCTTTAGTTATGAAAAAAAAGCGCAAATGCAAATAACAAATATCCGCCGAGGCCCGAGCGAACAATCGCCTGATCAAATGTAACAAATTAGAAAGAAAACTAAAATTGTAGTGGAAAAAACTGAAAAGAGCAAGACAAAAGTATAAACGAAGTCGTTATCAAGACCGGTCGAGTATACAATCATCGGCGAGTTGCTTGTGATCATCGAAGCAATCAAGGTTACTGGTCATGATTTTATGTACTAGGTACTGGCTCACGCCGCTACATAGTTCGAAGAAAAAATAAAGGCAATGCATAGTACCTATAGAGACTGACGACAAAATAAATCTACGTCGGCTGCATTGACCTACTAATTATCTGAATGAGGACTCAGTGAGACATTGCTCTATTAATTCACTAATTTCCATAATAAGAATAATAATTTATGTTTAAGAAATTACATTGATTCCTAAAACTCACACTGGGATTCCCTGTTTTGAGTTCCAGACACCTTCATTTCGTTAACATTTTTATTTTGACACAAATGTGTCCGCAACAATTAACAATTAATTACTTATCTATCGATCAATCATCATACATATGTATACATTAATGATAGAATTTTGACATTATACTTTATGTCAAATTTTGTTTTGTACTTAGTAGGGAAAACAAACGAGACCTAAGACGAATTTGATACATTCCCGAATGTATCAAATTCGTCTTAGGCACTTAAAAATCATAACATGTCTGTAATATTTTACTTCTTAACAGGATGAATCAAGTAAGACAAAATTAAGAACATTTTCTCATGGCATCTATTGTATTTTTTAAACTTATTTTTGGTTTTGACTATGCAGTCGAAGTATGCAGAAATCTCAGGACGGCGTTTGTTACTTCTACTGTGACCTATAACATTGTGATTTTTCACAAGCTTAGTTTATCAATCCTTTCTATCAAACTGACAGATGATAATCTAATCTAATATATAAATAAAATACAATGATGGATATAAATGATAGACGTTGACATTTTTATCATACTTAGTCGACTTTCTTTTTACTTACAAAAGAATATCTGTTTCCAGATAAATAAAAAATCTGGAAAAACCTTTGCTGAATCGATTTTTTTCTGGTAACACTGGAGTGTTATTTACATTTGCAAGGTTGCTGCTGCAAGTAAAGATGCCTCATGCCTCGAAAGTCATGATGCCTTATTATTGTTAATAGTATTTTAGGTGCATGACTTGCTATAATAGCTCTATTACTACTCTTAATGGACATGGTTTCATTGTACAACTATATAGGTTTTCCATCCACGTTATCCTTTACAAGTTGGGCTTAAGTATATTTAACGTTTAAAGATTGTCTAGAATAAGAATTAGATTATGAATCATTTATTTGCATGAATAAGAGTTACAAAAGTATATTTTAGTATATTTTGTAGTCATATTTTACCGATTAGGTGTGCAAAAATTTACAAGTGATTTTGAAGAGCTTTCCAAATGAATTTAAATTAAATTGAATGGAATGATTAAAATATATTTTATGGCTAACAAGATTCTCATTGAATGACGTTGCGCTGTGATTACGATAAATCGATACTAACTTATTACGGTATCACATTATGCAACATTATTATGCGTCGAGGCACCTACGTCGATAATAAATAAAGATTTTTCATACCCCGGACCATTGTTTAAATTTTTGTCCTAAGACATCAATGTCTTTGAATGTTGTCCAGTAAATAAGTATCTGCTTCTTTAATGCTAGTTACTCGATTATATTAAGACTTAATGCACTAAAACTCTTTTATAACAACAGTAATCAACAACAAGTAGGTTTACGTTTATAATCATGTAATTCCATTAATTTATAATTAACTGTCATAAAAATCATCAATTTATCGTCAAATTGTTCTCTGACTTATTGGGTCCTAAAATTTTAATTAAAGATATTTGACCTTCAAGCATTATAAAAGCAGTTTTAGATGAGAAGTGAGATCCTAGTTGCACTACAAAGTTTATATAACATTCACGCAGGTCAGTGTAATCAAAAGACCTTTGCGTCCTTAAAGGATGAATCATATTGAACTTGATAACGAGGTTCAGCGGATCAAGGACTCCTCAAATAGGTATCTTCCTGTTTATCCTTACATAGCCCGATGAAAACTGGACAAAATTAGATTGTGCTGGCGCAAAACAGACGTGCAAACAAATTTCGAACTAACTGCCATAATCATAGAGAATAATATTTTTCATCGGAGCAGCAAATTAAAAAACATCGGAGGGCCTTGCCATGAACCTCTGATGCGAGTCACGTATCGAATTATAGCAATCACTACGAATTATGCACTTCCATGACAATAATATAATTGATCATTACATTCACGCCCTTTATATGAATTATATTTGCAAGTGCACGTGATAGTGTAAAAAGATCTAACAATACCGCATTGACATTGATTTTGCTTTCAATGTCGCTATAGTGAGAAAGAGAATCAAATACTACTATTAAATTTCTTCTTTATGTTTTAACCTCCATGCTATAAGTAATTTCATTAGTCATTATTTATTCGGTATCTTTCCTTCCCTTGAGAGCATAATTATTATCACGATATTTTTTTACTTATTATACGTTATATTAAATCATTATCTTCTGTAAACAAGTGTCCAGCGGTGTTCGCCTCGCATTATCGTTTATGTATTCTTTAAGGACATAGCAATGAAACTATCTGTTGGTATATACATCAGCTGATATTTATATTGTCACAGGTTTATTGTTAAAGCCATCAGCGTCTGTTTGTTTTATATTTCCATAATCACTTTTAGCTCTTTATTTTTCTCAAGTGTGATTAGGATTTCGTTTACATTAATTCACAATGGTTGTTGAACTAACCCTCTTTTGCTCGCTTTGTATTCCCGTTTGATGTATTTTAGGATTGTAATTCATACATTTTATAGACTAGACCTATTGCAAACGTTTTCTGCTGGTTCAAAGGGCCGCACTCAGAGACGTCACTTAACGCTAATGAATCGTTAACAAACAGTGGCTACTATATCTTAGCCTATTTTTCTATATTTGAGTTTCTTGTCAGAGTACTAAGATATACTGGATCTTTATTATCTAATGATTCATTACGCTAAGTGACGACTCTGAGTTCTACAGTGAGTGGATCAAATTTTACCGTGTCCCTGTCCTTTTTCCGTCCATTTGTTTTGGATTAACTTTTAACTGTGTCTTAAATGATTATGATAACAATAGCACATTTTCCTTAAAACAATCATATTTCTACTCTATCTCTCTCTTTGATTTATTACTTATTCAGGTAAAAATCACGCGATATTATCTTAGTTTTGCATGTGCTATGCAGTGATAAAATAATTTGATCGATCTGTTTAGGACTTTATGTTGACAGGTTGGACATGAATGTGTTGGAACACAACAAGTGTCTATAAAAATAAATCTTGTTTACTGCTGTTGGATGCGGATTGACTTCGGTGGATAAATTGATAATTATTTTATTTTATACTATATATTAAAACTATTATCAAAACGTATTTGAAGGTAAAGAATCATATTAGAATATATATAATATATATAATCATATAAGAATCGTATAATTTTCAAGCACGGTACGTATAAAAATATATTTTAGAAATTTTCTTTCATCATATTTGACGATAATGATATCAGAAGTACATAATAATTATTATAATAACTAATAGGTGCAGCAAACACTTGAAGTAAATAAAATAGTATTCCCTACGTGCCGGTTTATCATCCTCTTGGCTTTCCCCCTAATATCTTCCTATATAGGGAGTGGCTTCCTTCCTAACCAGTTGTAGTTGAACATCGGAATTTATACGAAGCGGCTACCATTTGACAGGGTCGCCTAAGTGAAGTTTTATGAGTAGGCACATTATTTACAAGAGCAATAGCTCTAACTGCTTTGTTAGCCTAGTGGTCCCATGCGAGACTAAGCTCGAGGTCCTGGATTCGATTACCAGATCGATCAAAATGTTGTTGGGTTTTTCTATGAAATTCTCAGTAGCAGCTCGGAGATTAGATTTGTGCCCGGTTGATGGCAATAGGTTCGCCGCTTATTACACCGAAACATACCGAAAAACTGTAGGTAGTAGGTAACACTTCTGCCAAACTCTTCAGGGAATACAGGCGTGATAGTACGAAGCAATAGCTGTAAAATTTTCCACGTGTCATATCATGACAGAGTAACGTCATGAGCATCATCCATCACGCAACGTTGACTCTAAACAAATTCGCCAGTGTTACACTTTATGACTTCCTGTTAGTCACTGAGGTAAGTGAAAAAAATACGCAAATTTTGCTGAAACTGTCGTTTAGAAATGATAATAGCGAGATAACTTTTCAGATAAAATATCTTATTAGCACTGGAAAAATTAAATAAATATACATTCATTTAGGTACTTTTTGTTTATAACTGAGCACAACATAATTATTAAACAAAAAAAGTGAGTTTATTTGTCAATATAGGGCGTTGAACTGTTGCATTTTATATAAAATCTTATTTAATTTAATTTTAAGGAAAAATATATTGTTGATTAAATACAAACACTAATTAAAGTATTAGTCGTATGTCCGCATCGTAATCATCCAAGCAAGCGAATCGACATCATGGTTACCTTCAATGAGAAACCAAAAAAAATATCCTAAAGCAGATTTTATCTCACTCTCCTGATCATGTCTAAATTAGTACAATGTAATTTTGATCTTTTGAAATATACTACTAATAATCATGAGTGCAAGTTCATAATATTCCACCCACAATATCAATATCATAATCGGTGGCACATTTTAAAGTAACAGGTATTATTGTGTCTAGTGTCAATCTGGCCTTGTACCAAATCCACTGCTTGTTTCGTTTACAACTGGTCTAAATGTTACTGGAATTAGCAGACAGAACGGCCTTACCTTACGGGACACACTGCCGACCGCTTCGGAGAGCAATTCAATTTATTTAAAAGAGTCACGATTGTCAAATTAGGTGTTTTAATTAATAAAGTCACGTTTGTTTTTGTTTTACTGTATAAAGGAACATAAAAACATACCACCACGTTTTTTTCCTGAAGGATAGGGCAGAGGCAGGTACTCAATTTGCCAGTATTTTTAGGACCCATGTAATAGGAGGCGAGCCTATTGCCATTAATCTCAAATCTACTAAGTTTTTTTTTAGAAAATCCCCATAAATTCTACTCGACCTGAGAATTCTACAAAGGACCTCTGCGCTTAGGTCCAATAAAAGCATGATGCAGTATGTATGTAAATGTGTCAAGGATATTTTTAAAGGAATTTTATTACTTTAAGTTTTTTTGCAGTAAAATGAAAAGTGCTAAAGACATGGAAATGCATGCGGACTGTCTTTAAAAGCTGTTACGCTACAATTAACATACAATTACATAATTGAAGGCGAGCTGTTGTCAACGTTTCCTGAGAATACTTGTTACTTGATAAATTACAGTATTTTAAGAGTTAACCTATTTCAAAGCGAGTTTCTTGCTCCTTTACATTATAACTACTTCAGAAAATAGAAACACTAAATTCTATGTTTCATATTTTATGAGTATGAGATCTATTTAAAGTCCAGTCCATTTAAAGCTGATACAATTATGAATTTAGTACCAGTTTCTTTAACTTTATATGGTGCAAGTTTGCACAAAACTAACTAGTCTATGAGAATTATTTTTATTTTTATTGGTCCCTTAAAATTATAAAATAAATGCATTCCGTGCCTTATAAAGAAACTCTATGAATTGATATTGTATTACATAAAAATTGTTTGTTGGTTTTACCGTGTGGCGCCTCACTGGTTTGTCAACCAAGTATTTCACAGTCATATGTGTACGGAACAAGGAAAATGGGAACAAGGCTAACACAAAATGAGTACCGAGTATCAAATAATGAAAAGTAAAACTTGAATAATTTAACAAGTTACATGATAAGCAATTTGACGACACTAATTAAATTTCTACACATTTATTCGCTATTTTACGTACCTAAATATAGTACTGTTTACTAAATTAGGTACTCTAATTTCGAACTTAAGTAATTGTACATTAAAATGAAATGCAAAATATCTAATCCCTGTTTTAATTCAATACATTCAAACTTATAATGAAAATTGACACTGAAAAATTATCAAAACCAATAAATTCTTTAATCTCGCACCGTCATTCGATTAATTAATCAAAAGTTTATCTGAACTTGACGTTTTGCGTGTAAAACATTATTAACTGTTACATAATATCCCTAACTCAATTAATACGTAGTTTGAAATAGAATGATGGATCGCGTGCCGACCAAACATCCGAGCAGTGTGTTCGGTAACCTTGATGGGGTCGGCGAAATGGCCCATGGGAGAGGCGATGACGCAAAGAATCAAGGTCAATCGTATACCATTATAGTAGGCGGTGCCATCACTTAACTATTGTCTTTGTAAGGGTGTGCAAATTGAGTTTTGTGGGCATGGCATTTGTTTGATGGGAATAGATTTCGAAATTTTCAAGAAGAGTTGGCTAATACATTATTATTTCATCTTATAGTCTTCAATGAGGTCTGATGATGAGACGGAATATCTATGAGAATTTAACGGAAAATAAATAATAGCACTGACGTCAGTCAGTCATACCGACTAATAACCGCACTTTCCTTCCCTACCATAGTCGAGGCTACAGGATCGTGCATCGCTATGACCCCGACAGGAGTTTGTCTTACTTTTTTAAAGTCATAAATTGTTATGATGGTGATAGAGTGTACTTTAATTGTATCTGTATAAACAATATGCTTCATAATGCAATAAAACTTGCGAGTTTTGACATAAACTCATTTTCTACAGAATTAAAATTAATTAATAATAGGAGTTCATTGACCACTGGTCAGCCTAGACATCCGCCCTTAGCAAAAATACACGTCAAAAATATATACAAACTTCTTTTCGCAGATTAATCACATATTGAAGAACCGGTTTGTACAGATATATCAGTCTAATTAGGTACCAATTTATTTTAAAAAGGTATCTTTTGGTAAGCATGTTTTTATAAATATGTGCGAAATGATAATTCAGCCCAATATAAACCGGCTATTTTTATTTATATGTATATTTATTAATACATTAAAAAACCGTTACTCTTCAGATGGTTTGTAATAATGGTTCTTTTATCCAGTCTGCTAATTTTGCTCCTTGAAGAAACAATAGTTCAGCCAAGTATTCACTAAGAATCTACTGGCTTCGATACTGGCTTGGCCTGGCCTAGCCTAGATTGGTAGGATTATATCCGCAGACCTTCAAGAAATTTTATATCGATGACAAGTGACGCAAATGATGATCAGTTTCTAGTTTTGTTTTTGAAATTATGTTTGCTCTGTACAAATCTTTCACTTATATAAGCTATGAAACTATATATAATTATATAATATATAACTGACACTAAGCTAGTAGGTACTGATTTTATAATTCAAGTACCTACGTATAAATGATTTAATTATACTGACACACGTTGAAAGCTCCGTGGATGGCTAATAATTCATTTCCTTCGACCTTTGGGCTTGGCATTTGGTAACTTCTAATGGACATTTCTAGTACCAACAATCCTATTTAATATTCTTAGGTACTAAATATAGCGAAACTATTTCAATTATGTAAGAATAACCTTTGGTGGTGATGAGAAGTAAGTATATTTAATTATATTTTAATTATCATTCTTAAGGTTGAGCCGCTCAGGTAGCCCAACAAATTCAATTAATATTTTAGAAATTTAAATGTTATAATTTGTAATTAAAATATTAAGGACAAAACAAGACGGCTTGGTTAGAAATGATTGGGAAAACATTTACTAGCGCACCTCAGTTGATAAAAGCTTACTTTTATAATATTTTACTATAATTATGTCAGATCCAGCATCATCCTTATTATTATAATAAACGGAGATTATCGCGCTTTTGTAATGTCTTCATAACTGAATGACTGTACTAATTTTATTAAAAACTAGTCCGATTTAAGAATGCAATCTGCCTTTTGTAAAAATTTCTCGAAACTCATGTTCAGCCGTTTATGTGTGAAAAGATAGATGACAAACAGTGTTTTAGCAATTTGAATATTTCTATGGATTTATTAGTCTAAATGTTTTTTTAAATTACTATATAAAGGATTCCATTCTCTCGCAAGCGAAAGTATAAAGGCAAGAAAATAAAATATTTCCTCCCATACATTATATATTATTAGTAGCTACCGATTAATCTAACTAATCAAAGAAGAAAGTGCAATCGATCAATGACTTACCTGATCAGACATTGACATACGGATATGGAAATTACAAAACAGTGAGTAATAGACTAATGACCCAGCTTGGTTGAATATATTATCTTAAGGATTACTAATTGTAGGTTATCGCAATAAAAATCCAGTGATTATCAGCCAATAGCTAGAATCAATTACGTTGGTGGTTGAGCACTTTTCACCTTTATCATAAGCTCCTAAGATTGGAAATTGACTTTAAAAATACTTTACTCTATCTACAATTCCTTTTTATAGACCATTATCATGAGTGGAAATAGCAATTTTGTTAATAGCAATTATGAGAATAACGCGTTGGATCAGAAGTTGCAAACAGGGATATTCAACGTAAAGTCCTGAGTTTTATGTGTCATGTCGAGCAAAGTGCTATTGAGTTTATTCTTTTTTTTATAGAATTCTCATCAGCAGATCGAACCCACGTATAAAAGGCAGGTACAGTGTACAACTGTACTCACACAGACGCCGTCCGATATACCATCCTCGCCGGCGAGGCCAGTCGCGAAGACCCCTTAATGGTAACCCTCCTCGTCCCTTGCTCGAGCCGGCCCGTGCCGAGCCAGTAGCTTTAAATTCGTCCCTAATAATTTAAATTCAGATCCAGCTGTCCCTAGCCCCAGCAACGCCAGAAGCCGAGGTCCGAGTCCCGTTAGGAGACGTCCTTAGCTGCTGTTGCTTAATTTATAAGTGTCCCTGGCTGGAGGCACGCGGTGCCTCGCCACCAAGCAAGGTTAAGTTTCTAAAGCTCCCTGAACTAGAAACTACATCCGACAAAAAAACAACTGTACTTAACTCTTCGAAATTAGTGTGATGGTACATTTGACGATTTCAAGTTATTATATTTTCAGTAAAAACGGAGCCCTCACTGTAGACTTTCCGCACAGTGATAATTAAGCTTATACCTATTGGAAATATATAGCTTGCGTAGCTGTGTACTCAGATATTTTATAATAGGACTTATGCCGTAGAAAAGACAATCATGTACAAATGACAACAGAACAGGAGCGTTTAAAAATAAACTGTATTCACAAAATGCTCGTATAATTTATTCTTTAGCTTGTACAAATCAGTGTTATTGTTACTTATTTCACTTTGCGATGACGTCAACACATTATCTTTCATTTAAATCAATTATATTAGCAGTAAAATTTTAGTTTAATATTTATTCGTACCTATCTGCGTGAAAAATTTTCATTGTCTTGACCTTTGTGAAAATCTTTTTGAAAAGGTATAAAACCCACCTACATAGACATCACCAGATTACAAAATATGTTTCACATAAATATACTCCACCGTAATTTGATATTAATTCCTCCACGCGTTCCTAAAAAAAGGATGGTGACAGACATACAGATAGAAGGACAAGCCTAAGCCTTAGCCTAAGACTAAGCCTTATAAAATATATAAATTCCTATTAAGTAAGTCTCATAACTTACAGATGAGTAATTGGTAGACGAAAATAAGTGATAAGGGAACGTAAGGTGTACCGCGCTATGTAAAGGTAGACTGGTTTAATACCAGCTTAGATTATAAGATGTAACAAGTTCTTAACCCTTACGAAAGCCTAGCCCTTGCCTATAGTAATTATATTGCCTTATTTCACTTAATTTGCGTAAGGAAATATGTACATTTATGCACAGAAAATCGAAGTATTTTCTAAGTTAGCAACAAACTTAGAAAATACTTCAATTTTCTGGGCAGAAATGTCGAGACAGGGTTTAAAAATTTACTCAAAAAGCACTTTTTTATAATAAGATGACGAATTATTTTTTATTGATATCTAGTAGGTAGTGTATCATGGTTTGATTCATCTACTAGAAGGTTGCAGACAATTAAATCGCTACTCTGTATTAACCCAGTAATTTTATTTCCCTGACTACATTATTCTTTTCCGGCAAGATATTTGGGAATGCGTAGGAACCTCCACAATGCTACATACCAACTCAAGAACCTATTCTACCTTTAGTCCTAGTAATTATAATAAACCCTTTGCAGACAGAATAATATTATTTTTATGTGATAATATTAAATCACGTGCGCCGTTATCGTCAATGACAAGCACGGTAGTAGATATTGCACTTTTCACAACAATTGAACATTGCTTTCAGATAGTTACGAGTCATTAACAACTTGATTACCAAAAGTGTATTTTCTAAACTAAAATAGTTATGATATTATTAAGATTTGGTTTTTAATGCTCTTAAGCGTTTAAGCTAAACCGAGGAGCATGCATGGGGAGGTTGATGAATAGTTGAATACAGATGAAGCGAAAGTGGTGTGCCAGGATCGTAGCAAGTGGAAAGTTATAGTCTCTGCCTACCCCTATGGGAAACAAGCATGAAGCTATGTATGTTAGATGTTTAAAGCTTTGTAAAAACACAAGAAAATTTTGATTTATTAAAAAAAAGAGGCATTTATAATTGTTCTACAAATTAATTGCCCTCGATGCCATAATTATAGTCAAATATTTAAATAAAACTGTATCTAGGTAAAAGTGGTATTTCCGACCCCTATATAATATCAAGTAATACATGATGGTGTACTTACAATATGACTTAAGATCCTCGTTAGAGAAATACTACCTATCTATCCTACGTCCTTTTTATCCTACGTTTTTGTGGCTGTATTATCTTTTAATTGTACATCATATTATGATTGATAGCTTTAACAGGCACATGTAAGGTAAGTAGTTAAGTACTATAAAAATTGCAATAAATTGTAAATAATATAATGTACATGCAGCCTTAAGTGGCGTTGATAAGCGATGTATCCTCGCACGGTGTATTGTTTCGTCCTCCTTTATCTTCATCACTCAACGCATTGACAAGGTCACGGCGTTCCTGTGCTATTACAAATAACAGTCGCAAGGCTGAATGAGAAAAACAAAATTTAAACCAATTTTTTGCCGACTTTAAAAGGCCGACTATTTTTTTTGCCGATTTTACTTAATTCGTGTGTATAAGTTTGTCGTTTATAAACGAATTTTATTTAAATTTTAAGTTTATCCAATAAACATAATGTAAATACTAACGAAAATTTGATAGACTTTTTCCACAATTATATTGTACCAAAAAAATCCAGTACATACCAGATTATTCTGGGCACAGATTTGTAACATTAGGTACTAGGCAAATAGGTATTGCATTAACCGCCGCACTGTGATAAAAAGTATTAAAGTAGGCAAGTAAAATCTATTTCTTTACTGATGAAATAACAATAGGTACAGTAGGTAGGTATATATGTTCAGAGAAAGAATTAAAGATTAAAAAAGGATTTATATGGCGAATGTCAGCGAAATGATCGATAAGGGACGCTAAAGACAACACCGACCTTATTGGTGAGGTCCTTCAAAGAGGTCAGGTGGGTAGTAGGTACTCGTAACCGACGCATGTATAAGAACGTGACAAATGACAAGCGAAACGAACCAAAAGAAATATGAAAAGATCGTAGCATGTGCCGTTCTGTAATACTCTATGACAAAAAGGCCTGTGTGAGTCTTGTCAATATTATGGGACCTTATAATTATATGGGCTTCCTAGTTTCAAATAAATAAAACGCTTCCAAATTCTCTATTTGAAATCGGCTGATTGGAGACGCGACTGCCGTTTACTTGTTTAATCGCACAAAAACACTGGCTGGACCTGTTTTACCATCTTCGATAAGTAATGTGTAGAAGACGAATTCGTAAAGAGGACATTTTTTGCATTAATTTAACGAATGGAGTATTTGGTATTCGTATAAAGAACGCTTCAACTTAATTCGGCACACCACGTTTAATGCCAAATGTGTTTTCTAATTAGAATCGATTGCAAGTACTGTTGATAATTGTATGTTGGCAAATAGAACTCGTTTTTACTTGGAAATTACGACGAAAAGAAAGGCTTAATTTCGATTTGTTATTCAGTAAAATAATGATATATTTATGTAGTTAAAATTTCGGTCTCGTTGGGATCCATTTAGTGCTGTATTTGATGATACCGGCGGCATACGAACGGTCCTTATTGAAGTCTATGGGGGAGGCCTTTGTTCGGCTGGGGAACTCTTTTAGATGATACGATGAAGTAAAATTTAAGAATTATAAGTCTGTATTTTGTAATTCAAATCCAAAATGACCAGATTATATTGCGAATGTAGCGTCAAATCTTGATGCATTTATCAATCAACGTCAACCATAAACACATGCTGATAAAAGTAAAAACAACAAACCGAAGTTGTGCAACCACAGATAGATCACGTAAACCACAAGTGAGATGACGAAGTCCGCACTGACCACAAAGATCATTGAAGTATCAAAAAAACAAATACGTAATGAATATGTACACTCAAAAACATATTTGTGAGTCACTCACCGACTTCAATGGGGATGACATCTGTTGTCAGCTGGACGACAACTGACACTTCATACGTGTCGACCTCCAGTTTTTCTGCGATTTGCGACAAAGGTAACCACGTCAAAATCGCAGACGTGTCATCGCAAGCTAGTCCTCACAACACAGGGTGTAGTCACTCAAGAATCACACTTTAAACACAGAACTATTTGATCAAGTGATCTGATCAGCAGTCACTGATGTTTTTTTCGTGATCCGTCACTGATAATTTCCTCTTCCGCTGCCCGATCAATTGTTTAGTAGCAAGTAGCTACGTTCGTTGATGTCGTTCAAATAAGTATCGACTTTTTGTCGATTATCTAAAAGAAAAAAATTAAGAATTACGCAACTTTTAAACGATGTATAGGATAAATCCTTATTCTTTCATGTGGTAATAATTGTGCTCCCTACAAAAAGCTAGGCATCGATCAACGAATCAGCGCACGATTACTCGATTTATTCGTTAAATTAACGTGAGTTTAACTTGATTTATTAACTATAGAGGCCTGACCAAGGTCGGCCCACAGTTATTGATATTATCAATAGTTACATAGCCTTTTAATTAGCAATCGTATTTATAAGTAATAGATTTTGTAGGAACATAGATTGC
The DNA here is from genome assembly GCA_946251955.1 of Acronicta psi. NCBI lineage: Eukaryota > Metazoa > Arthropoda > Insecta > Lepidoptera > Noctuidae > Acronicta > Acronicta psi. The sequence goes on from OX276476.1 coordinate 7,250,143, forward strand.
AATATATAAATTGCCTTACTTTAATCAAATAAATTTGACCTATTCTTAATTATATTTAAGGTTGATTGTAAATGATTTTGTTATAATAAAATGAATGTTGTGGCAATAATAACAATTTCGCCTTTTGTAAACATGATCACTTTTATTTATATGTAATTATGCTAACTAGCGAAGGGATTTAAAGAATTTAAATTCAAATTCAAACACGTGTGATCAGCAATAAATTAAAACTCATCTTTATCGATTGTGAATTGCAAATGCGACACTATAATTATGAATTTTACAATGTATAAAGCTATTAGCAGCTTACATATAGTTTAGGTACACGTGAAACCGAGAAACAAAGACATCCGTAATCATTTTAAAGACAAATGATGTTGAGATTAATTAATAAATAAATCATGGTCCGTGTGTCTTTTGAAATACTAATTACAGTATGTATGAGGTGTTAAATAAACTATTTTACTATATTTTATCTATCTTTAAACTTAATGTGTGTAGTACCGTTGCTATATCACTAAAATTTAAAAAAAAAATTGTGACCTGTGCAGCTACGCCTGCGTTTCCTGGAAACGCAGGCGTAGCTGCACAGGTCACAATTTTTTTTGAGAAGAAGACCTACCGGGTCCATTTTTTTCCAACTATCCAGGAAGCCATTGAAACATACATACAAAATTTCATCTAAATCGGTCCAGCCGTTTAGGAAGAGGTAGGTGACAAACACACGTACCTACAGAAGAATTTATCTACATAAAAAATCGCAATATCTTCCAAAATTCGAACACAAATTCCGTAGTTCTTAATTTAATTTTTAAAACTAATTTCAACTCTTACATAGTACAAACACAAAAGTTGACATAGCGCGACGTGCTAACAACATCAACGTTCAAGTGTACACAACTAAACAACTTCACTTGTGTCGGGTAATACGTCAGTCGGCTCGTGGTTTTTGTCACATGCTATTTACATAATTATATCTTAGTAGTCAGGCGAATGCCTTCATAAATGTACCGCTTTAAAAACTATTGAATTTATGAAAAGAATTGTAATCCTACGAGGTTTAAACTCTAGATTTGAAATTGGAATGGAGATTTTAAACTTTTTGAAAATTAGGCAAACCTTCATGGAGTGTATACTTTTTGTTAAGTCATGAGCATCGAAATTCTCAGAGCAATCAATTTTAACTTTGATGTATAGAACTCATCGTGTTATCTCAGCTGTTAATTGATTTTTTATGATCACAAAACTGGTTTTTGTTTGATAGGAACTTTTATCTGTGGAAATGTCAACAGTTATTAGGTTTGTTATCTTCTGTCAAGTACTATTTAGCTATTCAATTAAGTATCGTATTCTCTAGTTGTATAGGTATAATCAAATCGTATCACACATAACTCCCACTTCAAAAAGACTAAACTTAATTGTCAACATCTAATCAGCGCTTAACACTGCGCAAACGCATCACACGCACGTGATCGAAACCGCGCGCTGAAGCTACCCTTGAAGCGTTCGGGAAAAACTTGTCAAATGAAAATTAGACCACAATTTTATACACACTTAAAATACTTATACTAATTGGTATAATAACGTCATAATAAGCGAACATAAATTAGTTACACCGATAACTACCTCTTACATACTGAAAGAAAAATAGGCATATTCAACATGACAAGGTAATTGAATAGTTATTTCCACTAATCTTCACTCATTTTGCGGTCCTAACGCGTAACAAGCCTAACGTCTAGAATCACCATAACAATGATACTACAACAATAAAATGCAGATAACAAACGGAGTTTTCCGGATAAATAATACAAAAGTATGAATATTCATTAGTGCCGTAACTAATTGTTGGGAGCACTGCCACTGAAACGACGTTTGATCACTTAACTTACATAGAGATTTCGACGCGTCAATGTCAAGTGCATCCGCGGCACTGAATCATTTATCACTTTCGATTGTAAGGCATGAAGATAAGTGCATCTCGTTCGAACAATGCGTTGTAAGGAACACGCGATAAGGTAAAACGTACGATCGTTCGTCGTTTGTACCTGTTTTGCACCGCGCGCGTGCGACTGCCGCGATGTTCGACGCACGAATGCCGCCAAACGACTTGACCATTGTTTACTTCGATAATTACATTTTCATTTCGATCGAGTTTACGGGTCGAAGGCTTCGCAGGCGGAAAATCTCGGAGCTATAGAGCTATACGTCATTGCCTGCGTTTGTTTACGATGCATTGGACGAGGAAAGTTAGTGCATGCAATCTCTGCCTTGCATTTGGGCGCACTTTTTTTTAATCAAAACTTGTTTCTTGTTTACGGTGAATGTGGTTTGTTTATAAGTTGAATATGTATCAGAATAGCTTATAAATTCCCAAGTTATTATTGAAAATAATACATCGCCAAGAACTTTCTGCAAAGTTTGCGTGTAAAGCTGGTTTTCATTAAGTCTTGATAACAGCTGAGCTTATTTGCATAAATGTCAGTAAAAAACTGACGAAATTCTGATGTATTAATGAGATCCTCTGTTTAAGATATACACGCAAATAGTTATTTCCTCAATGACTAATATAAATTCAACATTGTTGGGATAATTTATTTCAATTTTATTCATTATTTGTATGAACACCTAATTATTAATTACATTTAAAAAACTTGTTTTTCATCTTATTAATCTTTGAAACTTAGATTTTTATAAACCTTTACGCTAAAGATTGCAGTTTAATGCTGATATTCATTCGGCTAAAGCTTCTGGTGCACCAAAACGGAGTACGCGGTAACTAAAATATTAACTTTAGAAATTGCTTAGTTTTTTAAATAAACAGTGAACATTAGTAAACGTGATGGTATGCTATGTTTTGTAATTAGTTTCAGAAAGAAAGACACTACAAAGTCGCTAAAAAGTAACTAACAAAAAGAAAAAATAATTATTACTTAAAAAGTGTTCGTTCGAAAACAGTCTCGGATCATGCAAAGTCGTGACGGACGAATTGCAGACGGCATTGCTAACCTGTAATTTTATTATTATTTTTAATTTAACTCCGAACTTAAACGGGATCTTCAAGGAATTAATATCACTAGGTGCTTCTTAAATAATAATTTTAAAAGTGAAACTGGTTTTTAAGAGATTCATGATACCGATAGTGAAACGGAACGTTTATTTAAAAAAACGTACCTACTTTATTATAATTTTTACAATGAATTCAGTGTTTTGAACGATAATTATTTCATTAAAATAATTCAAGATAATTCGATTATTATTTTGATTTAAGCATGGTTGAATTAGGTTTTAGCAAAAAATTAAGCATATTTATTAAATACTTACAATGTGATTATAAAAATAAAATCCGAATAATGAATTCTAAAAACTCTATTTACTTTTTTTAAGTCCGCTATTTTATAATTATCTTTGCGCAAATCAAAGTAGGTACCTACTAGGAGTAGGTACCTACTTTGATTTTATGCAAATTTCATCATTTTTATGAAAATGCTGTAATTTGTATGAAATTATTCGCTGAAATGAGGTGACATTCTGTCTCAATTTGGTTTATTTGATCGTTACGATGTTTTCTTTTTACATTATGACTAGGTACAAATGCGAATCTGTTTGTTGTGAAGTCGGTCTACACTAAGGAACAAGCAGGCCAAGGCACAGGTGGAAGCTAGTTTAACTTTACAAATAATATACATAAAATTATTTATACATATACAGTTCTTGAGAAACTGGATATTTCCTACAGGTGTTAGAAACCTGCTTGTTACTCTGGGAAAAGCAAATTGATTGCTAATTTATACAAAGTGATAAGACCTCTCGTCCTAACACGGAGGGACGTGGATTCGAACCCTGTCTGAGAGCGGATTATTATTACACAAAAAAAATACACTATTATTTATCTTAATACTTCTACAATAAACATTATTTATTATTTTATGTACTAAATACTGTGTTTAAGCAGCCTTGTCATAAGGAAGAAAAGTTACTATATTTGCGCCCATGGTTTTAAGATGATCAATCGATCAGCAAAGCTAAGTAGCAACTGCCACGGTCAGTTTAAGGATTTAGATCAGCAGGGACAAATAGCTAAGGGTCGTTTTTGAGACTAACAAAATGTATGGAAATGACACAAGCTTTCGACAAACCGGGCTGTCACTAATGTCATTAACATACATTTTGTTTGTCGATTCTAATGTCAAAATGCAACTTGTCTAGCCCCCCTGTTGCGTCACAGCACAATCGTCATCTTGGCATTTTCCCAAATACGTTGGGATCGGCTTCCAATTCAACCAATTGCGGCTAAATCTTATAAAGAGGAAAGATTTGATTGTTAGTTTGTTTGTTTGTATTGAATAGGCTCCGAAACTACTGGACCGATTTGAAATATTCTTTCAGTGTTAGATAGCCCATTTATTGGGAAAGGCTATAGGCTATAAACCATCACGCTACGACTAATAGAAGAGGAGTACCAATGAAAAATGTTGCAAAAACGGGGAAAAAGTTATCAAGACCACGCGGGCGAAGACGTTGACCGGAAACTAGTATATTATTATTTTTCACGAAGCAACTGTCATCACAGTTAACCATATTTAGTATGATGACATTTGGTATTCTTATCTTCCTTATCCACTTTTACAATTTTTGGGATTTCCTGCGTGATACTGAGATACAAATCCTTATCAAGAACCGTCGCAACAAATCTATATTTTATGTAACTTGTACACAAACTGGATCACACATTATAGGATGTAGGTAAATATCAGTGATCATTACATAATTCCACGTAATCGTGATGTGGATTAGATCTGCTCTATGATAATTGAGACAGAATCACGAATATATTATGAATATGCATAAATTTATGAACTTGTAATAATTTACTATAGATTTTCCTTAACACGATTATAATGCATATAGGAAATAGCTTGTTATTCATGGCTTTCAGGTTGGTACGAGTAAGTACTATACAAATGACAAGATTTATGAACTTGGAGGAAGCTAAAGAAGTATGCAAGAATCGTTGGAGGTAGCGGTCTCTTGTTTCTGCCTAACCCTGTGGGATAAAGGCGTGAGTGTATATATGTACTATACAAATGGATTATATAGAGGTTTATGACAATATGTCAAGATGCGATACATCATTTCTATCATTGCTAACTTAAATAATGACTAAAAATTTATTAAATTTAGAATCGTTTCAAAATATGAGATACAGCTTTTTTGGACAATATGGGCTTGTTTGTTCGGTTTTATTCGCGCCCGAGATCTAACGTGCAACGGTTTTGAAGCGCAGGCGCCGCGTAGCTACCGAGCGGAGTTCGCGTGAAAACTTTCGCGTTAAGAATAGATTATTTCCCTCGATATTTTTTTTCTAGCTTTACTGTTCTCCCTTATTTTGATACTTTCTTAGAAAAGCGAAAACGAAAATAAGTTACTTAAACTTAAAGATCGTAGATGATGTGGTGATTCACGGTTATTCTTTTTCATGAGTTTCAACGTGACTGCATTTTAGAAACTGATAAATATTTCTAATACCTAGGTAGATACTTTAATATTTCTAATACCTAGGTATATCTTAATGCACCTCAATAACACAATTCACTATAATACAGATACTGACTCAGTAATTTTATTTTTAAGCAAACTAATAATATCCATAAGTCAAACCAGCTTGAATAATTACATAAATAATTGAAAGAGACCGTGAAATCGATAAGGATTTTCCACTAATTTTCGGTTTGCCTAATTTTGACTATTCACATAATTACGGACTTTGTATCTTGTTTTAAGACCAAAGGTCTACATAACAAAACTGGTATTAAAAAAACTTTATTGTGTAGATTCCGTTAATACATCAGGCATAAAGTTCAAAGTCGAACTCGTGCGAAAAGCGTGATTTCGCTAATTGACTCCTCTTTCCAACTTTATATTAAGACTCTTGTTGATTACTGAAGATTCATACAAAATGTTATGTTAGGAAGAAACACTCTCATCTCATTAACCCATTTCCTATCTCACTACTAGGGACTTCTGTTTCTCAGGATGGAGAATAGGCAACAGTCCTAATAAATCTACAAATCATTATATTCGGGGATTGACGTTGTATCTTGGGTTGGATATGCACTGAACTACTAAGAAAAAGGACGGAAATGAAAAAAATGTGGTATTTAGAATATTTCAATTATTTTGGCCTTAAAACTATGGAAATATGAGGTCTATTGGTTTGAGTACCGGTATTTTTTTGAGTGTATGTAGTGTGTAGTGTATGTATGTAAAAAGTATGTATTTACAAAAGAGTATATGTATAAGCAATATATCCAGATTGTTTAGTTTACAAGCTATGCTTACTTTGATGGATTAGATGCTGCTGTGTAAAATGTCCCAAAATGTTTATTATTATAATTACCTTTAAAATTTTCCTTTATATTGGCTGAAACTATTATTGGATATTTTTTGCCCACGCAGGTAGGATAAACCTGAACTAGTCTAAATGTCATGCCTCATTACCACAACTGTGTGAAAGAATACAGACGTGATGTTGTTGTGATGCTGACAGACATATTGTTTATGATCTTTGTGATTGACGTATACTTAATTCAAATTCAAAGTGCAAACAGCGCCACACTGAATTGATGCTAATATTTTTTGCGTCCAAAAATATAAATTAGGGTGCCTACTACGGAAATCGAACTTCGAAGCTTCGGATCGAAATGATATCAACTTATTAACTGTCTGGGCCCGGATTCAGCTCAGAATGAGAGAAGATCCACGCTGTCGCTGACCTAATGCGGGTTGGTAGACATTACATACCTATATGGTATGCTTCATCAAAATGTTCATCTTCACCGTCCAAACGAGTGATACCTAATGTCAAAAAATCAAATAACATTTAGGAGTAGTCAGCGCAAGACTACAAACGACCCGTCAGTCAAAACTTCGTATTTTGTTGTTCGAAGTAGGCCCCCGGAGTCGTTTCTCGTCTTACATAACTGATTAAGATGTCCGATCTAAACGCCAGTATAAAACGTTGCGCGAAATTACAGATTCACGTCTTTTCCTCATTGTAAAATTATTATTATGACGCATTTAACTCACATCTTGGCGTTTATAAATAGATTGACTATAATAAGTTCTTCACATAGATACTCTTGAATGCGTGTAATTGCTTCAAAGTATGGGAGTAAAAACGTGAGCGGTCCTAAAAAAAATATTAAAACAGTTAAAATTGTTGCGATGTTGAAGCCAAAATAAAATCTATAAATAGTCGTTATTACAATAAATTTTAGAATATTCGAATGATATGGTTGGTTTTTAGTTAAAATAGGAAATTGTTAGATTTGGTCAAAATCCTACCAAAGTCCCGATGTTGGTTTTGAATATTGCTGGATAATTATAATATTCTTTAAGTTGAGCTTTTTCTCATTGTCGATCGTGTCGACATTACGTAATATTTTACGTAGTGATAAAAATATAAGCTATTTATCAAGCATAGCGAGGTCCATCGGGAAAATGATTTATCGTCACCCGTTGAGGCTCGTTTATAGTACATGTAGTTGCGCTTTAACTCTCAGTCTACCGACTTTGTTTTATACAATAACCCACCACCACCTCTAACCGCTAACCGCAGGATAAATTAAAAAATGGAACAAAATTTTTATGAATTTATCTGCCAGTTAATAATTTAACGGGAACTTATCAGTAAGCTGTGAAACAGGCCCTAAGTATTAACAACTACCATAAATCATATTCTATGAACGTCGACGAACTTTCATGTTTCAGTTTCAATTTTCTCACAGCATAGTAACTTCTACATTGTTCCAGTTGTTGCCGCTAGATGCCGTTAGTTGTTGCTACGAACCGTAGCAGTTGCGTAGTACCTTGTATTCATAACTTCCTACTGTAAACAGTTTTATGATGTTTGAATAAAGGATATACATTAATATTTAAAAGACGAATTTGTAAGTATATTGACATAGGACTTACAATAATTAAGTCTAAAGCAAAAAGGAGTTAAAAAGGATTATTCCTTTCAAATAACCTTAGAACTATTTACGGATATATTTATACAACTTGATAACTTTACATTTCATGTTTACATGGAATATTTCAAAGTGACTGAACTTTACTTACGGACATCTTCGTAGTCAACAAACAGTATTTAGTAGGTACCTGAAACAATATATGAAAACTATTAAATGTATGAATTAAATTACTAACATAAAGTGTTCTTTTATTAAATTATCATACACAGGATCAAATGAAACGATCAGGAGTTCACTCTGATGGCTCTTAAAATATTTGTTTTGCAAATTTTCATTTTACTTGTAAAACCGTGAAGCACGATTTAACTTTATCTTTATTTGTCGAGGGACTCTGAGGGTCGACCCTGCCCTTAATATACTTAATACGTCATTATTTTCAAACATTCTGATTATTATGTAAGGACTAAATTATTATTATTATTTCCAAATAAGATAAGGGAAATATCATTTAAAACATAGGATTGTGTTTTTTTACAGTGCCTGTCGTATTTTTTATAGAACAAGTTCAGGGGTTGTATTCAGGTCCGGTTTATAATTTAATTTGTTATAAGTGAAGTAAGTATTATTAAATTTAATAAAATTACTACCTAGAAACTAGGTAACTACACTTATTTAATTACGTTTAATACACAAATATTTAACGTTATAAAATAAAACAATAAAGTTATATTAAAACTCTTTAAGCTGCGGACCAGCTGTGGCTGATGGCTGTGGCTGTTTCCCTAGAGGTCCTGGTTAGATTCCTGGGTCGAGAAAGTGTTATTGGGTTTTCTATGTTATTCAAAATAGCAGCTCAAAAACTTAATTTAAATTTAAAAGTAGGTCTTATATCAGTTTATCAGTAAAATTATCGATGTTTCACTCTGCCAGTCATTGTTATAAATTCACGGCTGCAAGTCATAAAATTACCATATAGTCCTTCTTAAGGCACCGTCTCCATAACATTGTCTTAATTCCTATTGTTATTACTAAATCTTCTTTTCTTTTTGTTACAGGTACTTAATGTTTCGTAAGTCATTCCTTATTTATATAAATCACCATCATCATATTTTACAAATATTTAAACTTAGTGGGGGCAAGCAAGGATACGTCATCGACCCGTGCCAACAACTTTGTTAAATATTTGAGATAATACCAATATACTTAATGTAGTAAATAGAAACAGCACACAAAATGTATATACGTAACAAATATCCAAGTATATAAATAGTAGACCATTCTCAATTTAGAGTATCGTGTGTAGTCATTTTGCACGTAAGTATGTGTATATTGGCATAGTTCTTAATAAAGACAAGTTTGTGATATTTATCGTTCGTTGTTATTACGTATTTAATCTACGTAATAACTAGATACTACATTTAGCTATTGGATAGTTAATGCCGATTCAGAAACTTCTACCGGAGTTTCTTATCAGTGTAGCTTTTTTTAACATACCTTCACGCCCATATTCCCCGAAGGGGTAGGCAGAGGCGTACTAATGTACACCCACATTTCGCCAGTATGTTTAGGTCCCATGTAACAGAGGGCGAGCCTATTGCCATAAACCGGGCACAAATCCAGACTCCGAGCTGCTATTGGGAATTTCACAGAAAACCCAACAACACTGCTCGACCCGGGGATCGAACCCAGGACCTCTAGCGTAGCAGTCGCGTTGGGACCACTAGACCAACGAGGCAGGAAGTGTAGCTTTTTGTTTGATGCAAAACTGCTTTTGTCCATACTACACAGTAAGTACCAATACTTTCAGCTTGTTAAACTCTTGACAAGATAAGAAGAAATATACAGGGTAGTATATTGCAGCCACTAAAGACTTTGTCTGCGCCTGCGTCCACTTTTGTAGAAGGGCCACGAGAACTGCTACGTTTTATTTTCATAATCCTCATACGCTTAGTCAGACGTTGAGACAAAACAATGGATGACACCAGCTTACAGAGTAAGCTTATAATACATACTCAAAAGTAGCTTCGGTCACGGTGATAAGATTGTTTGGTCCACGGGTCTATCGGAAAAATTCTGGGCCTCCAATTAAAAGTACAAGAAAAACAGTCGCGTGGTTTTGAATTTAGTACAAAAAGAAGCGTTAAGACTATTCAATGAATAAAGAAAAATATTGTTGGATATTGATCCACTAATTAATAATTTATTCAATGCATTGAAATAAAGAGCAATCACAACGATTGTAATAGTTATCACTTATATCTCACCGCTAACCATGTAATAAATAATTAAACTGATGACGTATGTATAATTTTTCCTAAAAAAAATATTACTAAACACCTATTACCTACTTGACATTCATATTTAAGTACTAAGTTGTAATAATCGAAGGTCCGTACCTATTCATATTCAAACGGATCGCCGGGAGCTATCAATTAACTTTGAAAAAATAATCATTTTATTAATTCGTGTGATCATTGGTCATACATTAATGTGATCAATGATTATGTATTCTACAGATGTATTTTATCATGTGAAATGTCAAGGCCTTGTAAAGTACCTACGTTTATTAATATACCTATACATGTTGCACATACATACTACACATTAAGCTATACAGCTTGCCCTATGGATCACTTGTATTCCATCGCCATAGAGAGGATAATTGTAGTGCAACTGCATAGCTAGGTGGCATCGTGTGTACAGTCTTGAATAACTACGTCATATCTATAGATTTTACATTTGCATTGTAGTTCTTCACAATTCAAGACGAGAATGAGAATACTAAAGAAGTAATCGACAAAATTAGCCTGATTGTAATTCATTAACCAAAAGGATCCAAGCAACTAAATTCCTAAGGGCTTCCTTTCCTTACTTTACAGGCTTTCTTCTACAATCTCATTAATTCATAGTTCATGGTGGATGACAATGAATGTCTGATATTTTGTCCTGATTTTTTAATAAAAAAAATATGTCTTTCTAGAACATTAAGAATACAATGTGAAAATGTACACAACACATGCACCGATCATTTCGCTCTTATATCCGCATTATAAAGCTCATTTCATGGCCGCACACGAAATCACGTCGCCTTGCGCACGCGCCGCGTACTAGTAGGATGCTTGGTACTTCCGGTAGAAATTCTCGCCAAAGCTTCAGTATAATTATTATAACATTATTATTCTGCAGACGTTGAATCATAATCGATATGTAATAGACGCATTATGTGCGATTGCGTAAATTGTTAAATAATAGTGATGCATATTATTTGTTTTGCAATGTTTATATGGATCAAATGGAAGTGTGTGTGAGAAGAGGTTATAATTTTGTCAGGCTAATTTTTGACTTCTACGAAGTTCAGCTTATGAATTTTCAATTATAAATCAAACAGTAATAATCTACGCAATCTTATACGCAATATTTTATTTACATTAAGTTTGTTTATTTGAATCTACATACTTCGTTGGGAAAATGTCCATAAACATATTATGTATTATTTTATATGTGAGTTTGTTTCCCTAGACACAGGTTATGAGGTGACCTAAATGGGAAAAAGGTAACCTTGAATCTTTGTGAGCCTATACAAACATATGTAAGGCACAACAAATGCAATATTCTGTATTTCTATTAAAAATATTATTTTTAAGGACACTAATCTAATAAGAACCTTGCACGTTAACATTGCTTAAACCATTAAGAAACTTCAAATCACCTCGATAAGTCAAATAGCAGTGTTATTTTATGACACGAGTTGTATTAAACAATAATACGTAAATGGCGTTAATTAAAGTCATAATAATTAAAATTGAAATAGCTAGTTCCGGCACTAAGCCATTAGAATTCAATCGTATGTGTTAAATTACATCCGGACACGACAATTTTTTTATTGGTATAATCATGTGTTACCCATTATAAACCGGTTTCTAGGAAACAGTATGTTTTAAGTACTAATATTTTGCTTGAGTATTTACTGACCAATTATGTAAGAGCTCTCGGCAGAACTTTATTGCTTTCTGCGGGAAGTCCCGTTATATTTGCTATTAAGTCACATCATACAACACTTCAAAGGTGAAAGGACTTTGGTGACGTGTTCTTTAAGTACATTGTAAAGGATTGAGACTCTCTCTCTCTTGAGACACTCAATCCTTTACAATTTACTAAACGTTTTTTTCATAGGTAACGATCAAGTGAAAACGTCACCCTATTGACTTTTATTTATGTACCCATACCATCACTGCGCTCCGTTAATACCCCAACTTAAACAAAAACCCATATTATTAAATTTACAATTACAAAAAGATAAAAACCCATATCTTAAATTATAACCAATCCATAAAAATAATAAACCTACTTATACAAACATCCAAAGTAAAACTAGATGAAGGATGGTGTTAATATAAATGAGGCATTAAACGTAAAGCCAAATAGTGTAATTTTGATTGGCAGACTCTAACACTTTTCCTGATAGTCAGACGGAAACCAGCATGTCGTCTTAACAAGATTGACCTAGGATAAATGTTAGGAAGTGGCCGTTTGTGTGTCATTTTCCTCTTGACTGATAGAAGACCGTGATAATAGAAGCACTAGATGTGACAGGGATATTCTACGCTCAAACATAGCCAGTACTAACCAGTCTCATTTTTTAAGGGGCTTAAAAAAACCTACTATGCTTCCATGTAATATGATCAAGGGTCAAATCATTCTCGTTTCTAAAGAAAATCGAAGAATTTACGAAGCAACCTAGTAAGAGCAGTCGCATTAGAAATTACTACTGTTTCGTCTTATCATTTAATATGTATTTTAGAGAACCCTTAGGTAAGTTATCTTCTAGTGATAGTGATCTATGAAGGTTTTCCAACCTAATTGTTTATGGTTACCTCATTTACATATTTTTTCATATAAAATATATACCTTTATAACAACACCCAAAACAGCAGCGAAAATAGGCTGAAAATTAAAGTTTCATGAACACAGAATGTGGGCCAGTTCCATGCAAGTATACCTCTTTGTTATTTTCGAATGTTCGAGTCAGCTTGCGTTGCGTCGGCCGCGCCCAAGGCGAGAGGGGTACAGCCGACGAATATTAAGTTGTAAAGAAATGTACTTATGTAAGTTTATACTACCTTTGGGTATGAATGAGACATGCTCCAGAACGGTGGTATTGCAAACTAGCTATTTCTATTGGTTTTACATAATTATCTTATTGTGTTGCATCTAAGTATTAAGTATTCCATACTTTTTAAACAAGTATATTTACAAGGAAATTGTTTTTTTCTCTCACACCACACAAAATACAAATAAGTACACTGCAAATAATGCTAAAATCTAAACGTAAATAAAGTTTCAGTCTTCACTTAATTTCATTTTCAAATTACTTTAATTTTTTAATATTTATTTTGCATTTTGCGTATTTATTTTCTAAATACTGCATGCAGTGTTGTACCAACAGTATTACCTAACAAGATTCCTGACTACACGAGAGAGTGAATACTGATTGGCCCAGCTCATACATTCTTGTCGTTTGCAATTAAAATTTCGCTACACGTTCTATACTTTGCCTAATTTATACTCTTAGTTAACGAATAGTCACAGACTCCTAATCTAATCTCGTCACTTGTCAAGGTGTTTTTAGAGAACACTGTGCAGTGTTACTTCCTCCTTGTTTATGTCATGTCATTCGTGTAGTACATGGCCATCATAATATTGATGATCGGTGATTAAAGTGGCCGTAATAATATATAATATAATAATTATGTTGAATGGTTTTTAAGCTGTTTACTTATTATTTATAATGGAATTTCTTAGAATTATCGTTTCCGTGATAGTAAGTCCTGTTTGATATAATCTTTAATGTCTCAAAATATATAATTGAAAGCCTGGAGTAGAGGTAGAGAATAGAGGTATAGAGTAGAGGTAGAGGTATAGGTACCTTTATAGGCTCTGCCTTGGAAACAAGAAACAAACTTCTGAATTGATCAGTTCAATTGGATCAATTCAGAAACCTCAAAAGCAAGTCTAAGCGAAAAGCTATGCTTGATTAATTATTTTAGAACTGAATTTTGATTAATGAAAGTAACGTTTAGGATTGGACTAGTCTGTGTATCTCAGGCTCAGTGTCATGTTCGTTCAGTTTCTCATCGCTCTATAAAAGAGAAATGCTGTGAGATGTTCTCAGGAAGACAATAATAATAGGTACGTACTCAATAGAATGTTTAGAATTTTATTGTGGTGAATGCAAAACACAGGAACAATATATAACAATACGCGCAATACTGAAGCGCCTGAAGTTCTCTTTTATTACAACAGATGGCATTACTTGTCCTCAAATGATATCCTACTGTCAAAGAGACCCACAAATATGACCCGCGGTTTCATTCGGATCTTCAAGCCCTTTATATGTACCTTGCTCGTGATGTTGTGCTGTAATGTTGTATGATTCATATAAAAAAAGAAGTAAAATGTAAAAATAAAACTTATTTCAGTGACCCCAAAACTCTATTTTCAACGCGATAAAAATCTGCTCTCCTCTCCGAGGCGATCTATGTGAACGGACCGTTAACTGGCCTAAGTCTTACAATATGGTCTGCAAATAAATTAATAAATAAATACCTATGATTTATTTCTATACCCACCAGTTCCGACCAGTTATCAATCTCCTTTCTATACAGACTCGGTTATACCTAACAAATAAAATGCGGTCAGAAAATGCAATCGGAATGCAGTTCATAAGCACAAAAATGCTAATAACAAAATAAGACAGTGAAAGCGAGAAAGTTAAATAAAATAAAAAATAACTTTCAATTAATAATTAATATAATAACGTTATCGTTATTGTAGATTAATTATTAATTGATTAATAGGAATACTTATAAAATCATCGATAAGTGACTGTCATAAAACGCTGCGTTATTAACACGCTAGTTGAGACATTTTAAAATGTTTCGTTGTAACGTTTTCTATTTTACTTTTGACTGACTTTACTAACTATACAGTCACGAGCAAAGATATATAAGCACTTACGAAAGTGCTAAAGGGATTTTTTCATGAATCAACAATTGCAACTTCGAGCTATCACCAATGTCATTATAGTATTGGTTCGTAAATACTATCTTCGTAATATCACAAAAGTTCTATTAGTACTTCAGGAGAAAATCGATTTAGCATTTTTGTTAGTGAATAATGTTTTTGCTTGTGACTGTACCGATGTTTCGCGTTCCGTGCCTCGGAGAGCACGTAAAGCCGTCGGTCCCGGTTGTCATACGAACACCTATGACAATCGTTAGTGGTAGTCAGAAACCTAAAAAGCATGACAACCAGTCTTTCCATCGAATATCGGTATTGCCCAGAAATTGGGTTGCGGATGTCTGATGGCGGTCGCTCCGTGTAAAATACTGATATTCAGCCGCATCCTGGTTAGACTGGAAACCGACCCCAACATGGTTGGGAAAAAGCTAGGAAGAAGTCTACCTTCTGTAATTCGTAGAAAAGTTGTTTTATTTCAATGTCATATGTGCCAAAGTTCACACATTAAAACGTTTTCTATGTCCTTACATTAGTTAAAGCAAGTGCTTGTAATAAGTAGTTTCTAGTCTAATTATCTGTCACGGATATCTAGATATAATATAGAGTCTAATATAGACTCTATTCAAAATTATAAATTGACTAGCTTTCCGCCAGCGGCTTCGCCCGCTATCCCGCGGGAACCATACATTTTACCGGGATAAAAAGTAGCCTATGTGCTATTCCAAACTATAATCTATCTCTGTGCCAAATTTTATCCAGATCCGTTCAGTAGTTTTTCCGTCCATCCATCCATCCATCCTCACAAACTTTCACATTTATAATATTAGTAGGATTAGTAGGATAGGATAGGATAGGATACATTGATATTTTATGTCAGACAACACCACAGTGCTAAAGTATGTATTTATGTATGAACGTGCTATAGAACCCTACGGACGCTCTTCAAAATTCAAGGCTCTTTCAATGACCGGTCACGAGCGCTGACGACCTTTTTGAAGGGCCTGAGAAGGCCTTGTACTTCCTTCTAGGATGACACCGTTAACAACATGTCCTCACATTGGTGCTAAATCCGTTTTACTAATCACCTTTCGCTAATTTCCACATCACAGAGCATTTTAAGATCATGGTTAATTTATTATACTGCCAACGCTCGCACTTGACTGCTATTGTTAAATTCTGTAGGTATTGTTCTCAGCTTTTTCATTGCAATCAACAGACATTAAAATTATTATCGTATATTCGATCAGATTATTTTGATAACGAATCAAATACCTAGCTTCTACCGGTTTTAAATGTAAAGCGAAAATCCTATGATATAACGCCCAGTATTTCCCAAAGCTTTAGGCAGAGGTGTACTTATGTACACCAGAATTGGCTAGTATGTTTAGGTCCCGTATAGGTTATTGCCCGGGCTCAAATCTGAACTCGAACTACTGATTGATAATTCTTAGGTTCTGGGGTTCTGCGTAGCTGTCTCGCTTAAATACCACTAGGGCTTAGGCTAATGAGGTAAAGGATTAGATATATTTAGGTCCCAAGTAATTCCCTGTTACCTACCTATCCAAACTCCAAGCTGCTACTAATAATCAAATAAAGAAAAACCCACTTGTCCAACCATTAGACTAACGAGGTAGTTCCTATGATATTAACAATTAAGGCCTTAACCCACGTGAATGACCTTGAGGAAATGGAGCTAATTTGAAAAAGTCGCCGTCTCGCTCGAGACGCTCCGTACTGCTTACACACGGATTTGAATAGTTCAAAGATTAGAGTCGCAGAGAGAATAAGTGGTATTATTTGGAATACTGCCTATTATGTTTAAGCATCACTGAGAGTCACGTCATGTGCACGGTATTAAGTGACTAAATCGATACTTTCAATTATTGTGTGTAAGATAAGTATGTTTTCTTATTGGTGACATGACGTAACGTGAAGTACTTCATTTCCGATATTACCTATATAGAGCTTGCTTTTAGATTTTTAGTTAGTACCGTTTTAGCATTAGTTTAACGCAGTCGGCTTTTATGTTTAATTTAATAATATGTTTTTTATTTTTTTGCCAGTGAAGTGAGTGTGTAGATGATGTGTAGTTCAGAGAACCAAATAAAAGTTTCAGCCACTCACTTTCAAAGTTTATTAACACATAAGTATTACGTATGTTTTACACTAAGTCTTAGCGCACAATTACACAGCCGAATATGCATACAAAATACTGGTTAGGTACGGTTTATAAGTATACAAGTCGCATCCGAGAATTATAACAATAAACACGCTGTAAGCGGCGGGGTACAGCAGACTAAACAGACTAACTCAACTCGCCGAACGCCACCATGTAGCTCAGTATCCTACAATGTGGGTACCGGCGCTGGCACCGCGCCGTTGTATTTCGATGTACCGCCACTGCGGCCGGCCGGACGTTTTGTCACGCGCCTCATTAGTGATGAGCTAACTACTAATACAAAAATCTGTTTGTGCGTAACAGACAATTGTTGATATCTGCAAATTATTATATTATATAAAAGCTATTGTGTGTTCATTTACCAATGTCATATTTATTTTATACAAAATAAATTTAGCTGTTCACACAAAATTATTAAAACATTTTGTTATTTATTATATTATAACATTATTATTATATTAATTTAATTACATATTAAATAATATCATTATTTATTGATATATAAACTAATAACAATTAAAAAGGACGGTTATCGGGCATAATATAAAAACGGTACTTTAAATAATTAAACTGTAGGTAGGAGACTACACCAGTTTATTTATTACTAGCTTTCCGGCAGCGGCTTCGCCCGCGTGGTCTTATAATTTTTTCCCCGTTTTTGTATCATTTTTCATTACTACTCCGCTCCTATTAGTCATAACGGGATGATAATTATATAGCCTATAGCCTTCCCCGATAAATGGGCTATCTAACACTGAAAGATTTTTTTTTCAAATCGGTCTAGTAGTTTCGAAGCCTATTCAATACAAACAAACAAACAATCAAATCTTATAATATTATTAGAATAGATTAGTTTAAAGTAGTATGCGCGGCAAGGATAAAAAATTTGAAAACCATCGACACGAAATATAATTTGCCATTTTGTGGTGGCGGCCATCTTGGATTTGAAATGTTCTATAGTACATTATATTCTACTAGTTAAGCCCTTTCATTTGATACCCATAATGAGGGAGTTGTGAAAAAATATCTAATTCGCTATTTTGTGGCGGCGGCCATCTTGGACCAATTTTCATCAAACATAGCTAAGAAAACTCCCGACTAATTCACCTTTCAAATAAAAAAACCTACTACTAATTCAAAATTCGGGAGCTACGATGCCACAGACAGACACACATACACACACACACACACACACACACACACACACACAACGCCCCGTTTTTGCGTCAGGGGTTTTAAAATGAGAACTGTCAGGCATATCATCTTACGGCGAAAATACTATTAGTGTAATTAAAAAAGACAGTATATTCTTGCACGACACAAGTGCCGCGTCGCGTTACTTTTATGTACATAGAAATATGGTTCAAATTTAAATGACTGTACCGCGCTTCGCCGCGCCGCGTTGCTCAATTCGAGCGGGCCTCGGATGCCGCGTACCCATAGTCACAGTGAGTCTAGGAGGATCGAGTATTTTAAAAGATGGAATAGGTACTACATGATCTCGTTAAATACCTAGTCCTCTAATCTATTCTAGTATATACATTCATCTTTAATATCCATATCATACTAAATAAAAAAATAATGTTCGCCATTTTATATTCAAAAACTTATGCCATTTTCGTAATCAGCATCCCAAGAAACCACGAATTTGATATCAATATTATATTATAATCATAATCATCAGCGCCCTGAAGAATCTTAAAATATCATAAAAAATAAAAAAACAATATCCGCCATCTTAAATTTTAGAATAAAGCTTATTTTCATAATCAGCTCCCTAAAGAACCTTGAATTTGATACCTATATCATAATTCAAAATTTCAAAAATATGTCCGCCGTATTGGATTAAAGAAATAATGCAATTTTTGTAATCCCATTTCCCTAAGGAACATTAGGATTTGATACCCTTATTTACCTTTACAATTAATGCCTATGTGGTTTTTTGAATAACCATACCTAAATAAATCAAAACTCGATAAACATTTACGATAAGTACCTGCGGTAAGTAACTATAAAATTACTTTGACAGGCGAGCGGGGCTCGCGATAGCTTAGCGGTTAAAGCGTCTGGTGTACCGAACCAGAAGACGCAGGTTCGAATCCTGAACGCCAGCCGATTTTTTCCTTCATTAAAAATAACTTGTAATCTTAGCATGGAAAATGCTTAAAAAATACAAAAAGATATAAAAAATTACTTTTAAATAAGAATAAGGCGTGTTCGTGAGAGAAGTGGACTGATGAAGAAAATCAAACTATGGTGGTAATTTAAGAGAAATTTAGTAGCACTGGAAGTATTTCATTTCACAATAACGGACTGACAGCACAAAAAACAATACAATCAAATATCAAAAATAAAAACTATCAAAAACAGAACTGTTGCCAGCCAGTCGCCAACAAGGCGAGTGGCGTAGTAATATTTTTATGCCTAAAGTGCGGAGCAATACATATCAGATCTACCACTCTGCAATCTTACTCTTTATGCACTTAAAAAATGAATTTGTTTAGAAAAAAATATTTACAGCCAGCAATATATAAATATTAACTAAACTAAGCATTTCTGTTAATATAAATATTTATCAATAAGTATAAAGCCTTCAAAACTTAAAATGTATTTTAAAATAGTCGCTCAAACACCGACGCGCGGTCCACCCTCGACAACGTCCGGAGACGGACTGCGCGGGTGAAGGAGCAGGGAACGCTCGCATGGATAGACTCAATTTCGAGGAAAATGAATATTTTGACTAGTAAAATGCAAAATAAAAATAATACTTTCAAGTGAAAACATTGATATTTTGAAGACCTATTTTTGTATGAAAAAGCGAAGTAAGTAGCTTCAGCCGTTTAGCAAACAATTTGAAAATTCTGACAAAAATAGGTAGTCTTTGGTGATTTTTTTTCCAAAAAGTGGTTGGCGGAATTACAATTTTTTTCAAGTGAAAAAATTTATCGAATCCTTATCTATCACATATATTTTTTTTGTACAGATTAAATGAACAGTTATTGAAACAATCTTAATTGAATACCCAAGAATTTGGGCATTTCACTGTTGTTAAGGCCTTAAGCTAAATTATAGTTTCAATATGTTATTTCTAGGAAATGCAATGCTTGACAGCAATAGACCCAATTAGATTATTAAAAGCATTTAATTCTATGAGACTGTCATTAACTATTTCTAAAACGTATTTCATTTATCTAATGATAGGTTGAATAGCTAATAGCTGTTAAATAAGTGGGAGGTATCTGTTGTTCCTATTAAAATATTCATGTGCTAAGTTTGTTTTTTTATCTTTTTCAACACGATGACGCTTGAGGGGAATATTCCGATAACTATTGTGATATTATATCGAACAGATGGTAATCGCAACCGTCAGCCTCCCAGATAATAGCTGAACTTATTATCTGGGAGGCTGACTAGCATACCACAATGTCAGACTTGATATTAACTCAGATGAAAATTATTTGAGTAACTTTCTAATGAATTTATAGTAATACGACATATCTACAGAAAAAAGATTAAAGTCTGTCCTTCTTTCCATAGGGAAACCTCTTTATTGAATGTAATGATAAAAATCTAAAAATACTACAATATCTAGATGAAATAGTCCATTGTATTATACACAAAGGAAGCTTTACGTAGGTTGATTAATCTCATTCACAGTTTCCCAATGTGTAAAAGCAGCATTTTAAGGGATTCTTTCCATCTCTATTTCTTTATACTAAGTATGTATCTAATTCTTTGTCTATAAAATTCTCAGTACCTACCCATAACATTCCTGTGAACTGTGGGTGTAGGTACATTATTAGTACCTCTCCACCACACGCGTGATGGTACCTACTTTCTGTACGTTATTATATCCCGGAATCACAAAGTTTGTTTTTTAGATATTAAGTTTTTATATCTCAAACATTATATTCTTCTCCTCCTGACTCAACTATATACCTAACTGTACTAAGTATTCCACTTGAGATTGGCTAATTACGCCGTCTGGAAACCAGTTTATAAGTTTATCTAATAAAAAAATGTCACAAGTTATCTGTTACGCAGGAGAAATCAGGCTAGTAATTAGCGCCGAGTAGTGCTTACAAGTATGATCTGTAGACAAGTTTACTAGTAAGGCTGACATACTGAATTTTCAAAGAAAGAGCGAAATAAATATTTTACTACTTCTGTAGATAGTCTGCATAAGCTGTTTGTTTTTATTAGGTTACAAGCAGACCCGAAAGACTTTTTTCTGTCCAAATACTCGTATATTCAATCATACAAAATATCTTATATAAAGTAAAACACTCAATATTTCCCTATATTTTCGGCTTCCCAGAAAACTTTATAAATACTTCGTTCCCTGAAAACGTAATTCGTACTACAGAATTAAAAAAAAAAACAAATCGGCCGTTCTCTACGTTCGCGTTGTGCGATTACCAAAATATTTGACCATAATTTTCCACACCGTGAAACCCAACCAATAGGTACTAAGTTTATTCTATTAAGAATCCTGATAAGTGATTCAGCTCTAGCAATGGTATTTCGAAATTGCAGATTGAATGTCAGTTATTTTTACATAGATATCTACTACATAGTCCTACCTACATACCTACCTACCCACCCACTACTTAACCTATTAGTAAATGCTGACTTACTAGTTCCTAGTAAGTATACGTGGAGTAATTTAAGTTAACACACCAGAAAGTGCCCATTATGTTAATTTGGAAAGTGTGAAAATTTGCAAACACTTTTTTGCAACATGAAAGTCTCAACTGTAACATCATTATGATTAGTTAACCTTAGAAAATACTACTTTAACGTGCCTTCAAACATTATTCACAATATCCTTACTATTAGTACTTACACAAACATACTTAGGTAATTTCTAAAACAAAACATTAAAGTAAAATTGTTTAAATTCTGCTAAGCTCAGGAAGTTGAACATACGCGTAATCTCCACACGAAGATCATTGTGATACTTAATTGCATTCCGTTCACACAATAGGTTTATATTAACGGCATTCCTCGTCTCTATTCCTCATTCTTAATAGAATATATTATCACATTTAGAAGTGAGTCTTCACATCTTTGTTCATTTTAAAACCTGAATATCGGGAAAATTATGTAAAATTCACTCAAAGAGACCAAGATGACATTGACATTTACGACGGGAATGGAAATGCTGTCATCATTATCAGCATTTTTATCTCTGTCTCTATCAACATCGTATTGATAATTAATGAATTATTTAATGACATATTCTGATATCATAAATATCGTCCTAACCTACAAAGTCTCGCGTCCTATCTACTAACAAGAGCCTTAGCTCTTGTGAAATTATGGAATACATTGGCATTTAACAATATTAAACATCTACATTCTACAGGTCAATAGATACAAATCTTGATGTTAATACAACTAATGCGTTATCAAAACAATCGAATACATTTACTTTACGAATAATTATATATGTATTACCTATACGTATAGATATACAGGATGTACAGAATAATGTGACAATAAGTACATCACAATAACTTGTGTGTACCAACTACCAATTGCATCACTGCATTTTGTCTTAAAACGTCACCAGGTATTTCTGACTTAAAATATTCTAGGTACCTACTTAGAAATACTTAAGTACTTTTTCCTGTTGAATACATCCGAACAAAATAAGTAGGTCAAACTAGACTTGTCAAACTAGAATGTTTAAGTGCAGTTACTGGTTTTTATTTTAACACCATTATGCGTTTAGAAGACACGTAACTATGACCTAAAACGTGGTTATGGTAAAAAAAGAACTTAATTTGTGCAAAAAAGAAAACGTATTGGAATTTTCGACTTTAGGTTTAAGCAATTGAGCATCAGACCATAAAAAGTACATAGTCCATATACCTATATATATACATATATATCCCTGGATAATAAAAAAAATATCTGGACATGTTTACACAGCACCATCTAGTCCCAAACTAAGCAGAGCTTGTACTATGGGTACTAGACAATGGATATAATACTTATATGCTTTTTTTTGTAAATACATACTTATAATATATAAGAAACACCCAGATAAACACAAACACTTAAGTTCATCACAATAAATGTTTGCGTCCTGTGGGAATCGAACCCACGACCTCGTGATTAGCAGTCCGGTACTCGAACCACTAGACCACAGACGTCGTCATATATTTAGATTACTTACATAAGATTTTAAGCTTACTTAAATACGAATAACCATTACATTATTTAACTATCAAACATTGATCAACAACAACTTATAAAATCTTTAATATTCTGGGGATTAACAATGTCATTCCATTTGACAGTTTCTATCTATAGATTATGCGGAAGTTTGTACAGAGATAACAAATTCTATTCGCAAATACGTAGAGTACTAAATCTAATACTAAATTCTTAAGCAAAAACTTTGCGGATACGTTTTATAAACGATAAAAATCACAGAGCACCGAACACACTTGTAAAGAAAAAATATTCCTTATAAGTACCTACCTAAGTTAATTATACGGAATATTAATACAACTTACACACTTACTAAGTACTTAATCACAAAATTTCTGAAACTAGACCTAAATGGCGGATCCTTATAGGGCCAAACATCCCCTAAAAGAGATTTTGGCAATTTGTTGTGGCATTAGAAAACTCAATGTATTCATTTTTCGTTTATGCACAGAAGGTACATCCAAGAAACATAACTGTTTGGGGGGTCAAAGAAATCCAATACAATGTTATTTAGTAGCACTAACGGTATTTAAATGTTTCACATTTTAACAGGTACTCCAAATCGTGCGTAGCATGAACCCACATTTCATTTCTAATAATATAATATTTAGTTGACATTTTTGAAAACCAAAATTCAAGTTAATTTAAAATGTAGCGCGGAAGATACGGTGTAAGTTTAAAATGCAACAGCGCGGTAAGGTAAATAACAAAAAAAAATAAGAACGCTTAGCCCGGCGCATCCTGTATCATTATGTAAGGACTACGATAATATTATGCTATTATTTTACTAATGTGGTATAGGGCCGACCCCGTCTAACATCTGAAAAATCAAGCCTTCTTCGGTTCTTCACAACCTTCATGTCAAATGTGGTAATAATTCGCAGCCTCTTGACAAGCTAATACACCTACGTGAATTGTCTTCAAATTGAAGTAATTAGGTCGGAAGAGGCAATTATGTGAACTATGTATATCTGGTCTCAGTTACCGAGGACAGACTGGATTGCTGATTCCTGTCTAACATCTAACAAATCACCAAATCGGTTCGCACGACCTACATGTCAAATGTCAAGCCTAAAATGTGGTAATATTTCGCAGTTTCTTGATAAGCTCAAACACCTATGTAAATAGTCCTCAAATTGAAGCACTTTGGTCGAAAGAGGAAAAGTGAACTGTATCTGGTCTGAGTTACCGAGGACAGACTGCAATATTATCTTAATCACACTCGTGTTTTCCCAATACCTGAGAAAACCCAGTTATTTTATAATGCAGCTACGGATTCAATCAAAACACTAAATGCACCGTTAGTCCAATTACCATTCTCGTTTAGTTGCACTCCTGCGCATAACATTGTTGTACTATGGTGACACCAAAACTGAATTGCTAATGTAACTAGTGGTTTTCGATTCGATTTCACTTCGATATACCTTTTATTTTATGTTATAGATGTTCTTACATTGATTTAGTATAAGGGTCTGTTTCATCACCTCTGGATAGTCGCTAACTGCCGAATAAATTAAACAATGGAACAAAATGACGACGTCTGTGGTCTAATGGTTCGAGTACCGGACTACTGAGCACGAGGTCGTGGGTTCGATTCCCACAGGACACAAACATTTATGTGATGAACTTAAGTGTTTGTGTTTGTCTGGGTGTTTCTTATATTTGTAAATACATATTATAAGTATGTATTGTCTAGTAACCATAGTACAAGCTCTGCTTAGTTTGGGACTAGATGGTGCTGTGTAAAAATGTCCCCAGTATATTTATTTATTTATTTATTTATTTATTTACAAAAAAAAGTATTTAAGTATTATATCCATTGTCTAGTAGGTACCCATAGTACAAGCTCTGCTTAGTTTGGGACTAGATGGTGCTGTGTAAAATGTCCCAGTATATTTTTTTTTATATATAAATGTGTATGAAATTATCTGCCAGCTCATATAACGGGAACTTATCAGTAAGCTATGTATGAAACAGGCCCTAAGTTTTTTAATAAAATACTCAGGTATATATAGGATATATCAAATATAAAATAATTATGTTATGAACGATGTAAAAATTATTAAGTAATTTTCTGATAAAATTATGTCTGATTTCGTAAAAATATTATTCGGAAGTGATTTTATAACTTACACAAATAAATATCCTATCAAAACAGCCAGATACAAAAAGTAAAATGATCTTGAACATAAAACAGTATCAGGTTCGTTGTTAAATAATAAAGAAATATAAAACTGGAATGCAAATGAGTTCATCCGCAAAAGAGAAAAAAAAACTGTATCAAAAAGTCCTAAAACCTAAAGCTATTATTTGCTTATTTGTTACGGCAAGTAGTAAGGGCATAATGCCATCACTGAGTTTGGTATTAGCAATTGAAATAAGAGATCGTGCTTAGTTTACATTGAGCAATGGGGTAGGTCAGACATGCGAGTTGATTTAATTTGATTGAACACCAAACATGTTCGACCAACATGGTAATGAGAGCCATAAATGTTCATTGAAATTGTTAGCGAAGTATGACATAGTTGTATGTATATACGTTTTACCTTAATTGTATAATTAAATGTATAATTGGAATTTCTTCTTTTTCTTTCTAGCCTTTTTCCAACTTTGTTGGGATCGGCTTCCAGTCTAGCTATATCGGGCTGAATATCAATATTTTTTTTTAATGTATAATTGGAATTTAAGAAAATTTGAGTCAATGTGACCTAAATAAAAAATATAATCACGCCTGTGTTCACGAAAATGTTAGGTAGATAGGATACGTGAAGATATACACACCTACACGTATGTAAAGGATTTGTCTATGTGGGGAGAGCCTATTGTAAATCCAAATTCTGAACAACTGAGAATTTCATAGAAAACCCCAATAACACTGCACAGGTTCTGGAGTCGATTGAATACTGTGTCCTAAAACACTTTATTCTAGACAACGAAAAGCAATTCCAGATACTTTTGCAGTTAAATGTTAACGTTCTAACGATATCGATCGATGATATCGTCAGATCGCGCCTGATCGATTAATGGTAGCAGCTACGCATGATCCGCCTTATCGATCGAGATATTTTGCATCGATTGAACAAGCCGATCTGGGTCGATTAAACCAGTGCAGTATC
Source organism: Acronicta psi (assembly GCA_946251955.1). Lineage (NCBI taxonomy): Eukaryota > Metazoa > Arthropoda > Insecta > Lepidoptera > Noctuidae > Acronicta > Acronicta psi. Next base: position 7,276,656 of record OX276476.1, read on the forward strand.
GGAACATTATTAAAACTGAACTACTGAACTGATTCTTCTCGGTTAAGCGCATGACATCTTCTTGATTTATTGACATAAGGACTAGTTTTCTAAAAACAAAAACAAAATTTACGTCTACAGCATCAGTTGTTTTTCTAATTAAAGACTGCCTCAACATCATTGCCTTGGATTTATTTACATATTATGATCACGGATATGTAAACACGCGCTGATAAACTTAACAAGTACTGATATAGGTCAGATTACACATTGCATAATTACAATAGACCAACAATGTACTTTTTTACATAATATAGCGGTGTGCCGTAATAGAAAATTAATATTAGCGGCGTATGGTAACATTATGTCAGAGCAGTCGAGATATCTCATACCTCGTGCGTAGTAAATTATGTCATGTGAGCATGATCGTGCATAATGAGGAAAGTACGAGTCAATTTCTCCTGGTAATCATTCACCGGCTATGCAAATCACAAACTATGACAGCTCTACCGCCATCTGCCGTCATAGCTCTCTACGACTAATGTTAAACATGATTTCCTAGTAGAGGAAACATAAAATAGAACTGACTACTTTTTGACGAAATTTTCTCATGATGTAAAATTGTAAAGGATTTGAAACTTCGGGATGTAATAATATTAATAATTCGCTTATAAAAAGTAGATTTTTATCAATACAGACGTTAATATAAATCAGAACAGAAAGACACAATAAACAAACAGAAATACAGAACGGTTTTTTTAATCTCTTTATTCAATTAAGTAGGTCACCTTTACTAACCAAAAAAGTATATTAAGTGCCGATACAATAAACAATACAGTTATGTATAAAATCAACACGATGATTTATGAGTTCCAGTCGAAAAGTATTTAATGTTAAATTAAAAAAAAGTCTAGTCAATCAAATCTCCTGCCAGTTCGCTTAGCTTAACGACGTTTAAATGAGTGTTTGCGAATAAATCCGTCAAGGCACCGTTATGTTCCGAAACAAATGTATGTTCGAAATAGTCTTATCAACGGTTAATATAAGAATATTATCACAATATCTAGGATTGGATTGGTTGAATTTGAATCGAGTACAGTTGTTTGTGTTCAAGATTCAAATCACAAAAAAAAAGTTTGGAAAAAATATTCTCACAAAGCAACGAACGCTTACTCCTTCCTTTATTTTATATTTTACTGAAATTCTGCCTGGTGAATTATCTAAATATTATATTATTATTATGTGAAAGTTTGTGACTTCTTCACGGTGCAACAGCCAAACGAATTCTGCTGAAATTTAGAGTGGAGATAGTTTATACTCTGGATTAAGATATAGGATTTTCACGAGCCTGCGGGATTTTCATGGATTTTTGAGAATTTTCACCGAAGTTTTCACAAGAAGAATTACTTGTGAAACTACAAACACCTAATTGTATAAATATTATTTATACAACTTAGCCCGCTGGTGGTAAGCGGTGATCATTGCCGTACGCAACGGAAAGAAATTCAAATTATTTTTATTTCCAAGTTTGAAGATACTTTTTCGTTCGACCTTTTAGCATTAGTAGTACAAAAATAAAAGATAGAGTTAACGGTGGAATACTAGAAAAATAATAGTAATAGGTATACATAGTTACACTTAGTTTTACTTAAGATTTGAAAATAATTGAATGATACTTTATTCTCATACCTTGTAAAATACGAGTACAAAACCATTTAGAACCATGGTTTCTTCGACACTGCAAGAGTAAAATATTATTTCAAACGTGCCAGTGTTTTACAAACTATCATTGTGTTTTATCTTCTTTATTCCGATCACGTCGTCATCCATCATCGTCTTTCACTTTTAAATATTTCATTCATATAATGACTTTGCGATTATCTGGTATAAGGAGGTTCTCTCGTTCGATTGCATGAAGCTACTGACAGTGATAACCAGAAGAACCAAAGTTTTTTTTTTTATCTACTTTTATTCTTTTTGTGACCTACAGAAAAAATAAATAAAGAATACCTACTAAATTGTGCACATTGACATATCTTTTTAAAGTAGTTTTTTGTCGATTCCTCTCAACTTTCGACTGGGTGAACCGATTTTGATGATTCTTTTTTTATTAGAAAGCTGGTGCTTACAGATTGGTCCCATAAAATAAAATATTATGGTTTACCCCGAAACCTCGCTGTCTGTGCCGGTCAGTGAGTTTAGTTGTTCCATCCGGCTTCTCTGGGTGACAGGAATTGTGACAGCTTTGGTAGACTCGTCAATGGTGATTTTAATACACATCGCAGTAGTACACATAGTAGTAGTCGCATCGTCAACTACCTAAGGTCTTGTGTAGTCTCAGCCAAAGCCCACCGCATTATTGATGATTTTACCAATAAAAGTATTTTATTTCTGGTACTTCAAACTTGTTCATTTCGTGCGTACACGCATTATTTACATTTTTTTTCCGTCACGCAACTTTACGCCATGAATAAACTAGACAAAGATTACGAAACATAATTTTTGCGTCAAACCCGTTTATTCATATGTGTATGACTTTTTGCAAGAATTCTTTTCGATTACATAATTGAATATAAAAAACATAAACGTTATGCATGTAATTTTTATACGCCGCTGTCCTAAATATTAACTGCTCGATACTTGTTTACTGCATACTCATGTACATATTATACAACAACCTTAGTTTTTATGGTAACTTTGTATTTAGTATGAGACACCTACGTAGAAAAATATCTTGATAAGTGTTGGCAAAACTTGAATACACAAAACACACGTCTCCATAAATGTAATTATCTCGATATCTAACGTTATTAAAATGTAAAATTATTTATATTAAATTAAGTCAACGACTCTTACGCAGGGCATTGAACCCGGCATCGAATATATTGATATTGTAAAATTTGAATTTATTCTTATTATCTTGAACAGTTAGGCTCAGCTCTTGTTGGTGGAGCAATCGCTGCTGTTCTCTATCTTCTTTTTCTTTTTTACCATCGACATAAGCTGAAGAAGAAACGGTTAGGCAGTTGAACTATCAAAAGGTTTAAGGTCCCTTGTAATAAGGGCCTATTGCCTAAAGGCAAAACCTGGTTGTTTGTATAGGTACGTAAGAATTTTGTGCCTCACATTGCAAAAGGAAATGTTAACGTTTTTTGTAAGATTTAAAAAAAGTGCTATAGCTGATGAACCAGGTTTTTATAATATACAATACACGTATAGGAGGACGTATAGGAGAATTCGCGGAACCATAGTGAAAGTAATGTCTTTAAGATAAATACTCGTATCAACACGCGAGCTGCATCGATGGCCTAATTTATTCTCGATATCTACTAGGAATAAATGTGTTATATTTAAAAATGTGTTTACACTTGGATAGTCCGCACAAGAATTTTCTGTTGTATCTTGGGTGGGTCTACAAACAGAAAATTTTCACATACACAGACTGTGTGGGGATCAAACCCACAACCCATTGCGCACAGCCGATCGCTAAGCTACGCCAAATCCGCCAATCTATACGAGTCGCGAGTGCTCGAAACTTTATCAAATATTTTTCACATTTAGATATTGCTTGCAGTTACTGCTCGGCTTCAACCAAATTCATTAATATGCGTCTTAATATAAGCCTGCGTACTATTTTGGTATGTTCTGTTCTTATATAACATAACCTACTCTTTTGTTTATGATCCGGTCAAGACTTTCATATGATAGATAAAGTCTCACGAATTTGGTTAACGTCTGACAATCGGTTCTAAAGATATCCTCAAAGTTCCTAATTCAAGCTTTTGTTTTTAAAAACAAGTACAAATACTATCTATGACTACAGTGCTTTCGAGTAATTCGAATAGAAAACGAATTTTGTATTACAAAATAGAAATACATTGCCATGGTGACCCACTTTGGGGTAGTTCTCTTTCAAATAGCGCTGTTTATAGAGAAGATACGCCATAGACTAAACTTTTAAAGACATTATTTTCGCACAATTCCTTCCACGCCATAGAAACCTAGAAACATGATCTTTTCTGGTCAAATAGGAAGAAAGCGTATTAAGTTTTAAGACCGAAGTTACATTACGAATACCATTTAAAGCTCTCCCGCGACGCCACATTGAATGGAACATTATGAGGCACGCGAGCCTACTATTTGTCATGTCAACGCCTGACTGTGGACCAATGGCTCCGGCATAACTTTCTTTGGACAAGACCAAGCAAACGGGTTTGGTAAAGATATCCAATGTGCGCGCAAATCTCGGTACAAAAGCAGTGACAAAGTAGTGTCTTTCGATTGTAAAGTGTAGGGCGTGACTTGCAGTTGTTAAATTAGTAAGGGTATGTACCTAATCTTTGTCTGTCTCATATTTAATATTTATTGTACACAATACTGTTTGAGCTTGGTTTTTGAAATACGGTTACCACACTTTCCTAACCGCTGTAACTTGTAAGCGAAGAATAACAATAGCACCCGGGTGAGAGAAAAAACAGTTGATCCATAGGTACATTTTCTCGAGTTGGGTGAACCTAAATGTCCATACATTTAGTTTACAACTGACTTTTGTGATTTCAGGGTCCCTAATCCCTTAATAATATGTGTAAGAATAAATTAAGGGTGTAGATATAATAATGTGATAGCCAGTTACTTGTTTTCGTCCTCCGTCTTCGAGATCGTTTCGATTGAGATTCGTTAGAGATTTCATTTCAATTCATATTTGTCCAAACGCATTCAAGTGAAGATTAAAAAACATGAAATTTTTTATTAGACAAAATTGCCATTGCAATATTGCTATTCAGATGAATAAAGCAAAAGATAATTGAGCATAGAGTTACAAAACACAATACTTAGCACGATATATTCTCACATATTTATTGCACATGAATTCCTTTCACATGTCACCCGGAATTGCGTTTTTAGCCGCAAATGTCAATCTCTAAAGTCGACACCAACATTCGCACGCTTTATTGTTAGCTAGCTAAAGCCCGTCACACACATCATTTTCATTGACCCACTGCTGGGCACAGGTCTCGTCTCGGAACGAGTGGGGTTCCGCTATTATAGTCCACCACGCTGTGTAACGAGCTTAACTCAAACCTCTCTTTTTACAACTAATGATGAACAAATGATGCTTTTAAAAAGCAATTTTGCTAATCATTCCACCAAATAATAATAACAATCGTCTTGTAGATGCGCAAGAGGTTTAAGAAAGAGTTAAGTCATATAATATTATTTTATTATTATATCCTTACGAAATTATGAGCATAACGACTATATACCTCTATAAAAATGCTTCAATGGCAAAAATTATTTATTATATATACAATATGCATAGAAAATAATACGTTCGTAGAAAAGCTTCAGTTTTTCAGAGCTTCTACCGACATTACTGTAGTAATTCTATATGACAAATTATTTTAATAGATAATTAGGTATGTTTATTTTTATAATTACCATACCGCTTCTTCATATGTCGCATGGTTACACCCGACGCAAGTGAGGGATAATTATTACCTGAGGATAAAGAAAACCTTGTTAGTAATTTATACATTGTACATATAATTCATTGGTACTATAGTAGTAGTAGACAGTAGTAGGTATAATTTTATTTAGTTAGAAACGATTTTTAAAAATTTGCATTCATTAATCAATCTAATTTTAGGAAAATAAATACTAGAGATGAATTCTAATTCAATTCAGTCGCATTTGTAACACATATACACAATTCAGCAGAATACGAACAGTCAACAAGATCTATAACCTCCTGAATTTATAAAAATTTGGTTTACTAACAGTATCTAGATAGTGCAACTATTTTTTCTTTCATTATTTCAGACATAAAACGAAGCGCCGCGATGCGCTCTTTCATTCTCGAGTATGGAAAGATAAAGGAAAAAAATCTTGAAAGAATAATAATGTTGCAAACAGCTGACAAATGTGAGGAAGTCATTATGTTACTAGTGTTGTGGTGTATCCTCGTGTCCTCGCATTTTCTACAGAAGTAAATAAATATAATAAGTGTCATAAAAAATCGAGTCATATCCGTCCGAGGTTTTGTTTTTATTTCGATTCAGTAATGAACATAATTATTTGCAATTGAATTATCAGCATGAAAATTAATTGCCTCGACTATCTAATTTGAGTTGGTATGAAGTAGGTATAATATTATCTATCATTCAAATTCGTATTCGGCCTTAGGTGAAATGAACTCACCAGACTTTTTCAACTACCAAAATATGCCAGTGTATTTATTATTCAAATTTTTTCTGATTAATTTCTGAACAGCCCCATTGATCTAGTCGTCGCAAGCATAGCAGCTGAGCGAGAGGTCCTAGGATAGGACTAGAATAAGATTACTAGATTGAGCAAAATGCTATTGTATATTGTATTATATGATATTTTTAAAATTATCTTAAATTTAAGCTCAGAGATTGGAATTTTGCATGGTCCATGGCAATAGGCCATTATTACGCTCCTTAATACCCGGAACCTAGAAAAGTAGCAGCGCAAGGCATCAGTAGACAAGTAAACTATCTACAAACATAGCTAAGCTATATTATGTATGCTTTTTTATTAAACGTATCACGTCACGAACTCACTACTTGTCTTTAAAACCGCATAACGAGAGTAATCACTTTAAATTGAAACTTCCTCGACAACGGAAATAAAGCTGACATCACAATCCCTTGAACCTTTCCGTGCAATGATCTCATACGTTTGTTTGTAAAAAAAGCAAACAAAAATGTTCAAAGCCGGTGCAATTTATTACATTATCGTACTGAACTTGAACGATTTGTGTGACGGTTCGACGATACGGATGGTTATGGTCAATGCAATTTCCTGTACTTACATTTTATGTTTGGTATAATTTTCCCTTTAATCGCAACAGCCAAGATCAAGTACAATCATGAACTTGAACTGAGCATATACACTTACGCTTACTATATTTAATTTAATAATGAACCGTAACAATTTACTTGATACTTACCTACGTGAATATTGGACATTGAAATAAAAGTACTTTTGCGGATTTTATCGCATTAAGTACCTTATTATTATAATTTAGTCAGTATGCCCGTAACCATGGATGCTGTAAAGGGCCCGAAAAAAAAACCAACTAAAAGAAAAAATAACTAATACATTAAATATTCTCTCTATCTTGGCCTCTCAAGCACTGTCTAAAATAATCAGCACCTGATAAACATTTATTTTACTGTGTTGATCTTTTTTGGGACCTTTCGTTGTATCGAGTGAAATTTATAAGGACTTCAAGGTGAGATGAATGCTTATTTTCCTCATGCAGTTATTAAAATTTATTTACATTATGCTGTATCTCGAAAAGATGCAAGTTTTATCTTTCGATGTTGACCGTCCTGCCGACGCTAAAAACGCGATATAAAAAATATTTGAATACCAAAACTCCAATCAACCCGCGAAACGAGTTATTCTAATTCAACAAATATGGCAGAGTTGCAAATGCGAACAATTTGAGATGTGCTCCGAAAATAGTTACGAGTGCCACATTTTAGTGACTCTTACCGTGTTTGGAACAAATTAGTAGGTAATAGAATCAACTTTGTTTCAACGTGTTGTAATAGTAAAATCTATTTTGATTGTAATTTCGTAATCATTGGAAGGTCGAACATATAATTTCAGGGCATTGACTCCGCAAAAGGAAAATATATTGTAATAAATTTAAGATTAAAATGACGTAAGGAACAACTATTGGTGTTTGATTTAACTTTAGCCGATTGTTAGCAAGACGGCTTTTCACCGGGAGTACGCACGGTTTTAAAACGTGTGGTTACGCCCGGTCGTTAGTTATGTAAATCTAGTTTACATAACTTGGTGCAACATTTTTAAGATTATAAAAGGATGATTACTTTAGAACTATTAGAAATATTCGTGATACTTCTCAAACTTTTCCGTATCACTATTCTCAAAGTTGAAAGATCAATTCGACAACTATTTATGCTGCAAGTGACCTATTTATTATTTCATCTTTTAATCTATATATTTATTAGCCAATATTTTATTTTATATAAATCCTTGGATTGTACCCAAAGGTCAAAGATTCTATTGTTCTTCTTTTCCCACCGGGTCCATTAAAAATGATAGTAAATTTCCGTCTGATAAAACTCAAATTAATATAAATATTTATTAGCCAATATTTTCTTTAAAAGCATACTTACAAAACATCGGCAAATAAAATATGAAAGCATAAAAGTCAAAGATAAAAAAAAATCCGCTGGGCCCGTTACTTTTACCTTTCAAATAAACAGTGAAATTCCTTACGTTTTTTGACAAAAACCTGATACTTTATTGGTGTAAATTATTATTCAATTAAATACAACTTGAGGTCGCTTTACCGTGAATTTCCGTTGCTTTTGAATCGTATTTTGGCCGCAAAGTTTCTTCTTTAATTTCAGAGGTGGCTGGCAGTGGACGGATGCGAGCTGCCCAAGACCGGGATCGTTGGCGCTCTTTGGGGGAGGCCTACGTTTAGCAGTGGACAGCAATAGTGTGATGAGATGATGATGATGATTGGCCATAGACCCTCATTTTCTCTATGGCCGTCGTCAACCAAAATTAACCATTCTTATATTTTGGTAATTCAATCAGATTGAAAAATTGCTGATTAAAACCTTGTGGCTAATTATTATCTCAACATTTAGTTACATCCTAGTTCCGCCTAACAAAGATATAAATATGTTAGTTAGTGTCCTGATATTAAAAGGTTTTAAGCATGAATGTGGATGGATATAAGGGAAGAGGAAGACCAAAGAAAAGATGGATGGACTGTGTGAGAAAGGATATGACCACAAAGGAAGTGAATGATGAGATGACGGCTAATAGAGATGTATGGAAGAAAAAGACATATTGCGCCGACCCCAAGTGAATAGGGATAAGGGCAGGAGGATAATGATGATGATGAGTGTCCTGATATTGACTTTTTACAAACCAAGTGCATCATATACGCTAGAAAATAAAGAGAATAATTATATTTGCCTCGTAGTGTTCATTTACGTTCTCACACTCAAAAATGGTCACATACCCGTCATTACCTCAACAATAGCACGACATCCGTACGCTATTAGATGTTTACATTGCTAATTCTCGGTATTTCCATGCATTCAGGCAATCGTATTCCTAATAGCGAAAGTACCTTTCTCTGAATAGCAAGCTGTAGGAAACGAATCTTTGAGAGCCGACTATCATAGATGTCACTTGTTTTAAGTTATATTGGGTACATGTATCACTTGTATGATATTTATTGTCGCGCCCCCTGTGAAACTAACACCGTTAAGCTTGCAACCAACTTGAATAAACATTGAATCGGAAATATACCACGATGACCACGATCTATAAACTTTTAATAGAAATACATTGAATTATAAAAATGTTTTTACTGCCTCTTGTCTTGTCGTCTCCTTGTCTAAAGTGGTCACAATCCCGATAAATCCTGTATTCGATTCTCAAATCGTGCTAAGTGCTACCTATTGAGTTTTTCTATGCTATTCTGTAGCAGTTCTTCTTTACAGTTCGGAAATTGACATTTAAAATAAGTTCAATTCAATAAGTGACGTCAAAATTAATCATTCTCAAAGACAACAAGTTCGGACTTTTAGTGCTAAATATCAATTATTCTAGACAACATCAATATCTACGTCGTACAGTCAATGTCTATGTTTAATTTATAATACATGGCGTCATGCAACATGCTACGATGCATCCAGTTTTGACGCATGCGCCTAATATAAATATTTAAGTCGCATAAGTTAAAATAACCATGTTTGGTAATAATTATATTGTATCGCAAAAATTGAGACAGTAAGTAGGCTCTGGAAATCTCTGGCACATGAAATCCGGAATTGTTAACCCAATTCAAACGTAAGTACTTTTTATCTTTATTTTCCCAAAATGGTTTACCTCCTCTGGACAGCGACTAACCGCCAGATAAATTTAAATATGGAACAAAAGTATTAAATTATGTTATTGCTTAAAGTTTGAACTATGATATATTTTTGAAATAATATATTCCACTATTTCGTTGACTTACATAATGCTGAATGAATTGAATTTTCCACACACTTAATCAATAATGTTATATTGGAATTAACCAACCTTTTCAATTTCTTTCTTTCTCTAGAGGTCATTGAGATTGCCACGGTCTCGAATATCTCTGCTATCAACATTAACGGTTACCATAAAATTCAAAGACAATTTTCTTCTATGGCGATGTTTCAGCTTTCTCTTGGGCGCAGGTATCTGTAACCTTTTCACTCTTGCCGACATGTGAGAATTTCTTTAATTTAACCAAGTTTATTGTTAAAAGGGAAACTTGTATCCACTTTCAACTCTAGAGGAAAACACGCTGATGTTGACGACGGCTTCATTTCATCTAAAGCTTACGTAGTAGGGTTTTCTAAAAGTTCAGTAGCCCTATCACAAGCAGATATTTGCATGCACTGCTCAGAATCAATAGATTCTACATTTAAAATTTGAATTTGTAATTGCATTCAGAAGCGATAAGCGGGATAAGTATATTTTGTACCTAATAGCGTTGATCAAGAGAAATCTATCGACGGAAAAGGATTGTTTTTTAAATTGACGACATCATCCTCCTAGCCTTTTTCCAAACCATGTCGGGGTCGGCTTCCAGTCTAACCAGATGCGGCTGAATATCAGTATTTTACACGAAGCCCCTGCCATCAGACCTCCGCAACCCAAAGTCTGGGCATTACCGATATTCGAAGGATAGACTGGTTGTCAGGTTTTTTGGGCTTCTAACTACCACTAATTATGGTCATAAGTTTTCGTATGAAAACTGAGACCGACATCTTTACGTGCACTCCGAGGCACAGAGGGGTCTCGATGTGTCAACCCACCCATCCACAGACTGACCTCGGCAAGTGTTGCAGATCGGTGGATCAGCGTAGCTTCACCTTAGCTCCCTATTACATGAGACCTAAAATATACCGCGATGTTAGTGTAAAGTCGACCATAAAATTGCTTTACCACCCTTAGAGTGAATGTCCTTTGCACATCACAAAACAGCAAGGTCTCTTTTTGCTAACAAGACCAAGTGACAGATTGATTATGAGTCTTAGTCAATTTAATTTTAACGGAAGTTTTTGTCAAAAGTGGTATAGCAATTTTATGGTCGACTATACAATGGTACACCTCTGCCTAATCCTTTAAAGAAATCAGGCGATTTCAATTAGGTACAAATAATATTTAGGTTATACTATGTAGTTGTAGGTACCTACATTAATTTTTCTGTATGTTTTACAGTCTACTTATTTTGATTTGCAACAATGACCGTTTCGATGCGTACACGCGTGTTATCATTACGACCGCATTGTGACCGTTACCTATCAATGATTCATTTCTAACTTTCAGTTCATTTTGTAACGTGATATTATACTAACTGCATAACAAGGTATGTAGCTGTAGATTTGTGTAGTTGTTTTTTATTTTCAAAATTTTAAACATGTAGAGTTATTGTGACCAACGATTGTCAACTTAAAACAATTTCAAATAGAATCGTTATCCTAGGAATAGATAATTTGATCATGAAAATAAAAAAACAATTCGTAGGTCATCATCATCATCATCATGGAGAACCCACTCCTGTGTGGGTTTGGTTTCCGCACTTAGTCCTGCAGTGGACCATTGTACGTGATAATTGGTAGGTATACTTATTCCTCTTTTTTGCAATAAATCTTCACTAAACCCAGTCTCCAAAACATTGCCCACGAGTTGCTTAAACTGTTTTGATTGTGGATGTTAGATGATGTTTGATAAAAAAAAAGAAATTATGTGTAGGTGTGCAATTAAATGCTCAGTATTCGAGTCATTTTTTCCCCGTCACAGTAAACACCTACTATATTGATACCTAACTTTTCGTACATACCTACGTCTAATTCTTGCAATCGAGCAAAAGTATCATTACAATGAAAATCCAATTACTTATGTCTGAAAAAACATTATTTAAAGCACGTTTTCAAAGAAAATCTACTAACAATGGAAACCGAACGGGTCAATGTGACCATAAATTAGTTAATTGCCGATAGTCTTTATCTTGACTGGCCAACATTCCTTCATTCAGCTAATCATCATACAAAGGACATTCCAGGGACCTTGGTACAGAATACTGATGTTGATTTATACCACCCAGAACACTTAAATACTATTCAGAACAAGTACTTACTTTACAATATGTATGTAGGTATGAATTTTATGCAAATTTTGTATAAGGAGGTGGTATATTAATAAGTATTATCTTATCTTCGAAACACTTTCCCCTTGAGCTCTGTTTTCTCATAGAAATCAAAGCTGGATATAACCTAACAAATAATAGGTCCTTATTGAATCAGATTCTAAAGTACCAATCTTGGTAATATTCAAAATTAACAAGATGTTATTAATGTATTTATTACCATTTAAAACGCATGCAATAATACAGTAGACAGTAATCTGTCTACTGTATTATTGCATGCGTATGAAATACAAAATAACATGAAGGTAATATACATTGGTAACATAGGAAATACTATTTCAATGTATCTGTTAAATCCGTTTTTGTAATTAAAAAAACATCCGCTTTACTTAGTAGGTAGGTATTCTTGTGGTAATTGATCGTTTGACATTCACAATCTCAAGTCCTGACTCTTAAGTAATCTTATTGATCGATTTTCCAAGGATAACTGTGTACAAATTCAAATGATGTCCTGCATTAGAAAGGCCTGTTTTCATTCACCGAACACAAATACAAACTTGAAACTGCTAGAGAACTTGCTATAACAAAGTATAGCTTCTTTGCTCGATCTGGGAATCGAATCCAAGATCTCATAGGCAATAGCCGCGTTAGCGATAATAAAAGAGTTGTTACACTTTTCGCCTAGACTGTTACATAATTTGCATCAAGTATTGCAAAATAACCAGTAAATAGGCAACATGGAACATTTTTTTTTATAATTTACCTAATCAGTCATGAAGAAACTCGAATAAATCTCAACCTTCATGTAATATTTTCACTACAGTTATAAATATAAAATAAATGTACAATCAAATTGTTATGGATTTCACACTACGCGATACGATTCGTATAATGTTAGAAATATGAAATAGGTATAATAAGAATTCGGTGCATCCTACAACAAGTATGTAACAAGAAAATTATTTGTGAAAAAGGATTCTGATTATAATTATAACATAAACTGTACACCATAAAAGTTAAGCTGAGGTGAAGGAGAACCCATACGAACCTATTTCTATAACTGGTCCCCCCAATCGAGGATTTCACAGACAATACAATAACACTATACACATAATAATGTGCTCAACATTTGAATCGAACCCAGAAATTCTGGGCTCACTTGTAATTTTAGGTACCTACATACAAAAAAACTTTTTTATACAATACACATAAGCATACAGGCCCAACATGGTTGTTGGATAGACGCTAGCAACATTAAACATCGGGTGTTGCCACTCTAAGATGTGATTTGTTTTCATTTAAATGATACAAATCGACGGTTATCACCTATAGTGTTATGAATGCACTGTTCATCCTGTTAGGCCTTAGCATCTCTCACAAAAGAACAATGATAGCTTAAACACTATCGTATTTTATGACCTCAGGTCTTTGAGCCTTACGTCAGCGATATATTTCCACTATGACGTCATCAGTTTGCAGTGCAAATGCAACCGTGTGAAACGTATCCTTTATATCCTCCTAGCCTTTTCCCAACTACGAGGTTGTTATGGGTCGGCTTCCAGTCTACACAGATGCGGATGAATATCAGTACTTTACACGAAATGATTGCTATCAGACTTCCGCATCATGATTTTTAGGCAATACTGGGATCAGCTTTACATGCTCTTCGAAATACAGATGAATGTATGATGATGCCATCCATAGATAGACCGCAATCAATCAGCCAAAGATTGATTGTCGTAGTTTGACATAAACCTCTCCTTAATACAATATTAGAACGATTTGAAAACAGTGTAAAAAGTGATAGGGCAACCTACTTATCCTTGGTCGTCAAAAGAAACAATATCGCATACCTAAAAACAAATGATCAGAATAGCATGTTAAACCTGTTCATCTATATCACAGTTCAAAGCCAACGATCAAACAATCGAGTCATTACAATATTTATGATAGCTGCTACTCATTGTCTACGGAACCTGTTTATAAGCGAGAAAGAAGTGCTTTCGAGAACCGTATCTTGCCTTGACCTAATACTAACAAATGTCTAACAAGAAGTACACTGACGCACGATTATTAATACAAGATTGGCATGAATTGGTTTTAGTACGGAATCCTATGGTAGAAGAACAGTTTGACATAGTGTCCCATTATAAATGCACCCACAACCTAAAGCTAAGGAATCTTTGTGTGGGATAATGAAGAATAAATTTACATTTAAATAGTTTGACGGAAAGGGCGTTATCGTATTTATCATTCTGAACAATTTCTACCATGGTAGCAACCCTGAAACTGAAATCTAATAGAATAATAGTCAGTTACAAGCTATAAACTCGGAATAGCTTTTTTCTGTGTTTGTCCATGTTTGATGTTGTTTCTTGTGTCTTTTTTTAATATTATATCGTTAGTGGTGTTGTGACATTGCCTGTGTTTAAAACTTAGGTAACTTAAAAAATTAACCATGTATATTTAACCAGAATCTCTAAATTCTAATGTAAAGTAGGATTCATTTCACAAATTCTAATTCTCTAATTTCATTTAAACATTAAAATGTCAAGCACATAAGTTTCGTAAATATTTAACCATACTGAGACTTGACCAGTGTAGCAATATGCTGTAATTTGGAAATACCCAAACACAATATAGTTAAAGTTTTTAAGGACATGAAAAATGTTATGTTGCAATTACATGACACTAGGTTGCACCAGTTGATTAGTAATAAGTTTAAACTATTATTGGCACTTGTGAAGAAACACCCTTTTAAAACGAGTGTTGGTAAACAATTTTTAACCCCCAACGCAAAAACGACGGGGTGTTATAAGTTTGACATGTGTGTGTGTCTGTCTGTAGCATCGTAGCTAAAGGTGTATTAGTCGGAAGTGTTCTTAGCTATGTTTGGTGAAAATCGGTCCAAGATGGCCGCCGCCACAATTTAGCGAATTCACAACTCCCTCAATATGGGTATCAAATGAAAGGGCTTAACTAGGAGAATACTATAAACTATCATATATTTCAAATCCAAGATGGCTGCCACCACAAAATGGCAGATACCATTTCCTGTCAGGGGTTTTCTAAATTTTTAATTTAGGTTATACTAAAATAATCTCTGAAAATATCTAGAAATCTTGGTATGGTTAACTTCGATACATATCTATATATAATGTAGTTAATATATTTTGAAATTAATGAAAGACAATATCACTCTAGTCGGGCAAAAAATCAATAACTGCACGATATCAATACCTATATAGCCAATGATCCAAGAAAGTTTCATAATATACACACGGATTTGGCCGTCTCAGTTTAATTATAAATTCAATAATAACAAATAAAAAAGTGCTAAAATATCCGGTTCTGCTCACCCACTTATCCAAGCTAGGTTCCGTAAAAACGGCGGTTATGAAATATTGAACTATTTACATAATAGCTCAATAACTATATTATAATGTTATAAACATAATCAAGCTTAACCTTGTAATATATGTATAAAAGTTCGGCTTATCTAAATGTAGATAATAAATCTTATAAAAAACATTAGTGTATATAAACATTTAAACAACGTACATACTGATATATCTACTTATTATCTTACTGCCAGCAGCTTCGCTCGCGTGGTTTAGGTATTTCTTATAACTTTCATACCCTATTTCTACCCCTTACAACCCTTTTTCGCATTAAAAAGTAAGCCTATGTCCTTTCTCAGGCTCTAGACTATCTTTGTACCAAATTTCATTTAAATCGGTTCAGTAGTTTTGGCATGAAAGCGCGACAGACAGACATAGTCACTTTCGCATTTATAATATTAGTAAGGATAATATGATAAACGCGGGTAAAAAATCACGGGGACTGGTCTTAATCGCCTTCTGACTTCTGATTCTGACTGTTAACTCATAAATCATTGCTAGGAAAAGAAAAGGACAAATTTAATCTACAGTTCAAAGAACTTTACAGTTGAACAACATAAAAGGACAATAAAGACTTTAACACTAGGTCACCCTGTAAATGATTTGACCTCTATTTAGTTTTCTTGTTAAAACTAAATAAGGTACGCTAAGCAACATGAAAATTTCCAAACCAAATAGTATAGACGAATAACATGAATGACTTTGAACTCTATAGGAAGTTGTGACTCCGTAGTTACAACAGTCAATGGCCATCATATAAACAGATAAACCGGCTTTCGACTTCGAAATGTCGTTTACGTTTCTCGAGGACCTTTAATTAAAGAATATTACTAGCAATGCCCGCGGCTTCACTAGCGTGTGTGTGATGTTGAAGTAAGTGTGAAGTTCTGCAATCTTGTATTAAAATTAAGTCTATCTAGGCTGTAAGGCTCTATGGGCTTTTCACGGCAACTAACTTAATAATATCATTAACCTATCATTCACTTAACTTAATATACTTATAATACGTCTTTACGTGTTTGTATGACAAACAGGACCAAAGGCTTAACGTTCCCTCCGAGGCTCTTAGGGTAATTATCAGAGACGATGCTAGACATAAACCTACGCTTCCGTATGTCAATTTGACATACGGAGGCATAACTTTTCGCTTAGCATCGTCTCTGAATATTAGCCTAAATGTGCTAGGGATGGATCGCGGCATAAGCTGCTTAACTTTACTGCGGATTAAAAAAGTGTTTCGTCGTTGGGGTTCTGGGGACTAGGTTCTGGGTTGAATTCCCAGGTCAAGCAAAGTGTTATTGATAAAGTGTTATTCTAAGATATTCTCAGTGACAGCTCGAAGTTTATATTTTTATCCAACCGGACATAAATCCTAGGACCTAAACATACCTAAGCAAATTGAGGGTGTGTAATAGTACACCTATGCTTATCCCTTCGGCGAATACAGGCGTGATGGTATGCTGTATTAATGTTATTACTAATCCACGAGCCCCTAGCTCTCTTCCTAGTATTACATATAAATAATTGCGACTTCCTTCTAGCAATTTTATTTATCTATTTCTCCTTATCTTCGCCATTATGCAATTAGAAAGCTAAGATGCCCAATCTTTGGTATGACCAATTGACTAACAGCCGACCTCAAGAATGAAATATGTACCTACCTACCTGCTTTTCTGTGTACCGACTTAAAATAAAGCGGTAATGACTTCCGTATCGCCATTTTTGCAGTATTAGTTAGTGTCATTAAAATTATACGTTGCGAACGCAAAGCGTCACCTTCGTTTTTAACTGTATAAAATTAATTCTAGTAAAAAATGATGCAGCAGGAAATCTCTCGTCTCAGATAACAGCTTTGCACTTATCGTTAACCTGAATAAAAGTACCTATTTATAAGTACCATAACATACCATCACTCAACTCCAAACTCGGAGCTGCTACTCAGGCTGAGATTCAGAGAAGAGACTCAGCATGAACTTACGCTTCCGTATGTCAAATTGTAATACAAATTTGACATACGGAAGCATTACTTTACGCTGAGCATCGTCTCTGAATATTAGCCTTAGAATTTCATAGACCAAGACTTAGCTTAGCAGTCGCGCTTAAAAACACTAAGCTAAAGAGGCAGTTATTTACTAAAAAAAAAATGTGCCATCTGATTTGCCCAATTATAGTTTTACTCAATTTTAGCTATCGCTTTGAAGCAATGATCCACAGAACAACATTAAAATTATAATTTCACACGTTGTGCCCACCGTAGAACTCCAATGTAAAGAGGATGTAAGATTGCAATTGATAAAATTATGATACTTGCCACGGAAGGGAACTCTATCGGATTATAAATAAGCAACTTGCAGCAGTTGTGCAACCTTCCTTCCTGTTTCTCACGTGTAAACGCTAAGAGTTTTGTTGCCAATTGCAATGGCAAATTACTGGTATTATTGTTAATATTCAATTGTTTTGTGTGTTACACAATACATACCTTTTGAGGTATATTTTAGATAATATATATACCTAAGTGAAATTATTTTAGTGTTCTTTTAATTCTTTAAACAAATAGTGCCTAAACCAATTTTAGACTTACATGTATGTTATGAGCATAATTACGCTGTATATTTATTACAATGCAATTACTCATTAAAATGCAGCGACACAACTTCGCAGAACTTAGGAGTATTAGATATTAATTAAGCAGATTACGCTTGCACAATTCAGCTAACCCAGATTAATAATTTGGAATAAACTACTTTCTATTTTCAAAGCCGTAGAGGTTTATGTAGATAAAATTTTAATATTTTGGAGTTAGCAACAAAGCTGGTTGAAAAATATTTAAAAATAAATTCAGTTCAGCCACACGTTGTTACAGTTTAATATATTTATTTTGTTAGTAGAAACGGGTAAACTAGTTTTTATAAAATACATGTTGGAGTTATTTTAGACAGAGGTAATGAAACCTTTTTAGTGCTTCCAATAGTACAAATCACGTTAAAAAAATCATGAAAAATTCACTTGAAATAAAAGTTAAATCAGGCGATGTTATCGTCTTCGTAATACAAAAAAAAACTGTCTGTTTACTTGCACGTCCTTATGTACCTATCTATTAAACGCGAATCAACAAAGCATGACAAAACATGATTCTCCATCTCACTTGCGCCCAATTGTGGGAATATCATTGTGCACTGTTGTACACATAATACATACGTTTTTTGCACGGTATATAAAAATGAACTCATTATGACTTTAACGAACAAAAACACGACGTGTTGAATTGTGATAGTGTAATTCGCATTACGTTGTAAAGGTTAAGGCTTCAATTGGGCGATTTAATTGGACTACACAGATCTTGTTGCGGAAGTTTAAATGTTATAATTACTCTGTTAATTTATATTTAAATGATACACTTTTCCTACAGCAAGTCATATCGTCTGAAAGTGTCTTAAGTAAAGTCAATCAATCAATCAATGAAGGACTGTTCGACTTAAAAACAACAACATAATTACCACGCAGTATTCCCCGAACGGTAAGGCAGAGGTTTGCTATAATACAACCAATCATTCCCTATTATACTAAGTACTTAGGGATGGATTTCTTTCCAAATTTATATGAGACTAACTCGGGAAAGAATGTTTAAAATAAAACACATAAAAAATAGGTAAGTACTCGCCAATTTGAGGACCTCCTCGGTCAAAAGCATCGTACACGTACAATTTACCGCTTGTATTTCGTCGCAAGTGTTGATTTTTGCAGTCCAACTTTATCTTGATGTTGTCTGGCATGTGTATGTAAGCTTTACTACCACAGACCGCTGGTCTAAACACTGTTTTTCATCGTTAGAACGCTGCTGCCGAGTAATCTACCGGTCGGTGATGTAATAATACGTAGGCAGTGACAGGTTGATAGGTCAACACCACAATTTACAAATAATTGTAAGCCGTTTCTCTTAATCGATTATTGCGGCATGTGCGAAATACCAACTCGATATTTGGAATACGGAACTCGGTTTTTATTCTTCTTTTTTATCTAGGAGTCTAGCATGGAAATCGAATACAAAAGATTGTAATTTACTTTGCTCGATACATTGTCTCTTCACGTGATACGGAAACGATATCTAATTAGAAACAAAGTGAAATCTAGCACCAATTTTGCCATTTCGAATCTTTTTCGAACGATGTAGGTAATTTAGTGATGTGAAAATAATTCAAAATTTTTGTATGGAAATTTTGTTTTGAATAATCGTATTCACAATTCAAATTCAAATTCAAATTCAAATATTTTATTTGTTAAACATAGGTAAAAAGTTACAAGCTTGGTGGAATATTAAAAGTTCTTACAAAAGTATCACTATGTTTTACCATTAACGGCATACAAATATAGGTACATTTTTAAAAAAACATAAATAATTGCAGTATTAACTACAGTAGTCTATACATTTTATCATCCAAATATTCTTTAACTGAATAATATGCTTTTTTAAGTAAAAAATCTGTGAGCATTTTTCTAAATTTATTTATATTAATTGTCTCTTTGATATTTTTGGGTAGATTATTAAAAATTTTTGGGCCCATTCCCAGAAAACTTTTCGAGTACAGTGCTGTTTTATGTGGTTTAATCCGAAGGGTGTTACTATGACGTTTGTTGTTAAGGGTTTCAAATATGTATAAATTTTTCTTAATAAACATGGCTACTTCGAATATGTATAAACACGGTAGGGTTAGAATGTTAAGTTTGATGAAATATGGTTTGCAACTATCAGTAACCTTTAGCTGGCACACTGCTCGTAAACATTTCTTTTGCGCTTTAAAGACTAGTTCTCGATCTGGTGAGTTTCCCCAAAATATTATGCCGTAACGTAATGTTGAAGAGACGTACGCGTGGTATGCTGTTATTACTGTTTCATTATTTGCAACTTTTTTAAGATTATGCAGAGCATAATGGTATTGATTGATCTTTTTAACAGTGTGTTCAATATGTTTACGCCATGTCATTTTTTCATCTAACCAAAGTCCTAAAAATTTTGTATGTTCTATTTTGTCTATTGTTTTTGATTCATAATGAATGTTTAATTTCTGTTGTTCTTTTCTTTGAGTAAAAGTCATAATATGTGTTTTATTTAAATTAATTTTAAGATTATTTTCGTTTAGCCAGATTATTATATTGTTTAAATTTTGATTGATATCCGTTTCGTATAAATCTTTGTCTAGTCCAGTGAATAAAATTGTACTGTCATCAGCAAACAAGGTCATAGTATGTTGGGTGGCTTGTGGCATGTCATTAATATAGACTAGGAATAGAAGTGGGCCTAGGACGCTTCCTTGTGGCACACCATAACTTATTTGTCTCGGTTGAGAAAGGTATGTAAGCTCAGTACTAGTAAGTGGACAGATCTTTTTTATTTTGGTAATTTGCATCCTATTGTTTAAATATGAGCTAATTAGATTCAGCACATTACCTCGAATTCCATATTTTTCCAGTTTAAGTGCTAAAATTTTTAGATCAACATAATCAAACGCCTTGGTCATGTCCATAAACAAGGCAGTTGTCGGCGTGTGATTATCAATACCTGTGACTACTCTTTCCATGAAGCCGTGAATGGCCATATTTATATTTTTTTATTTTCTAAAACCATATTGTTCGTTTGCCAAAATATTATTACTCTCCAAATACGAGTATAAGCTGTTGTATATGACTTTTTCTATAATTTTCGAAAATATTGGGAGCAACGCTATTGGCCTGTAGTTTTTGGGCTCATGCCTATCTCCATTTTTGTATAAAGGACTTACTACGGAAATTTTTAATCTATCAGGAAAAATACCTTTTTCTGTGCATAGATTTACTATGTAACTTAAGACTGGAGAAATTTCAATGGCCACGAACTTAACTACTTTTGTGATTATATCATCATTACCAGCACTGTTAGTGTTTCTTAATTTATTAATTATTTTATATATATCGTGTGGAATAGATGCAGGCATAAACATTGAGTTTATTGAATTATTTATTGATGAGATATTGTATTTATTATTAAGATGTTTTACAGGATGGACTTGATCGATATAATAGTTATTAAATTCTTCAGCAATTTTTTCAGGGGCATATATGTAATTATTATTGAAATTAATTTTTGTAATATTATCTTTAGGGGAATTATATTTATTAGTATTTATGATTTTCCATGTGGCTTTTGTTTTATTCTCAGCATTTTTTATGTAGTGATTATTTCGGGATTTCTGTGTTAAATGAATTATTCTTCTTAATCGTTTAGAGTAGTCACTAAACTTTTTTTTATTTTCTTTAGTGGGGTGTAGTCTAGCATGCCATAACATTTGCCGTTTGCGTTTGCAGCATAATTTAATGCCATTTGTTACCCAAGTAAGCTTTTTGATAATAGGGATTTTAATGTTTACTGTTGGAAAGCATAGATTATAGAATAATTTAAATAATTCATTGAACTCATTAAACGCTTCATTAGGATCTTGACATTCATAAACACTATTAAAACTGAGACATCGAATGGCATTTTTAAATCTATTAAGGTTTTCTATACAGTAGTTCCGTTGTAATATAAACCAATGAGAGATTGTATATGTTTTCCTAACTGGACATTTTAACATTTGAGCGGTATGGTCTGACATCCCAAGCTCAATGACTTCACCTTTACTGCCTCTAATGTTATGAACTATATTATCAATACACGTACCCGTCTGTAACCGAGTAGGCTCGCGAATGCTCAGGCGTAAGTTAAAATTTAACAAAGTATTTTCGAATTCAGAAGAGTGTCGAGTTTGTTTTAAAATATCTATGTTGAAATCACCACATAATAGAAGTTTTTTCTTACTAGAACTACAAACTTTTTGTAATATACTATTTAATTTATAGAAAAAACTAGTGATGGCATCTATGTTTACTTTCGGTGATCGGTATATAAAAAACTATGATTATCCCGTGATCTATTAATTCGACACCACAACACTCTAAAATGTTAGGGCACGAATATTGATTAAGCTCGACAATTTGGTATTTAAGTTTATTGTTTATAAGGATACAAATCGATTATAATTCTATTACTCCAGTTTACTTATAAGGATAACGCGATACGCGACCGTGACATCCAGATCTGCATTTGTCAAAATATTATACATTAATTAAATTGCGCTATCTAATAAGAAGCAAGGTTATTGATAACTCGCCACCAATATTTAAAGTTGTGAAACTCATAATTTATTATTCATAAAATTTCATACAACTATATTTGAATAAGATCACGAAAGTTGTATTGTACGTGAAACATTGACCTCGAACACCTTGAAGTGTTAGTAAGTACATTAGACATAATATCGCTCCAGTTACCCACAAAAGTGTAATTGTTATGTAAATCCCCGTCTGATATAATGTGTACGTGAGACAGTGGACTTGCACTTTCTAGTATACTTTCACAGCTATTGTGAATCGCGGCGCCTGACGCAACCGCCGAATGGGTGCTACGTCACTTCTGCGTCACAGAGTAATATAGACGGACGGACAAGAAGTCCGGTCCGGTCAAGAATCTTAGAAGATTTTTCACATGCAATTGAACTGATCCATTTCTTGCATGCATGTCCGATGACCTTCTATCACTTTTACATATTGTCCGATGATCACTCTAAAAGGCACATTGCATTGATAGATATCAATGTACGTAGTACAGAGATAACTATTAACACACTTTTCGATCAAAATCTTACATAAATGGTTTTAGAAGCCGGTTTCTATACGGATGAGTGATGTTGCGGAATTTCGTTCTCTTGGAATCAATGACAACGCTTGTTAGATTAATAATGCAGCTGTTGATAAAGTTTACAATGATAAAATTCATAACCAAAGAATTATTTAATTGTTTATGTAACACAAAAGTTATGTAAAACTAAAATTATTATTTAACTAGTCTATCGTCATCTTCATAACGTTTATGAAAAAAGGTTGCTGTATTCTAGTTAGCAGATTCAAACAATTAATAAACATTAAAAAAATATTGCTTTGTTTCAAAAATACAAGCTCTAGGTATTGTTATAAATATATCAAACATTTAACAAGTTTGTTTTTCAACAACATTATTTTTGTAACTAAAATATATTTGGCTTCCTGTTCGTTACCTACATTTTTAAGTTATGATTCAATTTAACAAAAAACGTAACTACATGCTCTACATTGCTACACGAGAAAATGAGGTAACTGTCATAAAAACTCACTTAGTACATTTCCCACCGTAACACCTATAATAACGTTTTTCTTTCTTACATAATTTTGTAAGTCAATAGGCTGTGCTCGTTTTCCAACAAGGCACCCCTACTAACCTTCGTCACAGAATACGTAGTATACAGTAGTTTGACTTCGAATAAAGGCCCGCATCGAGGGCCATAATCAAATGAGCGCTCCTACAGACTTCGCCATACAGCACTGCGCTTTGCCGTGGCGGGCGCTTTGACCGACAGAAGGCAGAAATTCAAGGTCACGTCCGGGCCGAGCTACTGTATGAAATATATCTACTGTACCTTCGTTGTTATGACGCAGAAACAGTGTTCATGCTGTGTCGATGGGTGTTATTGGTGTATGTGGATGTAGCTACGTCGCCTGCGCACATTTTCCCACGCTTGATTTATAAACAGAGGGAAATACTAATGTTTTATCCGCCACATACGGGTGTTGGATAAAACAAACACTGCTATGTTTTTCTACGTGAGACTTAAAGATGTATCCGTGTTAATGATAACTTGTTGTGATTACAATAAGCGTAACGAGATATTTAGTGAGTTTGGTGCTCTTTTTATTCCGCAGGGTTCCGTACTTCAAAAGGAAATCCATATCGCATTACTACGTTGTCCATCTATCTATCAAGACCCTTTGTTATTAAAATTAAGTAAACTTTCATGATTCATTTGCAAAATTATCATAGAATATGATTATTGCGGAAATCTACGCTATCTAAGTAAGTATATCATTTATTTTCATTTAATTTGTTTAGGTTATTACGATAAGTTTAAAAAAAATCGCATAATTCACAACTACTATTTTTAAAAGTGCATCATGCATTGAGCTTTTCCTTACGCACGTGTACATTATTTTCCTTGAAGGTAATGCAATCCGTACCCACGTCCGGAGCAACGCCTAACACAGTCCGTGTTAGGCGTTGCTCACACTAAAATCTATATAAAACCGCAAGAAAACGGTACCAACTGACAGATTGCAACTTTTAAGCTTATTCCCAAAGAGTTTACTTATCGAAAGTGTGCCATAGAATACAGGCATACATTTTTATGAAATACCAAATTCGGCTTCCCAAATTGATCCGAATTTCGAAAATAATGTTTTTTGCATTTTGTACCCTTCAGATTGGTAAACACTTTCCTGATAACCCTGTGTATAAGAATTGTAAAAATCTATAAATTATTTTTTTCTTGAAATAAATTGGCTGGCTCTTACAAAATAATTCTAATGAAAACCGCTTCTACGTCATTTGTACGTGCATTCACCATCATCATTATTATTCACAATGTGTAAAATATTACTAGGAAAGTTCACTGTGTGCATAGTCCTTTATAAGCCCGCTATCTTCCCCGTTGCGCACAGGCATGTCGTCTCGCAACTTGAGGTTACTGCGTATCGTAAGCTCGCATTATCTAATTATTATAATATTTTCACGTAGATTTCTTTAGCAACTTCTGCTCCCTTCACTTTTGAAATTGACGGTTACACTGCATTTAAAATAATGGAAATATTTTTAGTTTATTAATTATTCTAATATAAGCAAAAAGGTGCGTAATGTAAATACTTAATAAGGTAGTTAATTTTGTAGAGAAAATATAGTTGCAAACTATTTAAATCGTCGCAATATGTATTTTCTTGTTCAATTTTCACATGAATTCTATTCATGTATTAGATGTTGTAGATACAACTAATTATATTAGATGTACTGGTAATAATATCCAACAATCGCAGCAAGTCCAAGGTTTCTGTATCTTTTTTTGTATGCGGAAAATCTTTATATACCGATATACCCTGCCACCTTGGGGGTGGCAGGGTATATCGGATTCATACCGACTAAAAACCGCATTTCCCTTCCATTGCCTGCCTGTCTTATATCTGTATGTCTTATGAGTTCAGTTATATACACCACGAAGGGTGTATATAACTGAACTCTAGGGTTAGGGGTTTCTACCTACCACTGTTAGAAAAAGACGTGAGTTTACGTGTTTGTAGATACAGAATAAAATGTAACGGTTGTTTTACTTTATGTTTTCGTTACATCATAAAATATAACATTAAACTGTTCAGCCGAATCAGTAACTAAAGGTTTAAGTAGGTACTTGTATATAATTCCAGAACATAGTATTCATTCACTACATTTTATGTATTAATAAAACATATGTAAGCGTTATACTTAAAATTTATTGTTATTCCACACTATCCCACTTAAACTACTATGTTAACAAATTCCTACTCCACATCTAAGTAAAAAAAATATATTACACACAGAGACACTTCACTAAAATAAGGTTTTAATCGCTTCGTTTAACTAACATAAATCTCACAAGTGTTTGTTTTCTATCTACTCTTAAATAAAACCTTCATGGTTTCATTCAGGGTTGTTGTTGGTTGAATATTAATCATTATTGCCGTCACGAAATTGTCGGTTTTAGTTTACCCCAATTAATTTTTCTCTTTCCAAAATAACTTATTTACTCCTGTAAATAAGTTATTTTGGTTACGGTACGACACCGTAGTGCGAAATGCCGCCGTATTTGTTAGAAAACTTTCATAATGATCCATACAGCATTGACGACCGTCGCTATACACGGCGAATCAACCGTATGTGGGGTACGGTATGTTTAAAAGCGACCAAACCTATAGTTTAGAACTTCAGAGTAAACACCGAAGTCTAGATCATGTCTACTCCATTGGTCACCATCGGCATGTGAGCAGCCAATTAACCTTTATTCTATAATATAATAGTCAGATATATACAAAAAATCGGCAATATTAGCCAATCTTGCATTTAAAATTTTAGGTATGTGTGCCAAGCGGAAACCTGTCCTGCCTATATATAGTTTTTGCACAATCCAACAAAAGCTTGCTAATGTTGTGCATATAAAAGTTGATTCATTTGATAAAAACCTAAAAATGTTGGTGGGAAAGTATTATTAGACACTAGCGACCCGTATGCAACTTCACCTGCGATTCCGGTAAATTTAAAAAAAATACACACAAACCTTGTCCTGATAATAATGAACACAACAAAACAAGAATTATTTATTTTGGTGCCGTTGTTCGAAAGTTGATTGATTAATTTTTTAAATTGATAGACATTATATTTTTACATAATATATCTATACATACTATATTGCGAAACATTGCCCTTAAACGATTGTGTGTCATCATGCATACAAATAAGTTATGGTAGTTTTACATTGTGGCGAATATTAGCATCTCATTTTATTAAGCTAATGAAGGTTTGTGCAATGAAGTCGATTCTATCAAGAAAAATGTGCACGTGGAACAAAAAATATAGAATAATTATGTTATGATTTATTGACTATTTCACAGTCAATAAAATCTGTCTAATGAAGCTAGATGGTTGCTTCGTGTTCTTATTTAACTTTACTTCGTGTCTTCCAAATGACTGGAAACCTACTTCGCGTAATTATAAGACTGAACAAGTAATTATTTAGAAATTAACTCATAATGTAGGAAACATTATGGATAATTATAGAAACACGTGTAAGTTTACGTGTTAGAATACTAAAGAAAAGGACAATGTTGAAAGAAATAAGTTTTTCTATACGTTTCATAGAGTATTCACAAGTAAGTTGTCGATGCCACCATATTTTTACAGATCATCTATGGAGTTTCCTGCCCTGCTGAAGTCCAAATTTTTGGGAACCGTGCAATTAGTTCGACTTTTCCAAAGTATGGTATACCTATAGTCTAATTAAAGTAAAATATTTGAATTTGAATAAGATTGGAATAAAATTTCTTTTTACGCATTTTATCGCATTATATTATAATTTAGATCCGTAAAAAATAGTTTTATTTCAATGTCTAATATTCGCGTAAGTTTGAATAAGATGTCAATAAATTAACAAACTAATATTTCATAGATATTTTTGACTAAAGTGACTGAATGTCTCATTATGTGGTAGTATAGTAACACCATTTGCGCTTGGGTCCACAAAATAATCGCAAACTAAAGAATTTACGATCAATTAACAATGGCATATAGTGTAGCGAACAATACTAATTTAACCACGTATTGAAGTAAAGTACTCATTACAAAAAAACAGAATAATGTCTGTTCGTTTGCTATGTACGTATCACCAATAAGGTGGTTTTACATTGGTTGAATGAAACGACGTTTTTGTGAAATAATCGGTACGCGGTGACGCGGGCGATGATATTACGTTGTCTTTCAGCATCTATCCCGCCCGTGTCTTTTGACTTTAAGCGGGCACAAAGTCAAACTCCGAGCTGCACTTTGTTCGACCTGGGAATCAATCCCAGGACCTTGACCATAGCAGTCATGGTTAGGACTACTAGGCTATGTTATAGGAAGGAAGCAGTTATATACAGATGAAATAAATATAAGATTACATAGGTATATACAATGTATATAAAGGTCCCACTGATGGTATCTGCCTAATTGAAGGCTTATCGACATCTTTTATTTTATTTTATCAGTTAAGTTTCAATTTATTTTATATGTAGGTATGTGATTGATTATACGGGATTGCTTTTTAAAAAAATATTTTTTATGTATTTTTATTTATTTTTTTGAGATGATATTTTTTTTCTAGTCTAACCTACATGTAAACGCATCTTTACTAATGCAATTCTCCAATTGTACGAAATTCCGTATTCCACTCAGTTGCATTCTATATTGAAAACTGGCAATCGCTTATTAGTAGGTATCGTAATTGTGTGCGAAACTGGTTATTTTGTTGATACGATACGAATAGCAAACCTGTCTTATTGTCATTAAAATCCTTGAAAACGGTGCGTCGTTTTTAGGTTCGTTGTCATTTTTTTTTCGTGTTTCATATTTTTATTTACCTTAAACAGATTTTAGAGAGACAGAGAGTTAGATATAATAATAATTTGATACACTAGAAATAATAAGCAATTAGCCGAACTCCCTAACTAACTCCCTGTATCATAGTGTCATTGTGTCAAGTTACACGTTGATTACTATAAGGAAATATTTTACGTCAAATTCGTATTTCCAACCCAATACCAAAACAAATAATGTGTTACAAAATTATTACTTCTGTAATTTAATTGCAAACATGTTTCTATATTCCAATTTACGAAATTTAGGTTATCGGAGGAACCGTTTCAAAACATTAGCCCAGATAATTAAAGCATAACTTTAAAATAACAAGCTAAGTGCAAAAAAAGATAAGCTGAATCTCACAATTTGCATAGGTTTATCGCTATCCAAAATGTAAGTTGTCACACCGACGTCTCTCTATTCCTTTCTAACAACTCTAGTAGGTACAGTGATCGTCCACGTAACTCTTTCCAATGAATAGCACGATGTGGAAATTAACTAATTCTATGTAGCGTTTCTTTAGTTTCTTAATGAGCGTAAAACGTTTTTATTGATATCAAAAACTTAATAATCCTATGCATCTATGTTCGGTATTTCACTTTACCGGCACGAGAAAACAAGTGAGCGATGTACGTACACCGTTTTTTCTCAATTATAAGCGATTGAAGATGAAACTTGCTTGCCTGGATTTCTAGCTGCTGACATGTCTGAGTTGTATGGACCGGCAGTATAGTTACAAGTCGTCGGCCTACAAATTTAATTGAACACTGAAAAAGAAGCAGAAATGAGCTTGACAAACGAGATTCGCTTGTTATGGTATGTTTAACACATTATTAATTTTCATTTATACTTCTTCAATTATGGCGACGTATTAACTTGGCAATAGAAATCGATTTTTGTCGCGCGTGTAAAGTAGAATGGAAGTGGGTCATTAAGCACACTGTTTTCTAGAAAATTCTTAACACACGAAACTGAACTGAAACTGTGAACAATGGCTCACACATCGATCGAACATTCTAGAATTTCTCGCCAAGCGTTTTCTTTTCCATTGCTGTGACGAAAACTGTCATATAAAAGTATGTAATTAATGTGCATAATATATTTGCAAGTCTTTTTGAAATGAAAAGAACTAAAATTTTACAGGTTTTCGTTGTTACATGTTCATGAATCAGAATTTCTTGATGGTGGAAATTATGTTGCTTTGTTTAAATTTATGTGCTCATTTTATCTCTAGGTCAATGCAGAGTTGCGTTGTTATGTTAATGTTACACGATTCAAATGCTATTCCTGCATTTACAACGGTACTCTACCTATACTATAGAAGTTCGGTTCTCTATGTAATGAACAGAAACATTGGGACAGAAATATTTCTGTTCTCTACCCAAAGTTCTGCGGTATTTTATTTCCCATATGGCGAGCCTACCATTAAATTAACCGGACAGAAAACCAAACTTCGAGCTGCTACTGACAATTTCATAAATAAGTCAAATAACACTACTTATACCTTACTTGCACCTTATACCTCGTCGCTGAGAATTGAATCCAGGACCTCTAGCGTAGCAGTCGCGCTTCGTTTGCGAACATAATAATGGAACCATTATTTTTGACTAGATAACTTGTATAATTAAGAAGTGTAGGTTAAATATGAAGAAACCTCTCGCTGTAGGTATAGCAACTTCGTATTTCTCAAAAAATTTAGCTTATCCTTCGTAAAAATTAGCGTCAAATTTCCAGCAGATAGCATCAAACTCCAATAACACCATCGAGGACACAAAAGCCCTATCGTAAGTGAAAGGCACAAAATACTTTCTTCCCTAACACTATGACATTGGTTGGCACACAAGCCTTGCTATTTATCCAACTATATCAGCTTAAATGCGGGTCATTAACGCAAATGGCGGCGTGGAGCAATGCAGTGATTGCTACACACAAGTTACTAACGCAGTAGAGTAAGCATCGCTAGACATTGAACGCCGCGGCGAATCGATTGTTCAATTATTTGTTTGTTTTTTATTTGCATTGAATGTATCACTTGTTAAGTGTCTCATGTCTTTACTTTAACAGAGATAGGGGTAAAGGCCTGCTTCACCACCTCCTGATAAGTTATCGTTAAATTAATTGGCAGATAAATTTCATACTTTTAATTTATCCGGCAGTTAGCAGGCTAGAAAAAAAGCCCTAAGTGTTGCATTTTGGTATAATGATCTATCGGAAGCCTATCATGTCCAAAAATCTAAAGCCGCATCAGCAATAAAGATTTGATAAGTCATCATCAACCTATTAACCGTCCCACTGGTAGTTCTTATCGAGACCGAGAGAGTTTGGGCTATAGACCTCCACGCTAGCCTAATGCGGGTTGGCGTTGAAGATTTTATACGTATACCTAATAGACATCCTTTTTCCCATCTACTAGGGTCGATTTCTAGTCTAAATAGATTCGGCTGGATATGAGTGTTTATAAAAAAAGCGACTTCAGTCAGCTGCAACATTTTTTGGGAATAACTATGACCTAAGGATAAACTGCCGGTTATTTGGACTTTTGACTAACAATGGTCATCGGTGTACTTATGGAGCGACGTCCTAACAAAACAATTTATTTGTGTCAAATGTTAAAGCAAATGCCAGAATTCGTAGCTCCTAATTTATTACTAACATTCCGATAAGTTAATGAACCTTTATCTCACGGTAAATAATTGCCACCATTATCTGTAATATTGACGAGAATGCAAGCCACAACTTGTATGTTTTAGTGTTTATCGTTTCCATGACAATTTAATATAAATTCGAATGTCCATGGCTCGCAAGTCGAGTGAATATATTTTGTATAGTCTACAGGTGGGTACTCCGACACCGGGTATTCATTTGTTTGAATACCCGGTAACTATTTAAAAGAACTAATGTAACATAGAACAACAAGAAGCAAACTTGTTGATGACTACAACGACGAAGACCCATAAAACACAAGTGGCGTTTTAAAGTTACTACACTTCGCGGCGACGAGTGTCGTAACTAGCGCTTTTGGTTTAAATGTCAACGGATTCCACATAATTATGGAGGTATATACTTAAACCAGTTTGTTTCAAAGATGCTCTTATTCAGTACAGAAGTTATAATCAGCAGGAAGATTAAGATTTGCTGGGATGCATGAAATATTGATACCCCGAGATTTGACCCCCCTGTTTCATAAACCTCTGGATAGCCGCTAACTGCCGCATAAATATTTATATCAATCAGCTGCGAAACAGGCTCTTACAATTTAAAAAAAACGCTGTATTGAATTACATCGTAATTCTTATAACAAGCAAACATTTCAACATGATTTATTTAACACTTCTTCATTATTTCGTATGTCATACCTACTTATATTCTGCGTGGAAACCTCAATATCTAAGTTTTTCAGCCAGTTTGCAGCGTCCGTTGTAAGTTTGTGAACTTCCGACATTCGACCGGGTAAACAGTGAAATGGGCATTCGTTTACCACATGGTAAAGAATATTTTTAGGGAATTGAGGCAGGTGAGACCCTCTGCCGTCGGAAGTGAATGAAGCCATTCTTTTTTACACTAAAAGCTTAGTATGTTACACCGTGTATAAATTCATATTTCTTAGCAAATAGAGTTATGCAATTACAAAACCCAATATGAATACCAAAAGACATGAAGAATTTTTTTAATTTTTTTATTATTTTATTCTCAAATTGATGCACAGTATGCGTAGTTTTCAGCTTCGTTTAAGAGTAAGTTTATATCATATAATAATAAACTCATAAATAAATATATTCATACTGGTCTTCGAGTAAACTCACAAATGTATCACTGGCGTTCGTTATGTCTACAACTATTTGATGTTTTCTAAACAATTCTTGGAATCTGGCATCGGATCGCAACAATATGTAGATAGACCATTGTGATCGGCGGGAATAATGATAGATGTTAAGATGTGTTTGTAGTTTTTTCACATTTCTTCGAATGATCCATTGCAAATTATTGTATCTTATTACAAAATTGTCTCTGATCATACTATCAGATGCAGTGCACTGATACTTATTTAAGTAGGCAGTAAGTAGTAAAAAGATTTCAAAACATTATAGTCTTTTTTAAATGTTTCATATATAAAAACAAAATTAAGATTAATTCAAATTAATTAGAACAATTATTTTTATGGATATCACATTAAACGCTGATATTCTCTGATTATATACCACCTAATACAAAGTTATTCTCCATTGCTTACAAAACCTAATAAATAATAAGATAAAGATAAATATAATAAATAGCCTAATATAATACCTTACCTCATTGACCATACAAATCGTACATACAAATTATGGTAATGTTTGCTTAAATGTAGGTGTAAACATTAACATAATAACAGTAGTTCTAGAATATTCTACCGTAACTTTAAAATAAGCATGTGAAGGTTACATTAAAATGCAGTTCACATGGTGCTCCAAGCCATAAATTGGCACATTGCCTACGAATCCAACAGTAGTTGGAGATTGAAAAAAAAAACGATTTAACGGATTAAACGGATTTTATCGCGTTATAATGATATTATTTTAATCCCGACGTTTCTGACCCTATACAGCGCCCATAGTCACGGGTGACTAAGGTAGTAGGCGTCTTGATGTTTTAATTACTAACAGCTACGCTACACTGTAAAGGGTCCGTAAAAAGTAGTTTTATTTCAATGTCTAGTATTCGCGTAAGTGTCAGAAATCAGTAGTAGGAGATTCAAATACGACCTTAATCCACAACTTAAAAAAAAAAGTAAAATCTTGAAGGTATCTTAATTAATTTGAAGAATAATTAAGCAAACTAATACAGTATACATTACCATACGGTCTTCTGATTGAATTAGGTCAACGTCCTTTGTCAAGCAATTAAGTATAGCAAAGTCATTAACGAGCGATCGTATCACGCGTGTGCCCACTACCATGACCCACATAAGATTTCTATAGCAATCTAACATTGGCCTTAAAACTATCGGTTCAATAACCTTACAGACCATAGACACAAACCCTTTAATTTAAAACTACCTGCTTATAACCTCCACGGTGAAATCAATTTAATTTAAATAAAAAACAAATTACGCTTAATTTTATTATTTTAAATAAACAAATTGTCATTATTGTTCCGAATAAATGTTTCATTTGTTTTCTTTGAATGGAAAACCAATTCTGGAAAATTTTGAAGGAGGTAAGTATTATGAGACCTCTTAATTTACAACACTTTTTATTATTACTGTCTTTGTATTATGGATTCAATGTCATGTAGCTTTATTGACATATAACTCCTTATTTGTAACATTAAATTTTTTTAATATTTGGAATTTCCTTTGGGCAATCATGCGAATTTCAAAGAACGTTTGGATACACAAAATCAGCACGTTTGTGTCAAGGTATGGTGATTATGATAATAACCAATTATGCGATAACTTTAACAAAAGAGACCTTTGTCTAAAACTAGGACAGACACTGAATAATTTGTTGTAATTCTTTCATTACCTACATGCACCAAGCTATTTACCTATTTTTGTAAATAAGGCACAACTTTATACACCACACAGAGAACTCAAAAAAGTTCATCGTTAAATTGAACGACAAAAGTTGCTCATGATAATGGGTTTTGCGATATTTCAATTACACCATCTATGATTACATCCTGTATATTATATTTTTTCTTAAAAAAATATAAGTATCTAACTGTATAATTAATATATACCAACATTAATATGGAGTCTAATGTTTCTTTTACTAAGCGTATAAAACTTCGTAAATTATGTTTAGATATTATGCAAAACCTTCATACCCTTACTCACCTGTTCAAACTTAAATAAACAGGTGCATTATGCTCCAAAATGTCATCCCAGTCATGTTCAAAAGTGAAAAGTTCAGTGTGACAAAATGCCTTTGGATAACTTCGTTGGAAGATGAATTCATACGGGAGATAAAGTTGGACGTTTACCACAGTGGTTACTGCAATCAGGTGCATTTGAATCTATTAACTATTTATTTAACTATTATGAATTATGTTTTTCAAAGTATTCTTGAATTTTTTTAAAAGTTCGTAGTCTGAATTTATGCCTAAGTGATGGCAATATGCTCGCCCGTATGTTAATGTCATTACTGGTAAACTTATAGAAAATACCTTAATTTTATTGAAGGTAGATTGCTGTATTGCACGAGAGTCGCTAATGTCGGCTATATTGACCAAAATCTCTATCAAATTTTTTTAATAGACTGTTCCTTAAAGTCTTCTTTCCCATACCTTATAACCGACTAACTTAATGGCTATGCACTTATTTTAAAACTCGATGTTGGCCATAGTTTTACTCGCGTCTCAAAGGACCCTTTGAATTAATTATTTATTTCCGACCAAATTTTTTAAAATTTATTCGTCGGTTTATACGCACAAGATCATAGTTGCTTTCGCATTTATTTATAGTATGGAAATATGAATATGGATTAGTTGCCCTATTAATCTAAATCGGCACTCCCAAATATTCCGAAGTCAATAACCGATAATTTTTACAAATTATATGTACTCATCTATAACACGACAATTGAGTTCGCGGCACCGCAACATAGCGGTGACGAGTGTGTGCAGCCAATTATTACAATTTGTGGACGATCCGGAAAGTGGGTAAGACCATCTACGGCTCAGATTACCGGTTTCATGGACGCTTAACTTTGTTTAGTCAATTTATTTGTGCGGCGGAACTGATTTCTTTTTGCAATAAAATTATATGTGGAGAATGTTTTCAAGAAATGCCAATGCATACATTTTTGTGTTTTGTGCCAATTTTTAAGAAAAGATTAGCTTCGCCTAGGATTGTTAACACCATTAGTAGTGATAGTTCTTTCTAGAAACCAATAAAAACATACATGCAATGTTAGGTCAAGATTTTAGAAATAATGATATTGAATATTCTCAAATTAAATATTCTGATATAATGTAGGGTAGCTGTTAGTAATTAAATTGTCAAGACGCCCACCACCTTAGTCACCCGTGACCATGAAATGTGACGCTGTAAAGGGTCTGAAAAACGTTGATGTTGACTTATTTTCCACCAGTGTTCAAAAGTTGAAACAAATTTTAAATAACAATTTCTTTAATGAATAGAAGCTACCGAAGAACTTACTAATATACTTACCATCTTGCTTTCCTTTTATTACTCGTCGGTTTGCCTACGTCTGCTTGACATTATTACATTGTTACTTACTTGAATAAGTTTATTTGTGAAAACTTGTAATTGGCCATATTTTACTATATTTTATTATATAAGTGTCTTAGCTGTAAGTTTTCGAAAGTTGTAAAATAAAATAAAATAAAATAAAAAGTCTGGATTAAACTAATATAAATCTAACGCGATAAAATCACAAAAAAATAGTTTTATCTCAATGTCTAGTATTCGCGTGAGTGTCAGAAATCACTAAGTAAGTATAAATATTCTGTTAAAAAAATATTTAAAGAAAAATATTTGACCAGCTATAAAAGGCAATCTAATAGCTATCAGCGGTACTGTCCGGTTTTAAGCCTAATTAGTATTTTAATTACACCAATCCGTAATCCCTGAAGCGGCCATCTTTGTCTAATTACGTTCAATTTTAATCAAGCAACACGAACCCGCCTACACGGCTAGTCAGCCAATTGCTTCATAAATTCATACAAAGCGCAAAGGTCAAGTGCGGTGAACTCGCAACAATTCGTCAGCTCCCACAGCCGCGCGCCGGTAGCTTCGTCGATCACTCTAATCTACCGACATCCTAAACGTTCGCGAATTCACACTTCCTTCTTCCATTTGAAAAATGAAAGACTTAAATTGGTGTACACTGTACAGGTATGATCTAGTGTGCACAGCTTTTGTGAGATATGTTGGTGATGTTTTAGCAAAGAATAGGTATTCATCAGATTTGACATTGCAGATTTGCAATTGCAATGTATTTCAACAGCTGTACATATTGTAACAGCTGAAAAAGAAAAATGTTTTATAACTATTAGGTAAAACCTAAACACCATCCATAAGATTGTGACACAATATAGATAGATTTTACTTATTACTGTAGCAGAACTGTTACTTTTCATCGTCATCACAACATTCTTTACTTAAACTAAACAGCATTGTTGAAAATGTTATTCTAATCGTGCGAAGAAGTTACGAGAAATCAGCTACAATGATTAAATCCTAGTTAGTTAAGAATGTAAGCTGATGTTCCAAACAAATCATAAGCAATCGCTGCATAAAGAAACGTGCTAAAGAAAATTCCCACGTTACAAAACTAGAAACAAAGTGACAAGTGTAAAATGCACCGGGAATATTGATGAGCCCGTCACGTTCCGCATGCGACTCATAAAGTTATAGCACAGTATAAAGATATTCTGCCCTCCCTAGAAGGAGTACAACGTGTCAACTGCACTCTGCAGCATACTGATAAAATGCAAAATATGCGGCTTGATATAATCCAAGCACATTGGAAAGATTTAGATCTGTTTTTCTATTTGAATACGAAGCAGAAGAGTTTTTATTTGTAGGATCATTTTTACCATGAAATATAAACTCTAACATAAATTTAAAAAAAACATCGACTGTACAATTAATGCTTGCTAGTGTAATAACTTTCAAGAGGAAATCGAGCAACACGTTGCTGTCAGTTTAAATGGATACATCCCGTACATTGGCAATTTTACTGACTAATGATTTTGAGATACGTGTATTTCACTGTTGTAAGATTCTCAATTTGCATAAGGCACAATAA
Organism: Acronicta psi; assembly: GCA_946251955.1. Taxonomy (NCBI): domain Eukaryota; kingdom Metazoa; phylum Arthropoda; class Insecta; order Lepidoptera; family Noctuidae; genus Acronicta; species Acronicta psi. Next base: position 7,314,075 of record OX276476.1, read on the forward strand.
GCCTTTATCATAATTAACATTTTTGGAAGATAAAACCATCAAGAACTTTGTAAGATATCGGAGGTTCAGTCGGATTGAGATACTGCTCATTTTTTATTCGTTTGAAAAGGAACCCGATATGGGTAAAAACGCAGCTTAATTTATGTAAATACATGGTAAACTTGCAAAAACCCATTACAATGTATACTAGGGCCTAATTTGATTAACATCCATAAAAACAATTATGTAATTCTAAATGTGGAGGTCATTTGAATTATATGGGGTCGAGGTCTAAATTGTTCTTAAAACATAGCACTGACCTTCAATATTCAATAGCTAAACTCCACCTGTGTCTCATACAAGCTATTTTAAAACTTCTATGAGTTACCCAATCGCCATATATCTACCATAATTTATGGACATGAAACAAGATATACTTAACTAGCTCCGAAATGTCGAATGTGACGGGTCCTATTATATATTTATAATTATATATATATAGGTATATATATCAGGTTTTGCCAATAGGCCTCTATAGTATCTTCGATTTGCTCAGAAATTTAATTTTATGTTTACAAAACTCTCCAAAACGAGAGTTTCGTATTGAATATTGCTTGCTTACCACTCAAGATATATCCATAACTTTCTAATGTAAAAAGAGACAGTGCAGTTAAGAAGCTTCTTTAGTAAAAAGGCACAACTTTTATTTTCCTAACTACTAAATAATTAAAACGTAACCTATAATAAATTTACGCGTATTAGTTTTTAAATCATTTCAACTTTATTCTTTGCTGATTTTTCGTACAATCTTAGATATAATCTTAGGGCTTTACATAAAATATCTGCCAAGTAATTAAATGGGAATTTATCGGGAGGTGTTGAAACAGGCCCTTAGTATTGTATTTTTACAGACGACATAATTTCCAACAACTGCAACTTATTATTTAGAAAGATTTTTCGCCATTAAGTTTAATATATATACTAATTGATTTAAAACCCTACCTAATATCGCAAAGAATGATCATGAATGCTTAGAATCCAAGGAAAATGTAAAGGTACTGGGAATAAGTATTACAAAAAAACGTTAAGTCGGTTGCATGTTGTCGACGCCGGCGTTAACAATATAAAAAGCTCCACAGCCAATTATCCCGCCTCAACACTCATGCGCTGTTGACGCCGTTTATGCAACAACGTAGGAAAACTTCGTCGCACTTCGTATTAAATTGACCGATCGACCCTCGGATATCGACCATTTTGTAAAATACATAATCGGCGAAGTTGATTACTCTGGTCTTATTCGCATTGTGACCTGAGGAGGTCCAATTTATGTTCATTGAATGGCCCAAAGTCTACACACTTGGTTTTATCGATTTATTGTTCATGAATGCAAATAAAGAAAGCATTATATTGTTCCAGTAAGTAATACGAAGTAATAATGTGCTCTTAAAATTAAATTATGAAGGTCCTAGGAAGTAAAAACCCTAAGGTCACTGTAATACCAGGTTTTTCAATTATGCTTCCGACTTATGATTATGCTTCTAAGCTTTACATTTAGCGCCCTGAAGAATTCGAATTTTGATCAGTGCCTTGTGGAATTGAAACAACAATTCTAGTTGTAGTTGTGGAATGGAAGATATAACTTGCGTGCTAGAATGTATTATAAAAAATTGAATTTTTAATCCATTTCAGATGAACAGGTTGCATTACAAATTATTTATTGCATAAAAAACAAAAAAAAAATGATGTCATTTAAAACAAATGATTTTCCCCTTTTGCCTCCGATCACGTGCTATCTTAGAAACCTACTGTTTCTATTAAAACGATCGTGTATCAGCAAGGTGAGCCCTAATCATCGTAATTTTTAAATTGCTAATTCGATAAAACACTAACGAAGACCATTTGATAACACATAGAAAATACTGGTTTTCTCAAGTTTATTAACTGTCCATGGTAACTTGTTATTTCGACGTCATCAGAGAATACTGGAATATTATAACAGTTGGATATTAATTATTCATCGATGATGTAAAGAAGCATTGACCACATGCTAAGTGTACGTTATAATAGTTTATTCAATTATGTTTCTCATTTGATTTCAATCATGTGTTCATAATTCGTTTAAAATTATTTTCGATACCGTTAATTTCTAGATACGTGTATACTTACGTACGTTTTAAATCTCTGATGAGTCGAAAAAGGCCATTTACAATGGTATGCTGTTCTTTACAAAAGTTGTTCGAGGTCTTTAAAAGGTCACATATGGTTGGAGACAAACCTTTTAGCGGTCTCATTCGCATCCTTATTGGAACGAGAACGTAATCACTCAATGGCGCCCGTCCTAAGAGTCAAACCATCTATTGAATTGTTTGAAATAAAAAACGTCTAATCAAACCAGAGGGGCAGGGGCTTAACGCCTGCGGTTACTTTTACTAGATAACCAGACTTACAAGGCAGTCCTAGTCGGTTAATTACGGCAAAATCAATATTCGCGCGGTTCCATGAAAGCCGTTCTACATCTGCTGCATACATTTACTGTTTCCGTAATGGGTACCGATTAAAACATTCAAGAAGTGATTGCAACAGTTTCCTTATTGTCGCTTACGCGAAATTAGCAATAATCACATTGTGGTAACGTAGGTTATATTAGAGACCATGACGCGAAGGTACCGTATAGTTACCTATGTGTTTATGGGTAGCAGTCTTACTCCATATCTGTATCTGACTTAAAATCTTATCATGGGCTGCACTGGTTATATTTAATAGAAAACATGAACCATGACAAAATTTAAATCCTTTTAAATATCGAATAGTGTACTTGATAAAAAAGGTCAAAGTGTAACTTTTCTCGGTGGAAATAAATACATTTAGCTAGCTTACAAGGTTTTTTAAAGAGGCTACTCTAGTACTCGTACGATAATTATGTATCTCTACTTAATACCTCAATCCATAAACTTTGTTTCTATTTTAAAGGTTCGTTTACACTTCACACTCTTTTATAAGGGGCCTGTTGTTATTATTCTGTTGTTCCAGTTCGGCGTCTTTAATTGCGCGATCATTAAATGTTAAATAAACATTGAGGCGTGATTTCAAACCGAATTACATTCTAACGTGCGTACGTAATCCGTTATTTTAGTGTAACATTTACATTTTATTATTTAAATGCAAATTTAATGATGGTCATGTTGGCTCTACCTTTGCATCGAGATTCTTCGGTTCAATTCACACTCAAGAAAATTATTTCTGTGTTTTATCCTTGTTCCCCGAGGAAGGCGTTTTTTCTAGTACCGGGACTGACTTTTTAAAAAAATATAATTATTAACTGAAGTTTAGAATCACAAAAAAGGCTAATGCATATTTCTTATCGGCCTTTTTACTTAAAAGTCACGTGTTCAAACATACCATCAAACACGTTTTGCGAGGATTTTTGTGGAATCGTAAATATTATACTCAGAATAATTATTTAAGTATTTTAAAATCGTTCACTAGAACGTCGCGTCGCGTCGGGCGTTGAATAAATAATTTAAAAGGTTTCTTACCCCATAATTGTGAGGTCATCAACATTTTTATCGTGTATAAAAAGAAAACGAAGATTACCATGTGAAACCTAGACACGAAAATACAATAAAGCTAGGTGTACACGTTAAATCTAAAACTGCGCGCGTGTCTGTGACACTGTCAAAAGACCTAGACCTAGCTGTTTATCTTTAACTACTTATTTAATTTTTTCAACATCGTTATCATACTTTTTAATATAATATAGACTAGATTCCTCTTCAGTCAACACAAGTTATTTTTTTTTTGTAAGTAATTAACATTAACGCATGTTGAACATTTTAAAAATTGTGGATAAAAGACAAATTCTAGTGAGTAAAAATCTATTTCAGGCAGGACTTGAATCCTGTGTCTGATAAAAAAAAGTTTAAGCGAGATGATTTTTATTAAAAATGTTTAAGCCGGCAAGACTGGGTCCCTGGGAAGTTTTTATTTGTATTTCCTGAAATTTGTTTTTAAGTTTACTCCTATATTATATATTATTTTGTGTATAATTATACCTTATAATTAATGGAAGTATGTATAAGATAAATAAATTATTCTGTTTAAAAAACTTCTTTCAAAAGTTAAGCCGAGTAAATGTTGAAAACAGAGTTTTACAGACTGACAGTCTTATTTCATAAAATTCATAAAATTATAAAACGTCTAATAAAAGGTTTTAGAGCTAAGATTGTGATTTTACCCGACGCACTGCGGCAAAGCCCAAAAGCTTTTGGGCTTTGCCGCAAAATATCCCTTTGCCCTGTCACAAAATTTCGCGTGGCAAAACAAGACATTTCAATTAAAGGAGGTTTAATTAGACTTTTATATTTTTATGAAAAAATAACCATAATACCTACTTTCACATTTCAGGTATGAATTAAATGTGTGTTTTCCCGTAATTTATTTTCAGTCTAGACCTGAGTTAAATGTTTAGCAGAGTTATCTAAAACGGAGATCTAAAGAAACCCTATGTTTTGAATATTTTGGCTGGTTAACCGACAACCAAGGTCAAGTTACTTAACTCTAGATTACGAAACAAGATACCGCCACCAGTAGTTTATTTAGTAACAGATATTAACAATTTTATGCGCAGACGAGAATGTGAAATTATAATTTCTATTTATCAATCACCGTGACTGAACCGATTGAGAGGTTTACATTCTACACTTAGAATTGATTTCTGTTATAGTAACGTGGTATGTAATTTTATTGCTTTGTACTAAAGACCGGATAGACGGGCGAGTAAGGCCGCGGAACTTGTGACTCGGTTTGCTTGCCCATGTGTCATCGCCACGAAACCTAGCAATATTGCCAGGTCCTTTTTAAGAAAATTACTAGACGCTTCTAGTAAATCAGGAGATGAATAGGAAACGTTTTACAAAGTTAAAATAAATGTTTTTGCATTAAAATTACATATTTTGTTATATTCATTTTGTGGTTTTTTAAATTTACTTTCTGATTCTGAAGACATTTTGACATCACAACTGCCAATCTACCTCGCACAAATATTTTTCTATATTCACCGCAATATATGGAATATTTTTTTACTCTTATTGGCTGAATTTGGGCTGTTGCAGCGTCTATACCGACAAATAAAAACTTAGCCAGCCTAGCCAGCCAGCTTAAAACCGCGGTCTTTAAAACTGTGCGTCTATCTGGCTTAGGTTTTAAAAATTCTTTACAAAATGTAAACGTTACACGCAGATATGTAATCATAATTGCTACTCTACACATTTTATCGACTTCTCAAGCGGAAAAAATGTCATTTCTCTGTTTTATTTTTTGTGTGTCTACTGTTCTACTAACTCTTGCGGGCTACGGTCGATTTTTTTCTTGGTTTTCTTACTAAAATCGTTACAACCGTAAATATAATTAAAAACCTAGTTCCTATTATAAACCAGCATTTATATTAAAACTATTGGCTATTGCCAATAATAACATCGTATAAAATATTTGAAAGACTTGACAAAACCTGAGAGATATTCTCGAAGGAGCGGCGTGGTCAGCGTGGTGGACGGCCTAACCAGCTCAGTGGAACAGCTCATGGGTTGATGGTAGCCTGAAGCCTCTCTCATTCTGAGAGGAGACGCGTGAAGTGCATAAGGACAATAAATGAGTTGATGGTGTATGTATTAAATTCTCTTTAAAACAATGTTTTATTCAAAATAACACTAATTAACTTACTGTAACTGTAGTTTCATGCAAACATTTACATGTAGGACGCTCTATTTCATTAGCACTAATGATCATTTCAAAACCTGCTCTTAGCCCGCGAAACACCACATTATCAGTGCAAATAATTATCTGTCGAGATATCACGACACGCGTTTCCTACCCGGATACAAGCTTTGACTTTGGCAGGATATTATCTAAGATACATTTTACTAAAGTCTCTTGGAGAAAATGGAAGTGTGTGAAATGTAGTTATTTTGAACACAAGTAAGATTCTTTAGTTCTTGTCAGTGTAGCAATCGCTACTGTTCTCAGGGTTCACGGGCACAGCCATTTATGGCTTAAATCTGGAGCAGCCCATCTGGGGAAGTACCTCCACCTTACAGAAAACTGCAGTCAAATAACACACTTTATTGTGTGTTGTGTTTCTGCAGTAAGTATGGTTGCCAGAGCTTCTTCTAGGGACGCGCTGCAATGGAATGCAGCAAGAGGAACATTCCCTTAAACTGTCGGCGCAGTGAATCCTCCATAAACCTCTAAGAGGTTTTTAAGGTCAGCAACGCGCGAGTGATACCCCTGTGTTGCAAGCGTTCATAGGTTACAGTAACCGCTTACCATCAGACGGGCCGTATGCCTGTTTGCCACCTTAGTGGTATAAAAAAAAAACCTCTTGATACGACTCGCTCCCCTATTTTCCTTCACTTGTTCTATAAAACTTCGTCTAGGTATTCCCCTTCTTCGTTTTCCTTCAAGTTACCTTATAGTGTAGTTAAGAAGTGGTCGTGTCAACTCGTGTCGTATCTAGTGGCCAAACATCTGACTACAAGTAAGGTGACAATGGGAATAAGATTATAGTGTAAAGGTTCCTATATATAATATTGTTGCAGTTTAGTTGATATCATATTATTAAACTATGTAGTTATGATCAATGATTTTTTTTGTATAATATTATTCAGCCACAATGCAAGGACATTATTTATTGAACTGAAATACTTACATTTAGTTTTCCTACAGCGTAAATGTGTTGCCACATCTAAGTATAATTTTTATATAATAATTTAAAATTACATTTTAATTATGAAATTCTGCCCAGCTTTCTAGGAATTTGGATTTTTTGTGCCCGACTAATGCTAATTAATGGTCTCACACGCTACAGTAGACGCATCAATACATTTCTACCTTGCCCTACTGAAATCTTTATTATAACCAAAACAAATTCTTAATTATTTATTTCCAACATTATCCTTAGTTTCTTACAGACTAAATCCAAATCGATATTGAGGTTTCTTAATTTTTACTATTACGCCTTTACAGTAAGTTAAAAAGTGCTATCTTTGTGAACTCAGAGTACAGTAAAATATATCAACTTATCCTATACAAGAGTCGGAGTAAATGGAGTTCTGTACTTTCTGTCTACCCTTATGGGAAATTGTGTATTGTATCGATATTCAATGAGTAAGTCAGTGAACGAGTACATTGAGTGCTACGAGTAGAACTCTTTCTTCTTCTTCTTTTCTCGGTTCACAGAAAATGTGTTTCATAATTCATTGATAAACGCCCGAGAAAAAGATTAGAAAGTTATTTTACTTGTAACAAAGTAACACTAATCATTGCAGAGCTAATCTAATTTACATTTTAACAGATACTCAATTGATTTTACAAGCCAAATTAGGAACGCCTCAATAAAGTTATGGAAAATAAAACTACTAAATGAAATTCAATGTAATGTAAATTGATCTCTTAAAGACACTTCAAAATCAATGTTTTAAATAAAGCCGATGCGGTTTCCTAAATGATGACATCTTAAAAGAAACGCCAAAATAAAGTTAGAGAAATATTGGTCCTTGAAAGTTCAGTGATTAGATAAAAAATATGGGCATACTAAGGGCGTATACACACGTATTTATACACACTGACGATTTTATACACATTGACGATTTGCAATTCACGAACGCGCGTTTACGGCGCCATAAATGCCAAAGGTAAGTACTAAGGTTTACTACTGCAACTTAATCTCGTTTAAAGTGCGTTAACAATCAGCAATCGTCTTCTGCGCCGAAAAAATACGCTGTGTGAATACGCCCTAAATTACGTGTCACACAATTGCTACAAATCCATGCCCACTTTTTTACAAAATGAAAAATGATGTCATTTATGCTGTTCTATCTTAAGCATTTTGTCTTTTACTTTATATTTAGAAGCTGTTAAGTATCGCACATTATTTACATAATACAGGTAGTTATTATTACTCAATAAATTGATATTATTTATCAACCCCATTTTTTCCAGGTCAGTTTAGTTGAATCTATCCTAGGGTTGTCTTTAAATTGCGATAAGGCTGCATTATTGTAAGTTGTAGATCAAATTTGGTCCCGTTTCTTTAAATTATCATTCGGTATACAAGAAAGAATAATAAAAAAATATCATCTTAATATCTCCAAGTTTTTAACCTTTAATTTAAAATACATAAATTATTGTGTTACCTAACTTTGTAAGAAAATTACTTCTCAGGGAGAGGCACATCGTAAATTATAAAATTGGGAACTACCTGTTCAGCATAGAGACATGACATTCGCAACAAATGTTTAACATTGACCTTGTGTGTTAATCGAGATGATTAAGGCGATCCCCTGTATAAGGGGGGATCTCTAACCAATTGCCTATCTAATGTCATATAATGTTGGCACTTCACATGGCGTATTTGTCCACATATTTGCATTAATTTACTAAAACAAAAACAGAGTAAGAAACTAATTATTTGTTTTAACCAATTAACGCAAATGTTTGTACAAAGATGCTATGTGTAGCCAAATGTAACCAAAACAGACGGTTCGAAGTCTAATTGCATCTAGTGTAAACAATGTTTTTTTAATACGTGAATACAAGATAATATTTTGCCAAGAACAATACCAAGTTTAACCAAGCATGTTTGGTTTTAATTTTGACGACTACATGTTTTGCCATAGAGTGTAGCCATGAAAATATTTACACGCTCTTACTAACAAACTTTGTTTAGTCAGACACTGTTTAGTGTTTAGTCTCAAATACTTTAGACATTAGAACGAAAAATTAACCGTTTATATTGAAATAATTACTACCAGTTATTACTTTACTAATATGCTATTTTAAGATTACTTAATATATAATAATACTAGTAAATATTATAAGAATATCATCAAAATTTGTTTTCTTAAAACATCTAGAAGTATGAAATTTTGCATAGGAGTTATTTTTATAACTGTACGAAGTATCCAGCTAGGATTATGGGACATTCGCGGGTACACAGCCTACATTTTAATAAATGTTTGAATAAAATAAAATAATGCACACTTCGAGTGAACCAATGTTTCGATACAAAATAACCCATAATCACAACAAAACGAATTTACAATATGGAAATCCAGTTATAAGCACCAATTGTTTTAAACGAAGAAACAAAACATTATTGAATAATTATGTTACAATTTAACATAAAGTTACTTATCACAGTAACGAAGACAAAACATAATTATAACTTGAAAATATATTATAACAGTCACGGATTTGTGAGTCACTGCGACTGGATATAGCTAAGACTAATTACTTGTATAGAATACGAAACTTCCGTATCAATCAACGATAAATAATAAGAAGCGAGTATTTGTTACTCAACAATATTTATTAATCAACATACTGCTTAAAAGAGGGTTATTATTAGTTTATATTTTTATAAATTCCAATTCTATATTAATTTAAATGTAAAAACTGCCCATATTGTTATGCCTTTCATTAAGACTTATTTGGCATTGAATGTATGTTTATAAACACGAAGTTTGCATATATAAACAGAAAACCGAAACAACTATCTATAAGGTATACAGAATAAATACTGATTACTACTGGACCTAAACTACGAAAATTCGGCAACGAAAGCCGCTGAACATGATGCAATCTGCAAAGTTCTTTAACATCTTTATTATCCTGAAGTTACTGAGGACAATATATATTACATTGTGCTCTACCATTATATTTTAACTGATGTTTTTGATGCCGTGTATTTTAAAAAATATGTGTCCAATAACTTTCATGACTGACCGTACACACATGTAAGTATAGAGCATAATGGGATCCGGTAGCAGAGCCACCACGAGTCATTATAATTATAGGTAATCTTTATAATATCTTACGGCGCCTTATATTGGGGTTCTCATGGATCCCCTCCCTGAGGCGGCAGGGCATATCGGACTTCTATCCCTATCCCTATATGTTATACCATCAGCCTATATTATTTCATTGCTGGACGTGGGCCAATGAACTAGTGAACGCCACGAAACCCGATCTTCGGCTTTCTTCATCCAGTCAGTCACTTCTTCAGCCAATATTTTCCATAGGCTATGCCGATCCGATAGATCCGAGAACTATTACATGATACCTGTCACTTAGCCCAGCGTTGCAAATAAACAGCTTTTAATACTCGAGTTTTTAATACGGCAAAGTTCTTATTAAACGACTTACTCAATCTAATCGGTTACGCTGATCGTCAGGTTCAAACGCTATGTCTTAATGCAGTCGAGAAACATAAATTGCAATCAAATAATAATGAGAACTATTTTTTTATAAAATCGATCGACAAAGCAATCGATATGAACATTAAAGAAAAACTGATAATATAACTGTTTCTGAAACATTTACAGATGAATTATCAGCTACTCATTGAAATAATATTATTCTGCATGAGACTGAATCTTGAAACAATACTGCTATATTATTACAAATTTGCAGATTCGCCAAGTTAGGGTCAACTAAAAAAAACTTCAATATTAGATTATTTAGTGTGGGAAACCTGCACTTATATACACAAAAAACGATAATTACATCTATTACATTGACGTTTTTGAAATAGCATATTTATTCAAAACACTTAACACAAATTATTAACGTCAAATGAGTCAGTTTAGGGTTAATGACTTGAAACATTTTCAGGGTAATAAACATTATCGAAAGTATCGTTTTCTCGTAAGTAATTCATAAGCACAATGGTAATCAGTATTTCCGAAAGGATTAACCTACTTTTAACAATGAAATAGATATGACAATTCTTTTTAGAAATCCCGTAACAAGTAACTAAAGAAAAAATCAACTTGTAACATAATCAACAGTGTAAGTACTTAAAATTAAAGTTCAATCTTAATTAGTCTTGTCTATTTTTATTCTAGACTCTAGTTTACAGCCAGAAGAAGAAAACGTCATAATCAAAGTAAAGCAACAAGCGTAAAATAATGTAATGTGGAGAGAAAAAACTACTAATGCAGGAATTAAGGTAACAAAGAGCGTATCAATTGAATTACTCATGCAAACTGTAACATCGGATACAATACGATATGATTGTTGAAATGGAAAAATCTGTTGCTCTTATAGACGTTTTGCAAAATCAAGAAAATTGAGAATAACTATAAATTTTATGGGTATTCAAAAAGTATCAGTCTATCTACAACTTTCTGCTGAAGTAATATATCAAATTGGCTTTTAATAGAAATTCTTTCTTTCTTCTACTCTACCTCGCAACAAGGCACAGAAATGGCATGCATGTACACCATCAACATCTAACAGAACTCAAGGATACTAGTTTCAAGACCAGTCTAACGTACCTACGTCTTGCATAAGAGGTTTGTTTACTTCTTTTTGTTTTTGTTTGCAAATAGTTCGCGTGTAGTTATGATACTGGCGAACTTAACGCATTGATCATTGTTCGTTTAACTATAATAAACCAATGAATCAATAGAAAAACAAATGTGATTATGCTTGATTTGAATTGCAGTTCGCTGGATTTAATTGGAAATTTAAAAGCGTGGCGAAACGTCATTGATCGTACGTGGATTTAATTTGTACCTACTGATAGAGATTATTTCTACAGAACAGGATAAAATATTTATTATATTGAAACAAGTTGAAGTTGATACAAAAATTACAACATCGTTTGACAAAGCAGAAGATTATTTACACAACTGTACGAGACATGGTTTTATGATTTTCTAAACAGGGTTAAATTCCTGCCACAACTACTAATTAGATATTTAATTAAATTAGTCTTCTGAGATTAGAGTTTAAGAGACTAATTAGTGTTTACACAAGTAATTTCTGTAATAAGTTTACTTTTTGGGAGTTAATTTCCGTCTCTATTGGGGCAACTGGTAAAGTTAATGTAATCAGTTTAGTTATTCAATATGTCTGCGACGAGTTGAAAGAGAAAACGTGTAACATTTGTTTGTACAAATATTTCGTCCATTTTGCGTCGTCAGGCAGGTTTTAAAGTCGCTCGTCCAAGTGAGTTAACAGAGTGAAAACAGTCCGCAATAGGCTGGTACGTTGCGTGATATCTACACCAAACACCTGCTAGTTATTGCACCGAACCTTGTGTTTCAGTCTATTATCGCTCCTAAGTGTTGTGTCCAATTTTTATTTTTTCTTATTGTTCGCAAAGGTCAAGTACGTCTCTCGTAACATAAACGTACATCGCAATGACTAGTTTACTGACTGTAATTTCATCATTAGCTTCATTATGAATGTCTGCATCTGAAGCAGTATCTAAATTAAGGATTCTTACCGAGGCCTACACGTTTCGCTCGTCTCATTTGTTATCATTAGCACTCATCGTTAGCTCTTAAACAAACAATTTCATTGTTACTACCTTTGTTTTGTCATTGTTCTCCAGTGATTGATTTAAAAACCTCATCATCATATTAACTGTGACGGTTATTATTATCAGCATCGACATACCTGTGTCCTGTGCATTTTGTAAATGATGAATGTGGTGCAGGTGTGCATAGTAATGATGATGGTGTAGGATGCATTCCAGATCGGTGCAATTCAACATTGTCACGGAGCACCGGCCGCGCCGGCAGCCGTCTGCTCACTCACGCTCGCTGCACACTTTCACAAAACAATTCCACTAGCACTACGACACGTATCGCTGTCACATCACGTTATCTCCTTGGACACCGGTAGGGGCCTAACACTCATGGGCCTGGTCCACCAGGAGCGGCGCCTATCGGTCTACACTGTCGGGGCAATCTACTGCATCACGTGCACTTGTTTATTTTCGCAATCTTCCAATTATTCACACGTTATCGCGAGACTCACCCATCACTATTCGGAATCGCGCGACGTTCAAAGGAGCGGAAGGCGTAATCGATAAGGCGACCGATTCGATAAGTACGCGAGGTTGTTGCAGTGAGCGGCGTGCGCGCAACACTTGCGGCGCGCGATTGTATACTGAGTGCGGTATGCGAGCGGCTGCCACCTCTCCCGGGCTCCCGGCCTCGACCGCACTTGTCGAGCCCTGGGCTATCATATCGCGCCACCTATTGCCCCCTGGAGAATAATGCATCGTTCAACGTCCGTTCTTCACTATCATCTCGATATGGAAATGAAATGCATTATGCTGATTGTCTCTTGGACAAAATTAAGCAACCAATTTCTCCTACTGAATAGACGAAGCATAATAAAATAAAACAAATGCATAGAAGCGAGTGCCTACCGTCAACAATAATTTATGAGAAATTGTTCGTTGCTAACCAAAACCGTTTACAAGGTTTAATCATTGCGCTAAAACAGTTGATGCGATTCGTAATAGCGATTACAGTAGGTACAACAAATGCCAAAGACGTGACCGTGTAGGTTTAAGAGTGTTATTATTAAGTCGACGATGCCAACAAGATTCGCAAGTAAATAGCGAAGTGGAGATTTGCGGAAAAGGAGAAAAAATCAACAAGCGAAATATCCGCAGTACAGGTCCCAAGGTTGAAGGACTTGCTCGCCGTGAGTACAACACAGGTACGGACAGACTTTCAAGTGACGATGTGTGAGCAAATATACAAGTTATTGTACTACGTAGATATGTATGTGAACGCATTGTCTTCCCGCACCATGCCATTTATAATTATGGCGTTGATAATGATAGCGCAGCTCCTTGATATTTTCATAAAAATGCGTTTCTAACTGATTGATATAATCTAATAAACTATCTTACAAAAACTTTATTTCTCTCGTACTAATTTTACAACAATGGGAACAAATTATCTAGTTACTGGCTAACAATAAATGACTAGCGAGTTGGTAAATCACAGCTCTTTAATTCTTGCTCTACGAATGGTCAAGGTGCAGAATCAATGATTAGTTCAATAAATTTTCTTCTAAGAAACTAGTTTATTACAAGTCTTCACTGTCGTTAGTTTAAAAATTATCGACGTGCAGATATACTTAAGACAAGTAAACGATCGGGTAAACCTTGACTTCAAAGTAAGGGCCGATCAGACGATAATTGCGGCAATTCTCATTGTTTTACAATGCATCCAGGCTTTAATCTTCGCACCGCAGTGTAATCAAAGGTGTTCTTAGAAAATAAATTTTAATTTGATGACAAGAGATATCACAATAAGATAAAATTTAGTGCCCAACACGAGAAGAGCAGAGATTTTGAATCCCACTAACATTCTTAATGTTAAAATTTGGGTGGATGGATGTTTGTTACTCAAACACGCCAGTACGGCTTAGCGGATCTGTATGAGGTACAGAGATACCAAGATTATAGTCTGGAATAGCACATAGACATTTTTTTATCTCGGTAAAATGGATATATGAATGGATGAATGAATAAATATGAAATACCCAGATCACGCGGGCGAAGCCTCTGACGGAAAGCTAGTTGAATATAAAAAACTAAATTTATGTAATTGGAGATAAAGTTTAAGATTAGGAAAATGTATTTATTGTGATTATTCCATAAGATCATAAAATATTTCAAGACATCAAGTCTAATATTTAGTAACTCTACCATAGTTGTTGTTGCATGGCTTGCATTGCGAAGAAATAGACTTCTATTCTACCGAGAGTTGGACATATACAATCTGTTTGTTAATTTCAAACAAATAATTTTCCTGTATACAATATTGCAATGCATTTCTGTGCTGTAGGTCGAGATTTTTATACCTAAACAGAAGAAAAATATAATTAAATTCGGCTGGTTGTTTCGTCATTCATCAGAGTATTTGTGCATAATGTCATTTTTTTTTATATGTATGTCACAGGAGAAAGATTTAAAAAACCCTTCCTTCGGCTTTTTGCCGTATCGTCGGGTAAAAAAGTACCGACATCTGCGCTTTTAATTTTTTCTTCTTCAGCTTCTTTATAGTCTCTATCAGTCTTCATCATTCAATTGCAATTTATTTAACTACAATTATCATCGTGCACAAAAATTAGAGGTGCATCAAGAAATTTTCAATCAAGATACCTATGTAAGGGTTGCTCAGAGTTGCATTTATCGAACGACGGTGAACTATTGGGTGTCCAACTGTACACACCCATAGTTCGCCGATATGTTTAGGTGTTACGGAGCCTATTGGCATTAATTGGGACAAATCCAATTACCGGAACTTCTACTGATACTGAGAATTTTATAGAAAACCCGATAATTGAATGCAATGCTTCAGGCAGTCGCGCTTACGACCTAGATTAATGAGCAGAAATTATCATTAAACCATCTTCTAGTTAAATCAATTCTCAATAATCTCCCTATTGATGCTTCAAACCCTATTAACAATAGTATTACTTAATGTGCTGACGTCACAGACGGATGTGAAACTAACAAATGCTAGCGGAATAAGCATTTGCGTGGATGAATGCTATATATTAAGTATCTGTTATAACTTTAACCTGCTTTATGCAGAAGTTCTAATAGACATATTCCTATAAAATCGTTTTATTACTTGCTACAGCAAGCCACGCATTAACTTTACACTGTATAGGAATGTATATACAGTACAGTACAGTGAATCAGTTTTTCCTTTTGTACATCTAAATCACTAAATGTACAAAAGGAAAAGCTGACTGACTGCAGATAATAAATAAATAAATATCTTTTGGACATTTTACACATCTTAGTCCCAAAGTAAGCAAAACTTGTACTATGGGTACTAGACAATGGATATAATACTTATATACTTTTTTTTGTAAATACATACTTATTATACATAGGAAACACCCAATAAAGTATAAAGCAGGTTAAAGTTATAGCAGATACCCGTGACCATGGACGCTGTAAAGGGTCCGAAACGTCGGGATTAAAATAATATCAATATAACGCGATAAAATCCGTAAAAAGTAGTTTTATTTCAATTATAGCAGATACTTGATATATCGCATTCATCCACCCAAGATGTATCAACGTACAGCATGTAGTATAATGTAGCATATTATGCTCAACGGATTGGGCTAAAATTCGGCACACAGTATGACATAGGCTTTCACTAAGAAAGGGTTTTGGGAATTCGTATCAGTGATTTTTGTATGTATTACTTATCAACAGTTTGATTATCTAATAGTTCATAATATGAATCTATGTGAGAATCAAATCCATGAGAATTGCTCAGGAACTGCGTATATAGTTCATCACCCTACCAGACGTGAAGGAAGGTGGTATTTACGTCACTTTACGGGTCTTACACCTTTACGGGTCCTTCTGTTGACTTAAAACTTAAGTCTCTAGGCTCTAAAACGTCGTCAATAAAACTTTGAACTGTATATAAACACAGTTTGTCACAAGTATGTATTACGTAGTTAACAGCAATATGTATATTGAAACGAACAACTTCCATGTAACTGTAAGGTCATACTGTTTACTACAAAAACACCGTTATCTTTACTTATATTTTTTGTGTTTTTGTCAATTAATAATAACATTTTAAATCTATAATATTTGTCGGGAATAGTTTTGGAGATTTTGTTTATTTATCTTTACATATTTTTTTAAATAGTGTATCATATTTTTATAAAACAAATTGATTAATTTAATTCTTTTTTTAATTTAATGTATTATTTTTGATGACCGTACCTTTAACTACTTGTAGTACCTATCTAATTTTCAAGGGGGCGAGTCAATACACTTAGGCAATTAGGGGCAAGAACCCAGGGGGCGAGCGGATTCTACACATTTTATTAAATACAGTTTAACTCAATGACTCATCGACTTGTTTTATTTCAGCTCTACTTTTTCTCAGCGTTTTGCCAAGACGCGATGTTTAATAACGTAAGAATATATCAAACATTAATTTTATTATTGTAATTGCCTACATTCATTCATAATACCGCAGGCCTAACTTCATAACACGGATGTGGGTATAGGTAAACTTTTCAGACTTAGAAAATCAGTTGGTCCAGTGCCTCAACCATGAGTTCTATCGAATGGCTTTCGATAGATTTTTACGCATCGAAACGCTGTAATCTCATAGCAGATTTTAGTTCCTTACGTAACCGCTAGTGGCGCTGTGAGCGTTTTCCATACAAATATTTTACGGCGTCGCTAGCGAGTCTAGTGAGAAAAACTCATGGTCGAGGCACAGATCAGTGAAACTGCATCGTTGGCTTAGTGGTCTAAGCTACAGCGTGTCGTCTACGGTCAAGGGCCAGGGCTCCCAGGTTGAGCAGTAATTATTGTGTCTTTCTATTTCTTGAGTTCAGAGTTAGTACCTAGGCAATAGGCAAACTGTGGTGTACACTCGTACACTTCTGCATTACCCTTCGGGGAAAGCCTGAAAGTATGTAGTAAAAATATGACTCACGAACACGACTCTAGATTTGGTTGTTTATTATTAAACGTAAATGTGTCAAAAGAGTATTGCACTATCACTTGTTTTGTTGTTGAGACAATAATTTGCTTTTATGACTTATCATTGTTTCACTTTCAGTCTAATCACAAAGGACTTTTAGTCAACAATGATTATTTACTTATTTTTAAGTGGCGCATTAAGATAATAACAAGATGGCTCACCAGATTTTAAGTTAGAACTCCTCCAACAAATCAGTAAAAATCGCATCCAATTTAGTTGTCAATTTTTGCGTGATACGCGCAAAAACATACAGGCAAAAAAAAAACATTCTAAAGATAGTTGTTTTAGCTTCTGTTGCTGTAATGAAGAAACCTATTTTTTTTAATAATCTCTTATGTACACATATATGCCTGTTAACATTTTATGTAATAAATAGCCTCAGTAATTATTTTTGCGATGATGAAAATTTTAATCTTTGTCGTTCTGATTGTAAGATTCAAGTTCCGTATAGGAATTTCGATCACAAAGAGGTTCCGTCAATGAATAATCTTGTTTATAAAGTATTTCACTTTGCAAACAGATAATACCAGGAAACAGGTAATTTAGTATATACTTAAAGCTATCCAGTGGCCATTACAATAGGTAGTATTACAGTACATTTTGGGGTGACAATTTACACTTTTAATTTAATTTTCAGTTTACCGGCTTGTACATCACAATATCACTAAAATAATTCATAACTGTGCAAGGCATGAGAGGATTAATGTAAACTTTCAACGTTGACCTACAATTATATACGTATAGTTATAGTTATTACTATATACATACAATGTATTGGTGACTTTTCGAACAGTGTTATCAATGCCGGTGAAAGGGCTGCGACGCCGACGGTAGGTCAACAGCGTATTAAATACATTGAATTACAAAATACGGCACGTGCTTATTATTTGTAGTGCCGATGCCAATAAAAATATACTTTTTTGGTGTTTATTGTCAAATATACTTACATACCATCACGGTTCTATTCTCCTAAGAGTAAGGCAGAGTATTGCTGAACATTGACAGCTCGCCGTTATTTTGAAGTCCGATGTAATAGAGGGGATATTACCAATTGCGCACCAAACTAAGCTGCTATTGATAATTTCACAGAATAACCCGACAAACATTTGGTCAACCCGGGAATTGAACACAGGACCTCGACCGTAGTAGTAGTAGTTACGACCACTAGACTTTTTATGATGAAACTCGCTAGAAATACGTTACAAAATCACCAATTGTGTATTTTAAACTATACTATAGAAGTCACAGAAAAAAGTGCATACCTACCTACTACTTACTCTAAAATGTTTTTTTTTTCTTAGGAGTTATGTCATTCTTTTTTATTATATTTTCTAATTAACGTAGGTTAAAAGTAATGAGCCAAAAATGCTTAATTAACTAAAGACTGATTGTAACTATGATAATTAAGAGATAAAAAACAAAACCGTGTATCATTTTGGGCGTACTTCCCCTATCTATATTGTAGATAAGTTAGGAGCTGGCATATTAACGAGAAAGTTAAACAAATTATTGTAACACTCAGGAAGTGATAGTAATAGAAATACATTGAAATACTTAAAACAACTGCACGTGTTGATAAGTTACAATTATCATCTATTACAATGATGTTATTGAAATAGGAACAAATTAAGTAGGTACCTTCCTATTGAACAATCAATTTTATCTTCAGTAGCAGAAGGTGTTCCAGCTTCCTCATACAGACTCTTGTAAATAGGTACCTAAGTACCAATCGTATATCAAATTTAAAGTGTTACAGAAATTGCTAAACTTTTACTCTTTCAAAATTGGCCGTGATGTCAGCTAAGTAAGTAAAATTGTATATTCTTGTATAATATTAGCTTTCTCTACTACAGTTATGCATGTATAACTACATATAAATCTTCCTCTTGAATCACTCTATCTATTGAAATATTGATGAAAACTGCATTAAAATATGTTGCGTAGTTTAAAAGATTTAAGTGTACAAACAGCGTAAGTCTAAGCGTACCTAAGTACTTAGTACCTAATATAATAAAGTAACTTAAACCCATAATCTCCTTGAGAAGGTACATGGGCGAGGTTTTGGTCAGCAGTGGACAACTTTCGATGATTTGATGACCTTTTTAATGATAATAAAGTTATGTATCAAAAGCCTGTCTACCTACCTACCTACATGTCACTTGAAAATTAAATATTCTTATTGTACACCTCTACTTTTGACTCAATAAATTAATCATAACTCTACCGTACTCGTAACTCTACTCATAGTACCGTAAAAAGGTTTTTTTTACAAATTAATCATTCTCATAAATCTTTAAAACCGGCAAAGTGTGAGACTCCTAGTCGATTGTACTGATCCTATTTCTAAGTTAAATAATTGTAAAGCAAAAAATTGCTGTCAGTAATAAAAGTAAAATATATTTAAATTAAAATAGTTAATGGTTATTTTTACTCCAAGTAATTGAATTATACGACTTTAATCATTATTAAGGAGACTATTATTTCTACATGGATGAAGTGTGACTTTTTGTAAGTATTAATAGTGCTACCATGCATCGGGACTTTCTTGTAGCTGTTAGGAATGACGGAACCCTTAAGGAGCAATAATTTAAAGGTAATTGCTTAATTTTTTACGGAGCCTGATTACTTGACAGCTGCCTTCGTCAAAGTACCGTAATAATGACCATATTACCAGATTACGTCCAGACTTCCAGACCCTTTTTATTTTACTTAAGTACTGATTTTTTATTGATAGCCGGCCGTTACATTATACACATTGGAAAACACGAACCATACCTGGACTGAAGGGTAAGTACTCTATGTATAAAGGAAACATCACTGATTTTTTTTTAAACAATAAAGCAAAAGTTTCACTCTTTAAGATTTTAGACGTGATAAATAAACCAGACTCCGAGCTACTGGGAATTTCAGAAAAACCCAACAACACTCTGCTCCACCCGGGAATCGACCTCTAGCGTAGCAGTCGCGCTAAGGACCACTAGACCAACGAAGCAGTAAACTCACTTATTTTTTAATTTTATTTTTTAAACCAGTAATGTGCCCCGCATGGAACAACCTAACACCCGACCACATAAAAGTAGAATTAATTCGTTATCGCGGCTCACACTAGACGGGTCGTAAAGTTGGACATTTGCAATTTCTCGAGACTCGATTGCGAGATTAATGGCTACGTGCCTACGTCATTATTTTATCTTCTTGCTCGTACGCATCCATGCAGGTGCGGACTCCGTTTATGGCGTTTCAATTAAATCGCTTTTGACCGATGTAGCCGGTCGTCAACCCTCGACGCGAGTGTATGGTGGACTAGATGAGTCAACTTTCTTTGATTAATTTTCAATGCAGGTGGTGCGATGTGTTCACGTACATCTTAAAGGTAGCTTCCTTAAAAGGGAGTTTAGGACTATGAGCCACTTCAAGCTGAAAGTTTTCTGTGTTCGCCCTCTAATTGAAGGTGGCATATCAGCAGCAAAAACAGCTATGGAATTTTGAACTTCAACAAATACGGTCTGAAAATGTGTGGGGTACCTACTTATTATTACGTATATGAGAAATATCTAGTTTCTTACTCAGGCAGGTATTGATCTATACTGATAAAATGATGAATACCTACCTATTATTTTTTTAATTCACGGATCTTATTTATTTTTAGGTCAGTTATAAACTAAGTTTTATTATTGTACAAAGAAAAAGATGAAGATTGACATTAAGTAACTGATAAAACATCTATTCTAATCGATCCAGCAATCGTGACTTCTAAAATTATATTTTTACTGATTTAAAGGTCACATGTTTTTTCTTACAAGAACGTGTTATTTTTATTGATTCGTGGAATATCTATCTATTATTGTAAACATTTACTTACATACAATATTCCTTCGGTCTCGCATTAATATTTTCCCCAATGAATTTCCGACTGTTACAATCCTGGTACACCACTTTCACTTAATCTACGTTTAATGGATGATCATCGGTTTAAGTTGCTTTTAACCAGGCCTTTTTAAAATAACTTCTTAGTTTTATTGCACTTTTGTTAACATTTTGTAAACTTGAGTTTCGATAACACGCACATTGGGATCATTGTCCCGATCAGTTTAGTGACCCAATTCATATTTATATTTACCCCTGTCGCTATCGCAGTATAGAACAATGTACCTAATTTAAAAAGATAAGTTTGTTTTTAATATTTATTTACAAATATCAAAAGTTTTTGTAATCAAGTATATCTGGGATACATATTTAGCCTGTAACATGTTAAGTATTTTTTTGCTTATTTTCCTTAATATATGTGCGTAGTAGGTAGTAGTAATGTGTATTAGTATTAGTTTTTAAGTATTGTGTACCTTACTGATTTCTGACACTTACGCGAATACTAGACATTGAAATAAAACTACTTTTTACGGATTTTATCGCGTTATATTGATTTACGGACGGACGTTTCGGGTCCGAAACGTCGGGATTAAAATGATATCAATATTTCGGACCCGAAACGTCGGGATTAAAATAATATCAATATAACGCGATAAAATCCGTAAAAAGTAGTTTTATTTCAATATTGTGTACCTCTCAAAAATCTATCTATATACATATATTAACTAGCGACCCGCCCCGGCTTCGCAAGGGTTTTAATTTCTTGTATTTTCTGTAGGTACTATAATATGTATGTATTATACATATAAACCTTCCTCTTCAATCACTGTATCTATTAAAAAAAAACCGCATCAGAATCCGTGGCGTAGTTTTAAAGATTTAAGCATACATACACATAGGGATATAGGGACAGAGAAAGCGACTTTGTTTTATACTATGTAGTGATGATGGTGATGATGATACTAGCCTTTGCCCTGTGCCTTATAGTACAGAAAATACAAGAAATTCAAGCCCATGCGAAGCCGAGGCGGGTCGAATTATATAAATAAGCAATAGATTGCATTCAAACAAAAAAATAATGTACTTACCCTTCAAATATGTACTTACTTTTAAACATTCAAAAACAGTAGGTACGTATCTCTATAGGTATCTAAGTGATAATATATTATTGAGTAAAATCGTCAGCAAACTTCGTCTACAGACACTACCACATTTTAATTCTCTATATCAATCACGGCTGTTGTGATGCGTGCCCCATCATAATCGTATAGCTTGATCGACGTCTGCCCAATTCTGGGATCCAGTGTAAAGGCAGCATCGTAATGAACGCGGGTCTGTTTGATCGCCACCTTTTTGCTTGTCCTCTCAGTTTTAGGCGATGCGCAGAGTTGGATATAGGTAACAAAAAATACATTTTCGTAACACATACTTTTAAAGAATGAATCAGTTTGGATTGCTGTCAATGTGTTCCGTTTTTATGTTGTCTGTGTGTGTTCAGTAAAGGTAAGATGTGCAAGTAGGCGTGTGATCTTTTCGTCACGAATTATAATTATATAAGACTCAGAAAATAAATTAGACCTAAGTAACTAAAAAAAGAAGGAAAGATTGATTTATAGAAATAATATACGATTTAGGGCTTGTTTCACCACCAGCGGTTATTCAGACCGCTAACCGCAGCATAAATTCAATTTGTATGAAATTATGTGTCAGCTAATTTAACGGAAACTCATCAGTGAGCTGCTAAACAGCTAAGCTGTGAAACAGGCCCTCTCACATGTTGTAGCGTCTTTAAAGTAGTAACAAATGAATCTTCTAGGAGCACTATTTCATTGTAGACCTCATCCATTGCTAAATCGAGGTCAGAACATGGCACATTCATTCATAAAAAAGACATCAGAATATAAATACAATAATTTCAAAATTATAAAATAAAAATAAATATTTATTATAACTTAGCGCAAATGAGGTCATACGCGAAAGAAGTTACTACGTTGAAACACATCTGAATATTATTATTTTTTTCGTGTAGAAAGCCATAGTATCTGAATGTTGTTGTCGGTTCTGTAAACAGTTTAACTACTCTTTGTTCCCGGTCGGCCGTAGGCTAACGTCTGACGGCGAGTTTTTTCTCTGAAATCTTTTACGCTAACCGCCCAAGGCACTCGAAATTACTCCAAGTTAACGACCGACGTCTGCAATTATAGTCCTATAGGTGCAGCTACCAATGAAATCACTTTAAATCTGACTCCCAACACAGGCAGAACCCATTAACGCATACATAACGAAATATTTAAAAGAGAGAATGAGGTGATTTAATATAATGGCTACATAAAAATTTAGTAATTGAGTAAATACATCGATTCGACAACTCCGGCGCAGCCTTTTACTGTCACTGTTTTAGTCAGTATCCGTCATTACGACATAAGAGGTAAATATCGTTTTACACAAGATGCCTGCCAAATTGGTGTTTAAAATATGTCATATCGACATAATATTTAATATTATAGAGACATTATATCATGGAATCGAATTATTAGATAATTAAGCCAACAGACCATAAGTACTAAGAATCTTAATGGACTATGACAAAAAAACCCAAATGCGGAATATAGGCTAATGCTATTAGCTAACGATTAATTTTATTGACGTCGCCAACTCTACCGCACTAACTAGCATTCATAATCTTTTTGCTGTAGGCTACCTGAAAAGAAATTAAAGGAATGCTCCGAGGCATGATTTCAAACATCTAGATCTCTTCAGATAGATTCTCTTTAGATCACTAAATAATATAAAGTCGCTCACCACACTAAGTTTGTTTTTCTGAGCTAATGTCAGAAACTATTGCAAGGATATTCATAAGGTTTTCATCAATAGAAAGAGGCTTAGTTAGGGATAGGGAGGGTATAATTTATGGATCCGTGCAAAGCCGGAGTGGGTCGTTAGTTATAACAAAAACAATTGCCCATCAACGCCATTATTGTGGAAAGTAGATGTATCTTTTGTGCGTTCAAATCGAGCGGTCTACGCGATAGATAGCCCTCTAGGCTTTAACTGTAAGACCCTTTAAGCAGCCAATACCATATTGGAAGTAGATAGCACATTATGGCAACAGAAAGTAGAGAGTCCGCCAACATCTATGAAATACTTCCAATAAATTCTGTCGTTTTATCTTGCACAAAACATTTGTTATCTACATTGCAATTTACACTACATGCCATTCTAAAACGAACACCTCACGTGAAGAGAAAGGTTTTATCACCTCTACAGTAAATCAAGTCGTTTCGTCTAAGAGCGAGAACCACTGCATCTAGACCGCTAGTAACTAAAGTAGTACGCCAATTGGAAAGTTAAGTCGTCGAGTTATGGTACCCAAAACATATTTTTATGTGTCAACGTAAATTTGTTTCACAATTCAGAGGCTTCAAGGAGACAGCTAGCAAAAGCCGAGCGATAATTTCTCTAAAATCTTGCTAAACAGTCAGATGTGCAAATATTAATATCGGAAGTAAATAGAAAGCACAGTAGTATGATGAGGTAAATATTTCCATGTCAAGAAATTTTGACGAAAACATTTCTTAGAATAAAGATTGTTTACTGTTTGCAATGAAAATAGCCGTCACCTTCTTAAAAAATGCGCGTTGCGCGGAAATATTTACCTAAAGTCACTTGAGATGCCAACTACATTCTAGTGAGTATATAATTATCTAATTTTTACGTCCTTTCATCTGTTCCCTAACAAGGTGCTTCATGTAATTTTCTCGTTTAATTAAATAGATAAATAAATAACCTGTCCTAGGTGATAAGTTATCAATCATCATTTCATTTTAACACATTTTCTTTCAAAATGAGCATATTCATTTAGATAAGTAAACATAATTATTATCTTAAATTGTTATAGAATAAACGTCAAAGTTAAACAATTAAGTGCCTATATACGACCATAAACCGCAGTCATAAACGGAACAGTCATTAGTACCTACAGATCCCTATCATTATCAGTTCATTTTAACTGTAAAGATGTAATAACTTCACTGGTTAATATTCAGTCAATTAGTAACGTCACACTTGCTTGGGGAATTTTGTGTGTTAAGTCTTGTGCACATCAAATGCAGCGCCACATCGGGCTTTACGTTACGCACATTCGGCTTTGTAGGGATATTTTTTTTCAAGAACCTGTGGTCAGTCTGCGACGTAATGAAAGAGTGAGTTTTAGAGAACTAGGGGGAGAGCCACTGCCCTAACTCTCTTCAGTTATCAAGCACATTGGCTCTGTTCAAATAATTAATAGAATTTCGTTGCAGAAGCACATTCGTCAAAGGGTTAGTATCAGGCGGTCCAAGTATTTCATGTGTACGGTTTTTCTTCTTCCATCACAGTTTTTATGGTTACTCGTGAATCTCCAGACCAATAAATATAATAAAAATGGCAATAGGCCACTACATACCTAAAAAAACCTAAAAAAATCTGTCGCGACATCTATCGCGCTACATAAGAACACGATAAATTCTGCACCGCAAAAGTAAAGTTTACCGTGTATCTTGGTATAGGTACAGTTCTCGCCAAACTTATTGTCCGGGTTGAAGTTGGCACGAGCTAATTTTAACCCAGCCGTAAAAATCGGAAAAAGAGAAATATTAGACTGTAATAAATAAAAACGAAAGCTCAAGTCGTAGGCAGTCCTTTTAAATCATTCTTATTCAATATTTTTCTTTCTCTGATTTTTACAGTTAGCTTAAAGTTAGCTTGCGCCAACTTCAATCCGGACAATAAGTTTGGCGAGAACTGTACCGCCCGACATTGACAAGTTCGTCATTACGTCCATAAGTTTATCGTCCATAGTTTCAGCCTGGACTCACTTTTCGCAATGAACTACATTTTCATGTATCTACGTAAAGCCCCGCGATATCACACAGCTACAGCTTCACGTTGTGTACACCATCCGAAAATAATGTCGACAAGAAACGTAAATGTCAAGAATTCACAGAAATTAACTTAATTGACAGTTGGAATTATTTTTGTCCCTGATTTAAAGGTTATAAATTAATTTGAAACATTTCTGTTACACCGTGAGTATGGAACCAAATCGGTAAAAATTTTGATACTACGTCAAAATTGGATAATTTTATTGCAAAGGGCTACATAGAATTTCGGAACTTTGTTCGATTTTATCGACTTGACAGAAAATGACAATGAAATGACATTGACAAGCTGTCAAATGCTTTACCGATTGATAAAAAATATATATATTATTTCGCCGTCAATGGTTCTATTACATACGCGCACCCGTGGTTTGCGTCGAGTCCATCCCACTTCAATGTTTTGAATCGTTTGGGCTTTTTAAAAGTGCATGAAAAGACACTACGTCTGCGACAAAATAATTTGACGGCTAGTTTTCGCAGCGGCTAAGCGAGCTTCGGCTTCCGGGCCTCTTGCGAATGATTCCGGGTTCGGTTCCCACACAGAATAAATTAATATCTTGTAAAAGTACTGGTTCCGGGTCTGGGTGTTTGTGTATGTGAGAATTCGTGTTTGTAACTGCAGGTTTCAGGAGACAATCCTAGATGGCAAATTAAAAACAATATAATTGTACATAATGACGCATTGTTCTCTTTTAATTTTAATGGCAACGAAGTGACGGAAAAAGCATATTTACATTTTTATAAAAAAGATTACTATCCTATTAAAAAACATAAATTATGGAGTAAGTCATCACATTTAAAGAAAGCATTATATAGAGCTTTTTTTTCAAGGACCTTAACAACAACGTACTTTTCTTGAACGAAAATAATAATAATATTAATAATAATAAATGTTAAGGTAACCTATTTTGTTGCTTTTATTCAAAAATATTAATTGATTATAAACCAGCTCTTTTGCATTAAACTGCCCGTGAGTGAACTTAAACACGTACGATACAACTATTTTACATAAAACAAATTAGATGTACACAAACAAACTTGACACTTATAACCAAACGTTTAAGGTTGAGTATATAATTTCCTATGTTTAACTTAATGATAGCCGATACGTTTTCTATGTGAGTTAAGTAGCCTTGTTCCACATAAAAGTTGGTAGACGCTGTAATTTAGTGAAATACGAGTATGTTCTAAGCTCATAACTTGAGCTTGAATAGTATCCTTGACACAATATCAACGGATCACGTGCTGTTGATAAAACAAATGACGCACGATAAAGATGACATTAATGTGTGATGAGTGTAACAGTGACAAAGTATTGTTAGGCCTTAAAACAAGCACTTTGTAGGTATCTATCTATCTTGATGAGAGATGACAAGAGAACTGTGTTCAATTATCTTGATAAACGGATCTTTGTTTGTGGCAATTACTAATTATAATAATATTTATTTATACTTTGGCACTTAATGCAAGTTTCTGTGACACTGGTCCTTTGAGACGCCAAGTGATCCAATTATAAAGTAGGTGGAATTTGATATTGTGAATCTTAATTCTTTGGGTCCACTGGTCGAAGTCGCGACTGATATGGTTCGACTTCTTGGTAGAACAAAGTGTTATAAGATTTCTATGTAATTGTCAGTAGCAGCTCGGAGTTAGTGCACGACGTTAATTTTGTGCACGATTAGATGGCTAGCCTCCAATTACATACGGCCTAAAAATATCTTCGAACTGTGAAAGAAGAAGGTACACTTATATCTTTATCTTATCAAGGATTACTAGCTGACCAGACATTCATTTTTATTGTTGGTATTGGCAGCACGGATTATTTTGAGTTTAGTAACACATTTAGTGATTAATTTTTATTATTATTACGATATTTTTGGGAATACAAGCACGCCTTCTAAAATTTGGCTGATTATTTTATACACTAAGATAAAAAAAAAAGTCCTCAATAGGTATTCCGTAGTGTGCGCACGAGTTGACACCTTACGAAATAGTACGAGACACGACAGGTGCGCCTCACGTGTAGAGAATCTTTACCTCGTGGGAACAAGAAATCTGTGACGAAGTCTTTAACCATCAGTTCAAAGTTATTTGTATTGTATTCGAATCATAATATCAATTATATCTGAGTGGAGCATTATATGCTATGCTTTTCTATCAAGAAGGCTACATTGAACTAAGAGAGGGCGAAAAATTGTCTTCTCAATACCTTTTCTCTTTCTCTATGTAGACTTTTACTCTTGTGATATACTCTTTACAAATTGCTGTCATTCATAAGCAATCTGCAAAGATGAAGTCAGGAGAAAAGCTGAACAACACTGCATGGGATAAAAAATTACTGGTTCCTATGTTTTCTTGTTTCCAAACACAAATTGCCTCGATCTGCTCTATTGTGGAACTCGCTGCCGGAATCTTTGTTCCCTGAGACTCACAATTTGGGTGTCTTCAAGACGAGAGTGAATCGGTTTCTTCTAGGCAAGCGCGCACCATCGTAGACAAGCACAAGCCTAAGATTTAAAAAAAAATGTTTACTGTAATTTATAACACTGCACACCTGCCTCTTTAGCCTAGTAGTCCTAACTACACTTGAGGTCCTGTGTTCGATTCCCAGGTTGAGCAGTGTTATTGGTTTTTTTTCATGAAATTCTCAGTAGCTATTGCAGAGAAGTTGGATTTGCGCACTTTCATACATAGGACCTAAACATACCGACAAATTGTGGGTGTACATAAGTACACCTCTGATTTCCCCTTAGGGGAATGCAGGCGTGATCGTATGATGGTTTGTTGTTGTTAAAACTTAACAACGAAATATAAATAAATAGGTACATAAGTAATTCAGACATAAAACCAGCAAATTACTTTGGAGGTTGAGATCACCTTAGGTATATTTGCCCAAATTCACTTTTTGTTATAAAATTCTCAAACCGGTACGATTGATAAGAACAATAACCGGTCGGTTTGCATGAATGCTTTTCTTAAAATATTATATATACCGAATTCCATTCATGCAATGGTAAAAAAGATACTTTTTGTAAAATATGAAATAGTCAACAGATGGAACCCAGGACCAAAAGCTAAATAAAAAAAACAGAAAATTTGGAATATTCCCGTTTGAGGACGAGTTTTCAGAATACCTAATACATTGAGCACTTAATATATTCTCAAACTAGCTTTCCGCCAGCGGCTTCACCCGCTATCCCACGGGATCCGATTTTACCGGGATAAAAAGTAGCCTATATGCTATTCCAGACTATAATCTATCTCTGTGCCAAAATTCATCCAGATCCGTTCAGTAGTTTTTGCGTGAAAGAGTAACAAACATCCATCCATCCATCCATCCATCCATCCATCCTCACAAACTTTCACATTTATAATATTAGTAGGATAGGATAGTAGGACTAGCTTTCCTGCGTGGTTTGGATGTTTCTTATAACTTAGATCCCCTATTTCAACCCCTTACAGCCCTTTTTTCGCATTAAAAAGTAACCTGTCTCAGGCTCTAGACTATCAAACTGTGTGCCAAATTTTATTTTAATCGGTTCAGTAATTTCGGCGTTAAAGCGCGACAGACAGACAAGGATGGGAAGTAAAAATAGATGCTCAAACGGGAATACTCCGAAAATTTTAGTCTAGATTGATTTATTCAAAGATTATTTACATGTGTAATATAAAATACTAGCTTCCCGCCAGCGGCTTCGCCCGCGTGGGCTTGATAACTTTCCCGCGTTTTTGGACACTTTTGCATTGCTACTCCGCTCCTATTAGTCGTAGCGTGATGGTATATAGTCTATAGCCTTCCCCGATAAATGGGCTATCTAACACTGAAAGAATTTTTCAAATCGTAGTTTCGGAGCCTATTCAATACAAACAAAGAAACAAACAGTCAAATCTTTCCTCTTTATAGTATTTGTATAGATGTAATCAACTGTTCGTGTATGAATAATGAAGCCCAAAGGCTAAAATAAGGCTAGATAAAATAGCAATAAGTTTACTGTTACTTAAGTATCTAGATAGTAGGTACAGTTACGATTGATACACAACATTACAGTTACGTTAAATATTACAAACAGTTACATCAAAATAATGTAGGCAATTATCATTTATTCGTAAATTGCATAGCTAATTAATAAGATAAAACTAAACTTTCTACTAATCCAATTAATTATACCCCTGCGATAGTCGTCAAAAGTAATGGGGTATTAGTTAGATCCATTATCAAAAATTTCATTAGATCCATTTTAAATAGACCATATAAATAGGCACTTTTGAACAGTCAAACTAATTGCTCGGTTCCAAAAAAGTAGGACTTATGGAGAAGAACAGGCAAGAAACTCCATAGTCACTATTTTAAAAAAAGATAGTGAGACAGTAAAATTTTTTTGTTGTGAATAATATGAGTCTATTGCAGTTTGATGTGTAAGAAGGATTAATAAAATAGAAAAGAAAATAGCCATAGCAGTAAGAGCTGACCAGTCCCGACAGACAGCACCCGTTCACGAGCATGACGTGTGTATCGGCGCCGTTTGACACAACGATGTTATAGGAAATAAAAAGACCAGACACACAACGCCACCATCAGCAGAACATTTAAGTGAGCATGACAAACTCAAACTGCAGGGCTAGGCTGCTTAGATTAATAACATCTAAGCTAGGCTGGTTTATTACGTATTTGTATACTTCTGTCTAACCCTTCAGGGAATACAGGCGTGATGTTATGTAGGTATGTACCGCTCGCATTAGCCTTTAAATAAGGTCTGATATAGGTATAGGTTTTATTACATACATTTATATACCAACCATCATTCACCTTCGAAGGCATATGCAGGGGTGTACTAATTGAGGAGCATCTGTTCAAAAGGACGTATTTCTATGATAAACAAACTTCACAAAAACAGACAAAAACATAAATCCAAAACAACATTTTAATGCAGAAATACATCCGTTTTGATTGGAATCCAATTTTTTAAGATTTTATTATATGGGAAATACGCTCCTTTTGAACAAGTATTTAGGCTCATTCAGTGGAGTTTTTTGTTATGAGTTCAAAAAAAAATTAAAAAAATTAAAACTTGGAAAGTGAAATACGACCTTTTGAACAGACGCTCCTCAATTTACACCTATAGTTCGTCGGTACCCATATTCAGAATTCATGTAATGGGGGCGAGCCTATTGCCATTAACCGGGCACAAATCCGACTCCTCCTACTAAGAATATAACGGAAAACCTCAATACTTAACACATCACTCTATCGGCAATTCGAATCCAGGTTTTATTGTTTGTTTGATTTGAATTGAATAGGCTCCGAAACTACTGGACTGACTTGGAAAATTCTTTCACCGTTGGGAAGCTACACTATCCCCGGGTGAAGTAGGGTGTAATTTATAAGAAATATCCAGACCAGGCAGGGGAAACCGCTGGTGGAGGAAGGCTAGTTTCAAATATAGGCAAATCTGAATTAAGTAAGTACGTAGCAGTGATAGCCTTGGGGTATGACCACTGGACTGCCAAGTCAAAGGTCTCGAGTTCGAATCCAAGGCACGCACCTCTGACTTTTCGAAATCATGTGTGTAATTATCACTCGAAACATCGTGAGGAAACCTGCATGCTTGAGAGATTTTCTCGACGGTGTCTGAAGTCTGCCAACCCGCATTAGGCTAGCGTGGTGGATTATAGCCTAATCCCTCTCATACCGAGAGGAGACCCGTGGCCAGCAGTGGGACAGTATATGGGTTGATTATTCTAAGTACGTAGCACCCTCCCAAATCTAGATTTATATAAATCTGTATTTTAATTTATCACTTTACTACGCATTACTTAGTCTGTAACAATTGTGACTATGACTATAAAAATGTAGTTCATCCAGAAGAAACTATGTGTTGTTAGATTCCCTTAACATCAATATTATGGTACGTGCGACCTTCAAATACCATACTCCGATGCGTAATTCCACAACAAATGCGTTACCCTACAATGTATAATATACCCTTATGTTATTTAATTACTAGCTTCTGCTTATGACTTCGTCTGCATCGATATGATTAAATTCTTAATAATCCAAACCTAATTCCTCCAGCCGTTGTGTGAAAGATTAACATACATCCAAACGTTTTAATATTAGAAGGATTGTTTGAGGTAAGTAGCTCTACAGAGAATAGAGGTAGAAGTTTATTAAATGAATTATCATCATGATCATCATATCAGCCGAAAGAGGTACACTGCTGAACAAAGGCCCTCCCCATAGACTTCCACAAGGACCGGTTATGCCGCCTGCATCCAACGACTCCCAGCGACCTTTATCAAGTCATCCGTCCATCTTGTTGGAAACCATCTTACGCTTCGCTTTCTGGTGCGTGGTCTCCACTCGAGATCTTTTCTGACCCTATGTGCCCCTATGTGTTTATAATGAATGATTAGATGTATGGAAAATTTTAGCAATCACCTAGGGGAACTAAAATCACTAGGTATACAAAACAATACTAGAGCTAAATCTAATACTGTTCTTTAAGTTTTATGAACAGCGTATATCTAAAACACTTTGCTGTACGAAGTCCTAAGATTTCTTAATCCTAAGTTTAAAATAAATTTAGAAATTAACATATCCAAACGAGCTATCACTGCATTAATTAGCTCTTTACCGCTATAGTTATGAGACCCTAAACTGATATTAAGATAGTTGCTTACATAACAATACAGCTAATTAAAAAAGTATTAAATCTCCTTACGTCACTCTCTCGTATACTTTCATTTTCATGCTAAGAAATAATTTTCGTCAATAAAATTTATAAAATACCATTTGGTTTAGAAAAATTGAAACCATGAAGCTATCTCGTCGTCACAAGTGTGGCTGAGAGGCCCTTAATTCGGTCGGATTGGACAGGTAAAGAATATACCTAGATATTTTATTGTTTTTCACTATCCTTCGAACTGGGACACAATAATGTTAGCAAGTTATTGCTTAGCAGCAGAATATAATCAAATGCAGTGGTATCAACTTCTAACCCACACAAAAGTTCTACCACCTTTACTAACTAAACTGTACTGTACAATAGTTACTTACCTATAATTTTCTAAAATCATATTTCGAGAATACTCGAGGTACTCAAAATTAGGGTAGTCTAATTAACAGATTTGACACAAATGCGTTTCAGCCCACAAAAATATACTTATATTCAAAAAGCCATTTCACCAAATGCAGTTTATTAAATGTACGAAATGAAATACTTTCTATTTTAAACGAAAGTTTATTTGACAGAAATATATTTTGAGATTTTTTCATCATCATCTTTTACTAATGTCCATTACCATTTCAATTAGACTTCTAATTAGCGGCGCGTAAATTAAAATCGCAATGAATAGCAAAAACTTGATTATTATCGTTTGCTAGCTACACACATTTAGACAGTTTCTCACGGGTAGTAGAGCATGAGGCTGACTCATACATTGGCATTGGCACCAACATTTTGTAACCAACAACCAAATTTCAAAAAGAAGATGCAAGAAGTAAACTCCCAATAAAAAGTTTAAAGCCATAATTGTCTTATCCAAATAGATCCAATCCCGAATTCTGCCAAACCTAGGTACCTACCTAAATACTTAAGTACTTACACAGTAAAAAAACCACGTGTGAGAAATAACATATCTACATTCCAGCGATTCAACTAAACTGACACCTAAGGGGTAGGTAGTATAGATAGGTGTACCCATAGAGTTGAATAAAATAAATAAATCCCAGATCGCAAGTACTCCACCATATAAGGATCTTGGAAGTACCGAATATTGGAGCCAATATAGCACCAAAAATATCTAGCTTAAATAATGATACACTCGCAATTAATCGTGCCATCTAATCTAATACTTGTCAGAATGAGTTGACGTTTTAATGGTAATTACGTTCACAGATAACACTGTAATTAAATCGCAGAATTATAATTATATAATATTATAACTGCAAAATTAAATAATATAATTACTTTTTGGTAGATAAGTGAGCAACAATTTATGCACTGTGTGTATGTAAATAATTAAAATCTCAGTGAGGCATTCCACCCTACCTATTATGTAATTCACGCTTAGGTACATTATAAATGCAAAATAATTATATAATTGTGACTACATATACCTAAAGTCCCCCGCCGCGATTGTGTTTGTTTGGGATAATATCAAAAACGAATATACGGATTATATATTATGTAATATAATGATATCACGTTTAGTTTTCACCCGTAGAAAACAGGGAAGGCTGGAATGTATAAACCCGTGTGAAGCCGGGGCGGTCACTAGTTAATTATAAAAAATAATATTTAGTTTTTCTTCCATGAAAATTAAGTGAGATTTTGTGTGCGCTCCTGTAAAAGGTAACGACATAAACAAACTACGAGTCCAACATACCCTGCCGCCTCTCCAGGTGACAGACTACTTCACGCATGATACTCTGCCTTTGAGCATACAGTGATGAGTCTCTGCAGACAATGGACAATCTTCCATCATGCCCCACATGTCCTGTAAACTGTTTACGCTATGGTCGCGTCGATAAACGCAGTCCGCGTTGCTGAGTTTTAGGCCGGACAAGTGTGAGCCCATAACATATATTTTTATTTGCCATCGGCACGCTAAGAAGAAGCCATACCACATGACCATAATAAAGTTTTGTAATTGAATACGTCATCGAGAAAGTTTACACACAGATCATGATCGGATCGTTAGCCACTAAGCCAATAAATTACAGCATACGTAAGTAATGAACTAATTAGCTGTCATCGCTTACACAACCCATAGGTAACTACTTCCTAATCAGCCATAGCTACGTACCTAAAGACATAGCGCCATAATACTTGTAGGAAAAAAACTATGATACTTATAGCGCGCAGCGGCTTCGCCCGCGTGGTCTCGGTGTTTGATATAACTTTCATCCCTTATTTCAACCCCTTACAGCCCTTTTTTCGCATTAAAAAGTAGCCTATGTCCCATCGCAGGCTCTAGACTATCTCTGTACCAAATATCATTTAAATCGGTTCAGTGGTTTCGGCGTGAAAGCGCGACAGACAGACAGAGTTACTTTCGCATTTATATTATTAAGTAAGGATTTACAAAAAAGCTCTTTAGCCTCTACGCTCAACAAACTCCCAGTAGCAGCACGTTCGCTCGAGTCTGGATTACGGACCGATTTATTACATGAGACCTAAACATAACATACAGGCCGAACCATAGAACAACGCGGTCTATCGAACTGTTGGTGTACATTAGTAGTACATTAGCCTAAGCCTTCGGCATATACCAGCATACTGGTATTGTATGCAAAAAATATAAAAATTACAGAAAATTTGGACCGCTGAACAGTGCCTCGACCATGAGTTTTTCTCACTAGACTCACTAGCGACGCCGTAAAATATTTGTATGGAAAACCCTCGCAGCGCCTCTAGCGGTTACATAAGGAACTAAACTCCGCTATGAGATTACAGCGTTTCGATGCGTAAAAAACCTATCGAAAGCCATTCGATAGAACTCATGGTTGAGGTACAGACCTTAAATTATTATTAAAGACAGGATGTGGACGTCCTTAGCCATTATGTTTTCAATCAAGATAACATAACAATATAAATCTAGATTTTAACAATTAGAACTATAATAATAATATTATACTTATACTTAGCAGTACAGTCACGAATCTTATATAAGGAAATTACGACAATCTAAATACCGGTGTACCGTCAAAAGTGAAGGAAAACTAAGATGTAAAATGTTTTCCTATAATCTTGTAAGTGACCTCGCCATAGCCTTCGGAAATAACAAACCTAGTCTTAAAACCATTACATTTTTATTACATGTTGTTTTGAGAATAAATAAACAACTTATTACCTCAATGTCCACAGAACTTTCTAGAACTTGAGCCGTATCTATTAGTCATCGTGTAAGAGATTTGTACAACCAGGATTAACATAATTAATAACTAGCTTCTACGTGCAGTTTTTTTTTAATTCTGTGGAAGTAACACAGGAAATATTATTAAGAAAATACTATTAAAATAGTTTCACAAAATGTACCTTAGCAACACTGGCACGTGGATGAACACATTTAACGGAAGTTACATACAAGATGAGCAATAAAATAATACTTACTTATCCAATAAATTATTGATTTGATTATAGAGTAACTGTATGGACTGTGCTACACATAAGACATGACGCATATCGTTCAAGCATCATAAATAAGTAATTGACGTACAGCCGGGTGGAACCTTTATCGGCGTGAGCGCAACTCAATACAATGCTCCTTATTGGCGACCCGGGCTAGGTCACCAGCAGATCACCTCGAACATAATACTTAGAAGCCTCTGATACGGTCCAATTAACAGTATCGTGTAACATACGCCGCTCCTAAGACCTGAGGGCTGACAAGAACCAATTTTGGTAAGACATTTCTCAACTTTAATGTTCAATGCAATGAAAAAATTCTATGGAAATGTACAAAGGCGATGATAAAACCTACAGATTCGGTGGTAGATTAATAATTTTATATGAATTGAGTTTCGATAGAGAGGAGAGAGGTGAGAAGACGGGATACCCGATGTGACAGTACGCGCAGGTACGCATTTAAGCAAAGTACCTTCCTAACGAAATAATTATCGTAACGTATAACGTATCTGTGTCTCGACCATGAGTTTTTCTCACCAGACTCGCTAGCGACGCCGTAAAATATTTGTATGGAAAACCCTCGCAGCGCCTCTAGCGGTTACGTAAGGAACTAAAATCTGCTATGAGATTACAGCGTTTCGATGCGTAAAAAACCTATCGAGAGCCATTCGATAGAACTCATGGTTGAGGTACTGTAGAGATAAGTAGGTACTGTTATCGAAGATTTTCAATATTACAAGCAACTTTGATTTATGTTACCCCCAAAATTTTATTAAATTGAACTGGATAAAGTTGTCAATATTTTTTAGAATTTTGACAATATAAAGTTAGTCAGTGCATATAACCCTGCAGCTGGCAACCCTATGTAAACTCTAAATCAGTGTTTGCGTTTACGTTTACCGTAAACTACTGAAATAAGTATGTAACCTTCTTTTTTATTTATTTACATATCGACTTTACAGTTCTGCAAACCTTAGCCATGATTATATACAGTTATACTCCTACAATGACGAGGTAGGTACGTGGCATTGCCTTTTTTAGATAACTATTACCTATTTGTGAACAAATGTTAATGAAATTATATAACTTAAAAATAATACACCTTGTCCACTTGAAAAAAAAAGTTACATTGTAGGCTTATCAGTGTGCAATGTTTTAAAAATTAAATAAAGATCCTGTCACTGCTTTAAGCTTCCAGTGGCCAATACTAAAAAAAACGGACCAGTGTGAGTATGACTCGCGCACCTAGGCTTCTGTACCAAATTGCACCTAAGTATATAGTTCGTCTATCTAAATTATAAGTATGTATCTATAACAAGAAAATATAAATTTTCGGATTTATCTCGTAAATTACGCTATATTTCCTTGCTTCTTGCCAAATTTCATGTTCTAGGTCAACGGGAAGTACCCGTAGAGTTTTGGTTTACTTGGGTCTTCCACAATAAGCGGCAAAAATGGCTTTTTATTGTACGATTTTTTTATTGCATAGACTTGCTTGGTTTTGCCTTTGGCATAGGCTAGCTTGATTTTTTTACAGCACCAAGGGACCATAGACCTACGTATTTAGTATTAGTTTCAACTTGATATCTCACGAATTCCTGAGTAAAAGGGTGCTGACATACAGACTGACAGACAGGGGTTCCTTTTTTCCTTTTGAGGTGCAGAACTCTAAAAAGCTGCTAAGCATCTATATTACTGTACTTATCAATACAAAAATAAATAGTTTTATAATGCCGATTTTTAACTAAGGTTTGCTTTTTCAATATAGTTACTATAAAACCTTTAAAATTGCTATAAAAATTCAAAACGTAACCCTCTGATGAAGTGGACCAAGTCGGCTAACATGCACGCTCGCAACAAAATAATTTTACGGTGGCATATCAAAACATTGGCAACAGACGAGATAATGACATGTGACGACAAAATCATGTCGGTGGACTGTTAGGTTAACCAAAATATTCTGACAATCTCGAAGCGATCCCCGTCTATTCTCGAGAGTAATTTAGCAATAACGATTACACTCCGCACATCCTTCACAAAGGAGTTAATAGATTGCTCGTGATGTGTCACATGACTTGACAAATCGTTAGGTCACATGTCGCGCAATTGAGAAAGGTAATTCAGTGAGAGGGAAAATTTCACGTGATTATTTAATCAGGTCACTGCAATTGAATCCAATATGTGCAGGTCAAACAAGACGTTTTACAACTGCGTAAAATTTATATTGGTGGTAGCTACTGAGAAAACGATCATAACATGCAAATTGATACCGGGCATCAAGATCGGAATTTTACCGTAAGGATTTCTTACCTGCTTTGGAATTACAACATTTTAATTAATTTGAATGACAAATTTATTTGATTAATGGATTGAGATTTTGTAAAATGCCTCTTTCGCGTATTGGTCATGGATAGCGTGACCGCAGAGGACTTCGTTTCGATTCACAGAGAAAATGTTTATTGGGTGTTACTGTTAAATTTTTAAATGTTAAATTTTTAAAAATAATAGCAACTCGGAGTTGGGGTTTCTGTCCGGTTAATGGCAATAAGGAGACGACCACTGTTACGTGAGACCAAAATTGCCAGCAACGATGGAATCGAAAGTTGACCTGTAGCACAAAACTGGTAGAATGCACTTCCATTCGCTCTTTCTCTCTTTTCGGTTTGGATTAAAATGATTGTTGAACCTCATATGACAACAACACATATAAATAAAAAAGCAATTGGGAAATAATGGTATTGCTACACGTCACTA
The DNA here is from genome assembly GCA_946251955.1 of Acronicta psi. NCBI lineage: Eukaryota > Metazoa > Arthropoda > Insecta > Lepidoptera > Noctuidae > Acronicta > Acronicta psi. The sequence goes on from OX276476.1 coordinate 7,353,072, forward strand.
AGAAGACATTTGTTACCTCATTCGCGGAAGCCATTTTCGTATCTCATTCAATACAAAATGGAAAAACGGCGTCGAACGTTCAAATTATGGATAAGTACTGAAGTGATTGCTCCATATGGCCCCAATCCGCGTCACGTAGTGTCGGCACCGAGTAGCTTCTTCCTGCTTTCCTCGTAATTACCCACCTTTTCTAAACTAGCTTACTTATAAGTCCATTTTGACATGACCAGGGAGATTAGACCAATTGCAATCTAACGTTGTTATCAACGAACGAATTTACTCAAAATGTATGGGAATTACATTTGTGAACGCCCGATTGGTTCGACCAATCGGGCTTTTATTTCATATTTTTTCTATTCGTTCATAAATTCGAAGGTTAGATTGCCGCTTGTTTAGGTTCCCTGTATAATGACCGAAAGTGTCTTATCAAATATATTGGATAATCTTAGCATGGAAAATGCTTAAAAAAATACAAAAAGATAACCTGTATAGTATTTTTTCGAGTGCGGTAAGCAGTGCAGTAGCGCTAAATCCTCGTGGATCCCTGGGGATGCGGCGGCAAGAAATGTGGGACTCATACTGACTAAAAACCGGACTCTGGACATATATATTATATCATGGCCATAAATATAGATCCAGGAATATAGATAATTAGGAACATCCATCACGAGTAATCAGGACCATGGCGGGATCTCTAGCGATGACCTGAGGTACCCATACAAAATATTATGTATGTTCTGAAATATTTTGTATGGGTTATTGGGGTAATGTAGATTATCCAGAGTTTTTAAATCCAGAGTTCCAGACTAAAAACCTGCCTGTCGAAATAATTTTAGAAGTAACAAATGAATAGAAACCAAAATGGATATTTTATAAGCTTTTGACGAATATGGTGTTCATAAATAATATCATTTTCATACACATTTTGTTGCACTGGTCAGCCTACAGTACCCTAAAGCGGTTTGACGATAATTGACAGCAAATTGGAGTGAGTGGTCTTGGTCGTGGATCGCGAGTTAGGCCTACAAATATTTGGATGACCTAGAGGTATTCGAACTTAGCATTGCGATTTTGTACATGCGTTTCAGTAGGTGACATGACATAGAATTCCCCAGTAAAGATGTGTTTTTTTTACTACATAGAAAAACGCACTAGATTTTCAACACCGCAAAAAAAAACAATTAAACTAAAAAAGCAATATAATTAGGTACTCTCAAATAAAGACTAGTATTTGATGTACATACATATAAGTCTTCTATTTGAGACTCTCTTGTGTGTTGGGGATTCCCAACACACCACTTTCTTAAAAGTGAATGCTGACCTGTCTCTCTGTTAAAGTAGAGGCAAAAAACTTATTTATGAAAACTATTTATACATTTCCTTGAATAACTAACAGGCCTTGAAAGGAATTAAAATAATTATATACAAGGATATCATAATATCCGATTAAATTGACTTGTAAATAGTCTAAAATTATTTACATTTTTAGATTACAATGTCTTTTAATTTATTTCGATTTAGAGAGAGTTACATTTTCTTGAAGTATGAAGTTTGAGAAACATGTACCAAGCTGTATCTTAATTGCGCGCGTGCGCACAATATAAATTTCAGACTGATGCAATTTAATGTAAACACGTCAAGGAGTCGGGTGGCAACGCTTGCGTTGAAGGCTGCAGGTTCGTTATCCTACAGCTGGGTAATTTATAAGCTGCTTGATTCGAAAGGTTTAAAGGAGATCGGAGCTAAGGTCACAGGACCAAATAAAACTGTACTGTTCACATTCTAGGTGACTGCCTAAGGTAATAAAAGTGTATTTTATTGACACTACTAATTGTGCCATTGACTAAGACCGTGTGATCATTTGTTCGTTCAATCGATTATATTGTTTACTTAACAGCGTTTTATTACTGATGCTCGTAAAAATTCCAGAAAATTAGAGTCATGTACATATTTATATTGGAATTAGCAAGCATAAAAAAAAGAAAATTAAAATCTAAGATATTGACTTCCTCCGCGAGTCAAACCGCGGATAACAGGTAGTTTTTTAGCCCGTTTTTATAGAAAAATTAGGGATGATTAAAATTTTTTTTTTAGTTAGTCCAAAAATAACCCACCTACAAAATAATATTATATAAAGTTTGTAAGTGAGAGCCTATATGCAATAGATTTATAAGTCATAACTAAAAGACAAATAATAATATGATAATAATATAATAAATATCCTGGGACATTTTTACACAGCACCATCTAGTCCCAAACTAAGCAGAGCTTGTACTATGGGTACTAGACAATGGATATAATACTTATATTCTTTTTTTTTGTAAATACATACTTATAATATATAAGAAACACCCAGACAAACACAAATACTTATATTCATCACATAAGTATTTGTGTCCTGTGGGAACCGAACCCACGACCTCGTGATCAGCAGTCCGGTACTCGAACCACTAGACCACAGACGTCGTCCAACAACAAATACATGCGACTAGGTTAAAACTCTCTAAGAAAGAAAACATATCGAACGAACATAAAATTGTGGCTTTTGACTTTTTTTATATTAAATTTACATAGTTTCGAAGTTAAATTTTGCATCTGAAATACATTTCGCATAGTTAAATGTAAAAGCTTCAATTATCTTAGCAAAATAGCAGGCACTTGCCGTTTACTAAAACAGATTATAAGTACAACCTCGTAATACCGCTTTAATAAAACAAGCCTGGTTCGTAATTAAATATAATCTTAACCACTCGATCACTAAAGAGCTTCAACTTCATAAGATAAGTTTACAAACATCCTATGTAATTACTCAAGCAAGGAATATAAGATTTTATATGTACGTATGACGTCAGAGGACCGGTAACACAAAGTTCTGTCATCAACATAAGTGATTGTTGCCCGAAAATTTTTATTGTGAAAAGACGTCTTGCCTTTTTATCTTTTCTTTTATGAGTATAGGTCAGTTTAACTGAGGTTATATTAAATATGGGACTACCTACATCAAATTTTAAGAATGAATAAGTAAAATAATTTGTGACTAATGAATTTATGATTTTACTACACCCATTCTCGCTACATCGCAATCAAGCTGCTTGTTATCCTGTTGAGGCTTTTAGAAATCTAAATTATCTTTGCAACCGCCATCAGACCTCCGAAGGAAAGCCATGCCATGAGTTTTTTTTTTGACCTCGTGACTACCACTAACATTTGTATACCCAATCGGTACCGACAAGGCAAGCGCAGCTTAACGCTGCAGATCAGTTCAGATCAGAATAGTTATTAGTTAGCCAAGAGTTATTACTACAAAGGTAAATCGGCCATCTTTTTGCAACTCCGTAATCTTGAACAGTGGACTGGCTCTCTTCGTTTTCCTTCCTTGGCGTCGAAACGAATAGAAACAAAATGTATGGAAATGACACAAATTTTCGACAAATCGGGCTGTCACTAATGTCATTCCAAACATTTTGTTTCTATTCGTTTGTCGAATCGAATGGCAAATTGCAACTTGTCTAAGCTCCCTACACTTAGTTCTGTTTTAACATCCGTACTAAGCTTCTAATTATTGATGTATTACAAAGGCAGATCTCAAATCAGTAGGTAAAACACGGACTTCTTGTAAAATTGGGTAACATGTTTAAAATGCATGGCACGCGATACTTCGTGCTTACTGTGTGACATCAGTCAAGTAAGCGGAGACTAGAGATTTTGACATTTAGACATTTTAATGAACGCAGTGTTCTGTGAAAAAAAAATGTTCTATTTTTTAATATTCGAGCTAGTAGCCACAATAAGCATACGTGTCTGTTTTGTTTAGGTTGCGTGTTTTCAAATTTAGTCCACTCTGTTAGGTATTGTAATTTGTTTCAGGAAGCTGAAACATTGTTCTGTTATGTGTATTTACAATAGATGTGTAAAATATAGTAAGTACCAAAGTACCTTGAATAAATTATTTTCCTTTAAACAACAACAGTTTTGAACAACTTTAATTTTGATTTCTGACACTTACGCGAATACTAGACATTGAAATAAAACTACTTTTTAGCGTCCATGGTCACGGGTGACTCTCACCCGTGACCATGGACGCTGTAAAGGGTCCGAAACGTCGGGATTAAAATAATATCAATATAACGCGATAAAATCCGTAAAAAGTAGTTTTATTTCAACTTTAATTTTTAGATCCCATGAAAACGCACTATTTTGCAGGGTAAGATTATATGAAGCAACTGGAAAAAGGCGAAGGTAACCGAAAATACAATAGTAACCGTTTGTTACATGGGCACACAAAATAACTATACGATGTCCCACATTTTGTTTATGTGAAATCTGATCTTTCCAAACACTCAGAGGTTTGTTAAGGCGTCACTTGTAATTGCTCAACATTGTCATTTTACTCAGATGGGACGCATAGCAGATTGTGTCTATGCTGAGGGTAAAGACTAGTGGTTATATACTATTTGGCTGAGGGTTACCCCCAAAAACTGCGTAAAATATGACGATCAAACGAAGAATCATAATAAAATTAATATTATAGTAGAGAGAGTATATACTGCGTCGTTGGTCTAGTGGTTCCAAGCGCGACTGCTACGTATACGTCCTGGGTTTCTATCCCCGGGGCGAGCAAAGTGTTGTTGGGTTTTCTGTGAAATTCCCAGAAGCAGCTTGGAGTCTGGATTTATGCCCGGTTGATGGCAATAGAAACGAAACGTAACGTGGGTGTACATAAGTACACCTCTGCCTACCCCTTCGGGGAATATAGGCGTAATGGTATGTCAGTATAGTAGGTATAATGTATTTAAAAAAACATTAAACAAACTCTCAAATCAAATCGACTGAATTGAGTCATAACGCAGTAGGACTAGCGGTTATTATTTTCTGCGCATTATTCTAGGTTATATAGGTAGGTATAGGTTATATTATTATAGTTGAATATATGTATATTATATAGATTATTATGTAGGTACTTTCCATTGCGTTCCCGACAATTTTTTGGGGTCAGTTTCTGTCCAGATTTGAATACTTAATGCTAATTTGTAAAGTCTTAATCCCATGACAATGATTGCCAATGGGGCAGGCAAGGGAAACCACCTCTACATGCATCCTTAAAAACGGATTTTCAGGCTTCTCTATACCATTAACATAGGTACTATCGTACGTATCCATCCATAAACTTTCCGGTACATTCGCAGCTTAACTTTGCAAAGCCATTGATCAGTGTAATTATTATTTAATCCTCCTTTTATAATAGTTTATAACAATAATAATAATAATTACTTAACAATTAACAATAAAAATACCAACGACGGGTCTATATGGACAAGTGTTCCGAGTGTTCTAAACGACCATTATAATAAAACACTTGACCACAAACATTATTTAGAACACGTCTATCTATGTTGATAGCTCAAGTTAAGCTAGTCTAGCCTATTACCTTGTCAAGTAACACAGTCAATACCGTGACTGATCGCAATTGTTATTGTAAGGACATTAATATGTGTACATATTTGCTTTACACGTAAATCATTCGACATTGACCAGCACTAATCTTAAGTTTTACCTAACCTATTTTATATGGCCATCACATTTTTTTTAAACGAAACGTTTTATAGACTTCTTAGAATGTTTCCCGTTTCATGGGTGCGTTTTAGAGAGGTAGAGGAAGACCAAAGAAAAGATGGATGGACTGTGTTCAGACCGTTACTATTGAAAAGTGAATTACCTAAAGGCTGGAAGCAATAACTGGAAGACAAGTTTACAAATATATGAAACTCTCACAAAAACAAACACCCAGACCCGAAACAACTGCCTGTCTAAGTCATACAATAACCTAAACATACCCATACCGGCGAAGGTGTACAACTGTACATTAGTACAGGCTCTGCCTAACCCTTTGGGGAATACAGGCATGATGGTATTATGTTATGTTAATCTTATACTCTATTGGTTCCTTAGAATTACGTACAAAATCGTAACGAATGATTGATAGACTCACATCACCATTTAATAAGATACGCCTTTCTCTTCCATTCCACCAGAATTAACCAAAATATAATTCCTACGTTTCTGAGACGATATCGATGAAGATTTCCTCTGTATCATCCTAAACTGGTACTATTTATTACATCATGCACAAGTAGTTAATTTCTGCAACACAGTCACATTGGTTTAACATAAAATGTCCATTCATGTTAATTAGTAGAAACTGACATGCAGGTTTCAAATATAATAATGTATCCTACATATCATTACAGCAGGTTTCGTTCAAAGTTCGAGATGATTTCAAACGCAAGTGTGGCTTCTAGAATATTCGCCCCAGCGAGTGACGTAGTACCCAGCTAAGGGTAGTTCTCAGCCAAAACAATTGAAAACCCAATAGGCTGTTTTTACTTTCTACTGAACATTCCAGAAACATCATAACATCACACCTGTATTGCCCAAAGCGGTAAGCAGAGGTATATTTCCGTAACCCACAGTTCATCGGTATGTTGATATGTCCCACGCAATAAGGGGGAGCCTATTGCCAAATCCAAACTCAGAGCAGTTATGTACTGAAAAGATTTTGGAAAAAACCGATACCAATTTGAACCCAGGACCTCTCGCGTAGCAGTCGCTCTTACGACCAATAAGGTAACGCGGCATTAAAACATAAGTTCTGCCAGCCATATGCAAAATCTACCGAGGTATGTGTGTCAAGATATGCGTATATAACTGTCCTTTTATTGATTTTGGAGAATATTACACAAGTGGTATTCTTGTGTTTCTGAAGACCACCGGGTCACCGACCTACAAGGTGATACGGGATCTCCCTTGCGCAAACAAATGACGTAATATGGACGGTATCGGACATTGTAATAAGTAATTCCATTTAAAAAGTAAAGTGAGATTGGGAAAGTCTCTTTACACAAGGTAATTGGTCGTCCTTTTTTGAATAACTTGCTTTTAATACCAGCAATTCGCGCCAAGTTTAAACCCTCATTACACCAATCTACTGTCATCATAAAAATATTCCCTGGATTTCAAATATCAAAATAGTTCAGCCGTTTTCGAGTTTTTATTGATATAAAGATAGATTATTTGAAAATGACGTATGACGGCAACCACGGCAAATGCTTACTATGAGACATGGCACAGGTGTTTTTAACCCTCGGGAATTCGCAGAAGCCTTCTCCATATTCAGCTTGCTTGCTTGACTTGCTCAATACGAGTATTACTTATTATGGAGACTATTCAATGGCAACAATTCAAGATGTTCTACATTTCGTGTAGTTAAACTTGCACTTGATAGATTTATTCTTAAAAAAGGTAAATTATTCAATTAACAATAGATTTTATAATGATATTCTTGTTCCGTTAAAGAGCCTAAAATTAATAACACATTATAAAATAAATTGTTTTTGTTGGAGCCTACCGTTTCTTGATGAATTAAGTAAGTATTGATACAGGAAATCAAACAGACAGATATCTAATATAAAAAAAATAATTAAAGTATTTATTCATACGTCTAAAATATCACCGGTAACAACTGATTATTCAACTTCCTACCGTAACCATTTAAAAGATGCCTTAAGCCTTTAAGTTAAGCTTTCACTCTGTCATTCATGTTATTTGTGATAATATTGTATTTTTAAAGGCAGGTCAAGGTGCATTTTATTATCAGCACTTATGTAACGTTATGTCATCGTAACACTTACATAACTTGTTAGATTTGCCTTACTTATCGAGATAAATGGACTTACAAGTTACGGTTTATGCATGAAAACCTGTTATCTTTTTAATAGGGCTTATGTTGATCATAATATGATTATCCAAATAATGAATTAATGGTGTAGCTAGGCCAAAACAAAACCGTAATAATTGCTATGGAGTTCTACGGGTTCTAATATGAATAAATATGGGAAGAAGAAGGAATTTCTAAGTGTGACCTAAATCAAGAAGCTACAGATGAGCACAAAAAATATTTTGGTATATACATATCTAATAAAAGTTGTCTGTAAGAGATCGCTATTAGCGATAAGACCGCTCATTGTACCATCTATAATTTATAAGATTGTTCCTTATACTGGTTTTTGGTGGCAATAAAGAATATTCTATTCTATTCTCTTCTATTTTAACATAATCTGATGTACCGTTCAGTATATGTAGTATAAGTTTTGTTACTAAATAACACTACCAACCTCTATGCGGTATTTCTATTGATTACGGATCAGCAGCGCTAACTTAGGCCTCTGGTACTATTGTCTTTATTCTATTCAACTCCAAAACTGTACCAAGCCGGCAGCAACATACTTTAAACTCTGACGACGCTAATATGTGACAACAATACAGACTAACAATTAACTTAATACCGTGTACAAAAACTGTCATTACAATTAACCATATAACTGATATTAAGAACATTACAACCTATAATTTGTAACTAGCCACCTGTGAAGTGAACTGTTAAGTATTAATTGTTGTAGCAACATGCTAATTGAAATTCAAATGAGCTGAGATGCCAGTCAACATGTTTCTTTGTTGATTGAATATTTTTTTCTGCGTATGGACTTGTTGAAGGAAAAATAATTGTTTCATTTACAACGCAGTACATACCAGAGGCAATAGCAACCCGTACACAATAAATATTCTAGCCAAGCTAGTTAACTGGAGGGTACACCCGCTTTGCAGTCCGGAAGCTTTTACTATATTAACATACTCATCATTATCATCATCCATAGCCTGCCTTCACCCACTTATGGGTATAGATCTCCCTTAGTTCCTGATGACTGGAACTGAGCCCCCTTCGGAGATGTAGATTAGTAATAGGATAGATATTAGTAAGTAAGTAATACTGATGACCACTCACAGCTTGGCATTGATCTCTTTTCTTTTTAGGTACCTACCATAATAATTGTAATATGGGGCGAGCCTATTGCCATTAACTAGGCACAAATTCAAACTCTGAGAATCTCGTAAAAACAACAATAAGTACTTACTATTTTGCTCGATCGTACAACTGCTTCGACCTGGAGAATCTAAAACTCAACAGCCACACTTGCTACTATACCTGAGATACACGGAATCAGAATAACTTGTTTATTGAAACCAGCGTGGCGGACTATGTATGTATGTATGTATCTTTATTAAAACTTTCAAAAATTACAAAGTTAAGCAAAGCCCCACAAAACCGTATAACCTAGCCCCTCTTATTTGAAGTGGAAACATGTATCCAGCAGTAGTGATGAATATTAGAAAGGATTGCTGGGATTGTCATACGGTTTTCACCAAAGACAGCGAGAGGGATTACTAATTAGTTAGGTTTTAAACCTTAATGCTACTTTTACTTTACTTTTTTTTCTACTACTTTTATTTTATTTATAAATAAATACGTACAAAGCCAGGGTTTTTACTAGGTAACAAATGAATTAAGATTTCTGTCCTTGAGCAATGGTGTCAACAATACTTCAATATTGTAAAAGAAAACATAAGTAGGTATTGTGTAAATGACAGCTACACTATTACGCTATTATCAACAATGGTTATTAGCAAGTAGTAAACCATGGCCTACTGATCTCTTCAGCCAGCGTATATCGTAGTAACTACCATTGATTAAAATAGATTCGTAATATCATCCTCCTTCTCTGGTCCCAATTTACTTGGGGCCTACATGTTCTTTTCTTCTGTGTGACTTCTTCTTCTTCGTGTCGATGGTACGATTTTTAAAATTAAATTTGGTGTGCCGAAAACTTCGCCACTTCCACAGCATCGTCAGTGGCAGCGCAGAAGTCGCAGAGGTCTATGTGACTTATTTTAACACATTAAATCCACATTATTGTATTTGATTTTTGTTCTCCCTCTACTTTTTTATTTCTTCCCTCCTCATTAGGTACGTGTCCTCAACAATACAAACGATTGCCTTTCAACTTTTCGGCCCCTGGATGACGCCATAGTCCACCATTCTGGCAGAGTGCGGGTTGGCAAACTTCACAAATGCTGTCGTGAAAATCTCTCAGCAATGCAAATGTCGCATGTAAATCTAGGGGCACAATTTGATTATTTTGAACAATTTCTTGGGCCAATTTGGTCATTCTCCTTTCCCCACAATGTTTAGGCAAAGTGATACTTAATATGAATATAGATTATAAGTAGGTAGGTACAGATATCGATTAATAATTAAACTAGAACAGCCATGAGAAACATTGTTTTGAGTTTATACGTACTCTGCACACTGGTACATCACAAGATTCAAATACTAGATTTTCAATTAATATTGTCGCCGTTCTTGTTAAATTGAATGTCTTAATATTACGTCACTATCAATGTATGTCCATAGAGTAAGTTATTACATGTTATTACTTGTTCATAATAAGTTGATCCTCAAGTTTTATGTCGCTGTTAACCTCGAAATTACGCACTTTAATCTAAACGCTTGATTGCAACATGTAGCAATTTTCTTAAAAAATAATCAATAATTTATAATCATAATTAACAATAAATTACGATAAGTTAGAAATAGGAAGAACGGTATTTATTTATTTGGTCTCTCTAGTAGTTTACATACGATTTATGCGCCTGCTACAATCCAAGATTAAAATGTATAACGTAAAATACTTGCTTCTCTTTATTTCATAGGCGTTTAATGCTGAAAATTACGAAGATTACATGATTGTGTTTTGTTGGTATATTTCCTTCAAATTTAATAAAATAATTAAGTAGGTACTTTATTTGAAAATAAGAATTACTTGGATATCATCAGGAGTAGTGATACTATGTAGGTACAGTTATTATATATCTATAATGTTATCTGTTTCAGGTACATATGAGATTTGCGTGCAAACTTTAACGAAAGCAGCTGTAACATGTGCTTCAAAACTATATTTTCTGATCAGAAGAAAGATCTTGACACATAAATGCCAGCAGGCAGGACTGAAAGGTATTTAAAAAATATCTGTAAGATTACCCCACTATTTAAGCTTACGACCGCCAAGCAACTGAAAAAAAGGATAGATAGAACATTATTATTTAACATTTCATTTATTTATTATTTAACATGTTTGTGTGTTGTTTTTTCAAAAAAACAACACACAAACTACTTACCATCACGCCTATACAAGGTGGAAGGGACATCGACGCACAAACGTTGTGACAAGGTTTTACTCAAGGTCAAGAATAAAATGACCTAGGTCATTCATGTAGAAAATGATCGGTTATTTATTACAGATATTGTCATTTTTGAGCGCGCAGTCTATTGCTAAAAACGCGATTATAACGCTCCGCGGTGAATGTTACCGCGCGCGGGATCCGAAATAAATGAAATAGTGATTTTTTTTATTATAAATCTAATTTGGGTACATAGAAATAATGTGTTATTACATGTTCAAGTAAAAAAACTGCTGAAAAATTGATGAAAAAAGTTACGGAAAACTTCAACGGGGGGGGGGTCCAGAATCATATACTGAACTCATGGTATTCGGATGTGCGTCGATGTCTCTTCCACCTTGTATATGTCCCGAAGGGTTGGTGTATCATAGCTTCAAACCTGTTTCCCATAGGAGAAGGCAGGTTGATGTATCAATATAAATGGAACCTGACTACAGTTCTCGCCAAACTTAATGTCCGCCTTGAAATTGGCACGAGCTAACTTCTACCCAGCCGTAAAAATCGGAGAAAGAAAAATATTCATATATTATATTTTTTGTTTTTTTTTTTTGCAAAAGTTGTCCCTGAAGGTCTTTAATACTTGTCATAATATCAGATGTTTACAACCTAATCCACATAACAAATACCTATCATTGCTAGACTACCTTGAAAGAAAACTGGGTGCACAGCACATAATAGAACCACAGTAAACAATTATAATTATAATCTCGAAGCCCTAGAATTTGAACATATATCGGTCAATCGCGACAAGACATGAGCTGATGATTTATTCGCTGCTCAAGTACACAACTCCTCAAGTTGTATACAGATGTACTACAAAAATCACTGCTATTATGACGGAATAGGGTGGGTCTCAAGTGCAAACTGCTATAGATTGATGACGTGTAGTCATGTGGATGTTGGCAGCTAACACAATATTCGTGGCATTGGTCAAACTTGACTTCAACGTGGCACATAATAATATGTATTACATTCGATTGTTTTTATATTACGTGGTACCCTGGCTGGTTTATTCTTCTCTTGATTTTCGTTGCCTCACTGTGAGCACTTGAATCTGTTTCAAAACAGTTTCTAAACAGTACCTATGCCTGTATTTTACGATTAGTCGTGGGAGGAAGACGGAGATGGATGCATTCCTTTTTGTTCCTTCGACGCTTTGTCAGTGGTTGTTGTTATCAAAGAAATAACGGCAAGAAACTTAGGTACTTGTACGACGGAATGGTCTCAAATTCCCGGACTACAATTTACTAGCCTGATAGTCAATGCTTGTAATTTCTTTACATAGGTTTTTACTAAGCCAATTTTAAGACTATGATGATTATGATCACGTAGGTACACGTGAATACACACAGTGCACACATCGTGCTATAAATTCAGCTCCCTGGAACAGGTATTGTGTACCTACTAGTCTAATTACATAATTCATCTCTGTGTTCTCGAAGGGTACCTACTTAGTTCGACCTCAGTATTGAACTTTGACCTCACACTTGAGCCTAATGAACCAATGAGTCCAACCTTACAAATCACCACATCACCGTAAACTAAGTTATCTAGTGGAAAAATAATATAGAGTTCAAGCCAACCCTTCCTCCATCACACGAGTTCATTGCCTTGCCACATCTACTTCTCTGAGTTACAAGTAATTACAAGGATTTTCAGAAGTCTTCTCTACTCTGGAAGCCTTCTAATTCTTCCTCATTCCTACCAGTTAAAATTCCCAGAGCCTGTTGGTCTATTTGGATCAAAAGAGTATTTGTCCATTGCTTCATAAAAATTTACTCTATATTTCAAGACGACTGATAAAAATGTTTAATTTTGAAGACCTTCGAATTTATTAGGTAACTGTGTTTATCAGTAATTGCATCACAACAGAAATGGGAGCACAATGACTGCTTTAGTTAAACCTACAAACAATATTGCTAAATATGGCAAATATGCTTACCTACTACTTATTCAATTTGAGACCTACTTATTCCCGTGAATTTTCCCGCGTAATAAAATCAACGGAGTGTTGTTCCCTGAAATTCCTTATAGTATTATTTTTTTTTTTTTCAATTTTAACTGGTTATTTTAACTTCGCTTTTGTAAAGTATAGCTTTTATAAAATGTTTCTTTCCCTTATCTATATGTAAAAATGTTAGCCTATATTATTATACATACAGTTGCTCTTTTCCAGTAGTTAATAATGTACCTATTCTTATAGATGACAATGCAGTCGGGAATGCAATAGTGTGTTTTTATACCTACCACTTAAAAAATAAGTACTTGATGAAAATTAAAGTTAACACTCAGTTAGGACACTTTTTGCAAATATTACAAAGTATATAGGTAGGTATTAGCGACAGGGGATTATTACAGAATCCTTGGAACTTTAATTTCCCTCATACGACATATTAGTGAAAATGTATCATTTTGTTATACTTATTGAATCAAATGAATCTATGGATTTACTGCTGTTATCTATCATCTACGATATAATATGATAATAGGTACTGCCCTAAATGTTTACTCAAAATGTTACCAAAGATCTGAAACAAGCAAATATATGTTGGCTAATGATTGTATTTTATTTTAACCAGCGCAGTTCCATAGTTAGCATACATAATGTAAGATAAGATAAAATGTATTTGTTCTAAGGCAAATGAATTAGCAATGTTTTACAAAAAGTACTATAAAAGCCTTAGGGATATTGTACAGCATCAGATCTTGATTTGGATTCATCAAGTCAATTAGATATTTATTCAACAATGAAATCTTTCGTTGTATTGTGCATTGTAGCCGTGGTAAGACTTTTGTGTTAATCGTTTTAGAAGAAAAAAGAAAAGCTTTGATTTACAGACTCTTTGTTCTAGATTTAAGCTAATCTGATATCTCTATTAATATTTAATCATTTCAGGGTTGCTCGGCTTTAGGAGTTCCAGAAGTGGAAAACCATGCCTTGCTTTCGCGTACCCGTCGTGATATGGATTTTTTTGGAAACGCAGGGTATTTTTATTTTTATTAATATGTTACTGACTAGATACTGGTTACCACTGAAAGCCGCTATGGTTCTTTTCTCAAAAGGCCATTTCAGACATTGCCCTAAATAGGGAATATGCGTCTGACTTAAAAAAAGGTCAATTTTTTTTTTTTTATGAACTTTATCGTTTTAGAATTATGTCTATGTATATATTTTTTTATAATATTTCTTTTTTGATGAGAAAATAATTATTAAAAAGTCCAAAAAAACTGTTGGAAATTCAAATCACTTGAAACGCAACACTATCGGTCAAATGGATTATGACGTCAAAGTCTACTAAAACAGTGTCTGTTGTACGTGGTTGTTTGGTTGAGAGAACGTAGACTTTGACGTCGCGGCAAGCGCGCCAAAATCGCGGGTGTTTAAAATGCCAATATCTGTCTCATAATTTAATAAATTTTTTGTTACTTAATTTTAGTTTTAAGGCAATGGAATTTTTTTTACGGCTACATAACGATATAAAGTATCGTTTAAAAATATAAAAAAGAAATGCATATTCCCTATTAAACGTTTAAAGTGCTCCCTCTCCTTCTGACCTCTTTTCTGGCGGGTCTGTTTCGGAGTTTCTTCTTAAAAGTTAGGAAATGCCAGCCACATCTAGTTAAATAATAAGTATATACCTATTAGCTGTAAAAGTGTTTCGAACGAACGAATTAGGTATGGTTCAGCATACGAGTAGGTATAATATTTCTCGAAGAAAGTGGCAAAATCGATAATACCGATATCGATATTATGACAAAAATGGCAATTTTTGATGTATCATACAAATTCTTCGGAGTTTAAATATGAATCTTATTGTTATTTACCAAATAGGCCATTATAGCCCGATCTCAGTAGTATCAGTCTCTCTAAAATTACAAAAACCTAATAAAAATCTTAATGTTACAGAAAACACATGCAGGACCTCGTTGCGAATCTTGGTACAGCTGCAAAGGAAGCGATGGGTGCTGTTGATACATTCAGAGCTAATATGAAAGAAGAGGTTAAAGGGGTCCGGGAGAAAATCCAGATGAACTTATCAAAATTCAAGCTCCGTGTCATGAATGCCGTCGACAAAGTGATGCAAAGAGTCTCTGGCACCAGTGCAGCCGTTAGGGAATGTGTTAATGTAAGTACTTCAAATTTCAATAGATTTTTCTATTTTATACTTAGGTCCATGAATGTATGACAATATATTCTAGGTGGTTCATGGTACAAGGAATCACCACTTCGCCACAAACAAACGAACTCATAAATCAAACGTTGATCAGTTGACACTTTTTAGTGTTTTTACCATGACAATTTGATGTAATAATACTTTCGCTTATTGAAATATACTTAGATAAAAATAAAATGAAAAATTTAAAATTAATTTTGTTATCTTTTTGTTTTTTTAAGCATTTTCCATGCTAAGATTACAAGTTATTTTTCATGAAGGAAAAAATCGGCGGGCGGGCAGGATATTTTCCTTCATTAAAAAAAAATAATTTTGTTATTTTATAAACTATAACCTAAATTAAAAATTTAGAAAACCCCCGAACGAAATGTAATTTGTCATTTTGTGGTGGCGGCCATCTTGTATTTGAAATTTATCGTAGTGTATAGTATTCTACTAGTTAAGCCCTTTCATTTGATACCCATATTGACGGAGTTGTGAAAAAATATGTAATCCGCTATTTTGTAGCGGCGGCCATCTTGGACCGATTTTCATCAAACATAGCTAAGAACACTCCCGACTAATTCACCTTTCAAATAAAAAAAACAAAATCAAAATCTGTCCATCCGTTCGGGAGCTACGATGCCACAGACAGACACACACACAGACACGTAAAACTTAAAACACCCCGTCGTTTTTGCGTCGGGGGTTAAAAACTAACATTCTCCAAGTGCTTATTGCCAAGCTATCTCAATTGTATAATGTAAATACCCTATTGTTAGCTACCTACATATAGCCAACAATATCCCAACTGCTTGCAACATTTATTATATTAAGTAGATATGATTTGTATCGATAAAACATAACAACACACCTAGACTATGATATATCTAGGTGGTCTAACATAGTCTAGGTGTGTTGTTATGTTTTATTAATTAAACCTAAATAACTATCTAACTGTCCAATCCTAAGTAAGTACCTACCTATTGGTTTCTGACACTTTCGCGAATATTAGACATTTTGAAATGAAATACTTTTTTTATACCAAGCATACGGCCCGCCTGATGGTAAGCGGTTACCATAGCCTATGGACGCTTGCAACACCAGGGGCATCACTCGCGCGTTGCCGACCCGAGAGAGAGGTTTATGGAGGATTCACTGCGCCAACAGTTTGAGGGAATATTCCTCTTGCTGCCAGCGCAGCGCATCCTTAAGAGCCCTGGAGACCTTACTGCAGAAACACAACACACAATAAATTGTGTTATTTGGCTGCAGTTTTCTGTCAGGTGGAGGTACTTCCGTGGGCTGCTCCAGATTTGAGCCATAAATGGCTGTGCCCTACCTCTTTAAAATTTCAACGTTTCAGACTCTTTACAGCCATGGTCACGGGCAGACTAAGCTGGTAGGCTTCCGTCTCGGCTTTATATTACAAACAGTTATTTTAATTAATATTGATTGTATTAATTATAATAAACACGATAGAATCCGTAAAAAGTTTTTCATTTCAAAATAGGTACCTATTGATATTTTTTTTAAATTCCAGTCCCATCGAGAAGAAGCCGCTACTGTATTCGACAAAACCATGTCTGATACGATGGCGTGCGTTGACGAGCGCATCGATGCTGTGTCAGGAGAGATCAAGAAGTTGGGAGAAATGGCCACTCAGGCGATGTCAGACGGATCCAAGGCTCTAGACGATTTGAAGAAATGTACTACAAACAACACTCACTTGCTGTCTACCGGTACCTGCCTGGGTGGTGTTATGTTTGAAACTGAGATGAAGTCAGCACGATTTATAGCACAATGCGCAGTGACTGTAAGTATACTCATCCATGTAATAGATTGTAAACTTGAACGTTTAGTGCTTCGACTTCCTCGTGGATCTACTGGTTCCAAGCGCGACTGCTACGCTAGAGGTCCTGGGTTCGATTCCCACGTCGAGCAGTGTCGTTCGGTTTTTCTGTGAAATTCCCGGTAGCAGCCCGACGTCTGAATTTGTGCCCGGCTGAAGTATACCTCTGCCTAATACTTCGGAGAATACAGGCGTGATGGTATGATGAACGTTTGGCTAGTAAGCTAAGCTCTGTTTTGGATTTTTCTATAAAATTTTCATTAACAGCTTGGAGTTTGTTAATAGCTAGATTCAGCACCTATTAGATGGAAGATTAACATTACGCCTCTGCCTAACCCTTCGGGGGATAAAGGCGCGATGGTATGTAACTATTCGCACAGTTTAAAACGTTGAGAAATGAAACTATGTACATTATTAACGAATAACCGCTGAAGTCATACTTATTCGTTCCCAGACTGTAAACTGCCAACCATATTAAAGACAATTCAATATTCACTACATCAATAATTCACAGATGGGCCGCATCAATCTCGACATTGCTATGTTACCAGCGTCTCTAGAAGTTTGTGCCGGGAAGCGCCTAATCCAAACGGGAATAGAGACAGGCAAGATCATCTTAGGCGTCGGAACTTGTTCTACAGCAGGAGTATTTAACTCAATCGTTGGTAAACCTAATAATGTTGGTAAACCTAATGAATGAAAACAAAAATCATGTAAAACCTGACATTTTAATAAAGGAAACGTATTTTAAATTTTAAATTCTTTCCATTCGAATCTATTGAATTGAGTTACCTACCCAATATTTAAATTTTCAATATTTTATTTTTATATTTCGATAATGGCTAGACTTATTTTATCATCTCCGTTTACTGAAACGATTATTCTGCAGGAAATAGGAAAACCAGCTTTTTCCTGCAATTTATTTATTATTTATTAAAAATAGGGATTCCACAAAGGCTTTAGTTAAAAAAATAGGTTTTGTTACAGTATTCATACTAATTATACATAATTTGGTATTTAACTAACATTATCATTCGGTACACTTACATATCGGTATTGCTAAAAACATAATATTTATGAATGTAAATGAGTAGATTTTTCTAACAAAAATATGTTTTGTGAGTGATTTAAATGCTTAAATCTTGCTTTAAAAACGATTAGGTACCTGCATAATAAAAAAGATACGACTTAGATCCCTCATTGCTTACATTTTATCACATTACACTTATCGAGGACACATTGCATGTCGACCACCATCTACTGGGAGTGTTGCCCCAGTGATATTACTCGCAGCATTACTGGCCAAAAATATAATAGTGTTCGCGACCTCTTTGACAGTTCCAGTTCTCCCCAACGCATGCGTCTCTTTACATTTCTCCAAATACTCAGCGTAATCTTTTTCATTAACTCCCCCTCTCAAATGAATACCAGTTTCAATAACACCTGGATTAACAGCATTAACACGAACCTCCTTGCCAGCAAGCTCTAATGCGACACATCTTGTAAATTGGTCCAAGGCGGCTTTAGACATGCAATAAGCAAGAACATTAGCAAAGGACCTCAAACCAGCTACACTGGACACATTTACAATGTTCCCCTTGGACTTAACAAGGTGTGGCGCGGCTAACATTGTCAAATAATATGGTCCACGCACATTAGTATTCATTATGCTGTCGTATTGTGCTAAAGAAGTATTCTCTATTGAGCCTATTCCCATAATTCCGGCGTTGTTGACTAAAACATCAAGTTGCTTGAAGTGGTTAATGGTTTCTTTCATTAACCTTTCAACATCAGCTTCCTTGTCGATATCAGCGACAACGCTTAAAGGTATAAGCTTGCTGGGTGATGCATCTTCACATTGTTTTGCAGTCTTCGCTAAATTGTTTTCGTTTCTCCCTGTTAGGACCAATTTTGCATTTAGCTTTGCGAATTCTATCGCCGTTTCAACGCCAATCCCTGAACTAGCCCCTGTCACTAGGACTACTTTATCAGCGAACATTCTTGATGATAAGTAGGTACCTGATTTAAAACAAAAATAAATCACGTCAGAATAGGAATAAAGAATCGTATTTTAACTACAGCGATCGTGAAATTATAGAACCTTTGCCATATCGGTTAGTTCTGTGACAATGATGAAATCTGTTTAACCGTTTACTTATCTAAGTAGATATGGTAGATAAGAAACAAATAAACAGTAAAAGTCATAAATTGGCAATTAAAAATTAATTAATAATGTTCATAGTACTATTTATCTTTGATTGAGTGCAAATGTCATTAGACAAACTGACCATTATGTAAGGTGCTGTAGAATGCTATCTTAAAGGCCAGGGTATGAAAGTGCGCTATATCACCATAACTGCGATAATCCCGATGAAAGATGCGCTTGCCATCTTCTCACAGGAGATAAAAATGAGAAGAGTGAGAAATTATGACCCCACTGGAAAAGTGCAAAAACTAGTTTATGTATGTACCTACATCGTCGCTCTTTGTATCAACATAACACGTAGAGCATACAGTAGTAGGTTGGTAATAACCAAAGACTATTAACACCTACTTATTATGAACTTAGGACAGTAGATGTAGGTAGCAATACTTACTAAAAAATATTGCGCTAAATTGCTACACGCTAAATGCAAGCAATGAAGCTAACTATAAATAATAACAATAACATTACATTGAAAATATATTTATTACATAAAGTACAATGAAAACAACGTTTCAATTAGATAGTTACAATACTTATCAACTCCTTTATAATTTTTAAGTTCCCATAACATCATCGTGGGCACATAGCATGGCGCCCACCATCTACGGGTAGCGTAGCTCCAGTGATGTTACTAGCAGCATCACTTGCCAAAAATACGATCACAGATGAGACTTCCTTAGCATCGGCTGCCCTGCCCAGTGCATGAGTTTCTGCACATTTCTTCAGAAAAACTTCATACTCTTGTTCGTTCATGGATGACTTCATATGAATGCCAGTTGTAATCACACCAGGATTGACAGCGTTAACGCGAACTCCCTTTGGCGCCAGTTCGAGAGCAACACACCTAGTAAATTGATCTAAGGCAGCTTTGGACATACAATAAGAAAGGACGTTTGGGAATGATCTTAAGCCAGTAACACTGGAAACATTCACGATATTGCCTTTTGATTTTATAAGATGAGGAGCAGCTAGCATCGTCAGATGATAAGGTCCGCGAACATTAGTATTCATTACGCGATCATACTGATCCAGAGAGGTATTCTCTATAGAACCTGATTCTAGAATTCCTGCATTGTTTACTAAGACATCAAGTTGTTTATATTCATCTATTGTCTTTTTTATAATATCCTCTACGTCAATTTCGATATTCATATCGGCAATTACTATTAACGGTTTTAAATTATTTGGTGATTTTTCTTGGCACTGCTTTGCAACTTTATCCAGATTTTCTTTATTCCTTCCCGTGAGGACTAGCTTGGCATCTAGTTTTGAAAAGTCTAGGGCAGTTTCCGCGCCAATACCTGAGCTGGCGCCAGTGATAAGTACCACTTTATTTGCGAACATGGTTGACACCTGATTGACAAAATAGTATAATAATAATATCACAATATTATTTTTAATGAGGGAATAAATCTACTGGGCAGGATTCGAACCTGCGTCTTCTGGTTCGGTACATGAGACGGTATGACCGCTAAGCCACCGCGAGTCCTGCTCGCCAAATCGAAATTTTCCTTCACATTCTAAACACGTCTTAAGGTAACCTTAGCATAGTAATCTTGGCATGGAAAAGCTTAAAAATACAAAAAGATGATCACAATATTAATTATAAAATAAAAGCTATTAGAACAGGTTTCGGCATGAACGGTCGCAAATTTTACCTTTACTAGTTAAGTGTATTATATCTATGTTTATTATTATAAAGTTCTCGCCAAACTTATTGTCCGGGTTGAAGTTGGCGCTAGCTAACTTTAACCCGACCGTAAAAATCGGAGAAAGAAAAATATTAGATTGTAATACATAAAAACGAAAGCTCAAGTCGTAATTTGTCGTTTTAAATTTATTCTAATCCAATATTATTCTTTCTCAGATTTTTACGGCCGGGTTAAAGTTTGCTCGTGCCAACTTCAACCGGGACAATAAGTTTGGCGCGAACTGTACTAATTATTATAATAATTTATTTATTTATTATAATTATCTTATAACCACCGACAAAAAATATAGCTGATTGTTTTCTGTTTTCCCTACAAACGCTTTTATTTATCTAACCTAAAAAACCTGTAGGTCTTGGTATAACCTACAGGTCTTGAGTTAAATAATGTACCTCTTTAAATTATGTAGGTAAACACTATACACCTCTAGAACATCACAGAAAGAGTTCTACCTCTAATAACCTCTACCCCACGAATAGATACCTACTACAAAAGTGGGTTTCTAGTAACAGTTGAAAATATGTATGTAAGGATAACAAAAAATAGTAAACATTAAGTGAATAATTTGTACTTACAAAATTTAAATACAGTAGCAAGTTCAGAAGATAGCCGTGTTATCAGCTTTAAAAGTACGATATCAAAATAATCGTAAACTCAAAATTAGCAATAGCAAACTAAGTTGAGCTTCGTGAATTCTTTCCAGTTTCCATAGACAGTGACATGCACAGATTACTATATTGTAGCAAGCTAGACACCAAAGAGCTAGCATGACACGACACACTGACACAGTCACACAGTATCGATCAAATACATACATAAATGGCCAATCGCCATAGATAATATACCTAATCTACTAAGATCGATTTGCACCTCATGAACTCTATCTACCTTCAGGCAAAAGGAGTAAAATTGTAAAATTGACTCCCTCGTCATAATAGATTATATATCTATATAATAGATGGCATGGCAATTTTTCATAATATTGGATAGATGGCGCATTTAAATAAAATATGGAATCCAGAAATAGATAAATAAATAAAATAGAAACTATGAAATAGATCGCACTCCTGAAAAAGAAATTAATCCAACACCCAACAGAATATTTAATATAACCGCTAACGCTAAAGAGGAGAAAAAAGTTTCATACATATTTTTTTCTTTTTTTGGAGTTATTATGAATCTATTTTTTTTCCTTGCCATCATCTACAACTCTCAATGTCAATTTGTCAATGCTGCCAACGTGACAATTCAAAATAGTGTTGTACACTTCTGTAAATTCAACGTAGGAAAAAGTAGAAAAAGAAATTAATCCAATACCCAACAGAATATTAATTATAACCGCTAACGCTAAAGAGGAGAGAAAAGTTTCATACATTATTTTTTCTTTTTTGGAATTTATTATGAATCTGTTTTTTTTCTTGCCAACATCTACAACTCTCAATGTCAATTTGATAATGCTGCCAATGTGACGATTCAAAATAGTGTTGTACACTTCTGTACATTCAACGTAGTCGATATTATTAAATGCGACGTTATTAAATTAATGTGAAGGTTTTGACACGTAGAAGTTTGATTTCGCACCCGTTTCAGTACCTAGGTAAAATTTCCAGTGTTTTTAATGTTATAGCTTTAAAGTGTCTAAGTTTTGATTCATTCGTTTGATATAATTATAATTATTTTTCATTCCTTGTTATAAAAATCAAGTTCCAGTTTCGTCGATATATATATTTATATGGCATGTAATAAGAACAAAATAAGTTAATCGTTTATATTTTTATTTTATTTTCTGCATTATAATATTGATATGCTTGTTATTTTATGTAATCATTTTGATTATAATTTATAATCTTTTTGTATTTTTTAAGCATTTTCCATGCTAAGATTACAAGTTATTTTTAATGAAGGAAAAATTCGGCTGGCGGGTAGGATTCGAACATGCGTCTTCTGGTTCGGTACACCAGACGCTTTTACCGCTAAGCTACCGCGAGCCCCGCTCGCCAGTCGAAACCTTACGTCACCTTTAAGACGTAAATTACAATATAATTTATTATTACATTTTTCCGTTTGTATTCAACCATCCCCAGAGGGCAGTGCACCACTTTTCAAAGTCGTACGTCGTATGTAAAAAAGTACGGCAAAAGATAGAGTAATTCAAGAGGAAAATTTTAAATATGCAGCGTATGCTGCATATTTAAAATTTGTATGTATATACAACATACAACTACATCTGATTGTATGTATATACAACATGCGTAATTATGTAATAAGGCTAAGGACTTCAAACCTGTGCGAAGCCCGGGCGGGTCGCTAGTTGCTGATAAATCTAGTTTAAAGCTAAACTGTTAGAGATAAATCTAGTTTATTAGTGGTTATGCGATTTCACTTAAATAATATAAAATCAAAATACTCAAAATCACAACAGCTGAATAGTGAAACAGATGTCGTTTTCGATAAATAGAGATATAATATATCCATAAGTTGAGTCATAGACAGTTACGTCACCATTGGTGGGTTTAATAAGGTATTTCACTTTATATAAGACAAAAATCTAAAATTAAACAAATCTAGTTATTTAAAAAAATTCTTTTTAAAGTCTTCACTTTTGTAATCTATATTTTTAATAAGTGAAATAGTAGCTTTCCTAATATTATTAAGTCAAACTTTCTTGTATTTAACACGTGTCAACTGATCATCGTTTGATTTCGATGACTTCGTTTGTTTACATCGTGTTTACATCAGTTTACATCATAGATATAAATTATTATATAGCTTACATATCCGTGACGTCATGACCATAGAGAGAAACACGACACCCAGCGTATTTAAATGGTATTTACCGGACGTGCGAAAATTGAAAATGTAAAAGCATTTTTATGGCACTTTACGATAGGATCAAAATATAAAGTCACTATTCAAAAATGAGTGGAATACCCTTGCGTTGTTGTGCCGAGTACTCTTTCCGGAAGTGTAACGCAGTTTGACATCCTAACTCGTACCTTAGTTTGTACCTTGACATTGGCAAAATCAAAATGATCGAATGTTCGTCGATGAAGCCATAAACTTAAAAACAAAAGAGCTAGTTCGTTGAGTACTATGGTTGAGTCTGTTGAGTCACAGTATGCGGACTTACTCGCCCGCCCGTGTATCCGACCTTTTATATGTAATAATAGAGTAGACATGACATAGACAATCGAATCACTGAATCACAATAAATAATAGGGATGTTCGATCCAGAGGCTTTGTATCGATATTTCGGATCGTAATGAATCGTAATACAATGTTGATCCAAGTATCGATCCGATTGATTTAATATGAATTTTTGGATTGATCCACTATCATATCAAAAATTAAAAACAAAATTACTATGTTGTAATTTACAGTTTCAAAGTTTAAGCAGTAGAGAAATAGTTATTTTTTTTTACATTGACCAATCTTATAATGGGTACGTAAAAAATTTATTATAATCTTAATAGCTGCTCTGGATCTAGGTGACCAACAAGAAAATACGTTAGGAGGGCACAAACGTTCCTACCCACAGAACAATATTACTTGTTTCTACCACTGACAAATAACGTAGGGCTTGGTTGATATTTGTATGAAATTATTAATCGTTCCGAAATTGAAGGTAAATTGAAAAATATAAGATGTTCTACTACTGATTACTGATTTAACAGTCCACCGCCAGATAAATATTTATATTAGTATAATATGAAGGAATGTATTTAGAATGAATTTAGCTAAGGAAAGCGGTATTAATATTACGAATAAATATTAAGGTTACAGATTGTTTATTATTTTAGAATTTAATACAACAAATTTTTCGATCCGATCCTCATGGTATTTGTATCGATCCACTAACGGATCGAAAGCCACTGTATAAATACAAAAATCGGTTGGATTGTATTACTTTGTATCGATCTACACAAGTATCGGTTCAGATCGCATCCCTAATAAATAATAATAATCTGTGGTTCGTGAACGTGAAGTGAATGTGAACTTGTGAAGCGAATTGTGATTTTTTATTTTATTGAAATGATTTGAGAATTGGTAAAACGTTGTGGCATCATTTTTGAGATTGGGAGCAAATTAAAATATTTTGTTTCTAGCATTTCTCTGTTGAGTTGTGTGTTACGTTCGTTTGTGATATAATTCACACAAGATGTCTGCTACGTCTACAGCAAACGCAGATTCGTTCGATGAATTTTATACAGAGGTAAACAAGATATTATTTTGTACAATCATATTGTATAAAAACATTACTATTCCTTTATCAGGTTGCTAACACGGTAATACCCTGAAAATGTCAGTGAAAACGTGCATGATATCTGAATACAATGATTGTGTATCATAAACATTGTAAATAGAAAATGTATTGTAAAAGTTGCAACACCACGCTCAGTTATGCGATATAAAACAATGTCAATTATATTACAACTTTTCACTGTTTTACAGGTGAAAGAAATTGAAAAACGTGATTCAGTATTGACGCCAAAGCAGCAACTAGAAAGATTATTACGTCCAGGCTCTACATATTTTAACTTAAATCCATTTGAAGTTCTCCAAGTAGAGCCAGATGCTACCCTCGATGAAATTAAAAAGAAATATAGGAGACTATCAATACTTGTACATCCTGACAAGAATATGGTAAGGGAAAAGTTTATGTATTTTGTTTTCAGTAACCCTCCGCCCCTAAGGCAACTTTCTGACCAACTAACCTAATAACCAGATCTCTAAATTAGCCTTAAAATAGTAATTCTATGATTTAGTTCTACTTTGCTGAAATTCCTAGTTCTATTGAATATTTTATATAACTGGTGATGAGAAACCAAATGGACCATTCTTTACCTAAGACAACCTACATTATTGTTCCCATCTTATTTTTGGATTATATTACTCAGTTTTCAAGTAAAGAGAGCATTTTCGTATTCGTTTAGACGGTTATGTCCGTCAACATTTCATTTTTATCCACAGATTGGATCATACCATGGGACATCCGGACACAGCAAGTAATAGGTAAGGGCATAAACGGAACTTGGGTGTGAACAGGAATCAAACCAAACAATGATATGAAAATATTGTATACATCTCTGCAACATCAATTCAATAATAGTTCTTGAGAGTACATTTTTTAGACAGACAATGACAGAATTTAATGATATTCTCTACAAGTAAATTGTTTTGTTATTCTGATTTGTAGGAAGATTTGGAACGAGCACAACAGGCCTTTGAAATAGTAAATAGGGCTTGGAAGACGCTTGAAAATGATGATACTAGAAAAAAATGCTTGGACATTTGTGAAGAGGCTAAAGAGCGGACTGATCATATGGTAAATTGGTTTTGATTTTTTAAGAAAATCAATACCTGCTTTTACAGCTGTTGCTTTTATTCAATATCAATCCCATGCTATTAATGAAAACTTATTTTATTTACAGATCGAGCAAAAAAGAAAAAAACAGAAAAAAGATAATAAATTAACTGAAGGTATTCCTGAGGATGATCCTGTAAAATATAAACATGCAGTTTATGTAATGACCATGAAGGTATTTAGTACAATTTTTATATTTATTAAAACATTTTAGCATTTTAGCATTGCATGAAGCCAATTTATTAGCTAGTTTATCTTCGGGGATTCGCACAGGTGGGTGACCCTCTTTTTTTGTAGCCTCTTTTGTGTCCCAATGCCAGGCAAAGGCCTCCCCTAATGGGCAATCCTCTTATTAAGGTTATTTTATAATATTACAGATCTCACTGTATTTCATATTATATGATATGGTTGTGTCATTTGTTTCATGCACAGCGAATCCACATCAAAAGTGCATGTGGAAGCGAATAAATAAATAAAATAACTTAATATTGCTAATGTTATTTATTGTGTTAAATGATTCAAATTCAAATATTTTTATTTCAATTAGACCATATAAATAGGTAAACGAAACGTCAAACTAGTTGCACAATGAAATGAAAAAATATTCTATCTATGGATACAAATGATTTCAGTTGTTTGCTGATATGGAGCGAAAGCGCCAACACCTTGAGGTCCGTGACATGGAAGAGAGGAAGCGGAAACGAGAAGCTGAAATTGAGCAAGAGGAACAAAAGTCCTTTGAAAAAGAATGGGCAAAGAATTTTGAGGTAAGAAGAAAAACTTGTTACATAGAAGAGACTTAAAAGACATCTGTAGTAAATAATACCTGAGGGTTTTGCCGTTATTTTAATGTTTGGTCCAGTATATTCTGAACAAGCTTGAGTAGTTTGAGGAGTTTACACTAACCAGGATAAGTACAAGAATGACGTAGCCAGCCACTTGTAGTGCAATTGAGCCTAGTCGGGTAACGTTTTTAAGGCTATCGAGTTAAAAACGATGTCTAAAAAAACGTCAGTGAGGTGACAGAAATTATTTACTTACAATATTAATTTCGTTATTCAAAAATTAAAATCCCTTCTGGTACACGAAGTAGTACCGCCCCGATCTCTATCTACACTTCTGGCTATTTCCGACTTTATCCGGCTATTTAATTACACTTGCTGTTGTTGTATTACAGGAATCCCGACAAAACCGAGTTGATAGTTGGAAGACATTCCAATCCGGTGGTGGTAAGGAGAAAAAAAAGAAGAAAATCCAAGGATTCAAGCCGCCTAAACCTAAACCTGAGAGCAGATAACTCTTACTTATTACAAACTATAGTTATATTATACTTATTGTTCAGTTTAGCGCTTTATTTCGAATCTACAATAGTTGAAGAATAGACTTAAATGAACAATATCAACTTTCTCAAGTAAATTATCTCAGGTAAATCAAGTCAAGGGGTCAGCGCAGACTGGTATATTCTCGAAATAACCAATTCATAACAATTTTATTGAAAGTCAAGTTTATAGATTTTCCAATACGGCTGAAAATTTAGGTTGTAAAAAAGCTTCGCGGTTGAGCGTACGAAACTTATACTAGACCGATGTCGGTAGTTAAAGTTGAATTTTAGCTGTCACAATCCGTCGCTTCGCTTTTACTCCGCCAGTCTGAGCTCATACTTAGGCTTGTCCACGAGTCAGTTAAGTTCGAATTTGGTGAATATTGGGTCCTCGGCTGTGACAAATATGAAATAGAATACTAATTTACTGCCATAACTTTGTTATTAAACATTATTTGGATAGGCAAGTTGAGGCAGCAGTGCTAACGTAGACAAGCTAGCTATCAGCAAATAATTGTATTAATTAACTATAATTGATGAATAAAATTGGTCAATCTAGAATTCTAAATTCATCCTAAAATATCCATCTAAAATTGTATTAGGAAGGTCTTTCGTAAGTAATAATATTGCATAAGGCGCCATTTTCTTATAATCTGTAAAAATGTGTTTTTGAAATACGTCCATACGTCCAATATCATTTAAATATGTCTCACGTAAATAGCAAGTTATATCTCAAAATAATGACAGTGTTTACAGTAGATAGGTAGTGTTTGAACTGTCTGGTTCCAGTTCTCAACGTATTTGTCAACTTATGCGATGGTGATTGTCGCGCGACTGCAGGGCTGCAGCAGCGTCGGTGCATTTTGGAAGTTCCATAATTTCGAAAAAAAAAACTACAGAACTATAGGGTAATATTTGCACAATCAAAAATGGTCCTTCATATTATGTTTTTTATTGAGTCGTGTATAGGTAACCGTTGCCTTCATATGGCGCTTTTAAAATACTAAAACCATTTTACTAATAAAAATATTCCTAAATGGAAAGAAAATCTAGTACTTCTTTATGTTGAAACTAGTCTAGTTGAGCACACTGATGTTGCTGCAATCATGCAATGGTTGTGCTGCTTGCCGAATGTTATGCAATAATACAAAATAATGCAATTTTTTGTGTGTTAAAATCGCAGTTTGTCTCTATGACTGCGTCCAACGCATTGTAATATTGTTAGCAGTTATTGATAAGTCTTCTCAATAGAAATAAAGAGAAAGTAATTATTCTCGTCTCTTATTTAAGTTTGTATAATATAAAAACATGGACGAAGCAAAAGGTGTATGCAAGAATAGAGTTCATTCATTCATATTGTGTGTGTGTGTATGTTCTTGGACACTATGTGTATAAAAAGTATGTACCTATTACCGAAAGCTTTATAAATCAATCAAAGTGTGCGAGTAAATTGCATAGCATATATGTAAGCGGTATGTTTTGTAAAAAAAAGTGGATACCCATAAAAGATTCTCTTTCCGGGACTGTGTCTAAGAAATAAAACAACATATAAACCAATATATTATTTTATTATTGTTACAAAGACAACTACACATCTACGTATCGTCCTCGCATTCTTCAACCATATCGCTTGGAGGTCCGGGCTGTTTCGGCGGCCCCCAGTTCAAGTAAATGCTGTCGGTGTAGATCATCATGAACAAGGAGAATAGAAACCTGTGTAACATAATATAACAATAAAATAACATAATATAACAATAAAATAATATAATATAACAATAAAATAAACACAAGTAGGTATAAACTCGTCGGCACTGCCGTCAGTCTAATATCAAGGGTATGGAGGGAATTCGTTTGAATGCATTACGGTACAGCGTAACAACGTGTCTGTAAACAAACTTCCAGTATCTTATACAACACTGACGATCATACCTACACTCAATTCAACGTATGAAGTGTGTACAAGCGGCTTAATGTTACCATAATTATGCGCCTAAATACGAAAGGTTATGGAACATTGTCAAGTTTCCTTTAGTTAAGTATTTGGTGGAAATTCAGCTTTATGAAAGAAAGAAAGAAGCTTTGTAACCTCTCGATCGATTATTGTTGCTTATTTCACGGAAGGTACCTAAAATGATTGTCATCATTCTCATGCCTTTTATCCATCCATCTCTATTAGCCGTCATCTCGTCATTCAACGCCTGTGTGGTCTTAAGGTCATATCTTTTCTCACACAGTCGATCCATCGTTTCGTTGGTCTCGCTCGTTCCTATATATCCATCCACATTTATGCTTAAAACCTTTTTGGTAGGTAACATGTTCTTCACTTCTACGCATCACAATATGTCCATACCTACCGCGATAAGCGGCTACTGCACAACTTTTCAGTACCTAACCGGGTAGTATGTGTGGTACCTACCTATACTAAAATACCTTACCAGAGTATACCCGCTAGCAGGATCTTGTTGTAGAAGCTCTGTTTGTCACTGTACCAAGGCTCCCAAGGTATACACGGCACTGGCAGCTCATTCATGTGGGCATCACATCGATCTGAATATGAAAAGTCCTGTATGTATGCTGCACACTAACAAAAGAATCTTATATCAGCTGTGGTGTTGTCTAAATTCCGAGGAATTTAGTAAACTCAATAAAATTACTTTTAGTAGAACTGTTATACGTAACAGCTACCTACTAAAAATAATTAGTCGATTTTAAGTTCCTTTAGGCCAACGCCAATGTGTACATAAAATTAATGAAAGTAATAATTGTTATATACTGATAAAATATTAGTCAGAAATTTTTACTCGTACTTTAATAACTAAGTGTTAGTACTACCTTCATTTTTCACTTTTGAATGTCGGACTAGCCGCCGCATCTTTATCATTTTTCAATAGTTGAGTGTGTCGAATTGGATAGGTAGGTTATCCGAATTCGTTATCCAAAATACGTGTTATGTTATTGAAGTGTAAGAATTTGTCTTGTGTACTTAGTGAAGTAAAGTGTAGGTAAGAATTTGTATTGTGTAACTCCAATTTTCCAATTTACGTGATAAGTTAGTGAAGTGTAGGTAAGAATTTTTATTGTGTAACTTTGTCCAATTTTCCAATTTACGTGATAAGTGAAGTGAAGTGTAAGAATTTGTGTTGTGTATCATTATAGGAAGTCCAGTTCCATATTGCAGGTGATTAATCCTACAGTTGTAAAAACAATAAAATCGCACGAAAAGTACCTACATAGCCTAATAAGGAAATATTTTTTCCGGTTTACTTACAGAATCTACGCGGTGCTAGTGCCACATGATGTCCGCAAGCCTTGGAAGACACCGAGGTAACTTGAAACAAAGGTAAGTGGAATTTAAATCTTACGATGCAAGGAAGAGCCTAAACCTTAGCGTGAAATGATTCCAAGATATCCTTATTACTCAAAATAATTAGATAGTTTAGTAGGTAATATTCCAACGGAATTGTTCGGTTCGTGCGGAACGTAACGGAATCCAACCAACCAACTGAACCTATCCAACGGAATCGTGGTGTCTGGGACAGACGGGGCCTATACACCCTGTTGGTAATACACCGGTATGCAGGTATAATGTTTTAGTTAATGAGAATGTTATTATTTGCATATAGGAAATCCATATCAAAAAGAAATCCAATCCAAACCCTAATTTAAAATTCCCTAACAGAAAAACCTTTTATTGAATCTGACCCGTTATCAGGTGTCTGCGGCCTTTAGACTGTTGCAAGAATTTTGCATGATAGGACGATAATTTCAGAATAGATACGAAAATCTGTCGAAATTGAGCGTCAGTAGACGTCTCCCTTTTTTTGCGTCTGGAAATGATTTATGCACCATCACGCCGCCCTAGGGAAGGCGGCGCGGTGTGTGGGACGCCGCCCTGAAAAGGACGTTTACCCACTAAAACCAGACGGGTGTTCGCCTCATCACCATTCGGCCGGGGTCACGGGTACGTGTGGACATTCTTCCGCGACCCCGGCGGGAGTAGACGTCTCCTAGGCTAGGTATGACGTCTGCTAACGCCTAACTTCAAAGCAACTTACCAAAGCTGTGTTGGTACATACGTACGTCTATGAGTACTTTATACTAGGTACATAGGTATTAGTTGGAACCTATCCTGGAGGCGTCGTTGGTCCTAGGGTCCGACTCGGTCTCCGGAATAAGTTGAAGTGCACAAACAGTCTAAGAATGTAGAGTAAAACTAACATAGTTTTCCATAGTATCTCCGGTTTACAATCGGCCGAATGCCGCTTCGCAAGCCCAATAACTTCGTTATCATGATTCCTTTCGTATCTTCGTTGTTCTATTTGCGACGTTTGACAAGAGAATGAGCTTTAGTAACAATTCTTTTTATTATTTGAGGCCAGTCAGTCACGTTTCAACCAATAAGGTTTTATGTAGGCAGTTATTAATTTGCTATTGAAACTTTTTTATAAGAACCTACTCGTTTGAACTGCCCTAGTCCTGAGCCTAGGGGTCGTAAGCGCGACGCTGGGGTCCTGGTTTCGATTCCCAGATTGAGCAGTGTTATTAGGTTTTTCTACGAAACTCTCAGTAGCAGCTTGAAGTTTAGATTTGTGGCCGGTGAACTATAAACAGTTAAACAGTTGAAATCTAGAGACGGTCAAAAAAGTAATTTAATGCCACCGAATCAGCTTTACGTGCTGGACTGGTAAGTTTATTATACTTAATAAAACATGGTATAGATACCTAGGATATAAAATAATTTTACCTAGGTAATTATACATTACTTTACGAAAAAAAAAGCTATCTAAGCCTAACAAGTAGGTACCGAACCGGAATTGTCAAATCAAACCCACACAATATTTTACTTACGTAGTGAGTATAGTAGGTACTTACCTAGGTACTTTATTACAAATTATGTAAATTGGTATAACATTGACATTCAAACTAACTTTGTCCATTTCACGGGACTACAATAGCGACATCATAACTTTTATTTTATATTGTAACTTTATTATAAACTGATGACTCTGGTACTGCTGTAACTGACATAAAAATCTTTAGAAATAGCTCTTGGTATAATAAAAACTTCACCAAGGCGTAATAAAAAAAATCTCCGTTTCAAAGCGTTAAATATTCCCAAAGTTTAACAATAAAAATGTCCCTTGAGAAACTAATGTGTTATGTTGCGGGTAGGCAGTAATATCGTTATAGGGTGGCGAAGAATGTTAAGGCCGCGAAGAATGGTAGGGGCCGCAGAAAACTGGGTTCTCCAGTCATAGGCTAGGCTAGGAAGGAACACTACACCGCCGGGGTCGCGGAAGAATGTCTACACGTACCCGTGACCCCGGCAATATGTGATGAGGCGAACACCCGTCTTGTTTTAGTGGGTAGACGTCCTTTTCAGGGCGGAGTCCCACACACCGCGCCGTCCTCCCCGGGGCGGCGTGACGGTGCATAAAGCATTTCCAGACGATAAAAAAAAAAAAGGAAGGAACACTAGGAAAACGACCAGTGGACTCCCATAGCTTAAGAGTTCGAGTTTAGGCCCGCACTTCTTAAACTGTCTACCTACTTACGTGCGTATTTCTTAATTAATTATCACTCGCTTATACGGTGAAGGAAAACGTCGTAAGGAAACCTGCAATCCTGAGAGTTTTTCTCGACGACATTGTAATAGTAGTCAGCCAATCCGCACTAGGCTAGCGTATTTGACCCCTTTTATTATCTGAAGAGGCGCGTGCCTAGTAGTAATGTGTTGAACATACTTTTTACCCGACTGCCGAAGGAGGGATAAGTGTTTAACGTGTATGTATGTATGTCCGTTCCTATGCCCGCTCGTAACTACTCAACGGCTTAACCGATTTAGATAAGTTATTTTTAATGAAGGAAAAAATCGGCGGGCGGGCAGGGTTCGAACCTGCGCCTTCTGGTTCGGTACACCAGACGCTCTGACCACTAAGCCACCGCTCGCCCTGCTCACCAGTCGAAATCTTCCTCCACATTCTAATTTACGTCTTAAGGTGACGTAGCGCCATCTATTGTGAAGATGCTTCACACGATTTAGATAAATTATATATACCTCATTAGATTCGTCTTGATGACACGAGTGTCACTGGGTACATGAATTTAAATAAAAAAATGGGAAAAGTTATTTGTACATAAACCAAAATTTTTTTTGCTTGTCCCGCCTGCAATAATTATGTTCTTCAAGATCACAGAGCTGGTTTTTAGATTTTTGTTAGTTATTTTTTACGCAGTCGGGTTTTTGTTTAATTTAATAATTGATTTTATTTACAGATTGAATTGCAATGTTTTTCCATTGTTTTTTTTTCTTAAAACTATAGTCGATTGTTTTATTTTATTCGTCGTCCTACTGAAACCGAGACTAAGCTTGCAATTGCAAAGCTGCAATACAAAAATATAGTAGGATTTTACAAAATATAATTATCATTGCTAGTAAAGGTAGTGTGTCGCGACAGGTTGCGCAGTTTACACATTAAATTATTTATAGTTTTCCTTTCGCTCGGGCTCGTGGCTAAGTTATAACAACGCTGATCAATCGACTAAGGAGGCTTGGAGGATGATGAGTTCTCCTTTCATAACATCATGACCATACCCGAAGGGTTGACCCATTAGACTTCTGTGGGAGTTCAGGAATTAGTAATAGGAAATTAATTGTCGTTTGCCTTTCATAGATTAAAATGATCCCGTTTAATGAAAGGCAGAGTGCATTTTTACCCTGTACCTAAAACCTTCTAAGTGTTTTTAGTAGAGAAAGCCATACTTAGGTGCCTAATTATTAATGTTTTCGTATATAGGTATTTCAAAGTAGGATAATTAAAACAACCAGTTAAATTTTGAAAACAATATCAAATTTAATACATAAATAATATTTATGTACTTCTACATACATGTTTTGTCTATATATTTACATTAAAACACATAATTTCATTCTAATTCATCTAGATTTTCACAATTTGTCGTACAGTAATTATTATAATAGTAAGCAACTGAAAAAAATAATCAACAATATTATTATAGGTACTTCTAAAATTACGCCATAAAAATAATGATGCAAACATAGAAAATTTAAACATTGTACAAAATAATTTACACAGAATTATCTCTGCTATGGGATGCGCACCCGTCTCCTATAAATACACGATTACTATGCAATAACCATGGTCTAATATTAAAATATATTATCTATTACGAACTAATGACAATTCCCATAGGCATAAACAAAAGGGCAATTGTATGCGCCTACATGCGTTTACGCATTTCATATGACATATCAATTCAATCTACTTAGATCAAATTGTTTACAAGCTATGTTGACGTACAGCTAACCACACAAGTAACGACACCATCCAACAATATAATTCCATACACATTTAGGTACGTAAACGAGTTTATCCGTTTTGTATCAAACGATATTGTGTAGGTACTTATGTTGTGCATTGTACAAACTGACCCGTATTTTGTGCCTCTAGTCGCAGTTTAAATAAAATTATTATGGATGTAATTAGGTATAGACAACGCTGAAGCTTTCTATTTAACTTTTTCCTTACTTTTAATAAAAAAGGTAAAATGAAAGATTTTTTTATTAGTTTCTATAAACCTGACCTGACCGACAACATTTGAACATAATGTAACATGTTACAAAATGTCGTGTGTTAAATAAAATGCTCTTTTCAGTCGCCAGCTTTATGAAATTACAGATTTACATTAAATATGGGAACCCAAAATTATGAATTGAGTTCTTGCTAATATATACAGCGAAGCTTTCTCTCCAGCAAACCAGGACTAAAAGCACAACACCAATCTACTTACATCCTGTTTACTCATTCACATTAACGCTAGGCCTTAATGGAACAGACTTTTAATTCGGTCCATATTTAATTGACCACATTGATTGACATAAATACGTCTCGTCACATTGTATATCGTAATATTACATTTCAACAACCAGGAGATAATATTAACTAACATCCTTAACTAGTTCATGAGATACCTCCAAAGAGACTAATCGATTACTCGTCTAAAACACTCATAATACAAACTAACGATTTAATTCCGATTACACATACATACATAATCGATTTGTTATTGGATTTTACGTATTTATATTTGGCAAATGGTTACTATCAGAAACCCATCACCTAGGTAGGGTCGATGTCGAACATCCACTGACCACACGACTGACTTTAAGTCACACAAAATAAATTTAATTAAAACCTATGTTATATAGAAATAAAGTGTGTTCACAACGCGTCACCATCCTGAATTTTGTCTAATATGTACCATAAATACGCGCAAATTAACAATAATGTAACGTATCAAAAGTTGATTTATTTGTACGTAATTCCACAATGCATTCATATTAGAAATTAAATTTTGTGTAAAATGTGCAATATAATATTTGCTATAGCACCAATGTCAGCTGCAAATATACGCGATAAAGTATAAAAGCAGTATAATGAATGGCATTCGTAAATAAACTTCCAAAAACAATGCAAAAACCGAATATTGTCTTTAAAACACATAATATATATAAATGGACGCCAAAATGTACAAGAATTGACTTATACGATACATGTACTAAATTGAACACTTATTGGCTAAATCTATCACAAACAGTCCACTGAGGTAATTCACAGAATGAACTCATTTTTGCTACGTTTAGAGTTTACACGGGCTAGCCCCCAGTAATGCTTATCTATGAGTAAAATTCTGCTTATAATCTGAAAAAGTAGCTTACTGAAAAAATAATATCTGGGACTAGATACTTGACTATAACGGATTTTGTTTGTGCGTCATTTTTAAGACACAAATTCCAACGTCTCCTGGTTTTTACACATACCTACTTTGGAATGAGCATAATTATTATTATACACATTACCTTGAGACATACAGACATGAGTGTTAGAGCATTATTGTGAAGCTCGTGCTGTTGTGGCGTAGTGTGTGGTTATCGCTAGTGCGGCGTATAATTCCATTCATTCATCGTCTAATAAAAACTAACGCAACCGTGAACTGCGACCGTAGCGCCAACTACCCACACAACTTAGGTACTATCATCACCTGTGTAGAATGTCGTTGTTAATTTATTATTAAGCAATGTTATGAAGTCCGTTCCGAATTTGGCGTCTAGATCATATTGTTGAGCAATAACGGTACAATTACAATAACGGTATTTGGTTAAAAATGGCTATAAAATAAATCTATATTATGGCATTACTGATAACAAATAATTAATCTTCGCATTGTTGTTGAGTTGACAACACTGTATTATTTCATAAAAATTATGCACATAATGGAGGTATTTAATATATGTAGATCTCGTATGATTGTTTGATATTTGGCAAAGTAGCTTCAAAATTTAATTAAAATTTTAGTGCGATTTTACCAAATAGGCTGTGAGAGAAGCATTTAGTTTGACATTCAATAGATCAAATGCTCTTATTTGTACATAATCGGTCCACACATAAATTTACAATCTGGCCAAATATAATAATTATCAATAAGTCGCATTACTTTATGGGAATTATTCCGCGTTCCATGCATCAGGTTTATGCGTTGCGTTTATAGGTTTTATTTTAGTTTACCCAAACTACAACACTTTCTGAATAGAAAAAATAATAACAAAGAACCGCGAAATAATACGCACACATTAATTTATTCCAATCTACCCACAATATTCGCGTAAACATAGATTTTGCATAGCAAATCTATTTACAAAAAACTATTATTATTACTCTATTTTAAGCATAGATTCATATCAGACATAGAGTAAACTTTCGGTACATTCAGAAATTTATAATTCATTATCAGTCAGATGTGCCTCCTCACACTGAGATGTAGTGTGAACTTAATTTACTTAACATGGTAGATGTAGGAGGGTTAGGCGTTGCGCATCACTCGCTCTGCTACAAACGATTATAGTCCATTTTATAAAAAAACTCGTTGATAGCATTTTTATGAAAGTACGCATCGATCATTAAAGCGAGGTCACATTTACCATAAAAAATAAATTCAATGTCTAACATATCACGAGAAATGTCACTTTTTGTTCGTCAATTTTTCTTGCCAATAATATATTTTAGAACACTTATCAGTCTCCATGATTCAACTGGTCTTCTCAAGTTTGGTTCTTATTAATTGTGATGAATCGTTGTATTGTTTTGAATCGCTCCACTGGGTGAGGTGGCCTCTAGGTGCCACATTCAACCTTCAATTGCCGTGATTAGATCAGGCTGGGATCAGGGAACTGCAATAGCTTTGATGCTCGATGACTGGAAATCTGTAACAAGATGTTTTTCTTTATATAAAAGTTTAGCGAATCACAAAGCGTGGTGACCCTAGCTACACTTATGATTGCAATAAGGTTTACTGCTGTCAAAAAAATTTTAAAATTTCAACACATGGTCAAGAGCTTGTGTTAACTTTTTTGACACCACTACGAGTCGTGGGTTCAATCCTTACACAGAATAATTTTTATGGCAAGGCCATAATAAGAAAAGTAGAATAGAAGACCTAGTCTTGTAGCATGTAGGTGTTGTAGATGGACCAACGTATAAGAAAATCCAATGTCTGCATATACACGTGCCGCTGCCCGCTACGATAGGTATAAAATAAATAATTTGGAAAGGATGTTACAGCATAGTGCAAGTATTGAATGTTAGCGTAAAGCAATATAAATAGTTGCGGGATAGGTACTGTGAATGAGAATTGGCATGCCCTTATAAAGACCGTCATTCATAACTTCAATAATTTATTTCCTCGTATCAATGAAACGATTGATTAGAGTCAATTAGAGATCACGATCACTACGACTCTCAATTAGCTGTTGAACTACTTAGTTGGGTAGGTATTCGAGAAACGAGAACACAAAATCTTTATTTCAATACAAACTTGGGTTGCTGCCTCTAATTTTTAGATAAGATTAAAGTTAGGTATCCTATTTATCTAAGGCGACATAAACCACAAGAGTACCTACTCGTGAACCAGCAATTTACATCCTAATTAAATGTGTAGTAATAAAACCGTCTCACGGCGCGGCGGTATCATAGTAATCTCGATCTAATTCTCGCGCAACGTCTGTGGATGTGGATTATCAGCATTTCTCGTTCGGGCAGAGTTTCTGCTGAGTTGGTGGAGTGTAAATCGTAACCTGCCCGCCAAGGCGACGCCAAGTCTGTGGCGCCCCGCGCCCCGCCCGCTCGCAGGTGACGACCCCTAGGGCTGCACTCGTCGAGTTAAAGATTTTATTTGGTACGATAAAATAGAATGACAAAGTTTTCGTTTACCCTTAGGTACCTCTATATGAAAATAAAATTAAAACTGCTTAGCTAAATCATGACTGTATTCACAAGCGTTTTAACAGTAAAGTAGGCGAAAATAGCAAAAGAAATGTAGTTGTAATGGTTCTTGTACACTTGAATTTTTTTATTGACGCGTACGATTTACATTCAATTCAGATGAGGATTGGTTCAATGCCGAGTAGGTACCTGTTTCAAAAATATTTCAATAACTCGAATGAAATATTCATTGATCGTTAACCTCGTAATTATTGTATCAAAACGAAGAATTCGTTGCAGACAACTTCTTTCAGGTAAATGAAAAACAGCTCAAGTGACGGAATACGTAAGCGTAACCCTAAAAGATAATCAGATAGGTACGAAATATATATTTTTTTAAACAAATGGTCTTGTGACGTGTTTTAACACGGATATCACATGGTTAATGACAAGCGATTAACTTAATATATTTATATCGATAAACCAGACAAATTGTGCGACATCACTACGAAACCACGATAAATCTGTCGCATATTCAGCGATGTAACGGACTTTCTCTTCGCGTGACTCATTGCTCAGAATAAGTGTGTTCTTAATATGTGATGTGGATAATTGGCATACTTTATCTTAAAATAAGAACTAAATGGAATGAGACCATTTAATTTCTAAAAAAATATTTTTCACAAACATTTTTTATTCAAAGCTGTTCTTTGAAGCAGTGGCGATTGCTCCAGTGACAAGACAAAACTCTCTTAAAATAAAAGGACTCCTTTTTATTTTTGATCTTTAGGTACTTTTATATTTGTTAGATTTTACACTTAAAGAACGATTTCCATATTATTTTGTGATTTTAAGTGGAATCTACTAAGAATAAGGATTTAGGCAACGGCAAGTTGATATTTGTTAACGTAGAAATGAGCCAGTGATTGCCTAGTGATAAGAAAATGGATTACCGAGTCCGCCGGTATAACATGTGCGCATAATAATTAATTAGTTATCCTGTGTGATAAACGGTGATGAACACCTCTAGAGAAAACCTGTACGCCTGAGAGATTATATCCTCGACAGCGTGTGAAGTGTGCCATCCCCACCTATTAGGGGTTAGCAGGAGATGGCACACTTTACACCCCACTCAATCAAAGAGGAGACTTGTGCGAATCAATTGCATAGTGAAACAAAATTTTGAGGATTTAGTTTGTTTTTGGAAAACCTCAGAATTTCGTTCAAAATACTTGAAGATAATCACATCATGTATCTACAGTTCTCGCCAAACTTATTGTCCGGGTTGGAGTTGGTACGAGCTAACTTTAACCCGGCCGTAAAAATCGGAGAAAGGAAAATATTGGATTGTAATAAATAAAAACGAAAGCTCAAGTCCTAGGCTGTCGTTTCAAATAATTTTAAACCAATATTTTTCTTCCTCCGATTTTTACGGCCTGGTTAAAGTTAGCTCGTGCCAACTTCAACCGGACAATAAGTTTGTCAAGAACTGTTCGTTTTTATAGTCAACACGCAAGTAGGTATATGTAATCTGTCCAGACGAATAAATAATGGTAGGTAGTTTATTCACGATTCATGCGTGATTTAATTGGTCTCTAGGGTAACCTTGCAGGCATACGTTTTAAACTGGGTTTTGAATGTCAACCGTCGCGCTGCATACCTTTGGCTTTTAAATTTCATGGCTTGACCAGCGATTATTGTTTATGATAATATAATCCAGAATTGATTTATAGACAATACAATATCAGGATTCACTTGTGAGAATAACCCGACAAGTTTCGCTTTATAGTGGTTGGTTATATAGTCTTTGTCTTTGGCTTGTCAAAACTCACGCACACTTGTACGGCAGTGTAAAATGTTGCCTGAATTTCACGAGTGTTTTTCTCAGTAAATAAGTGAAGTTATTTCCTAAAAAGGTCGAATGCGGCCACAATTAATAGTACAAAAGTGATAAAATGTTTCCTTTAAACCAAAGAATGTCTATGTTTAGCGTATAATCGGAACAAAAAATACATGGACGGCCCATGGGATCTTCCCCCTTATAGACAAAAATTACTGAGACCTAGGACTACCTATACCCGGGTAGTTTACAAGCTGTGCCTTATGAGATTCCTTCCTTCCTTACGAGATTACAGATCTACGAACATTTCCGATGAGTTTAACTAAGGATTAGTAGCAATTGTGGTTGGACGCACCAAAGACTACAGGGAAAAAAATTCTGGTAATGGACGTAAACACTACGAGTAAACTATTCAGATTTTTAGCCAATACGATAGCGTGACAAACAATCGAGTTCCAGAGGTATCACTTGGTATAGCATAGGTTTTGTTGACAATCGAATAGGTGCGTAACCGATTTCTGGATTTCTGCAATGTGTTAATAGTTATCAAGTAATTTTTTTTTTATGACGGATATAGATTCTAGCTCACGAGCTTTGGAATCTTAACCGGGCTTGGTGGCGAGGCACCTTTTGTGCCTCCAGCCAGGGACACTTATAAACTAAGCAACAGCAGCTAAGGGCGTCCTCTAACGGGACTCGGACCTCGGCTTAGGGCGTTGCTGGGGGGGCAGCTAGGGACAGCTGGATCTGGGTTTAAATTATTTTGGGACGAATTTAAAACTACTGGCTCGGCGCGGACCGGCTCGAGCAAGGGACGGGGACCATTTCGGGGTCTTCGAGAACGGTATATTGGATGGCAATCAAGCTAATTTATATACGGTAGCGATTTACGAAAGGGATGTTGCACGCATCAAAACTATACGGGGTAAACTTTGCCGATTTTTTTTGCCATAGTGACAGTGTGACAATAAATCGAGTTTCGGATGTCACGGGTTATAAAGCATAGGCGTCGTCGGTTATCGAGAGATTCCGGTGAGGCGGGGCGGTGTTTGGCGCAAATTTATTCATACTAGGGGACTGGCGACCTCTTAACTCTCGTGTTATTTAGGGCACACTTCCTTTGCGCCGATTCCTAGAGCCCATTTGTTAGATGCTGAGTATTTTTTTAAATATAGGACTGGAGCTAGCGACGCAGTTTTATATAATGTATGCCGTTCTATCGAAGACGGCCACAGAAGCAGCAAGGGAATGTGAAAATTCGTGGTTTTGTGATGTTGATCTACGAATTGAAATTGGAATAGTTAGATAAATACTAAATAGCTAATTTTATTGTGAAAGATCCAAGTAGGTAAATGTGAATTTGAATATAATAATTACCAGGGTTATTTAAAATTATAAGAATGTATCGAATTAGTTAGTCTTTTATAAAAACTTACTGCGAGGCTTAACCGAAAGTCATAAAATATAAACGAGAAATAATATTAGACGTAAAATAATCAAATTTTAGAAAGCGAAATAAAAAGCCAATTTTCATAGCAGTATCATGTTGAAAGTACCAGCGGATTGTTAGCAATCACTTTTACTGCCAAAGTATTGTAGTCAATGGGATGGGAATAAAAAAATGGGTTTGTCTTTGCAACGGCCCCGTTGGCTTCTGAGGAAGGGTGCGGGGGAAGAGTCACTTGTTGCACGAAGGCGGGGCGGAGACGCCCAACGCCCATCGCACCACGTGCCGCAAAACTTCTGAAAATCCTAAACATTCCAAAGCCCCGAACAACTCCACGAAGCTTACGAAGTTACGAAGTTTTACAAGTTTCCAAGTTACAAGTCAATCAGTAAAAAACTGCCCCCAATTGATAGTACCTACATATACTTAGTTATTAACTTAGTTTTAATAATAAGCTCGAATTAAAAGAGAAAAAAATACGTCCTATATGGTATCAACAAAATATTTGATGGTTTCGAAGAACAAGGAAAAATTTAGAAATCTAAACACCGAGTTGCTATGCTATCCTACGGAA
The DNA here is from genome assembly GCA_946251955.1 of Acronicta psi. NCBI lineage: Eukaryota > Metazoa > Arthropoda > Insecta > Lepidoptera > Noctuidae > Acronicta > Acronicta psi. The sequence goes on from OX276476.1 coordinate 7,395,952, forward strand.
AATTTCAGACAGAACCTAACACTATTCGACCTTCTTCTTCGTGTTTATGGTACGTTTAAAAAAAATTAAATACATATATTCGACCTGGCAACCTTACACTCAGCAGCATTGCTATCACACGACAAGAATTCAACGCTAATAACAAAAACATACGCAACTGATTTTTCCAACCGCGCCAAATTTTATAGCCTTAATTTGTACCGTCCTAATCTCAATGCATTTGGGGTTCCGCAATAAAATCATAAAATCGTTAGGCGCGTGCTTCTGTACAGTTAACACGTAATCCAATTTAGACGACCGACGTCAACGATGAATGCTAAAGAAGCTTGTCAAAAATTACTACCATGATTTTTTGTGAAATTTTGTATTCATGGGTTTAAAGTTTTTGGGAATATGAGTTAATACAATGTTCTTGTTATATTACACTTATGACTTATGGGTGTTCCCCGTAACTTCAGATCTAGGACGATCAGACATGTAGGCACATGTAAAAAGGGGGTACCAAAATACGCACATACCTTTTTAAGACTCATGCCATTTCATGAGGGGCAAGTTAAATAGCTACTTCAAGCTTATAATTTTATGGGCAGCAGCCCACTGGACCACTAGCTAGCTATTGAAGGAATTACGTGTATGTATCCAATGAAAATGAGAATGTTCTTTCCATGATCGGTAGGTACCGAGTAGGTAGCCAATTAGCCATGTAAGAAAGGTAAACGACTTCAAATACGTTTTACCATAGATTGTATTTAAAGAATTTAGCATGGCTTTTAACAATAAAAAAATACATCAAGAGTTTATATTCGCCTCAATTTTACTTGAAATATTGTACAAACTATTTCGTTTATATTCATGTTCATTTTAATTCAGCGCACACGATCAAATCACTTTGTAGGTACTAAGTAGGTAGTAATTTTATAAGACGTTCAAGAACGCTAATGGTAATCACATCGGTGTGACTTTAATAAGAAACGCAGAATATTTACGCCGTAAAGTAGGGGCGGGAGTCACGTAAATCTCAAGAAAATTGACATCCCTAACTATGTTGGCACTCATTTAAATAACTGATCAAACTCGCCAGCAAGCTGTCAAACAATAAAGAGCTGGTGACGCTAGCAGCTTATTGGATATGCGTGGTTCATCCTGCAGACTTATATCGAACGCCAAAAATGAAACGCAACTTTTTGAATTGATAGCACTTTTTTTCGTAAATTGAGATTCGATGAAGCAAGCTTAGCGAAGTTATTTGAAATAGCTTATAGTTACTTTAGGCATAAATTTTGTATAGCAGTAAAAGTAATAAGTATTACTTTTTCTGCAATACAACAGTATGTATAGTTTTATAGTAAAGGATATTAATTATTTAATCAATACATAAAAAAAAAACAATATAAAAAAGTCACTTTTAAGAATCTCCTTGCTATCCAGCTGGCTTTTAATAAATTATGATAATAATGTGAGTTACTCTTATTTTGAATTTATTATTTTAATGAGTTGTGGTACTGGTACGCTGTTAAAATATGTGCCCATCCTTCCTAGTCCTTACTTCCTTACTAATATTATAAATTCGAAAGTTACTCTGTCTGTCTATCTGTCGCGCTTTCACGCCAAAACTAGTGAACCGATTTAAATGAAATTTGGTACACAGATAGTCTAGAGCCTGAGAAAGGACATAGGCTACTACTACTTTTACTTAATGCGAAAAAGGTCTGTAACGGGTTGAAATAGGGGATGAAAGTTGTAAGAAATACCCAGACCACGCGAGCGAAGCCGTTGGCGGAACGCTAGTTTAAAAATATATTCCTTCGATATAAGTTCGAACTTTGCAATTTCCATATTATTAATGGTGCAGCAGAATTTATTTATAGCGGAATAACCTTGATTGGGGACGAGCAATTTATTGAAATTCCAGCTATTATTTAAAATAAGAATGCAAGCGTTGACAACACTGTGTGCAGATGTAATTACTAGGTACACGATGAAGTAATGGACCGTTGACACAACTGTCAAGTCAGTTATGGAAATGAAAATCTTAATACTGTAATAAAAATTCTGAAATAAATGTATAATTCATCACTCATCAGAGAGGCCATGCGGCAAATATTTAAAGTACTTACCTATAAGGCAACATCGAGGTGGATATAAAAAGAGCAAAGGAGCTTTTTTATTAAGTAGAAGGGCGGGGGGCGAATATAATGAATAAATTCCGTGTAAGGACCCCTCCTAACGCAATTGAAAACTTTTAACAAGTGCCGGGAAATCGTGTGTAAAGGTGGGCCCGTACCTAATTACGCAGCTAGCCGAATGGAATACCGGATGAGTTCAGAAATTTAAACGATGTCTCCTCCCGACTCCGGACACTTTATGAAAATCAGCTCGTTAATAAAATCGTCGAGTGTTGACCGACGTCTTAGCACCGGTCCACCCGTCAGAAGGAACGGAATACAAAATTAACGAAGTGTGCATTGTTTCATTTTTCAAATTTTTGTATTAAAGAATTATTATGATGAAATTATCTCACATCACGTGCTGATTTTATAGAGCAGTCTTTGAAATGAAATTTCAATTACGTAATTGCGTGCGAAATGAAAAGTTTAATCACGTTTCGGTACTTTTTTAAATCGAGTTTCTCGATCCGGAGTTTTACCCCCCATTAACTTTCCATCGTGTCCAAGTATTAAAAAATTAACAAGATATTTTCCACCGCAAGCTCACCGTCTGCGGAGGACGTATTCATTCTTTTGTAACCCTAAAAAACAAGTCATTACCGAAGCGGGTTTAATCCAGCGTCGTGTTCTGGAGATTTTTCGTGATATTCCATTATTCGGAGGCGATCGCTCGACGCGGCGCGACGGGCACCGTTTACGCTAAAAATGATATGATTAATTACGAGTGCTCGTAGCTCCGGTCTCCCTCATTAGCGCACAAATAGGATCGCTCAGTGGTGAAATTGAATCTTGAACGCTGGCAACCCACACTCAATAGGACTCTAATTATTTATGATTATTCATATTAAGTAAACGCGACCATTCGGTTTTGTTATGATTGTTGTTGTTTAAATGGTTTTTGGGAATAGAATAATACCTACATTAATTACATACTTACCACTTAGGTACTTTTCTAAAAATAATAAATAACGTAAGTACCATGAATTTTTCATATCGGTTTAAGTTCATTAGAATCATTTTTTTTTATTTATAAAATAAGTGGATCTTAAAATCGCCAGAAAATATTATAATAAGATTATATTGGTTTCAAACAATTTAATAAAAACTGAATCTGAAAAAAATCTGTCGTTTATTGTAACAACAAATTATTCATAGAGTAATATAATTTGCAAACAAATGCCATAGCCGTACACCTAAGATTTTTTCTTTTGGTTCTTACATAAATAAAGAAGGCATCACGTCTCATAATCCACGTACAAAGAACCGTAAACATGAGTGACGTACTTATCTTTTGTAATACCTAATGTCGTAAATATGAATGTGACAATCGTTCTTTACTGCAGATTTTGGGGGTACGGAGAAAACTACATATTTTGTGGTTCTGTTTTTAGGCACAGTCGTAAAAAGGGAAAATTCATTTGCGGTCTGATTTTTCTTCATAGTATTTGTTAAGAATAGAGAAAAAGTTGGCTACTAGTGCCGCTCTCTTTATATCTCTGACATAAGGGTGGCGTACGACTTGCTATAAAAATATCTAAACAATGCTGAATAAGACACACATATTCTGCACAATTTAATCTCTACAATGCATATTCTTGGTTGACAGTAACAATAATTTCAGTTGTCCTGTTTGAATAATTATATCGAAGAGAAGAGGTAGTAAGTAAATAAGGGTTATTATGAAGTAGTACCTAAATGAACTCATTTAGCTTTCAAAATAAGCACTGACTATGTCCGATAAATAGTTCTGCGGCCGAACATTTTCTCAGACACTCACTGGAACTTTGGGAAGATTATCGTTGATATTCGCGATTTATTGCCATCGCACGAAACGTTCTCTAATTTCCTATTCCACTTTTCGAGTTTTTTTTTTGAAAATTCTTGCAGTTACGTTGACATTTTAAGCAAATTTACTAAAGCAAGTTTAATTAATTACTTAGTTCCTAAATTAATATCTGTAAATTCTGACTATATGTGAAATTAATGAATTCCTAATATAATAGTATCTCGCATACCAATCTGTAAGGAATTCATTAATTTTACATAATATGTTGACATTTAATAATATGGCGAGTAAAACCAAAAACATTGCTCGTCCTCGGAATCGAAACCAGGACTTCATGCGAAACGCCTCTAAATTATCTACATAATATTATCTAACGAATGTATAATTAAATACATTTATTACCTTTGACAAGAGCGGTCCACAGCGCCGGCCCCCCTCCAGGATCCACAATCTGGATTACGATACCCTATCTATATCACAAGCTTCCACCTAGCTTAGCACTAAAGCCTAGACTAACACAATTGACTGCAACAACGATCGGTAACCGTCCATTTAACACTAAATAAAACTCTAACATTAGTTAACATGATAAAAGAACAAAAAAATCTCGACTACAATGCGAAAGTAACAAAAGAGGAAAAAGTTGCGTCACATCATATTGACAGAGCACAATGTGAACTTGTAAGTAGGTAACTGGTCCGATGGTCCAAAGCTTAGGGTATCTCTCAGTGGACCCAGGAGGGGGCTACGGAGTACGGCGTTCGGGGCCCGTTGCCGCCCGAAAGCGTCGTCGGGACGGGCGGCGCGGGCGCAGCGAACTGGCTCTCGGCCTCTGCTGCCATAGCGCTGTTCTGCTGTGAGAAGTTGAAATCTAACGAGCCATCCATGCTCAGCTCGTGTTTTATCACCTGGTAAACAAACAAAATAGACATTAAAAAAATATCACTGTAAAGTAAAACCTAGAAGTTTTGTCAATAATGTCTTGTTTTGCATGATTTCGCTGTAAAGGGTCCGAAACGTCGGGATTAAAATAATATCAATATAACGCGACAAAATGCGTAAAAAGTAGGTTTATTTCAACATACTGGGTAACTTTTACTATCAAAAAATTTTTGTGTGAAAAAAATAATATTAAGCATTGAACAAAATATAAAAATTTAGATCCTAAGAAATCCGCTTTGTTGGTGAATTTGGCATGCTCTATCCAACAAAATTATTAGGTACTTATTTATGAACTAAACGTTGTTTTATTTATTATTTTTCAATTGTAATTCAGGAATCTTTCTCTTTAAATTTTATTTAGTTCGCTATGAGAAGTTAGTTTTGATTGATTGGCAAATTCATACTAAAATATCACATTTCATCGAATAGTTTATCGAAATATGAAAAACTTGCAGATTTGTATGTTATTAGAGTCATTAGAAGCATTAGGTATATTGTGTGTTACATCTACCTCCGTCAAAGTAGCCGTGATTACGGTTTTCCCTTTTACGGTAGCATTCGGAGCTTTCATTTTAAAGAGCCACCAGTTTTAACTAAGACTGCCGAATCCAAGCTTAACGTTTCATGTTGGAGTCTTCCTTGAGCCCAGTGGGAGCACTGCACAAGCTGTGACCATGGTGGGGCTTATAATCTTCAGTCATTATCCCTATACAAGTAAGTGAGATTCACTTTACTTTCTTGATGTTGGAGTAATTAAAATGAACACACTCAAGCGCTTTTACATTGACGCCCATACGCCAAAATTTTACTTTCCATAAAAAAAACAGAAAAGTACCTCATCGACGTTACAGTCGAAGCCGTGCTCGAGCGCTTCGATGTTGAGGTCTTCCACGAGCCCAGTGTTCAGTGCACCCATGATTTGCCCCATGACTGTGGTGGGGCCCATCGCTCCCGTTTGCACCATCATGCCACCGTTCATCAGCGCCGCGTCTGAAGTAGTCACCATTTGCGTTTGATTGTTTTCTGTACACCGAAAAATATTGTAAAAAAACAGAAGCATATGACAATAAAAATAAAAAATCTCGACGTTACTAAGAAAGAAGAAGTTTGTACCTGTCTGCATAATATCAGCAGGATCTGCTGGTGGAGGTGGCCTTACGAAGTGGTCTAGTGCATGCTGGTGAGGGTGCGTGGGGTGGGCCGGGTGCGCAGGGTGCGTGTACAGGGACAAGCACGCGCAGCCGCCGTGCGGGTGTCTCGGGCAACCACCGTAAGGACTGTACCGGTAGCTGCCACCCGATGATGAAGATGACGTCGTTGGAACGTACCTGCAAGACAACATTATGAAAAACATTGTTCTGGAAGCTTCAACGCATGTAAAATTCATAATTATTTGGAGATTAATTGATATCAGTTATTTTACTAAAATTCCAGTTTCAGAAAGCTGCCGAAAATGTCCATAATGACTTGTTTTTCATAAAAATAATTGAATCTAAGGAGATCTAAATAATGCAAAGCATATTCTAGGGCAAGGCGGTTGCGGCACTAACTGTTTCAGTGGTCGAGGCCAGAGTTTTGGATTTTAACCAAAATTTTAGCATCGACGCTAAGCTTACTACAAAATTCTTACGTGTTTAGGAATGGATCGGTTCCGGCCAGTTTCATGGAATCGGCGAGAGAGCCGGCAAGTTCATCTTGCCCGAAGTCCGTCTGCGAATAATCGTTGGACGTGTATTCAGAAGTGTAGTCTGGGCCCCAGTCCGGTTCTGTCGTGATCATGGATGGGATCGGAGACCGGCGGCCGCACGATGACGCGTTGGACGACACCCTCGGACGGAAGTCCGGTGACAACTGGAAACTGCTACGCGCAAGCGAAGAAGCGTCAAAAAACAATACTTATCTCAACTGTTGATGGGAATTATGCGAATACAAATACGTCTTATATTATTTACAATGAACACATATGCATAATTTTGTCATCCACAGTTGAGACGCAAAAAATCATAATGATTAGCAGAAAGGAATCTTAACGCTAGTTTGGACTTTATAAAATCTTAAATAAGGAGAGTAATAGGGAACATGCAAATCTAATGTCTATTGTCGTCACTAACATATAAATTCGTATGCTAAATGAAGCGATCACTATAATGGAGTTCAGTGGTCATCTCAGAAATATCTTTATTACTACAAATAATGACAAAATGTAGGATAAGTTACGGGTTATAGGCCGGCCCTTCAGCAGTCACCGAACCATTGAAAATATAATGTCGATGACGCTCGTAATCCAGATAAAATAAATCGCCTATAAAAATGTTAAATATCGGCAAAATGACGAGATTCAGCATGTACATAACTCATCATCTAATGGTTCTGAATGATTTAAAACCTTTTATCATAAAGTAGCAGTGTTGCAATAACTCAATTTTATTAGTCTGGTCAACGCAGCTTTATGTCGATGGTTTTATTATAGAGTAAGCGTATCATGTGTGGCTCACTTTGTTTCTAGTAGTCGTAAAATTTCAATATTCCCGAGAAGGTAACGTTATTTAGTAATAATACAATGTTGAGTATTTGTGGTTTTGGCAAAACTCGCTCCTGCATTACCCGTATAGGTAAATTATTATGCCTTTAAAGTCAAATTAGTATCGTAAAGTAGCGTCCGAGACCGTTACCATTATTGGCTTGATGCCACCACTCCTTTGGACTTGCCTCTGCTTTAATCTACCTGTATCATTTCGAGAATGGTGCACTACATTTTCTAAATAATCGTCTAAAGTTCTATTGTAAGCTGCGAACATTTCGCTAAGATAAAAGTGTAAGATAGAAGGTTATATAGGTACCTGTGCATCGGTGAATCTGGAAACATATCGAGACTTTCTGACACTGAACTACTAGGACTGGGAGTTGCGTCGGCTGTTGCACCATTTCTTAGTATTTCAGCCTATAAATAAAAAAAATCCGCTATGATAAATAAGGCAATATTGTCTTCTATTATAGTACTGCTATAAGATTAAGAATTTACTGAAGAAGAAGTTCTATCTATCATGCTTTTGTGAAAAGTTTTCCTTGTTACGTATCTAAAATTAAATCTGCTACGTAACACTAAAACAAATCTAGGTACTATATTACTTTGTTGTTATGTAATACCTTCTTCTTTACTCTGCCTCTTCGCTTTTCGAACTTGGGCGTCTCCATGGAGGCAGCTCGCCGTCGCACCGACTTGCCAGGCTTCGCGTCAGGATTGATCATCCACCATGATGACTTCCCCGTACCCTCGTTCTGTACCCGCATGAACCGGTTGTGTAGCGACAGGTTGTGTCGAATTGAATTCTGCAAAGAAACAGTGATCTTTAGTTTGAATGCTAAATCGAAACAAAAATAATGGCAATAAGGAACTTTTAGATAACGTAAATGGAGCTAAAACTTAAGAAAATCCAGGAAGGTTTGGATTTTTCTGCAAACGTTACATACCTACGTCATATATTGACGTACCTAGTACGTGAAGAGTTTAGGCGGTAGATTTTTTCTTGAGATACGGAACTATTATAAATAACAATTATAAGCAATTAGTATTTTAATTATTTTTAATTCCCAAGACAAAGCACTAAGGAAAATTAATTCGATTTATCAGCATAACATTGTACGATTTTTTATCGAAAACAAGTTTTTTGTCGTTTCAGAATAATCACGATCACATCACTAAGATCCTTAAAAACGTCTTTACGAACGACACAAGGGTTATATAGTACGGTGACATTAAAAATACAGTAATAAACTAGTATCTCCACGGTATCCGGGCGTGGTCATGTGGACCACAAAAAAAACTATTTTAATTCCCGCTACCGTTAAAAGTTAGTGCAATAACGTATCCTATCTCACACCGGCAATAAAATCTTGCAACTTTTTCCCGTCGAAGGAATAAAAGCGACCGCAGCAACGAATGAAGTTTCGCTATAAAACAGTCCATAAATAATATCTGCGTGGCCTGTGAGAACTACCACTTATGGTGACTACCTAGGTACTCTAAGCTCCGTACAAAAATGTACATTTTTTAATTCAATTCTAGAAACAAAAACTAACAACCTCTTTGATAGATTTGCATATTGTTGATTGCACTTTTTACTGTGGTGGGTGGCTTAAGACGAGTAGGAATCTATCTCTCCTCTATCCTCTTCAGCTTAAAATATGCACAAATTTTGGTTTCACATCTATCTTCTATGTAAATCTAAGAAATTTTATGTAGGTATGCATCGAAGGTAGAAACCGTTTTCTTCTACTTGCACGTGGTACCTTGCTATACCACTGTTATACTGTCAATGTCCCGTTTTACTATGGAAAACTTTGTTGGATGCCGATCCGACTTTCAAACTGCGTCATATGAATTTCATGTGCTCTCAATATTTAAAAAACTAAAGTAGTCTTTGAAGCTTAGAATGAATTTTTAAGCATCAAAGACTACTTTGGTTTTTTAAATATTGGGAGCACATTCTATGTTTGATTGTTTATATAAACGTACGCCGTATTAAGTTCGTCCAATTAAGTTTATGTGATGTACAACAATTGGACATGTAGGTACATAAATCCAGTAAATGTGGACAACTCCCGCGATTTATCAAGCGTGAAAACACACGCAACAAATGGCCTGTCGACGCTTTGATGGATTTGTCGCCAAGAGCCCTTACCATGAATTACGTGAGCTATAAAAGTGACAACCTCGCGTTGATCTTCGAGCGCCCCTGTCACCGATGTATAAAATCTCGACCCATCGACAACGCGAAGTTGCGAGTTTCAAAAGCGAGTTAAACGTGGGAAGTTATTGTGGTTATGTATTTAAACAGCATTAAAACTCTTTCGTTAAGTTTAAAAGTGACTATTCTGAAAGAGAACATCCAAATGACTGAGGAGTCTTTTCAGAAAGGTGCCTAGTTGCCAACTACCAAAAAAATATTTATTGTATATACCTAATATATAAAATTGATTTTTTTATATAATCGTGTAAGGTCCTCTATACTTAATACTGACATCACTATAAGTTCATAATTATAAGTTAAAAAATTACACTTCATTCTTAAGTAATGCCATGAAATTACATGTGTTACTTATGTACGAGGATTTTCTACCAACTTATCTCAAGTATTGTCTGATTAATCTTGCCAAACTTTATTTATAGATATAGATATATCTCCTTATATTACATTTATTTTATAGAGGCCTCAATGTTAATATATCCGATATAATAATTTCGCGAATATAATTTATGGGCAGTAAAGATATATAGTTTGCTGAAAGGCAACTAAGTTAATCGAATTTTCTGCTACTGTGATATCACGTTCGTAGCTTTTCATGTAATTTACCTGTTTTTTTAGGCAGATATATATTATGTTTTATACGGCCGTATTTCTCCACGCTCCAGTGAAGATTGAACGGGTACCAAATGCGGTACTTTGTGCAGAGAATGCGATGAATATCATCTAACATGAAGCGTCATATCTTGCACACACTATAAATCTCTAGAGGTTGTGTCTGCTGATATATTTATAATATTTATGAAAAAGTTACCGCAGCGCTTGAAATGTTCGAAAGCGTTTTACAAAAAAATTAAAACATCAAACGGGTTCGACACAATCAATTACACGTGTCAACACAATTATGTAGATAGAGGTGCCAAATGTTGGCAATGTTTAAGTGATTCAGAAACTAGTGAGTTAATACTATCATAAGTCATAATTAATATTATATGGATATTGAGTAGTAATGACTACATTTTGACCGCAGTAATTGCTGGTATCTGTGTCATACCTAACATCCTACTCGGCTTTATTCGTGTCTTATTTAGGTAGAAGAATCTTTGAACTCAATAATAATCAAGAAGGGCATCATACCCTTTAAATTAGAAATATATCGCAGTGTGCCAGTTCCACCACTTTGTGAAATGAAGATCGCGACAAGCGTGTCGCACAAAACCGGGGCAAGACATCGTACTTAGAATTTTGTCTACGGCAGGATCTTTGGCGCCACTGCGACCCTTATGGGGTGAATTAACCGTCTACGCTGTCTACAGTCCCCTTTAATGCTCCACCGACTTAAATTTTGTCGAATTTCCACCGCTCTTATATAGCGTTACGCAATCTTGGAGCGATGGATTATGATTTCCGCTCTTTATAGCCCTCGCTTGTTTTCTAAGAGCAATCGCTGTGAATTGACGAGCCTGCTGATTAGTTACGATGTAATAGTTAACTTTGATCTAGTTTTCGAGTTTGGAAACGGGAATTATCGAACGTTGTAATATAAATTCGTTACTTTCTGATAGTTCTTTGAAAGATTTAGGTATACTCGTTATACCAGTAGTGCTACAATATTTTTGAAGAAATTCTTGAAGTGTCAATATAAAAATTACAAAGAAAAACTACGATTTAGTACAAATAAACTTGGAAAAGCGGAGCAACGGTATAACCGACTGTTGAATAATTCAGTGCGCTCATTCCCCCTTAGGTTGACATGCCCGATGCACACACGATGGACCTTCAAAACGAATTTTAATACATTACAAAATAGGTAAGCTCTTTTCTGAAAAACGTTATTAAAAACAGCACAAAAATACCTAGTTTCGTTAAAGTCAATGTCAAAATGTTACTTAAATTAGACTGATAAAATAAAACCGGTACCTTTGAAAAGTCAAACTAGTTCCAAGGTTCCAAAAGAGGATCTATAAAATCTTTTGAGAAAATGGATGTCTATTGTACACAAAATCATACTTAAATAACAAATTAAACACATGCCCCACTAGCTGTTTAAATACATAAGCTATGACTTAACAAGGAAAGTTATATATGGGTAAAATTATGTAGGTACCTTCCTATGGCCTTCCTCCGACAATGCGTCAGGACGGAATGTATGCGCATATAAAAATTTAGTACTGTTATTAGATGAATGAAATTATGGAAGCTACCGAACGTACCTATGGACGGAACGTAGCTAAGATTGGTACATATTCTACACACTCTTTCTAACATTATCATCCCTTTGTGTTTACTGGGTACCTACCTAATAAGTAAGTAGGTGAGTATAAAATATATCTTAATGACTAAACCTACTATCTTATCTTGTCTTACGGGGGCTGGTACAACCAGCAACACTTCGACCCAATGGGATCTTTTGTGTTGTCCCCATTACCGTATATTCCTTACTCTTTGAAGACGTGGTTTACGAAGGCGGCTAACCCACTGAGAGGAAGGAACCTAAAATCTTCCGGCTTCGGGTACCCGTTGCCGAGAAGACTCATCCGTTTCGTCGCCAGGACGTCACAATCGCACAGGATGTGCTGCATAGTTTCCTTGAATTCACCACAGGCTCTGCAGTCATTGTTCGAAGCTAGCTTCATTTTATGGAGCATGTCATTAGTGGTGTAGTGCCCTGTAAGAGCTCCAATGACCTACTAGGTACTTAACAGTTTTATTTAAAAAATAATATAATTATATGCCTTTTGGGTCAAGAATGGTAATTAGTCACCGTTCTAGACACCTATTCCAACACAACATCTAAAGAATTTGTCAAAAGAACTGTATCAGGGTTATTCTACCAGTAGTACCAAAGCTTCAACAATAATAGAAGAAAAACAGTCTAATTATAACAGCCTATGGATATTCGATACAAAGAAATCAAAGTTACCATTGAAAAAATGGCAGAAGAAAAAAAATAAAGCGTTCGAAATATTCTCGAAGTGTGAAATCAAATAATAAATAATTCAAATTAGAGAATCGGGATTACACAATAAAGGAAGGCGGTGAGAGGGGCGGGAGGGAGCCGCAAACGTGACGGCCCCGAGAAATTTTGAAGAAACCCGGTGACGTGTCAACCGCCAGTGACAAATTTAATTATTCAACTTACCGAAACGTTATCAAGATGACTTTTCCCGAGCCGATAACTAAGTAGGAATAAATTCACTTAGAGCTGCCGAAGCAAAGTTTAACTTAATAAAACATTGGAATTTTCGTAATTTGATTGTACTGAGGTCGGATCCCGCCATTGTCCTGATTTGAATACGTCATTACGAATCATTTGTCGCGCTCACCTGAGGAATTTCAGTTGGAAAATTATGTACAACAATTCTTAAGTCGTACTTTCCTAATTAGATCCATTCGAGCTTCATGGTAAATCAACAGTACAAAGTACTGTGACTCTAATTAATGAAAACTTTAGTACGAATTTGAAAACACCGAGTTTGAAAAGGTCTTATTAATTTTAGTAGAATAAATGTATTTACTATTCCTTCGGTATATTATTCGGTATGATTTGTTGAACGGTCTATCTTAGAGCTAAGCAAACGAACGATTTCGAAATCTTGGCCTTTCATTGTCAAGAAACAGGTCATCAGTTGATGAGCCAATCAGACGTAAATCTCATCTGATGAACTTGTAATTAAATTTTTTTATTAAATTGTTTTAAAATCTCCTTAGAATAATTTATTTACTACGTTTTACCTTCCAATACAAGATGGGAATACTAAATCAGTACTGTATTGTAAAATATTTTCAGGCACAAATAATGTTTAGTTTTGTTCATGCCTGCCGCGACATTTTTGTATAATAGGTACCTACTGCATCGTCGAGGACATCGCTATTACGTCATAATTATTATTATAAAGGACACGATTTTCCTGTACTGAAACACATCACGAGTTTTAAGCTGGGGATTATTATTCGGGAATGGAGAGAAGATTCGGTTGAAATTGAATTAAATACAAGATTATTGGTGCAATTCACCAATAATCTTGAATTTAATTCGATTTCCATTAACGTCTTGTCGCCTTGCTCTAAACTCAGTCTGTGGTTTTGTGCTGTGTAAACTTATGCTTCCATTTTATGTCACATTTGTATTGAAATTCGATTTAATTATAACACTTTTGTGTAATTATTTTTTTTAAATTTGGTCTCGAACTCAACTCTAACTTTGCAATTCAAGGTCACTTCACTGCTTCTTTACTGTACAGTAATAATTAACGAATAAGTTTTTCTAAATAAGTAACGATATACTTACCTACATTCATTAGACAAGGAATAAGAAAATATCGACAGGCGTGCTCGGGCCCGCGGATTCTTGGATTTATATCTGGGTTCCGCATAAATCACGTTAATGGCCCGATTAATGTCCGGACCGTGCTGAGGTGTAAGATGTACGCAGAATAGACGTATGCAACGGAATCGTTGCCAACAAAAGAACGTGAAAAGACATACCGTGTAACTGTTTATATTATAGGTATGTAGGATAAAAAATGTGTAATTAGTTTTATTTTATCAAAGACTAGCTTTCCGCCAGTGGCTCCGCCCACGTGGTCTGTGTATTTCTTATAATTTTCATCCCCTATTTCAACCCCTTACAGCCCTTTTTTTGCATTAAAAAGTAGCCTACTTTCTCAGGCTCTAGACTAAAGTTCATTTAAATTGGTTCAGTACACTATGGTTTTGGTGTGGAAGCGTAACAGACAGACAGACAGACAGAGTTATTTTCGCATTTATAATAACAGTAAGGATAAGGATAATAGACAAATGGACGCTTGTATTCGTAGAGGGTAGAGCCATCAACAGTTCACAAATTTGTTTAAAATCCCATATAGGAGGCGAGTCATTTGGCATTCACCAATCACAAATTCAAACTAAAACCTGGTACTAAGAATTTCTCATGTAACACTGGCCTTTTTGGAAACCGAAACCAAGAGCTGCTCAGTCGAGCTAAAGGTGTATTTGAACTTGAACTTTGACTTGAGGCAGTTACAGTATATATTAAAATGTTTTAGTTCCGGTCTAGAATTTTCCAGACACATCGTAGTCATATTAATTAAAATCAATTAATTAATACCTATGAATATTATAATATGACTAGTCAAATAGATCATGGTCTTTGATATCGAGTTCATGATTAATTTAGCTACATATAGGATGATTTTAAAATAAAATAATATTTTTTAATTTAAGAATTATAAAAAAAAAATATCAATGGTACCTATCTAAGTAAAGATTTGATTAATAGTTTTTTAATAAAGTTTTTTTCCACGTTGCGTTGATCCTGGAATAAGTGCTAGTTTTTATAAAATTAAAGAAAAAGAAGATTTTAATTTGCTTAACAACATTAAGCCCATTCAAATATAAATAATTATTTTTATAGATTTAATTTAAAGCTTAACACCTGACCTTACAAATCTACTTCTAAATAAAACTTCATTCAGTAGACAAATAAAAAAATACTTCGATCGGTTTGTAATAAGTACCTACAATGAGATGGAAATTATTTATTACCATTTTATTTCTTATAACTGTCGGTAAAACAGCACTTAGGTATTAGTGGCGGGGGTAGAAGTAGCTCTTATCACTCGGCTGACCTCGGCCGTGCGACGGCGATATCGAATTATAATTAGGTCCAATGACTTCGATCGACATAATCACGGAATGACCAATGCATTTAAATGAACGAGTAAAGTTATATAGCTAAGAATTAAAAACAATAAACACTACAGCAAGAAAATGTACACTATTGTTGTCATTAAACTCTCGTGTTAACGCACCTATTAAAGGCAGCTGTAGACATTTGTAATATAGTGCTATAATTAGGTCAAGAAATAAGATGGCAATTAAATGGCTAAAAGCCCCGATGATACAAGAATCAAGAGGTATTTGATTTGAAGAAAGAGCATTGCCATTAGCATAACCAAGATTAGAGATGTGACACGCAAAATGAAAATAAACACGTGACAATCTACATTCTTAACATCTAACAAACGGCGAGCGAACTAGGTATTTTTATTAGGCGCAAGTTTATTTTAACACTGCACTTTAAATTGAAGATGTGTAATTACAATTTATTGAAAATAAAAAGCGAATTAAATTTATGTAAGACGACCGAACGAATCCGGAACAGTTGGCGAGTTCCCAGATCTAAATCCGACATCTGCTCATCATGCTCTTGACCCCACCTAAGATGCCTCACAGTGCGATTTTATAATAACATTGTCTAAGAATGTAGCATTTTATTCACAAGTGCAATCTAACGCATTAAGTTCAAAGGAACCCCATAAAAACTGACAAGAGCGAAAGAAAATTCTTTTTAATCTTTCAATTGAACGAACAAGGAATGACTGTATAAATCTTTTCCTCAGATTCATTGTTAGCGAATGACGGTGGAAGTTTAAAACATTTCATTCTCTGCGGATAATAACTATCGAAGCCTAAGTGATCCCGAGACAACGTTTTAAAAAACCGAAGGGGAAACCTATTTTGCCGCAGACGAACGCAAACACCTTTTCAATCCTTCAATGGGCCTAACGATGAGATGGTGAGAAGAGCTGTGAAGTACCAACTAGCCGTGGCACTTTCTTAATGGTATTGTAAGACAGAAAAAATACCGGGATCGCGGTACAATGGTGCAAAGAGAAAGATTAATCGTTCGTCCGAAAGGCGCACTCGGGAACGTACTACTATCAGAGGCGCTTCTACAAAAATTAATCATTTTAACGCGTCATTGTCGTTCGGTCGCCTCCCACGCGTGAAAACTTCCCGCTAATTAAATTAGAATTAGGGAGCAGTTTGACAGATTGCGTTCGAATTTTTCACTCGTTTTTCGAAAAGATGAATTTCTACAACTGCCATAAAATCTGTCTTCTTGATTAATAGACGAATGTGAATACTTGGATAAGTGGAAAATTTTATTCCAGTACCTATCGTGAGAGATAACGAAGAAAGAAGAATTACATAAAGCTTTCAGAAAGTGTGATGTAATCTCGTCCGTCGTTTCCATAAACTTAATGGCGAAGTATCACAGAACTTACATATCGCTGTTATAACAACCCAAGTTGGCATATTTGTTACCCCCTCAGTCAGCATATTCGCGTCGAATGACCGCCAATTTATGTGAAAACTTCTACCGGTTAGAGCATGACCTATCTATATGAATAAAAGTTTTCACTCGTCAAGGAGCTATCGGTATGTTTCGAGAAGAATACCTTAAGTAAATATGCCAGGTTGAAGTTTTCGCACGAAAGTTTGCGTTACGAGAGAGCTATGTGTCAATTTCGCGATTGAAATATGGCGACGGGGTTCCCGTGCATGGGTGGCGGCGACGCCACTGTTTCCGTGTGCTATAAACTCGTTGCACCCTGCATGCTACATGCTCGCATACAAATTTCGTACAAACTAGAAAAGAGCTCGTATTTCACACGTCGAATGGGCGATAAGTTGGGGCGTCGATTTTATCCGTACCGAAATCGGTCACCTTGAACGATAATATAGCTGTCTGCACGCATCTCGTCACAGAAGACGTGCACAATAATAATATCAGTCGATGTTAACGCATCCCTACCTATACATATTAATATCAACGCGTGTACAGTAATGAATGCCAGCAATACATCTCAATGTATAAGCTGGTAGGTAGTCGTGCCTTGCGGAACGCCTGGAGGATAAGTAAAATATTCCACTTAGTGAATTGCGTTCCGTAAATTGCCACAATTATCATACCGTTTTACCGGAGCAGTGATATAAGGGACTGTGCTTTTATTTCTATAAGGAATTCAGTAAGACATCAAAAAATAGTAAAGTTGGTGATAGGATTTTATTATGGCGTAGAGATTCTACGAATATTCGTAGTAACGGAATGATCTCTCATTAACCTAGTACGAAGGCCGTGGTAAGTATTGATGTAAGTCAGTAGTACTGCGTATGAGCAATAAATAGACGGAAAGACTTACCCGGAATGACATCCGGAATCACGAGAGAGAGTGGAAGTAGCACAGGGGTAGTTAGGAGCTCACTACGCGTAGCGGGGCAATAACGTAGATGCTTCATGCGGACAATTTTACTGACTACATATTTATGGGAAGAGAAGCATTGAGGGTGTGTACAAGAACACATATTTTGTACATATTAAATATTACGAAAGTAATTAAATCTGCTTTATTGAGTCTAGATTTTATGATAATTTTTTCAAGTAATATTATTGCATTTTTAAATAATTTATTTCATAAGTAGTTTCATTTTTGTCTAATGGTTTATGACATAAAAAGCTACCTTATTTTATTTTGAATACTACTCTGTACTTATGAAACCGTATTCCATAAATGAATCCTTTGTATTGGACAATGTATACAATCAACCCGTCGAACGGATCATATATGCGCCAATTTCCCTATAGTGTGGCACTCAATAAATTTTTATTTTATACATATTTGCACATGCTGAAAATGTACGATCTGTGTCGTTAGGTAGGCGTCCGTGCGTCGCGTCGCCAGGTACGTCGGTGGCGCCACATGGGCTTCTGCCAGATTAATGGATCATTGCCCCCCCACCTCACTATCCCCCCACACCCGCAGATGCGAAACTACTGTTCGACGACATCGCTCCTTCCTTCACTAGATATATGGCCTTCGTTCCTCCACTTAACACTATTTCAAATTACGAACGCTTTCATCGTGAGAACTTCTTGGGACGAATTCCTAATAGAGAAGCTGGATTGGAAGCTATTTGCACCATACGATGCTCACGAAAATAGACCATCCAACGCCTATAAAACACTGACCCACTAATACTCAGATCATAACCCGCTTCGACCTTCAGTCTCAACAAGTAGCGAACTTACATTTATGCTCGATAAAACACTTCGAAACGGCTCGTCGTAAATCACGAAGACATCGAAAGTTAGCCGCCAAGCACTTAAAGTTTAACAGACAATAATAACTGACGATGAAAAAACGGCCTTCATCGGTGGGGGTATAAAAAGTAATGTGGCAATAGTGGTGGGGCTAAAGGGCTAAGTTGGTGAGTGGGTAAGTTTTGAGGAATGTTGTAATGAGGCGCGCGGGACAATCGATAAATTTGAATGTTCGCCGGCGCCGCCCATCGACTTGCAACTTTTTTCGGTAGCGGGGGAACGCGCGCCACACCGACGCCACTGGCTTGCGATGAGCTTCCAGTGACAAAGCTATGCTATGCAACATAAAATATCATGTAACTTTAACGATCACACACAATCATAAATACCCAAATTGGAACCAAAGTAGCTCGGACAAGATAGGTAAAAGTGTTACTGAATATCGAAGTTTTCATAAAATAATTCATGTCTATAACCAGCCGAAAAAGTTCAATCTTTGTCTATAAAATTATTTTTCTAAAGAATTATTTTTACTTTAAATACAATTTGATTTGTAAAACGAAATGGAACGCTTTTTACAAGATATAGACCCGTCGCGATTGTATCGCGTAGCATTGTGTGGTTAGCTAGCTTTAAAGGTAGGGCTGTCCCGTCGACCATTCATACATTTGATGCAATTGATATCACATTATCGAAATAAGACTGTAGATAAATATTTACGTTTAAACTTTGGACTCGTATCGTGTTGAACTACAGTTTAAATGAATATTAAAATGTTACTTATGAATATTGTATGAACGTTAATAGTAATTGTAAAAAAATAGTTTCACTAGGTATAAAAAATATATTACGAGGAAACTTTCATACGATATCGATACCTACCATTAATGAGAATGGAACAACACCTCAGTGAATTAAAAAATATTTTAATATTCATAACCAAACTTATTCAACCCTATAAACAAGCAGGTAAGGTCGCGTGTAGGCGAATGCGGAAGTGATAATCTTAAAAGTTAGATTGACATAGTTCTGTCGTATAAAACTGTAGCAAAGTTACAAGTTACAATGTCACAGGAATACGTTGGTACGTCCCCTGATTTATTGGGCCTGGCACTCTTTCAACTGGTAATTGGGACGAAATACGTAAAACCCGCGGAATAGCTAAACTTTTTACGATAGATCCTTTGACGTACCTTAAAATTTGCTTATGAAAATCTTGATTTTGTTCGTATGTTTGTACGCAGGTTTCTAATTTATAGTTTTACTAGTGGTTTTACGAGTAATACCAACGTAAGTGCTAATAAATTATTATATTTTATTAGTTCTCAACTGGAATTGGTAAATAGATCAAGATCGGTCTAATGGATCGTGTAGATGATAAATAAGATAAACTTATTTCTGTGTCAATGAAACGTGTGAATAACGGTGGTATGCACTTTATAATTAAAAGAATTAACAGACGAAGTTATCTTTTATTGTGCAATTTTAACTCTTTTACATTATAATTTGGGGGCACCCAGTAACTATAGGTCCTATAGGTCACAAGCCTAAAAAGGGTAACTATATCGTGGACTAGGTTGAGATAGTAGGAGATTAAGTTTGCTCTTGAATTTAAGGAAGGCCTATGTCTATCAGTACATTGCGATGGGCTGGGTTTGTTGGTAGGACTGTAAGAACAAGTCTATTGTTATTACAAGAAGACTATCTCGAGCTGTGAAGAATTAATTAAGAAGATGATTAAATATAAAAGAGGACAAAAATTCTGCGCCTTGTTTTGTGAGGTTTTGTATGACATTCCTATACACTTGTAATATTATGCATAATTGTACACCATAATAAGTACCATTATGTATAGCATATACACAATGTATACACATTCTTAATACAAATAAAAGTCTTTTAAAATGCAAATGTTCACGTTGCATAGACAATATAATTGCATTATTAGTTTGCACTATTCCGCCACAGAAATAGAATGTCTGTTATTTACGATAATAGATGCAAATATAATACCTAAACATGGTGGCATCACTATGTTGGACAAACGAAAGTTGTAAGACAAAAATCCAGGAAACGCGTACTTAAGTCAATTTAATAGATGCAAAAAAACAACTTTTTCCTAAAAATACTTAAGTTTAATGTTTATTAGAAAGATAAGATCATGTTAATTGACTCATAACTCTCGACTTAATAGTCCAGTAACTCTTAATCTTATATAATAGCATTAGTTGTTACTAATAATCAACCGCTTCAAATAAAAAAAAACAACCTTTTAAATTAATCAAATCTAGATAGTTATAAGTACTAAGGTCCTGTTTCATCACCTCTGGTTAGCGGCTAACCGTCGGAATTATTAAGAAATGGAATAAAATGTCTATGAAATTACTTATCAGAAGTTATTAGTAAGCTGTGAAACAAGCCCTAGAAGTAGAAAAATCTTCCATCAACTATGTTTATTTTTTCAAGAATACTTAGGTATAAATTCAAAACCTTTTAAATACCTTTCGAGGTACATTCCATAAGTAATATGTTATATACTTATTATTAATCCACTTTACAGAGGGAAATTCCGTGCAACAATATTAGTTTCGTCCATCCTATATAATTGAGTACCTAATGTAGTACACTGGCTATCATTAAGTACCTACACGTGTGTAAATTTACCGATACACTTCGGCATCGGCACAGCAACGGTTATCCTTGTAGCACAAAGGTGACAAGCTGCCATTGACAACCTGCCACCGACACGTGGTGGACGATAGTAAAAAAAGAACTAGTAGGTAAAGAAAAACGTAATATCCTCATTTCATACAATTTATTGCGCACTTCTATTATGGTAGTTAGATATGAGAAATGAATGACCTATGTACTGTGATTGAGTTGAATTTTATGAATTAAACAATAGCAACAAACATTATAGTAACTACTAACCATATCAGGAGAACTTATAAATTGCTTGTAATGGTTAGGTACCTACCTATCATATGAATAATGGAATTATTCATTATTCATATAAAGCTAATAGGTAAGTAACATTTTTTAAATAAATAATTGTAATCATACCATAAGGCTTATTTTCCCTGAAGTTTAAGGCATCGGTGTACTAATGGAAGTACATCACTAGTTTGCTGGAATGGTTTTAGATCCCATGTAATAGGGAGTTAGTCTATGGTCTAAGAAGGCATAAACCCAAATTCTTAACCCTACATTACTACTCATGTTGCGACGTACAAAGAAACTACTCATGCGCCTGCGAGGCGCATCATATTTAATATATATCTTCTAACTTTTTCGAAGAAGGAATACCAATTCCAATAGCACTTTTGATCTCAATCGGCTGCCGCGCTTGCGACCAATGAACCATTCAAGCCGATAAGTAATAATCACTAACACACAAGTACACTAAGACACAGTGACAGTAAGTAATGCTTAGGTAATAAATAATCTGAGATATCTGCTCCTATATTTGCCAAAAAAATCCTTGTATGTGAAAACAATAAAACTAAAATTTATCGATACGTCAACTGCCGCTTAGATCGATATCGATAATTGCCCATCATTTGAGAGCTAGGAGACGCTGAGGTGTCATTGTGTCAATCAATCGCAAAGAC
Organism: Acronicta psi; assembly: GCA_946251955.1. Taxonomy (NCBI): domain Eukaryota; kingdom Metazoa; phylum Arthropoda; class Insecta; order Lepidoptera; family Noctuidae; genus Acronicta; species Acronicta psi. Next base: position 7,418,094 of record OX276476.1, read on the forward strand.
AGACACTTAGCGAAAGCACGCGACAAAGAAGAATAAGATGCATTAGGTATCTACCTATTTATCGATAAAACTAGTAATACCCATCACTTATATGACATTTAGAAAAATCTGGATTTAAACGAAGTAGTGATATGCAAAGATCTCGTTTCATAAATTTATCGATAGTGTCGTATTTAAGCCATCGATCATTCTATCAGAACTGTTATTATTGACAACTGACTACGTAGGTATATTGATAAATATCACATTGGTAGCTGGTCTACCAAAGTGAGTATAAAGAATTTTATCTCAGTGGAGTTATCTACCAGTAATGCTAATTATCTTCAGATAAACGACTTCAAGAATTTTGTAGTGTATCTTCCTTACTAATGGTCAAACACTAAGTAAATTTATATAGGATCAACTAGGAAGTATTATCACTACATAGTATAAAACAAAGTCGCTTTCTCTGTCCCTATATCCCCATGTATGCTTAAATCTTTAAAACTATGCAACAGATTTTTATGCGGTTTTTTTAATAGATTGAGTGATTAAAGAAGAAGGTTTATATGTATAATACATACATATTATAGTACAGAAAATACAAGAAATTCAAACCCATGCGAAGCCGGGGCGGGTCGCTAGTATTCTATATGATAAAACAAAAAAAAACAACAAATCATTTTACTTTCGCTCACAGTATTGCGTAATATATATATAAAAAACATAAGTACAGTTTATTTGAGATTGTTTTTTTATTAAAGTCGGTTGATTAAAAAAAAAATGTCATGTTTTAAAGGAAAGGTAGATTTAATTTCAATTAGAACGACGACATCAGCAAGTGAAGTCGGGGCAAAGTTTTGTATCTGGAATTGTCGTAGCAAACTTACCACTTACGAATTACAAGTTCTCCCCAAAGAAGAATGGATTAAACCTAGTTGGTGAAATGTGGCCCTGGCAGTGGAGAAACTTTCAATTTTTATGACAAATTCAATTAGTACGAGATTTATACATCTTTGAAGCACCTAATCTATTTTCCATTAGGGTAGAACGCTAATGTGTCCAAACTAAGTTTTGCTAGTTAAGTTTCATTCGTAATTTATAAATGCATTTTGTATGACTAAAGTAATATTAACGTTTATAGTTTTGTAATTCATTAAAATGAACCGTTTTTGCTTTGAACATCGATCATTTGTTATGTAAATGCGATAATGTCTAATGTTTACTCAATTGCATCCACAACCTTTCAAAGTCGAATGTTAGGAGTTCAATTATATTGATTAAAAATGTGTGACGGTGGAAAACCACCTTCCAAGGTTATTCAGTATCAAAATCTTTTTTACTTGGAGAGCGAACAGTTCAATTGCTGAAATATTTTAAACAGTTAAAGTTAAAATACTTTACAAAAGATAGGACTTACAAACTTTATGCAAAAATCCGCGAACCCTGCTGAACAAAACTATTAAAGTACGCAGGTACAAAGTTGCAGACTAGCAGTTCGCAACTCGGCTGACATTTTAAATCTTGCTGAAACTAGTGTCCAATTGCGACAGTAGAACTCACGACACCAAATCCCATTACCGATAGAGATCTCGCGACATCGGTGGACAATAAAATTGTTCCATCATATCTGAAAGTTTGCCCCATAATGAAGCGTATGGGGAGAATGGTTTACGACAGTCGTCGGCGAATCTTTATTGGTAGCGGACCAATTTAGATAAAAGGAAAGAGCTTTCGCCCTGAAACACCAGAGATAGCAGTCTTAACTATCGCCAAGTTAGCGGTAGTTAATCCGGTCCGTTCAGAGATAAATCAACAGTCGAAAGCGATAAATTTGGGCCGGCCGCGGTAATAGGTGAAAACTATTAGGTTCCAGGATAATTTAGGTGTGGACCAGAAAAAATATGAAAGCCAGCCAGCCTTTTACTGGCCAGGTAAATTGTTCAACTAGTACAATATCAGGAAAACGTTTTGTTCATGAATAAGTTATGAACAAAATAGGCGGCTTTCACTTGTTCAATTAGGTACACTTAAAGGATTGTGAGTCTATACTTCTTATGCTGATGATAGTTTGGAAACAATCTATAATGCTTATTTCTAACATACCCATGCTACATTATTATATTTTATATTTTCATACCTTAACATGGAAACTTCGTCCCTCGTAACATAAATGATGGAGCCAGCAATAATTCGTATTTTTTATTCGAAACAAACTATCGTAGAGCAAAAAACCGCTAAGCAAATTCAATCGCTTGGATGGAAATATGGAGAAATCATGAAAATTAAGTTGTCAAAGCCGACGTAACGGGAGGGGATGTGAGAATAAAACTATTGTGGGGAGACTTTTTCCTCTAAATAATGTATAACTATTTCCTACATGAATTTTGTATAGATACTTATTCTGTAAAATAAAATATGTACTTATGTAAATACATCTCTTTTAGGTACTTTTATTTATAAATTGCTTTTCATAACATTATTGGAACCACATACATACATCACCATGTCTCTGCATCACCCAAAGGTTAATAATCAACCCATATACTGTCCCACTGCTGGGCACGGGTCTCCTCTCACTATGAGAGGGATTAGGCTACAGTCCACCACGCTAGCCTAATGCGGGTTGGTAATCACCCAAAGGTTGTCTAGCAGAAAATTCCTAAAGCATCAAGTCTGCCTTTGTACTTTTCTGTACACAAATCATAAATAAATAATTATCTCCATTCGAAGGTTAACATATTATTTTAATAAAATTATGATTAACTTTTAAAAAAGAAACATAATACATTCAAATTGGTAAAAAGTATTTGTGGAAATGCAAATGCAAGCCTGCACGAAAAATTTTCCATTGCCACGAACTTAAAACTCGTTACAAATCTCGCAAAACGACTACCTATCTCGCACATTATCTATTACGTGACAAAAACTGTTGGGAATTGTGGAGAGCATAGCGTTGAAAATGCCGAAATCAACAATTTGTTTTTTTCACGAAAAAAACAAATTTTGGTTTTTTTCCGTTTTTTTCGCATGTTACATAGAAAGATTGATAGAACAATCCTTTGGAAAAAAACAGGATTCTTTCGAATTTTTCGCTGTATGTTTTGAAAAGTTGAAAAAAACATGTTTTATTGAAATAAATTTTACTTTTTTTACGTGAAATATGAAACAAAGAGGCAAAAATAGATCTATTTAATTCTCGGGCACAATCTTAATTTCACTTTCCGAAGAACCGTCAGCTTCACCAGGTTCCAATTCGAAAGTTTCTTTTTAGCTTGCATTAAACGTAAATTTGATCGAACGTAAACAAGTTTATTAAGTCGCTCTGGATATTCCTTTGTACAAAATCCATATTTTGAATATTTCTTGCCATCTCTTTTTATTAATTGACAGTGATCCCAAACACAACTTATTGCAAGGCATTATGAGATAAACAATATCAGTACAGTAACAGTAACTAGTGAGTAGTGCGCTGATATTTTTTTTATTCTACCCTCTGTTTAGTATTAGTACCAAAGAATATGAAAAAAAAAGTGGAAACTTTTGAAAAATATCCCGTTTCTTTCATATTTTTCGTTTTTTTCAGTTTTATTCGAAAAAATCATGAAATATATATTGTCCAATTTTCTTGAAACTTTCGATTGAAACATTGAAAATAACAACGGAAATGGAAAGAAACGGGAATTTTTCCGGCTTTTTTCAACGCTAGGAGAGCATCGAGTTCTCATAGTAGATCTTTGGATCCTTAGCTCATTCATTCGGCTGTTGTCAGCCGACGGCGCCTGTCGTCTCGGGCGAAGTACTTTGGAATTTTCCGCAGAAACTTCGAGAATTTTCGACAACTTACTTTTCGATATAACGAAATGTCGACAGGTTAGATAGATGACTCTAGGAGACGATGTGTCGTAAATGATTTAGTAATAGCACAATTTTGTGAAATGTATCAAGGAATTAATAGCCTTGAGAATTTGAGATGCAGTATTATTAGATAACGTATCTATTCACATAATTATGTTTTTAATTCTATAATCTATCATCGCTTGTAACAAAATGAAAATAAGGTATATTTCTAGAATCGTATCTTGCAGATATCGTGAATTAAATTTTTATCTCTAATGTATATTTTAAAACTTAAAAACCTATATTGCTATATATCAATATACACTTATAATTAAGGAGGTAGTAACAAAATAATGAAAAAGTTTATCGCAATGTTATAACAAGCTTTTGTGTAAAAGAAAAGATTTTCCAATTCTCCGAAGGCAACAACGTAATCCACTAAGATCTTAAAGTGGACTTAGCCAAATCGGCGTCTCCCTTTCTTAGCTTGTTATCTCATATCCTAAAAGTTTAAAACGTAGGAGCCATCGAAACGGGAACTTATTAACTCGATGTGATCGCCCCCGTGGAAACTGCTCTACGGTAAAATGTTACAGGAAGGGAAACTTTCGACAAACTGCAAAAAGAAACTGAGTAAAGTTTAAAAAGAGAACGCTAAATGCGAACCGTACTTAGCGAATTAAAGCCTCGACCACACACGTCCCAAATCGCCGTCGATAAATATCATCAGTTCTTGAAGGACTGCCTGTTTGCCTGACATGATCGTTATACACTGTGAGTTTTTAATAACTCGCACAAGTTGCACTCGTGTGAATCGCAAAATTCATCGTGCAAAACTTTGGACTTATTATATTTGTCTGAGTTTTATTGACGGAAATTTGCAGCGACGTTACAGAAGCGCGATTTAAAAGTTTACACAATTGCAACGCGCGTTTCACATCGGAGATCGCATTCTACCTCCTGATCATAACAAGTTGGAACTTAGCGAAATATGGCAACTCTTTTTATTGTGCTCAACCTGGGGTATGTGCGTGCACGGTTTTATACTTGTTCCGTGTAAATTTTTATGTTAACTCCCGATTTTATTCGACTGTCATTTTCTCGTATAAAACTGAAATGTGTAGATATGAGCAAACTTAAATTGGACGAATTTATTGGTGATTGTAAATCTAGTGAGAAAAACAATCACTTTTAAACATTTTATTTGAATTCACGCTTGAAAAAAACTTCTAACTTTTTTTATTATTTTAAATACAGCTCTCGCACTATATATATACTCGTCAAGTATTAATTAGAAGACACAATCCGTGACCTCAGAGGGTCATGGATTCTTTAACAAGCCCTGTGTCGCGGGAAACTGTAAATAAATACGAATAACGGACACAAAATACACACAGACTCAAAACAAATAGGTACCATATTATTATGTGGATCCAACAAATTAATATTACTCTCAAATGAACCCACATCTGAAAATGCGACTGTAATGGCGAGGTGAATACTTTAACCGCTACAAAAAAGTGCAATTAAATAAGCAAAACTTGTTCATCCAGTGCTTAAAAGTGCTTGCTCGTCCTTCTATCACGACTTTTGGATAAGGATCTTAAGATGACCGCCATAAAACTGCAGCGGTAGTAAAATTGCACTCTTTTTTTTTAAGATCCGGGCGTATGTCCTATTCGTTAATAGCCGGCGGCACTTAAAGATTTCCGCGGTACCTGTTAACCAGACCATTTGCATACATTGCGAGCGGCTCTCCGCTGTTCGATGTCCAACGCAGCTATAAATAGCACTGAGCACTGGCGGATGAGGCAGTGCGGAAAATGTTAAATTATAAAACGCCGCTCGGTTATACAGTGTTAAATTACGTAGTTTTGAAAATGTAACTGGTAGGTATCTGTTTGGTAAAACCATTATTGTTTTCGAATCAAAAAAATATATCAACATAAGTACTGATTTTTGACTTGACTTGCACGAATAATATCAATAAATCGCGATAAAATTTATAAAAAGTCATTTTATTTTAGTAACCTATAATTTAAACTGTTCTTAAGTCAACTACTGCTGTGGTTAAAATATCAAGCTTAGTGTAAAAGAAATGTATACTGAAACAATAATAATTAATATGACCTTATGTAGTTCTAAGTTCTATGGGATTGGGATGCTGCAACCTGTTCCCGCAAAACGAGTGTTATTACAAATTTGTATGACGATGACGCACGACTTTTGACGTCACATATCGCCATAAAAAGCAGCGTATTATGGATAGCTTATCCATTTCCTGACTTCTTGACGTCCAAGTCTAATGCCAGTGAGGGCCGGCCTGCATGTTACATGAGCATGCATTCGTAACCACGTGTTCATGTTAATTGTGGAAATTATCCAGTTCCACAGGAATTTCAATACGACTGCCCTTCAACTTAATCATTTCAATGGACGTTGAATGTGTTGAGCAAATTACCTACAAGTATATTATTTATGTAGCGATGTTAGATAAAAACAATTTATTATGTGTTCGGAAGTAGATTAAATTCTGATAACCTTAAATAGTATGGAAAAAACCAATATTCAAAAACTAAACACTAAAAAGAAGTTTTAGAATTACCTATTTTTGGTGTTTCGTTTTTTTGGTAGGTATCATTTGAAAATTAAAATAATATTTAGCCACAATAATGGTATTTCAGCATATTATTATTCAAAACCCCAAAAAAGGCTCAAAAATATAACTCGAAACAGTTGCTGAATGTTGATTTGATCTCAAAAAAAAATGGTTCCTACTGAGATTTTAAAATTTAACTGTACGACACATCTTCGTTCATTCCTTCTCTTTTACAAGGCTTTTATTTAATTCATACTATTGTATAATATTCAATAGTTAGTGTTCATTTTCGTGGCAGTCTAATATACGTCATGTAAGTTACTCTTTTTATTGTTTTTTCTTTCTTCTTTTATCATTAGGTATAGACGAATTAAAACTCTCTTCTTTACTTATTTCTTTACTACTTCAACTTCACCAGCTTTCAAATGAAACATATTTCAGATTTGATTTCAATTAAGAAGGTACACAATAAGGCTCTAGCTGAATTTCGGCAAATACCAAGTACCAACTTTATTGTTTTTTTATTATTAAGTACATACATACAAACAAGTTAGTTTTCGAGGTTCCAATTTTATAAATAATTAATGATTATGAAGTTGATTACAGTCATATGTATGTACCAAGTCCATAAAAATGAAACAATGGAATATTGTCAGATCTACGTATACCTACTTGTTTGCGCATTACTATGGCATTGTAACTACAGTTCACGCCAAACTTATTGTCCGGGTTGAAGTTGGCACGGGCTAACTTTAACCCGGCCGTAAAAATCGGAGAAATGAAAACTTTGGATAAAAATTATATGAAGCGACAGCCTACGACTTGAGCTTTCGTTTTTATTTATTACAATCCTATAATTTTGATTCTCCGATTTTTATGGCCGGGTTAAAGTTAGCTCGAGCCAACTTCAACCCGGACAATAAGTTTGGCGAGAACTGTACCTAACATGGTATTACGAATTAATACTCATCGATATCTCGCGGTAGGTATGTGGTTACTTTTTTGAGTCATTGTATTAATAAAGCTCTACGATCATTATTTACGTTACCGTAATATTAAGTTAAATTTAGTTTAATAGGTATACTCCTCCGAACATAATAAAACTGCAGTTGAATAACATGTCGATAGTGTTGAATTAATGTACGGTACGGTAGCCGATAGCAACCGAAGAGCCGAATACCGAACTAAACTTAAGAACGAACGGCCTTGACTCTTGTACCGGACGAATGACGATGCGCGCAAAAAATCGGCTAAAAAATGCAACGTTCTAAATATAATTACGGTTTTTAATACCTACCTCACTATTGCGAGAATAGTAACGAGAATGTTAGCTTCTTTATAAATAGGTACTTTAGTCAATGGATAGTCATGCATTTTTCGACTGATAAACTGATTGCGTCGGAAAACCTGGCTTATAAGATAGCAGAGGTGACTGACCTCTGTCGCGAAAAGCAGAAGCACGCTAATCATAATAAGAGTTTGGACATGGATATGTGTTTGAAAATGAGTGACGAATCACAATAACTAGTTGTAAATAATGTATTAGCCACTGATGTTTTTTAACTGAAGGATATATTGAAAAAGAACTGACTACAGTTGTACCTTGCATACATCTGTGGTTGCTGCTATTGAGTTTCCTTGGCGAGCCCTACAAGTTAAACAAACAATTTTAGTAGCAATTTTATAGGAACAAATATCTTTAACTACGAACCAGTGGTACGGAATTAATTCTTTCCAATTACAGAAACCGGTTTCAAAGAGCAGTTCCTGACAGTAAGCTAAGAAAGATGAAGAAGAAAAATGCGCACTTGAGATAATGACGGGTACGACCGACAATTACCATAGTAACTCGTTTCCCTCGGTTGATTCATACAACGCAGAAAGATAAATGACTAACGCATATCGTTTTTCTTGCATTCCTAGATCGAAAATAAAGCTAGAAAATTATTTTTATAGATGTGATCAATCATGTACAACAAAGCAATAGAGAAGCACTTAGTGTGGAATGATGTCCATTGAATAGGTAATCGAATACAATGCTTCCCAAAAACTATTGTCAATTAAGATGTCACGCCCACGTCAATGGGATCGAGTTTGAGTTTGACCATTTATTTAGTTAAGAATTCATTGGATCAAAAGAACATAAGGATATCAACAACTGATATTCAGCCGCATCTGGTGGGGGAAAGGCAAGGGATGATGATATTTTCTTTTAGGAATTTAATTAAAGTATTACGCGCATTATTAAAGAACTAAAGATTGAGCTGTGTGGTGTTCACTAAAAGAGGCCTACGTCCAGCAGCAGTGGACGAATACGGGCTGATGACGATTACGTGCACATTTCTGAGACGGGACCCTATCTAATTACGCAAATTAGATATGGTCCCTTCTTAGAATTGGAGAGATTAGGTTGTAGCCACAGTCATTTTCGTCCACATCATCAACCCATTTTCTATCCCTCTGCTGGGTACGGATCCCGGAAAAACACTCAATTTTCTTGAAATTTTATTCGTAAAACGTATGAAATCAAATGAAGGTCGACACCTACCTTTACGTACTTACATTTATTTATACATATAGTTATATTGCAGATAACCAGTCTGCCACTTAGCAGACATTCATGTCTGCAGTTTAGATAACAAAAACAGCTAGTGCAACTTGAAATCAAATCTAACGTCCATCAGGTTAATGAACCGATTAACATGATAATGTTTGACGATATTATCTTTGAAAACTGTCTGTGAATATCTTCGATAACCTCTATTTAGGTACAGCGATGTTCTGAGATGACTGGCTCTATGAACTCGAGGGATCACCTTGATATTCTTCAAACGTTTATCTGCATCACGTCCGTCGACGTCATTGAAATGGGTGCTAATTGATGAGATCGTACCTATACAGAACTGCATTGAAGGTGACTGTCACCTAAATCGATGTACAATTTTACATACCTGAGTGAGTAGATAAAGAAAAAAAAAAGATGTTTGAAACCCAGATTTAAAATATACATAGGTATTATAAGTTATTTTTATTGTACTTTTTCATTTATAAATAAGTTACATATTATATTGTGTTTTATTCGTTGCTTTTTGTCGTCGTAGTTTTTGAACTTGACACGGTAAAGGAGCGTGCTTGGAATGATTTTTGCATTTGCATGTCGTTACTCATCACCTATACTTGAAGGTTCTTAATCTATAAAACCGGTCATCGACCTGAAGATTAACCCGCCGCAGCAAGGTTGGGGAGGTGACATTGGGCCAGTAGTGCGCGGGCGTCGACGTCGACGAATGAACACATGCGCAGTAGGTACCTATTTGCACGCGTGCAACGTGCATACTGCCTGGAAAATTAGTAGCGTCAGGTAATATCTCATATGACATCCTTGATATAAAACTGGCCTCTCTTATCTCTCATAACATAAACTTGTAGTGACTATAATTATTCACTTCGATTGGTAGGTACGTATATATAAGTAGTAGGGCTGTCACACATAGCAATATATACGAGCCTAATTAATAAGTAATAATAATAAGAAAATGCTACCTATTTATGTTGAGAAATATTTTACTTACACAACAGATTTATGTTAAGACATTAATTTTATTTTCCAAATATTTTTATGTATTTTTCCGAACGCATAAACTTAATAACATTGATTTTTATTAAAATATACGATGAGATCCTACAAATAATAACCGTAACGATTGAAAATACAAGTTTTACGTCGAATTATCATGTAAATGTAAACTTTATTGTGTTAAATTTACGACGTGTTCGCGTTATTTTAACGTTTTATGGATATAAACACGTAAAATAAGGGCAAGAGTGGGAAAATCATCATAAATCTTGGGGTAACGTTGTAATGTGATATAAACGCTTCGGAGTGATAAAGAATCGCGGTTGAAAGCCCGTTTTAGATTTAGTCGCGTTTGTAAAAATCCTTAGAACGTCAAGGGATCCGTTTTATAGCTTCAACGGCATAATGTGTACAGTAATGTATGCGGTTGGCACTCGCGGGTACGTAGCTCCTAGGACCTAGGTAACTTTGTGTCATTCAACTTGAAAATAAAGGGCTTTTTCTTCTTTTCCACAGTAGCTGTTGGGAGTTTGAATTTCAGCTCTTTTATTGAATTTAAAAACTGTCTGACTAAACTTTTGGCGCAATAGACAATAATATAGCATACTACTTATTCTTAGTAAGCAGGCACCTATTAGGAAAGTATCAGATTCATCAACCTATTTTGATCCCCTGTTGGGTACGGTATCCTCAGCTCGAGACGGGATAAGTCCCCGTTAAATAATTTGGCAGATAATTTCATACACATTTTGTTTAAATTTTTTATGTTATCCGGCGGATAGCGGGTATTTAGATATCAATCTATGCAACTCGTACATAATATGATTTCAAAAAAATCATAGGCGTGCCTTGGATTCGATCTCGAATTCTCGACATCGTTTCACTAAGCTATCTTTTTAATTGCAGCACAGTATACGTGAGCATATACATGCACAGTAATTTATAATTGATAATAAACATAATTATGTATACAAGGTGGAAGGGACATCGACGTACAAACGTCGTGACAAGATTTCACTCAAGGTCAAAAATAACATGACCTAGGTCATTCCTGTAGAAAATGATCGGTTATTACAGATATTGACATTTTTGAGCGCGCAGTGTATTGCTAAAAACGCGATTATAACGCTCCGCGGTGAATGTTATCCGCGCACGATACCAAATTACTGAAATAATGATTTATTAATTATAAATCTAATTTGGTCAGATAGGAATAATGTTTTTTACACGTTCAAGTAAAAAATGCTGCAGATTTTTTTAAATTAATGAAAAAAGTCATGTACTGAACTCATGGTATTCGGATGTGCGTCGATGTCCCTTCCACCTTGTATATTTATTTATAATTTTATTAGTGTAGGTACATAAACGATAATAATACCGTTATCTCTAGGAATTATAAGCGATGATTTAACCATTGAACTTTGTAATCTAGTGTATTTGTACAAACATAAACCACTAATAAGGACATTGGTTTAAATGTAAACCACAATTTGGCAATGGCTAATTGGTTATATATATATATGGCCTAATTATATCGGACTCAGACAATCCCTCATTACGCTAAAAGGCAATCATTACATGCGCTTGCGTGGATGTTTTGTTATTAAATATTAGTTAACCGTCAGCTGTTTCTTTTACATTATGAGTGGACTGATAATAATATAGATAGCAATACAAGTGCATGTGTTAATAATAACATCACATAACAAAACATACAATCACGTCTGTATTTAAAGACTTAGACAGAGGCGAACTAATGTTGGCCCATGTTTAAGTCCCGTGGGGGCGAGCCTATTGCCAAGAACCGGGCGCAAATCCAAACATGAGCTGCTATTGAGAATTTCGTAAAAACAATGATACTGCTTGAACTGGCAATCGAACCCAGGACTTAAAACGACGAAAATAGCAGTCGCACTTATGACCTCTGGGCTAACGAGGTAAAAAACATAAAGCCTGTATTCCCTAAAGAGTTGGTCAGAGGTGTACCCACTACTGTACAAAGTACACCCACAGTCCACTGGTACGCTTAAGTCCCATGTGGCATTAGGTGGCGAGCCTATAAGTACAGATAAACTATATTACAAATTATGCAAATCTTTTTATTAACTTAAGTGGCAATGTAATCCAAAATGACGTCACCGTTTAAATTACTTGGCCTTTTTTGTAATTTTGAACAATGGACACGTGGAACACGGAAGACTTTGTAAGGCAAAACAAAAAAGAGTCTTCAAGGATTTTAGCGAGCAGTCAAAGGGCTAAAGAACAGGTATTTAAGTGTAAATTATAATTGGTCAGAAAAAATATACTGTATTTATTAATAGTCTTGTCTGTTCTACTGAGATTTGGGGAGTATATAATAGGCATTGACTGTATGTTATATATTATTTTTATGTAAAAGTAAGCTGTTATATCGGAGAGCTTATTTATTAATTTTATTATTAGATACCTACAAATTAGTATATACATACTTAACTTTTATTATATTTTGACTAAAATTAAATGAAAATAATAAAATACCTAGTACGCGTAAGATATTTTCTTTTTGTTTAAATTTTTCCTATAACGCCTGCCTTTGAGCCCACTAAAAGCTTTCAGAAGACTATCATCGATAGCGTGTATTTTTATTTTGAATTCTGAAATCTTTTTAAACTCTATATTACAAATATCTCGAATGAAATCAATACGTAGACTTACATAAATAATAATATATTATATTACACCCTGGCCGCGCTAAACGATCTCTTGGATTCTAATCCAACAGGCGATCTGTTTGCGGATGAGTGGACGAAGATTATATTGGTATGTCAGAAGTACTGTGAGAGGAAGGCATGAAAGTTTTTTTTACCTACTTTTATTTACTTTGCTTTGTAGATATTAATAAATTTTGTTTTTTTTAGTTACTGTACCTAATTGGTGGATCCGTAGAAATTAATTAAATAAATAAATTAAATATACATTAAATAAACAGTTACTTATTTGTTATACATAAAATACTAGTTTAGTGGTCGTAAGCGCGTTTTCTAAGAGGTTTTAGGTTATAAAATAAAATTTAGAGTAGCGGTTCGGGTTTGGAGAGATTTTCTCATACCTACTACATAGGTAGGAGTTAAAAATACCGGCGAATTGTGCGTGTACATCTCTGCCTAACCCTTTGGGGAATACACGCGTGATGGTATAGTGTTGTCTCGTGTCGTTGCTACAACGAATGTTCATCATTCGGCATAAAGTTACCTGATAATAAACATAACATTTTTTTAATCAACTTGCCGTTACCTATCCGAAGTTTTGCTAGTAACTGAAAAACATACGATGTTGATACGCAGTAGAAAATAGTTTTTTCATCCCACCATCTCGGAAAGAGTATTTTTACTCTTCGATATCTGAGTGCAAAAGTCGTTTTTATCCTCTAGAGAGACAAAGTAAATTGAATTTAGAACATCGTGCTTTTACCCCCCTGGCGCCGAATTTATCATACAACTTTTTTTTAATTTGTTAAAAACTCAGACTTGGAACCTTCACTAGGTTCCGAGTCTAAACGCAACAAAGTATCGATATATGTCGAATCGATATTTTTTGAAAAGATCAGTATCGATACTGATATTTTTATTTAAAAATATCGATATGTGGGCGATATATCTTAAAAACCAAATTATAAAACAACAAATTAAGTCGACCAAAAACAAAAAATACATGCATACAATATAATTTGTTAAAAAGATGTTAGTATAAAAAAAGTATTCCTTTTTGGGATTTTATAATCTTAAAACTTATAAATGTTTATTGGTCTGTAAAAAATATAGATCTTTATACCTTTTCGATACTTTGAATTCTATATCGATGCATCGATATATCGAAATATTAAATATCGCTTAAAAATATCGATACATTAAAAAAATAATATCGATATATTGATGTATCGATATTTATTCAACAAGCCTATCGGAACTTTCTTGGTGTACTTTTTTAAGTCACTAACACCAACATTACAATATCTAACAAAAATATTACACTCAAGTAATTGTAGCAACGTTACTTTCAATTTCTCTTAATTATACCTAGTATTATTTGTTATATTATTTGTTATAATATTTAAAAAATAGGTATTCTGAAAACTTACCTATCATATAGTATTTAGTACCTAAACTGAAATAAAAGTATCTTGTGGTTGTAAATGTTTTTTTAGTCATTTCCTCGCTGAGGTGGGATGAAAAGTTACGTGTTGCACTCGAGTGCAAAGATTTTTCACCTTGTGCTCTTTTAATTCCCTCGCTGACGCTCAGGATTCTAATTTTTGAATCACTCGCTCCGCTCGTGATTCAAATTTAGAATCCTTCGCTTGCTCGGTCATCAAAATTGAGCACGCGGTTAAAAAGCAACTTTGCACTCTTGTATAACAAATAACTATTAATTTACAACAGATGCATAATATTTTAAATTATTTTATCTTTGAGGCTTATTAACGATTCTCGAATATCGAATATTAATCCGATTTGTGGAACGCTCGTACCCCTATTATTCTCGGACCGGCTCTTCGGAAAATGGATATAATTTTTGCCGGCCAGCCCCATTTTTTTCTCGGTTGCACAACGTGGAGGCAAATTGAATTTTTTGCCATGCCTCAGTGGCCTAATTCGACTAATGCGTTTAGTACGATGCATGCTCCGCGCAGCAGCGCATGGCGTACTACGATTTTACCAGAAATTAACAATGCTGTTAACTTAATTTCAATTAAGTTAAGTTTATAATTTTATACCTTTTTATAATAATATTTGTACTTCGTAGTATTTTTAACCCCACGACGCAAAAATTACGAGGTGTTATAAGTTTGACGTGTCCTAGTGTGTGTGTGTATCGTAACTCCCGAACAGATAAACCAATTTTTTATTTTGTTTATTTGTTTGAAAGGTGAATTCGTCAAGAGTGTTCTTAGCTATGATTGATGAAATTCGGTCCAAGATGGCCGCCGCCACAAAATCGCGGATTATATTGTTTTTCACAACTCGGTCAATATGGGTATCAAGTGAAAGAGCTTTGATAAATTTCAAATCCAAAATGGCTGCCACCACAAAATTTAAATTAAATTTTTAATTTAGTCTTGTTTATAATGTACCTATATATACTGTATCATAATAAGTATCTTATTTGTAAAACTATATAAATTTTTAATTTGTACAAACATTTTATAACACGCCTCGTTGACTTTGTGGCTAACTGTATATTTAGCTATAAATAATATTAATATAATAATGTAATATTTAAATAGAGGCAAATAACAAACCATGCAGTTGTTGTAACGTGGTAACAAAGCTAAAATTGTATCACAGTTAATTTTATTACTTCTGTATTGGAACAAGGTTGCTTACTAATGACACTCAATTATCAATTTAAATAATTTATGTAACAGGAACCGGTAAATATGTCACTTTTTTATATAAATAAAATGATCGTGCACGACAGTCAAACTTATTTTTTTTTACGTTCAAGCTGGTACGAGTAATTTAAACCACACGAACCACCTAATGGTAAGAACTAATCGCCGCCTATGGTAACATTATTGTTAGTAGGCGATGACTACTTGCCACTGGCTTTTTACTAATTATCATCATCGTTATGCTGGTTCTGCCTCGGTCACAATTTATTTAGGGTTGTTGCAGCATGCTCTTAACCCCCGACGCAAAAACGACGGGATGTTATAAGTTTGACGTGTCTGTGTGTGTGTGTGTGTGTGTCTGTGGCATCGTAGCTCCCGAACGGATGAACCGATTTTGATTTTTTTTTTATTTGAAAGGTGAATTAGTCGGGAGTGTTCTTAGCTATGTTTGGTGAAAATCGGTCTAAGATGGCCGCCGCCACAAAATAGCGAATAACATATTTTTTCAAAACTCCCTCAATATGGGTATCAAATGAAAGGGCTTAACTAGGATAATACTATACACTATGATAAATTTCAAATCCAAGATGGCCGCCCCCACAAAATGGCAAATTACATTTCATGTCGGGGGTTTTCTAAATTTTTAATTTAGGTTAGGACAGTTTCCCTATCTGGCGTCACTACAATTATTATTTACACTAAGGGTCTTTTTCACCGCCTCTGGATACCTGCTAACCGTCGGATAAATTAACAAATGGAACAAAATTTGTAAACCAGTATCTGCCGAGTTATTTAAGGAGTACAGAGAGAGAGAGAGAGAGAGAGAGAGAGAACAGTAGATGGTGAAACCAGCACTAAATATTTTTTTATTCTTGTCTCCTTAAACATAAGTACTGGCGTTTGAATTTTCCTGCTCTCTATTATGTATATCGCAGCTGTGAATATTAATAGACGGGCATTAATAAAGCCGAGTAGGTAGAGTAATAATAGTGCTATCTACGCTATCGGCACAGTGGGTGCAGCGATCACCTGTTTAGTCACACGTTGCTAAACCTCCACAATTTGCGCACATTGATGTATACACCTTTTGTATTTTTTTACATTTACATTCCAACAGCTTGCTTATTTAGAACTAAATAACATTTAGGGCCTGTGTTATTACCTCTGGATAGACCTTAACCACCGGACAGATTTATAACCTAATCTAAATTAAAAATTTAGAAAACCCCCGACACGAAATGTAATTTGCCATTTTGTGGTGGCGGCCATCTTGGATTTGAAATTTATCATAGTGTATAGTATTCTCCTAGCTAAGCGCTTTTATTTGATGCCTACATTACCTACCCATACGGAGTTGTGAAAAATTAAGTAATTCGCTATTTTGTGGCGGCGACCATCTTGAACCGATTTTCATCAAACATAGCTAAGAACACTCCCGACTAATTCACCTTTCAAATAAAAAATAACAAAATCAAAATCGGTTCATCCGTTCGGGAGCTACGATGCCACAGACAGACACACACAAACACGTCTAGCTTATAACACCCCGTCGTTTTTGCATCGTGGGTTAAAAAAGTAACAAAATTTGTATGGAATTGTCAGCCAAGTCATTAAAGGGAACTTATTAGGAGTCGGTGAAACATGTCCTTTTGATAATTTTGTAGAGATAAACTTTTCAGTCCTTTCCTTTTACTTCTACTCAATATTATTGTAAAATGTCGAAATACAAAAGCTAAGTATAATTACAAATCCTTACCAGTTTAGCATCTAATTAGGTTTATTATTGATGTGAAATTACCTGAAAAAGAACAAAGAAGAAATTAATAATGTTACAAACTTACAGATGAGAAGCATGTCGACTTGTTTTTCATCTACCTATTGTGAAAGACAAAATCACACAAAAAAAAATATGTATTATGGAGTAATGACGCAACACTGCCCATCCACTTGTTAACAAATTATACACTAAGCCAAGATTGAACGCGATAACTATAAAATTTTTACATTCAATCAAGTGAATTTGAGTTGGACAATAGCCAAGCGGAGAGTGCAGACGTTTTCACAAGTTTTGCATACAACTTCCAAACGCATTGATGAATAAAACCTTGTAACAGGAATGCATTTTTTTTATTTTTATCTAAAATTTATTGGTGCGATGTGTATTTACAGTATTTCCAACGCCTGCCAAGTTGCTGGCCATGTTTCGAAAGCAGAAAAATGTGGTTTTTACAACTTCTTCATTTTCATTGGATTCACTTTCTTTTTTATACACAGCTTTATCGGTCAATGGACAGATTTTAGGGACGGGTGACATTCGTAAATATAATCGTACGATGTTTTTAGATTATTGGTATCTAATCTATCATTCTTCATATCGCTCTATCACATCGTTCGGTGGAGGCTAATGATAATATGATTACTGAAGACTAGACTTAATAAAATTTTAAGTAAGCTTTAATTTTACTATTTACTAAAAAAATTAGAAATTCATTAAAATAGTTTTAAAGCGGTCAAAGTTTTTATTGACTTCTTTACTACCGCAAGTCTGTACTACTAAAGTCAAAGGATAGATACAGGACCAAAAGGATGGCCTTGGAACTTTTTTGCGTCATGGAGACCTGTAAAACTGCAGAGTATGGGATTGTGAAAAAACTTGTGCCTACGTCTTAATTTCTAGATGTTGAAAACGGTCTGCAAAACTAATTAAATCTTCATAAAATCACAGTAACACGATTCAGTCGCGCAGACAGCCGTCGCCATCGAACGGTCGTCGCATTTAAATTATATATGTAGATAGGATTCCATACGGAAGTCATTAATGTTTTGTGACCTTCGCTCGCCGCGGGACTGAGTAGGAATTACTGCGCCCTATTTCCCTGATGATGTAATAGAGCAAACCTTATAATCACGTATAGCAAGTACACTAGAATATTAGTTCACGACATTATACGGTGACCTTATTACCTATAAATGTGGGAATAAGATTTGATTACAAACAATTTCTGTAATATTTATTCTGTTAATGCGATAAGAAAAGCCCTGTGATTTTACTATCGATTGTGCAAAATGTATTAAAGTGGTAGTGGCGTCGCGTAGTCGGTAGACTACGCGGCGTCTACATATACCTAGTGGCTACGTAGCGTCTACGCGGTAGCTACGCCTCGTCAACGTAGGGTCTACGCGGCCTCTACACAGTAGCTACGCGGTGCCTACACAGTTACTACGAAATATCTACGCAACGCCTACGCTGCTCAAATGCGCATATATACAAAAATGCCTATTGAAATTAACGCCCAATACGAAGAGACCTTAAGGTGTGTAAAATGTAAACAAACCGAGACAAATTCGCGGAATTGCGGACATACAAAGTCGATTACCTAACAGAGCGATATTTATATCGCACGCAAGCCTTGGCGTACCAAGGTAAAGATTAACGAAACAATGTAAATAAATAAAATGCCCACAATCACGTGTCACCGCTTACATAAATCGAGCACGGGCATACTTGTGATTAGACGTTTAGGTTATTACATTTATCTAAAAAAGGCGCGAAGCTTCCATCGCGGCAGTGGCAAGGCCGCTGAGCACGTGGCCGAGGCGCCTGTTGCTAGTCGCCCCCCTCCCGCGACCCCGATGCCCCATTACGGCTATTGCGACGTTGCCGTTCCGACTTCTACGCTCTCCGGAATAGCATGAGAATTTGGCTGTAATGTCAAGTCAACGGCCTATCATAACGATAATATGTATGTGTAGTATGAATTTAGTATACCTACGCATTTGATTTAGGCATAGATAGCTAAGGTGTGATCATTCGTAAAAAAAAACTTATCTGCAAAGACATAAATTCAGTGGTAGCTTAGGTACCTAGGTTACTAATTAAAAGAATGCGTGTTGTTTAAACATGTACTTACGTATTTGACTAAAAATGTATTGCATTTAGCATCTGGGTACAACTAGAGCGTTTGTATGGCTAGGTATAAAGAATTCGACCTTCACGATTAAATCCATGATACACAGTATTTAACTAGTAGGTAGGCTACTATTATGTAGGTACGATAACATGTGTTTGTAGTGTAGGTACGAGTTATACCGTCATAAATTATTGCAAATTTTACGTCAGATACGCCATACGTCAGGTACGCTAGGTATTTCGTATGAGGGTAGTCTAGCAGCCCAGAGGGATCTCCCTCTTATTCCGGAACTCTCACTGTGCAATTAGCTTATTGCGCAGGCAGTGTTCCGGGATAAAAATAATGTCCCCCATTATTGTCCTGAAGACGGCCAACAAGAAAGTTTTAGTGAGGCAAAAATCCCACACATCAAGGCCCGGGCCTACCCTCCCGTAGGCCTTTTGAAGGCTAAAAAAGGTAAATATTTCAAAAGATAAACCACTTTATTCGTTAGACACGCAGAAGTTAAGATTGTTGTAATAGTCAAGTGCAATCAAAAAGCAATTTCAGGTTGCAATGACTGCACAAATTGCCGGTCACATGTTCACCCCAGGTAGCAATTGGTACAAACCAATTTAGCGACAGCTTGCTGAGATAAAGAAGTACCTAATCTGGTCTAAAATGTCTTCAATGACATAAAGGGCCTGTTATACCAGCTCTGGATAGCCGCTAACTACCGAATAAAATAAAACATATTTACCGGGTAATCTAGGAGATGGTGAAACGAGCGTGAAGGGTTCTTTTTACCCACAAACTCAAATTGCTAAAGTCACCACCCGAATTCTCAAAAAATTATATTAAATTCTTATCAAAAATTATAAAATACATAAAAAATCATTTAGATTTTGTGTACGAATTCAATTACCTATCTTATAAACAATAAGCGAAATATTGAGAAAAACCAAAAAAGTATAATTTCCTTTAAACACTGTATAATAATTATGCTATCAAAGAAAGAGGTAACCTAACAAATAAAGCTTCTCTAAAAATAGGTCGCCTGCTATCGTGCGAACAATGTTTGTAAACATTTAGTTAGCGTAACAACATGTCAACCTTCCAAATGTCGTTTTCCAGCACATACGTCCTAGGATTTCCTTCCTACATTCTAGGAAAATACTACAATAATGGCTACAGGTGCACGTGTTAGTGTATGTAATTTTATGTAACGTTAATAAGCCTGTTTCAACGTAAAATCCCTGCTGACCAAGGTTGTGAAACATTTTATCACGAGAATGACGTAAGAGGAAAATTGCTTGGAAAATGTTATAAGAAGCTTTCTTAACAGAACATGTTATTACATAACAAATTTGTCGATAAAAGTGTAAAATAAAGATCAATCGCTCAATCTGATAAGCGAGAACTGTAAAGACTTAGTGCTAGGTAACTTGGTAATGATGCATCGAGGCACGTGCAAGTTTTACATTTATGTTGTGTTTAGGCACGAGTACAGTAGAATGGCCGAGTCCAAGGGCAGATTCAGGACAATGTCGTGCTTCAGTGTCCGTATGAGTCGTCGTCCGTATAGTAACGTAAGTTGACAGTTGATTAGTAGATTTGATTGATAGACTGCAACAGAGGAAAGTAAATCCCTAGGTTGAAATATTTTAGGAATATCTTCCTATTATAAGGTACACAGTAACAATCGACTTTTGGTTTAGGTATCTGTAAAGAGATTTAACAGTAGTTACCCGCCATATTTTCTTCGAACACTAGAACATTGCCTTTTCAGGCTGGTTTTCAAACACTATTTGACCTGTAAAACCTATTTAATATACTTACTATACAATGTAATAGGTATTATTCAATTTTGCACGTGTAATTTTTCTGTATAAATTATTATATTCTATTTTAAGCATAAAAAATGTTAAGCTTTGTATTATTTATAGTTAATAGCCGTTGTATCGGCAAATGCGCTCTGACAAGTGTCAACGGTCCCTGGCAGTGACCGGCCGGCTCCACGTGGATCCAATGTATTAATGGAAATAAAATGCCATGTTTTCCTAAAAGAAATATGCGCTAGATTATATTATGGTCTACTTATAGTAATTTTTGAGTAATAAATAATAAATTAAGTATTATTTTATATTATTAAGTATTATATTGCAATTGGTATAAATTACACTTCTCGTATAACACTTTTCTTTATAATACATTACATACCATCACGCCTGTATTCCCCGACGGGGTAGGCAGAGTTTATTAAACAGCACATGCGTCGCTTATCATTTATCGTGACCATTCAACGAAACTGTGTAGCTAAGATAAATACTACGTGGAAATAAAAGTCAAGTTAGAAGCCATTTCAAGGTAGAATGCCATGTAGATACGTTGATCATTTGTAAAAAAAAACCTACTAAAGCTCGGTTAGATCCATTCGCACGTAAATTTAATAGATGAGCGCTTCCTAGTACCTATTTACTTATACGTGACTATGTGAGTCTGTGTGTACTTACGTGAAATACAAATGAGAGCAAATTGAAATAAGCACTTATATATTTTTCGTTAGCAGTACGTTTAGTGTGCCGAGCCTGGATGGCCATTGTCTACTCTACTTCATTCCAAGATATCATACATAGGTACTTATTTAAAAGAAACATTATCTACCATTACGCCTGTATTCCCCGAAGGGTTAAGCAAATGTGTACCAATGTACACCCACAGTTCTCCAATGTGTTTAGGTCCCATGTAATAGGGGGGAACCTATTGCCATTGACAGGCACAAATTCTCCGAGCTACTAGGTACTGAGAATTGTAGAAAATCTGCTCGAGAATCAAAAATTAAACGCATGCGACATCTATGCATACTTCGGTAGTTATATATGTATTAAAATGTCATAATTTATAATGCACTAGAACATTCCTTCCGATATATCAAAGTTAATATCTTGTCGACATTAGCAGCCAATCAAGGCAACTGAATGGGACCGTTTTAGGTACGATACCTATCGATAATTTTGTCATGATCGTTGGGTATCACGCGATACCTACATCACTAATGACGCTCGACTGTGATAAAACTGGTCATAATTAAAGGTTAGGAATATTAATGATAATAGTGATAGCACAAAGTGCACTTGTGGTATAGGAATCTCTACGTTCGGTACCTACACGCGATCTCACTTATTATTGTATACGTACCTAACGTACCAACATACTGATTACTGAATCGAATGTCAATGCATGATGCTCTTGTGTTTAATTACGGGGAATTTTTAACTGCACCTCTATTTAGAAATTTAAGCAAACAAAATTTCTCCACTAATAAACCTACTGCATATCAAATAAATGACTGTACTACAAATTAACTAGATACTTGATTACCTAAACATGTGGTACTAAAAAATGTTTAAAATTCATCAAAATCTGATGGCTTTTTTATTACTCACCGTAAAACAAAAATACTGATTTGCACACAAAATATTCAATATTATAACGGAATTTCCAAAATTATTTTCTAACAAATATTTTTTTTAATTTAGGTTAGGTTAGAACTGCGACCACAACGCCAGAACCAAATCGGTCCTATAGTTGAGTGAAAAAGTAGAACGTTATTTATACTGGTAAGTAGAAAAGTATTAGATTTACTTTTAGTTAACAGATAGTCATTCAGTAAAACAATTAAGCTTTAAAGATCTAACAGTATAGTATAATTGATTTATTTGATGAGCAAATTTTTGGTAGTAATTTTGAATATTTTGATTGAAAAAAGGGGATTTACAGATAACGTGTTAAATACCACCCCTTAATTACTGTAAAATTAAATAGAAATGCGGTTTTTATTTACATACGACGTGACATTGACCTTATCCGTAATTGGATAATAAAATTACATTATAGGTACTCAAATTACAACTGAATACACAGTGTTTTCACAATACATAGTAAGGTAATCCTTACTTATACTATAAATGCGAAAGTAACTCTGTGTGTCTGTCTGTTTGTCGCGCTTTCACGCCAAAAATATCTACTGAACCGATTTAAATGAAATTTGGTACACCGATAGTCAAGAGCACGAGAAAGGTCATAGGCTACTTTTTAATGCGAAAAAGATTAACATAGGGGATGAAACTTATAAGAAACAATTGCAACGCGCGAACATTCTGAAGTTTACCAGAAAATATTTAGCGATGATAAAAAAAGGATAATTTGGGAGCCTGTGTCAAATGTGGGACAAGATATGAGTAGCAGTGGAAGCATAACAACCGGTGCAACCCTTGTCATAGATAATGAAGCATAAATTAATCAAATAATTAATGACTTGTGAAATTAGCTTCTTTATTTCTATTAATTACAATAAACTGACCTTCAAAACTTACACGTGGCGTGCTAAGATGATAACGTACTTGTATTCCTCGCTAGATACTGATATAATATACATATATATTATGTATAAATATGTATATTGACATTATAAATAACCATCAACTCTTATCTCAAATTCAATCGTATTATTTTACTCGGACACTTTTAATTTTGCCTGCATACAAAACTTTGGGATCAGCTGTTATTATCAATATCACCCCGATTTGTGCAGCCCGGATCCTTAGGAATGTTTACTAAATTAATTAAATTATATACATAACAAAAACATACATGACATAAATACTTTAAGTCATTCTGTACGTAGATAGCTTTGTGTTTATACGAATACTACGTATCTACTTAAGGGTCCGTCCTACAAATCGACCCATTTTGATCATCGATTGCAAGGAACGGAATAGGGGAAAATAAAAACTGAGCCATGAATTGAAAAGAACAGTTCCTTTTATGTTAGAGAGCCAAAGTGGATTTTTTAAATTATTTCCATATTAGTGGTAAAACACGAATATTGACAACTCTTTTTCCGAAAAGTGACGTTTGATCGTCGCTAGCCAAGAAACTATAAGTAATTATGAATGTAAAAAATATGTATTAAATACAGTACATACTCTTCTTTTAGAGAGCCAGGTTACTTTTTTCAAGTTTTATACAAAATATACCAGAAAAAAAATGATGAAATAATGTTATTTTTGGAAAACTTCCAGTCAAATATGTATTTTTTTCTATTTTTTAGAGGCACTTTTACGAAATTTAAAAAATAGTGTATTAAACTGAAGTTATCCTTTAAATAGAACGTAAATTTATATTTTCAAAAAAGTAATATTTTCACTGTGAAAATAATAGATACATTGAGCTATATTATCGAGCGCAAAAACTCGATCGCGCCAGTAACCATCGGGCCATCATTTATTTGTGATTTTATTTTATTATTGAAAAGATCAAAATTGTTTATACGATACTACGCCCAACCTCGAGCCGAAACATAGAACTCGATTGAATCAAATTTTGAAAAATTGAGTCAAATTTGTGCACGGCCTCTTAATTAGATTCACAATTATTAATACCTGATGACAGAATTTTATCAAACAGACGGAGAACAAGTTTAGTAAATTGTAGATTATTTCAGTGTTTTTGTCTTAATTTTGTTCTAGAAACAAAAAAAAAACTAGTTTGATTCTAGTTAATCTATACTAATATTATAAAGAGGAAAGATTTATTTGTTTGTTTGTTTGTTTGTTTGTTTGTAATGAATAGGCTCCGAAACTACAGGACCGATTTCAAAAATTCTTTCACCTTTGGAAAGCTACATTATCCCCGAGTAACATAGGCTATATATCATCACGCTACGACTAATAGGAGCGGAGTAGTAATGAAAAATGTAGCAAAAACGGGGAAAAAATTATAAGACCACGCGGGCGAAGCCGCTGGCGGGAAGCTAGTGATTTATAAACTAAA
The DNA here is from genome assembly GCA_946251955.1 of Acronicta psi. Taxonomy (NCBI): domain Eukaryota; kingdom Metazoa; phylum Arthropoda; class Insecta; order Lepidoptera; family Noctuidae; genus Acronicta; species Acronicta psi. The sequence continues at coordinate 7,443,185 of OX276476.1, forward strand.
CATAATTCATATCGATTATATTCGTAGCTTTCTCTATCAATAGAACGTAGCCTGATAATCCTGTTATTAAGCAAAACACGAACTCAATTCTCCATAAGGTCGTGATTTGAACGTCGCCATTCCGTAACTAAGCAACCAAAAGGCGCCTTCAGTCGCTGCCGACGGAGCCACAAAATAAACTGAGTTTGAAATTATTGAATCGTGTCGACTTAACTGAAAGTTCAAATTGTGGTATTTATTTTCCCATACAATTTTTTTTGTTTGTTTTGTAATATAATCAATAATAGTCGGCCTTTTTATGGCGTATTCGACTATTAGTATAGCTACCCACCTAATCTACCCAATTGTTTAAAAGTAATATTTTTTTTTAATAATATCAAATTCGATGTAAGTAAGTAGTTTTATCCGATTACTGAAAAGCGCTACCTACTGAAAATGTTAACAAGAATTGTAATGAATTCTCACAGAAGGTTGAAAACGCTCGTCTGAACGAGTGAGTACTTAGATCTCATATAATAATTTGTAATTAGTGAATAATTTTCCTCTACCAATTTACGCGATCTTCAAAGCCACATTGGGCGCGTAATTCTCGCAATCAAGTGTCGGTGGTGAATTCAGTAGCTTAATTACCGCGTTTACGCGCGGTTGCGTAATCGCCGCGTAATTGCCGATCTGTGACATTCGCCGAGGCTCTTGTTTCAACGGTTTTGATCACAATTAAATCGGTAAAAGCGTTCGATTCTTGAACAGTTTCGTTTCGTTTAGTTTATAAATTCTTAGTCAACATTTTACAACATTTTGTTTTGCTTTATTTATTTCTTTTTTAACCCCCGACGCAAAAACGACGTGGTGTTATAATAAGTTTTAAGTTTGACGTGTCTGTGTGTGTGTGTGACTGTCTGTGGCGTCGTAGCTCCCGAACGGATGAACTGATTTTGATTTAGTTTGTTTTTATCTGAAAGGTAAATTAGTCGGGAGTGTTCTTAGCTATGTTTGATGAAAATCGGTCCAAGATGGCCGCCACCACAAAATAGTGGTTTACATATACATATTTTCATAACTTCCTCAATCTAGGTACCTATATAATGAACAGGCTTGACTAGGAGAATACTATACACTATAATAAATTTCAAATCCAAGATGACCGCCACCACAAAATGGCAAATTACATTTGGTATCGGAGGTTTTCTTAATTTTTAATTTAGGTTAGGTTAGGTTAGGTTATTGTTCTGTTTTAATTTTGTGATAGGTACTACTTTATCAGCAAGACCTGTGATAAAGCTGATATACTTCTAAGTCAAAGAAATAGAAATTATAATAACACACTCAACTTATCTATGATCATTTGAAGCTACGATTAAGGCCCCAGTCTGGCTGTGCATAACAAACGAATTCAGTATATTGACAGTTCGCGGGCACGAACCCCGCGAGGCACCCTCTGTATCATCCTGTGATACGTAAATTACAAAGTGTAGAGCAGTGCTACGAAATGAAAGTTGCTCAACTTTACAAAATAATATATTTCTATTTATCGGCTGGCGGGCAGGATTCGAACCTGCGTCTTCTGGTGCGGTACATCAGACGCTTTGACCACTAAGCTACCGCGAGCCCCAACCAACCGTAGTGTACCGTGGTGTACCGAACCAGAAGCCGCAGGTTCGAATCCTGCCCGCCAGCCGATTTTTTCTTTCATTAAAAATAACTTGTAATCTTAGTATGGAAAATGCTTAAAAAAATACAAAAAGATATTTCTATTTAATTATAATGAACAACACTACTGTGGCCTGTGGGATTGGAAAAAAATATCTGTCGTTTGAAATAATTTAAGTACTTTATGATTTATGGAACAGTAGATATTTTTAGTCGAGGTTTTAATTTCGTTTTAACAGACATGAAAAAGAAGGAGGTTGATTCACTATAAGGTCAAGTTTCAGGAGATGGTTTGCTTTGGAGTAGACCTTTGTGTTTTATTTCTTCTATCTAAACTGGTTAGAGGAAGAGCAAAATTCAGAGCGAGAAGTAAGAATTTGACATAGAATACACTTCCACGACTGCTATAGCCTAGCCTAGTCTGGCTATCATCAGAGGTGTGTAAACTCAGCTTTCAATGAGCTAGATGAACCAGATCACACGGGTTTGAACCGTTGAGCTTATAGCTCATCAACAAAATGACTAGCCCATGGCTCAATTCAGCTCTTATTGTATTTGTAAATCCCTCCACAGATTAGTCTTGTAATTCTGTTACAAATTTCTTTTAAATTGAATGGTATTTTTGGTAGCCATATTTCATGTAAATCTATTCAGCCGTTCAAAAGCTACAGCTCATGTCCTAGTTGGGATTAGAAATGTTTAACACCAAAAAATCGATCAAAAGACTTTTCTTCTGGGCACATGAAGTGGGGTAAATGAAAAACCGCGTGCAACGGTTATCTATAAATATACTCATCTATCTATCTATCTATTCAGCCGGTAAAACCCACTGCTGAGTCAGGGCCTCTTCTCTATTACACCACTGCCATATTAACCGACAATCGGGAGGTGCTCTGCCCTGCAATCGTTTACATCCAGCCAGTATATTATAAGTCCATCTAGCTCGTGTATGTACACCTATAGGCACCACCTCACCTTCACTTGGGGTCGGCGCAGTGTTTTTTTCTTACGTACATCGTCGTCATTCTCACACTGTCTATTCATCTTTTCTTTGGTCTTCCTCTTCTACTATATCCATCCTCATTTATGTTCAAAACCTGTTTTGTAACTAGGCTCTCTACTTCTACGCATCATAAGTAATATGTCCATATATCGTAGATAAGCGGTCACTGCACAACTTTTCAGTACTTTTCACACTCACTTTCAAACTAAGTCTTTCCCACTTTCTAACTATGGTCTAATGACCCGATAAAGGTAGCTGGGACAATGGTCCACTGCAGGACTAAGTACGGAAACCGAACACACAGGACTTCATCATCATTGAGAACACTGGAGTGGGTTTTCAATGATGATGAAGGTCGCTGGGAGTTGTTGGAGGCAGGCGGCATATAACCAGTCCTTGTGGAAGTCTATGGGTGAGGCCTTTGTTCCACATGTACAGTGGACTTCTTTTGGCTGATAATTATAATTATATTAGGATAGTAATTATTCAATTTGTGTGATTCAAACCAGGGAGGGTCATAGGTAAATTTTTGGATGTCGGACAAACTTGTTACCTAGTGGTAATAAGTTAACGGACCATAGTAACGAACTTGTTTCCTAGTGATAAAAAGTTAACGGACCATAGTAACAAACTTGTTACCTAGTGGTAACAAGTTAATGAACCATAGTAACAGACTTGTTACTATCGCACTTTACTGCTAACAAAACAGTCTATGTCTGTTATTAATGTAAAAATGGCGTCGAGTTGTTTCTGTACCCAGGTGTTAACTAGGGACAGAAGAATCGGGACCATAAAGTTAGACGGACATCCAAGCGTTTAGGTGTCCAATAAATGCCTAAACACACCGCATTTTTTAAAACAATCGATCGATTAAACTGCTTGTGGAATAAAAACGCGCGTGATCGGGAAACGCGCGTCGGAAATAATTTCTGATAAATTGACATAAAAATAATGAAGTAGAGCAAGTTTCAATGCCCGATAGTACGCCAGCAAGGTTAGAGAGAGAGCAAAATTTAGAGCGAGAGGTACAAATTTGAATTTGACATAGAATCCACGTCCAACCGCTACGACCGACTGGCCGCCTCTGAAGAAATTGGCTTGAGATTTTCGTTTATAAACCGTGCCTGTTGAAAACACTATAAAAAATATTTGTGAAGCACGTACACATTTTTTTTAAATTGGTTGTGTCATTTAATACACGTACTTTAAACTGATCAAATGATTTCATCAATATTTTTGGTTTTTATTATGAAAAAAACCGTTTGTTTTGGGACAAAAAACAGGAAAATTTGACGATGTTATGACACTCGGATTAAGAAAACTAAAGGTATAATTAAAAATCTACTCAGCGCATTTTGAAGACGACTATCTTAAGCTAATTTTGCGCTGAGTAGATTTTTGAATTTATTCTTGATTACCCCGATTAACGTGCACAAACATGACTCTAAATGGCGTTGGGCGCGAGAGCGCCATCTTTGACGCCTGATTTATATAACATAAACTAACCAGAGGAACATGAAAAAAATACGTAGATAAAGCTAATATAACATTTATTCTATCGCGATAAAAATATATGACACTGTATCCTTCCTTTCCTTAAAAAAACGTTGCGAAAATGAGCTAATAATTTGACAACTGCCAAATTTTGCTAGACTGGGGCCTTAAGCCCTAAATACACATCCGGTATTAAAAATATGATATGTATATTACAGGAGTTACCTAAAATTATCATTTGATATACATAACAGACTCGACTGTAATTTAAATACAGTCTTGCGTTCGAGTAAGTACCTACAAATTATTTCCACTATGTTTTAAATTAAAAATAGGTCAACGTGTCAAGTTTACGCGGCAAGCGTGACCATATTTTTTAAATATGGCAACAAATTATCGCCTACTTGTATTATGTACATTTCATTTGGTAAACGAATAATATGTAACACACTTTTTTTGAAAAAATACAAAGACAGTATTTTTATTGTATTTGGCATTCTCAACATTTTTACATAATTATAACAGTTTTAGCGAAAGGAGTATGTCATTTTAAAAACCGGTTAGAATCGTAACTAAGATTGTAAGTTTCTTTTCTCTTAATTTCTCTTCCTCTAAAATATATATAATTATCTGTAAATTATTATTGCCTCGGAAATGTTATTAGCCTAGGCTCTAGGTACCTACAGATTATGAGAAGCTTCTAAAAAAGTATTGGAAAAGTATTTTCTACTCAAGTGTGACCTCTAGCAAGCGTTCACCTTGCGGAGTGCGTACACGTGTAAGTTTTCTTACATTTATTTTAGGTCTGAATACACATAAATGTATTGCTATTTGTACTTCCCTTTGATTTCAAGAGCCATACTTAATTCCTAATCGTGTTATTAAATATTTGCCTTTATATTTCGGAACATAATTCTATTCAATGCCTACAAATAAAAATAATGGCTAGTCATCAAACATCTCACAGATTTCGAAGTGGAAAAATACAGGCGTAAATTGGTTTACTTTAATTGAAGGTCGTAGTGCGCAGGCGTGCGTGGTCCACTTGTTGCGTCCGCATGGACAGGCGGCTCACCCCCCGGGGCTGTGGGAACCGGGGGGTGATTGTCACCTGGCGGTTGAGCTAAGCCTTACGAGCTTTACTTACACACGCTTTGGGTGTTGTAATGTCTTAACGGTAGGTGGGTACGAACATTGGTAGATTCGAATAGTTTTAAGATTTAAATAGGTCCGGTAAAAATTATTAAATTACTTACCATAATTAATATTATTTTATCTAGATACCTACCTTAACTATTAAATAACATTTCCGTAACTAAGTACTATTGTATGTACTCTCAGCTTTTATATGTACGTACTATATACGTTTTCTTGACGGCTTGTGCTTGTGTGTGTTTTCATAAGGAGTTGACACATATTTCGAGACGAAATCCGGGCTGTATAAGGGTTGATAATAAAACAAAACAAACTTTATTTTAAACTAATAAAGTATTCTAAAAAAATACAGATAAATAAAACGTCAACGTTGATTCAGCGGTTATTATTTGAATGGTTACTTTACTTACAGTTTAATAAAAATTATCTCCCAATCATTCTATTATTGGAATATTTTTTATGAAATCGATATATAAATCAGCCTTGAAGATGTGCTTGTAAAAAGATAAAAGCAATTGTCACGGTCGAGTGGGGGTTTAATAAAAAGTGTAACATTATTTAGGGTACCCTGGTGGTGTTGGTTCCTTGGTTGGTATCCTAAATTCTTTGGTGAAATTAAAGTATCTTACCGTGAAGTTGCGTTCAATAATATAGTCTAAAACCCTATACTTACTTACAAACTTACATCATTGTGGTTTTTATTGTCAATAAAATTCGATGCAGACAGTTTTTTATTTTTGAGTTACGGAACCTTTAGGTTATGCTGCTTAAAATATGCTTTGATTTCTAGGTCATAACCAAGCATGGAATCTAATTTGACCGCGAAGTCCGTGAAGTCCGTATTATTATTCCACGAGTACTTTTCTTCCCAGAAATGGATGCGGTAATGGACCACAGATACACCTGTTTACTCAAAAAGTTTAAACACTTTACATAATTTGAAGAAATAAGGAAAGAATAGAAGATACATTTTTTGTTTTCTCATTGTTTCAAACAAAGTTTTTAGTTTCGGATAGAATATTACGTCTTTTGATTAGAGGAAAATTCCACCCTTTTAATAGTAGATAAGCTAAAGGTTACGTCGAATTAAAGATCAATATTGTTTGCGTATGTATTAAGACTTTATTTAATACTAGCTTCCCGCCAGCGGCTTCGCCCGCGTGGTCTTATAATTTTTTCCCCCGTTTTTGCATCATTTTTCATTACTACTCCGCTCCTATTAGTTGTAGCGTGATGATATATAGCCTATGTTACTCGGGGATAATGTAGCTTTCAAAAGGTGAAAGAATTTTTGAAATCGGTCCAGTAGTTTCTTATAAGTATAGAAAGTATAGATTACGTATAAGTAGTGCATGCCAAGAAGTAAATAAACAATGTCTTTCATAACACAACAGATAATAAAATTACCTACTATTATTAGTCGATGCAATCTTGTGGTCTGCGAGACGAGTTCTTTTCGTAACTCTTTGTTCAGAACAATTTTTGATTTTCGAACTAGTTTGTCAGATGTCATCTGGTAGCGCAGAGGCCTACCGTCTTGATTCAAGGTTGCAATTGTCACAAAGTCGGTGTCCGCGCAGCGATCTCGCCTGTAACTGTGCAGTTCAACGACCTCTCCTTGCGAGTGCGTCAGCTAGCTCTTTATAAAGAGCAAAGCGAGAAAATAAACTCGCGATAACCGCATCTGTACTATATTTCTCACAATGTACGAGTTAGTACTACGGTCTACGGTGAACGAACCATGTCAAATAGGTCGTAAACCGGTCATATAGGTATTATGTGCAAGGGTACCGCGACACTAGGGTTAATTGAAGGTTGACATTACTAATCAACCCAAAATGTATGAACCAACTGCCAAGTTTTGTGCATACCCGTAAAATCTAAGAACGGTACAAGTCAGGGTACCTATCAGAGAAGAGATCTAAATTAGGTATTAGGTAGTGGCGATAAAACTATTTATGAGCATTTATATGCTAGTACAGCGTACAAGGCGAGTTCTATACAAGGTTGGAGCAGGTTACAAATGTCAAACGAGCGATAGAAGCGCAATGTCAGTAAAATGTCACAGTTTACGATTGAATGCTCTTGCGCCGAGTTCACGGACGCAGCCGGAGGCGGACATGACCAAATGAGTGGGCCGCACTGGAAGAGCTAGTTTTAAAATGATATTACCCGACCACGTTCGTCCTATTATGCCACATATTAACATAGACGGCCGAGAAAATTGCACACCGTTTTACGGTAAATGTTGGCAACTATATAAAGCCTACCAGGATTTCTAACAACAAAGTCGACGATCCTTAAATATCTTTAGAGTTTAAAATTAAGTTTTACTCAAATGTTTGAATTTGTTGATGTAATCGGATACGCTGTTATAATCTGTGGTTAGATATAATACGAATGCTTATACAATTTACGTTTCAAGTTCACGTCCATAAACTCTTAAATAAAGTAGTCATTTGATGAGACCGGTAATAAAACGGCGCTATAAATAATAACTCCTACTTTTAGAAATTGTTTATTTGTTAAGACTTCTTTATTTAAAAATATTCTTTGGTAATTTTTACACTGTTATAGATGATTGTTGGTCTGGTTTTTTTACTACCTCAACTCCAAACAATCTCTTACTAATTAAAGCGAATATCTATACATCAATGTGTATTATTATTATTTGCAAAATTTTGCGTCAGACAGTTACAAAAAGACATATTTTAGATATTTAAGTGGGGTGTGGTTTAGTAAGGCGAGTTATCAGATTTAGTTTATGGTAGTTCTCTTGTCTATGCTGTGAAAAAAAAAATACTGAGTCTATGGTAGGAAGTGGCGAACAAAAAAGAACAATTAAATGAACAACGACGAGCACTTAATACCTAATTGTTAATTTAAAAAAATAGTTTCCACGTGGGTCTGCAGAAAAGAATACTTTTCACAACCCCAAATCCCACATTTATATGGAAATAATTTGGAACTACTTAAAGCTGTTTTAATGACAATACAATACATGTGACTACTAATTAATTTATGTCCATTCTTCAATCAGACGCTGTAGACGTATGACGTCATATTTTTTTATTTATTTATTACCAAAGAAACAAACAGGCATTCACAAAATAATAATCTAGAACTAATAACACAAAAAAATACCTATGGTCTCCTTAAATAACTAAAACATTACAAATGAACCAACAAATAGGTTACATTATCCTTTTAAATCTTACTTATTTTTTATTATTATTATGCATTTCTTTTGACATTACACATGCACTTGGCCTTACTTGCACAGTTCATTACAATAACTTAATACCCGTTTAAAGTTTATATTAATTAAATCTGGAACAATAGGGAATATGCACATTTTTTTTTTTATATTTTTAAACGACACTTTATATCGTTATGTAGCCGTAAAAAAAATTCCAGCGCCTTAAAACAAAAATTAAGTAACAAAAAAAATTTATTAAATTATGAGACAGATATTGGCATTTTAAACACCCGCGGTTTTGGCGCGCTTGCCGGGACGTCAAAGTCTACGTTCTCTCAACCAAACAACCACGTACAACAGACACTGTTTTAGTAGACTTTGACGTCATATTCCATTTGACCGATAGTGTTGCGTTTCAAGTGATTTGAATTTCCAACAGTTTTTTTGGACTTTTTAATAATTATTTTCTCATCAAAAAAGAAATAATATAAAAAAAATTCTACATAGACATAATTCTAAAACAATAAAGTTCATAAAAAAAAATATTTGACCTTTTTTTAAGTCAGACGCATATTCCCTATTGTATTCACATTAATATAATTCAAACACCAAGGTTAAACACTTAGCTACTGATATTAATAAGACAGTATTGGAAAGGTAAACCAGTTTATGTTATGATAACATCAAGTCGTACTACATTTTGGAAGTAAAATAAAACAAAAGAACTTATATCTTATTAGCTTTCTTCCAGCGGTTTCGCACGCGTGGTCTGGTTATTTCTTATAATTTTCATCCTCTATTTCAACCCCTTACAGCCTTTCTTTCGCATTAAAAAGAAGCCTATGTCCTTTCCCAGGCTGTAGACTATCTGTGTACTAAATTTCGGTTCAGTAGTTTTGGCGTGAAAGCGCGACAGACAGACAGACAGAGCTACTTTCGCATTTATAATATTAGTAAGGTAGTAAAGATAAGGAACTAAGGATAGTGCTCTGAGTCTGACACGGCTCAAGTCGACATGCTGTCTAAGGCTGATATTCAGAAAGGAGACTCAACATGAACTTATGCTTCCGTATGTAAAATTTGTATGACAATTTGACATACGGAAGCGTAAGTTCATGCTGAGTCTTTTCTCTGAATCTCAGCCTTTAACCTCTAGTCCCTAGGCTGCCCTCTGTATGTTTGTATTATTAAGGGCCTGTTTGACCACCTCCTACCAAGTTCCCGCTAAAATACTTAGCAGATAATTGCATACAAATTTTGTCCCGTTTCCATATTAATATTCGACATAATCGAAGATCTTAGTAGGTTCATCAGTACGTCAACCATGAGTTCTATCGAATGGATTTCGATAGGTTTTTTACGCATCGAAACGTACTGTAATCTCATAGCAGATTTTAGTTCCTTACGTAACCGCTAGAGGCGCTGTGAGGGTTTTCCATACAAATATTTTACCATGTCGGTAGCTGCCTCGCCACCGGTTAAGATTCAAAAGCTCCTGAGCTAGAATCTACATACGTCCTAAAAAAAAAAGTAGCGAATCTAGTGAGAAAAACTCATGGTTGGAGGCACTGTCATAGTGAAAAAAACAGGTTACCATATTTATTATAAATAAATAATATGGTTTCGGCTAGACCTCAACTTAATAAATATTTATTGAACAATAATTAAAAAACCGCTAGCGTTCATGACCCACAAGTCACAGTCAGACTTATCAGTTGACTCCAACAATATGTGCTCACATTTTGTCCGTTTATAATAATAAACGTTAAGTATAATAAAGATTAATAAATCTTTATTATACTTATACAAAGTAACTCTTAAGCTTTATAATATTATAAGTAAATAAGTATGTTTGTTAATTTGTTTGTTTAATTGAACGTGCTAAACTCAGGAACCACTGGTCCGATTGGAAAAAAATATTTCAGTATAGCAGTAGATCGCTTGTTTTACGAGGAAGGCTATAGGCTAAATATCATCACGCTACGATCAAAAGGAGTGAAGTTTAAGTGGAGGAGAGTTCTAGATTGTTTTCTCATACTTGAGTAAGTATCCTTAAACTATTGTATCAGATGTAACTGTAAAAAACCAAAATTTAAAAGAGTAACTATGGAGTTTCTTGCCGGTTCTTCTCCATAGGAAACGACTAATTTGGAACCGTGCACCTAGTTTCGACATTTCATAAGTGCCTGCATAAGGTCTATGTGAAAATAAAACTATTTTGATTTTAGATTTTGAGTGGAGTCAATTATAAAGGTTGCAATAACGGGGGAACGACTAGTTTCCTGGGCAAAGGCTAGTTTTGTATAAAATAAAGAGAACTTGTTTAACTTATTTTCTCAATACTTCTATGTTATTATTTTTTAGTTTTCTACTTCTACTCCAGGAATTTTTAGATGTTACGAAGGAATCGAAGGATGTAAAGCGAATCCTGGGACTTCGAATCAGAGATAAACTGAGAAACACCATTTATTTAGGCCTGTATGAAGTAAGTACACACCCTTTCACTATCCCCAGGTGTTGATGATGAATGGGCTACAATATTGTAGTGTAATGCTAATACAATGTAGGTATGGACATGGTATGCCAAATCGAATGCAATAATCGATTATCAATTGATCACTGGTATGAAAGGGAATAAGTGCGTTTGTTTCAAGTGATCAAGGAAATACCGCCTATTATTATTAATCTATACTAGTACTAATTTCTAATACTTAATATTAAAAAACTAGTTATTGAAATGAAACTACTTTTTGATTAACAATAATGGAGGGTAGCTGTTAGTAATTAAAACGTCAAGATGTTTCACCTGAGTCACCCGTGCCTATGGACGCTGTAAGGGGTCCGAAACGTCGGGATTAAAATAATATCAATAACGCAATAAAATCCAAAAAAGTAGTTTAATTTCAAAATCTACAGTAGTGTTAGGCGCTTTGTTAAAATTGCACTTTATTATAATTAATATTATGATACTTATCGGACTTCTACCATCTTTCACTAAACCACACCTAAACATATACCACGATCTTATAAAATGCAATATCTGTCCCTATATCCCTATGTATGCTTAAATCTTTAAAACTACGCAACGGATTTTGATGCGGTTTTTTTTAATAGATAGATAGTGATTGAAAAGGAAGGTTTATATGTATAATAACATACCACGCGGGCGAAGTCGCTGGCGGGAAGCTAGTACATACTAAAATAAACACACACCAATTACGTAACGTTTATGTTACGTTTAAGTTAAAACGTTGTCATATAGCATAGTTAGCTATCGTGTCCGTTTTACAAGCGATGCGGAAACCAATTGAGGTAATGATACCACAATTGGTGAAATGAGTTCTTAATAAAAAATCAGCGGGGGCCGTACTTGAGCCTAATTAGATAAATTAGTTTTATAACGACGATAATTTTAGTACTTATCGTCCTCGCTCATGGACTTAATAATTATGGGTAGACAACGTAAAATAATTGTGTGCGCTTTACATGCTACTTGCCTATGAAAATCACATCTACTACTTACTTTCATCTACTATTTTTTATTTTTCTATATAAATAGTTAAAGGAACTAATTGTATTATGATTAATATACCTCATTCATTCATCATCATCATCATCAATTCATGATTATTACACTTCATTATAATAACTGATAATGTAAGCATGGAAAATGCTAAAACAATACGAAAAGATAATTAATATAATTATGTACCTCATTTGTAACTATGTTGTAGGTAGATTGTAGCACATACTCCACAACGCACAAACTAAATTGGCATTTTTATTTGTACCTTATAACTCATTGTATGCAGTGTACTTTAAAATACGCAGTTTGCGAACAATGGGTCAAAGGTTCCAGTAATGCTAGGTACATTGCCACATATACTGCAATTACGAATGATAGTGAATACCCAAATGATAATAAAATGGTCATAAATAAACAGTGATAATACAGACGAGGTGATCGCGGGTATTATCTTTTTACACTATTGATAATAGTGCCTCAAAAGACAATGATTAAGGTCCCGTCTTGTTTTTAAGGCTAAAAGATTTTCGTATATGTACCAATTGTGTTGTTAAGGAAATAAAAAATATGTTAAAATCTGATAATACGATGAGGTATAATGTTCTTATTTAATTATTATTACTTAGGTACTTGTCTATATTGTTTTGTGTATCATAAACAGTTTTCAAGTGTTTTTATTTCAAAATAGTGACCTGTGTCCGCCTGTTGTATGTTTCTAACGTATAAACCATATTGTACCAACACCAAAAAAAGGCAAATCAGTCGGGCCGTTCTCAAGTGATGATCTTTCATACAATGATAGAAGATTTTTAAAAGTAGGTAATACGTTTATGAACACTAAGTACGTTAAGACCTAAGGGGTTTAGGGCCTGTTGCACAGCTTACTGAGAAGTTCCCGTTAAATTAGCTGGCAGATAATTTCATACAAATATTGTTCACTTTTTTAATTTCTTCGACAGTGGTTATCCAAAGATGGTGAACAGGCCCTTACAGAAGCAGGCAATCTACTTAATTTAATCAATTTTGAATTAGCCAAAAAAGCAAGCATTACAATGTGACATTGACAGCTGTCAATTATTTCCATAAATCCATTACTGGCATCATTATAAAACCATTCATTATTAAAGCCAGAAAAGTATATTTTTAAAATGTTTATTCGAATTTCGAGCACTTACTGACAGCCGGTTTTGTATTATGTAACGCGGGTGGTTTGTTACGTAATGCGACCTTGAACGTTGTGTTAAATGTTACGGTCATTCAAAATGCAAGGGTTTAAATTCAGTTTCCGTTTGTTGATCTCTTTTATAACTGTATTAAAAACAAAGAAGTAGTCCATTTAATATTATGTAACGCGTTTACACTTGCATCCCTTTTTTTTTCGGCTTTTAAGAGTCGTAGCGTGATATTAAATAAACTTCCTCAAGAAACAGAATATCAAATGCACAGAGTATTTTTGAAATCCCATTGGTAATTCTAGAGATTACCGCAAACAAAAAAGCTTTTCAGCTTTATTAAATTAGTATAATATAGTATTTAAACCTAGCTTAAAAACGTTTGTGAAGGTTTCTATATATGTATTTTGTAATTTTTTCGTTTTCAGTAGAATGTTCAAGAGGAAGTTTAAAAAATTCGGCCTCGATGGGCTCTCTACATTCAATGTTGAACTGTTGTCTGTTACAAAATATGAAAGAGATGATTTCGTGATTGGGTGATATCCGCGCTATTTATATACTAGTTTCAAAGAACTAATATGTTGACATACTGCCAAGCTATTTTACGCATTATCTACTACTAGTTGGAGGAAGAACTGACACTTATTGTATGTACCGGTGAACTCTTGCTGTGCAACACCTTTGCCTATCGCTTTAGAGGAAGAAAATATGCCTAAATCTGTTTATTCGAATTTACCTCCAATGACCAATGTACAATAACTTACAACGGCTCGACGGATTTCATAATTGTTAGGACAAAAACAACTTTGATAATGCAACGGAATATTACGCAGCACAAGTTTTAAATGTTTGCATATTTCAGAAATATTTCGATGTCATCTATTCGCGGTGACATCCAAATAAGTCCCAATGCTTCATACTCACAATATATGAAAGGTTATTGCAAAAATTTGTATAAAAAAGGAACCCGAAAGCTAAAGCAAATGCTAAATGGTAAAATTAAAATACAGTCTGCGTCCGAACGTGGTATTATGAATAAATGTTATATTCAATGTTGAACTTTGTAGCCGTGGTGCGCGACGATCTCTATTTCCCAATCATCTGGGAATTTCCCAACCACCGGCTTAATAGTGCACCTACAGGAAACTACTGCGTATTATTATGTACGAACACCTGTGACAGTCGTTACTGGCAGTCAGAATCCCCAAAAGCCTGACAACAAGTCTAGGTATCCTTCGAATTTCATTCGTAAGTTTTTCAATGAAATTCCCAATAGTAGTTCGAAATTTGGATTTATAAGCGGGGCGAGCTTATAAATCCAAATTTCGAACTACTATTGGGAATTTCATTGAAAAACTTCATTTGGAATTTTTACGTGGGATGTAATGTAAACATACCGGCGCACTCTGGGTGTGTACACTGGTATTCCTTTACCTAACCCTTTATGAAAAGAGGCGTGGTGGTATGTACGTATATAAATAGAAAAATAAACGCAATTTAATTGGAGCTATTGGCTTATTTAATATTATTCCATTTATAGAATTCAGTTTGCATGATTACAAGGAAAATTATAACAACATGAAGGTACATGCAATAGTTTGCCCAATGATTTCAACATTTAGTTTTAATATATGTTCTACATGTGGAGTTTTAAATGGTTTCCTTTATAAGGGGCGACGTCAGATCATAGAAACTTTTGTGGTTTTCCTGTAACTTTAAATACACACATGTGTGATAGGTTTAATTACAAGTTAATTAATAATATTACGTTTTAAGGTATCCTACTTGGACATAAGTTGTAGTACATACCATAAAAGTGTATTAAATAAATTCAATTACAAAGCATCAATTTTATTAATAAAGCCTAATGATTTAGACGACCAAAACTTTATTTAACAGCGCACGCACGCGCCGGTTGCCAGTAATATGCACCTAACCTTTTTGAAGGCCCACACTACGACCGTCCCCGGGCGCTTCCACTGACATTCATCATAATATATAAATCCCAGAATTCACAGTAACCGTTAACGACATGTATACCAGTCTGATATTTGTTTCACATCACTTCAAATCGTTCCTGTCTATGTACATGTATGTATAAGTGAAGCAAAAGCTCTGATTAAGATGTGTTTATAAACTATGACTGTTTATGACCATTAAACAATAATATAACATATTATAATATAAATAATTGGGAAAATACAAGAGTATTCATAACATTGACACAAGTAATGGTAGCATCACGTAACTTTGTTTCTAATAACAAGAAAATAAACTTGTTGTATGTTTTGTATATTAATATACGTCATTAACATAGAATATAGTGTGTACTTACTTGTACTATATAATATATGAGTTCCTGTACCTATAGGGTGTGCTGTTTGGATAATAAACATTATGTAGATATACGTAATACCCAGATTACTGTAGCAAACATGAAAATATACCTTTATTCAAATTATTAAGTTATATATAGATATATGTACCGTATGTAGACATAATGTGGGACAGTGGAAGATTCCACTGTCCTTAGCTAACTTAGAGAAACAGTATTTACATTCGTTAGAGTTAGAAAAAGAAAGTAAATAATAAATATCCTATATTAATGGTGAATGAGGTCACAATACTTTTGTAACTTTATAACTGAAATATTATCTACGGAGTTTGCGTTATAATGTTGCATTTATTATTCATCATCATGACCATGTATTGTTCCTGCTAGGCATGGGTCTTCTCTCAGAGAGAAAGGGGTTAGTTAGACTTTATATATGTATATGTAGTCGACTATGTTAGCGTAATGCAACTTGGCAGAATTCACATGTCGTCTGCATCTGCAGAGTAGCTACGCATGCCTCACAATATTTTCTAATAATAACAATTATTCATAATTACGCACAAGACTTCGAAAAGTCAGAGGTGCGCGCCTTGGATTCTAACTCGAGACCTATAACTTGACCATGGTCATAATCATAATCACTAGGATATCACTATTGCATTCACAGTTTCATTATGTTAATATCAGAACTAGATTATTGACTTGTTTGTCAATCAAAAGCTACATAGAAATACTAAATAATATATTTTCTAAATCACAAATATGTATTCACAACCATTACTAAACTGAGAATGGCCTTTGAGGCAAGTACCTACCTAATATAGATTAAAAACAATATTCCCATAAAAACTACCACTGCTCATTTATAATGAACTAAAGAGTACTGTTTTTCAAAGGCATGGTGCGAAGCCCGAATTCATATTATCTGTAATTTAGCTAGTCACTAATAGCCTGTATTGTTGACTAGACCACTTGCAACTAAATACGCAGTATACATTCCAATAAATTAATGGGTTCGCGAGCGTCAAGCGGCGAATTTTATTATGTTGTAGTACTACGTATCACGGGCTTACTACGCTACTCTCAATTATACTATTGAGGAGGATGTAGTAGTGGCGCCGACCTGGAGCGTAGTTTCACGTGACGACATCTCTGGGGGTCTACTCTCTATCTCGGTAAACGAAAACGCCCATCCTAAAGTAACCCAGACAACGATCCGTTAAAAATCTATTTTTCGGATGGGTAAAAACGCATCGGGAGTAGGTACAACTGTCAAATTTTGTTGTTATCCATTCTTAGTTCGGGCCCCGAACGAACAATGCGTCCGTAGGTGATACGGAGTAGGAAACGCCCGTAACAAAGGCCGATACTACGGACTTTGGGCTTAAGGAGTAGACCCTCTAATGTGCACAGGAGATAAGTTAGTACTGATAGGAACAAAACGGTCTGCAATCATTGATATTGAAGCGTTCGTACTAGAGATCGTCAACGGTTGACGGAGTCTATTGAGTCTATTGAAGTTATTGGAGCGTTAATACCATTGTTGAGGCTTATGCCTAATAGGCTAGCAGGACGATGATATTTTACGAGATAGCGTCCCACGTGCATTGATTTGGGATTGTCACATACGGTGCTAAAGGAAATACTTCGAGTGGCTGCGAGAAGATAACCATTGTTCTTATCCACACACAAAATCACCATAGAGAGAAAACTTCCTAGCCAGTAGCCGCCAGTAGGTAGTACAGACAAGTAAACTTTACGAAAACAATAGATTTTCTATTGACGCAAGAGATTAAAAAAATAAGCCCGTATTCAAAGCTAAATTATTCTTAATTTAACTGAATGGTATTTTTGCGTGTTAGTTTTTCAGAAAACTCGTGTAGTGTTTGACTGGGGTGCAAATATATTATAAAAAAACTCTCTGGCGATGTCTGTGGCAAACATTGTAAGAATCAAGAACAAAAACTTTAAACTGTGGATAATAATGATATGAAAAAATAGTTATGAAATAACGCTGAAACTTTGTACGCAGGCTTTGCACAGATGATAATAAAAATAACGAGGCAGTAAGCTGTGTGATAAAAGTCAGGATACAAATAATTTACAAGTTTGAACACAATGATCCACTTTGTCGCCAGTAGTACGGCCCGGCGCCTTACAAGGTCGGCCGCCTTTCGACTCGCGCCTGAATTAACATAATATAACAAATTATAAATAGTTATGTTGAATGACTATGAGGTCGGAATGCCAAGTGACGTTTTGTTATATAAAATCCAGCTATGGCTAGTTGTACTTAGTTTTAACTGCGCAATCAAGTTTCTAACGCGCAATTATATGATATCTTGAGTATTTGTGTAAGCATAAGTACAATAATAAAAAACTACAATCTATGCGAAATTGTAGTTTTTATTTTGGTATATTATAAATATTTTTTATTTTAATTTTATAAACCAGTATTAATATACAAAGCCAAGGTTCAAAGACACGGAACCCGCTTTGAATATTATCTACCTACGTGAGTGAATTATTTTAAGAATCAATTAATATTCATCGCTAGATGACAGAAAGGCTTGTATTTTTAATCGCAATGACAGTTAAGCAATAATCGTTCACAATTTCCTAAAATAATTAAAATGGTGTGGTGTATTTAGTATTTAAATATCTCGAAGGTCGAAAATCACACAAAGTTGGTTGACCTTTGGTTTGGTTGGTTAGGTTTCGACTCGCCCGCGGTGACGAATGGTCACATCACACTGTAATTGGAAGATATAATTAGCGCTAAGATATACCAGCTGACTGGGTAAACGAATATCATATTTATCCTAATGAGTCACGGTTCAATATAGATGTAGGTAGTACTTTTTACACCAAAACAGTACGTATCGTAAGCTTATACGTAATTTACGGTGACTGTTCCAAAAGTGAATAGTAAACAGTGTGTTACATAGGTACTAAGTATGACGTTACTTCAGTATAAACGTCGTAACATCTATTTTCAAAATAATAAATAAGGCATTATTGCTATACATGCGCTCATCGTAGACATCATCATCACTAAAAATAATAATAAACGTAATAATTCAATTGAATTTTCATTACCTAGGTATAAATTTTTTAATAAAAATAAGACCAACCAAAAAACTTAAAACTAATAAATACCCTTTGTGCTGACACCAAAGATTACTTTTTTGGTGAAAATAGCCATTTTAATAAACTTATTATAAGCCAGTACTGCAATTTTTTTGTAGTTTCAACAAAAAAATTGCAGTACTGGCTAGTAGAAAGGACGAATATTATCTACAGTTTTTGCGCGCAAACCACACAAAATAAATGAATAATAAATGAACAGTGTGCTAACAATAATCATATGGAGATTTTTAAACTGTTCATAGTCGAGAAACGCCTGACTTTTGGGCATGTGTATTATTCTACATGCAAATACACATAGGTACATATAACATACCATGTACCTAATAGGGGGCGAGCCTATTGCCATCGACCGGGCACAAATCCAGACTTCAAGCTGCTACTGGGAATTCCACAGAAAAACTCAACAACACTTTTCTACGATTTGGGTATCGAACCCAGGACCGTAGCAGTCGCACTTGAGACCACAAGCCTAACGAGCAGCTACTACTACTACTACTAGCTACAATATACAAATAACAATCACTAATTTTTGGAGTGCAAAGTGCGAGTGTGGGGCTCCAGACCAGGACATGTCTCACTTGCTCGAGTGCCCGAAGTGTCCATGCACCTGCACATTCGAGGACTTGATAAACGCAACGGATGCCGCAATTAAAGTGGCTTCCTACTGGGCTCAAGCTCTATAAATACTTTTATTTATTGACACGAAATTGACTCGACACTGATTTACCATTGACACGAAAACAAGAAGAAGAGTGACAAATTAGCGAATGAGTACTCAAACTAATAATATCATTTCTATTATCAACACTAAGATTATTCGAACGTAATTATATACCTAATTTACGACTATTTTATGGCGATATTAAGACTGTATTGCGTAGATTATCACTATCACACAGCGCTTGTTATAATTATCTCTAGAGAATGAAAATTTTCTTCAGGCTGTTATCATAATTATGTATGACGTATCTATCAATATAAAGTCCTATCATGATAAATAGTTATGATTGCAATACATTAGTTTGTGTGTGGTCTTACAGTGTTTTAATTGCTTACTATTAAACATTTGTTTTCTACTACATAAAGCAGATAATTTTAAGCATACTAAAGGAAACGTGTCATATTTAAATAATTATTAAAAAATCTACCTGATCCTAAGTGCAACTGCTACCGTCGAGGTCCTGGGTTCGAATCTCAGGTCAAGCAGTGTTATTGTTTTTTTTAGGAAATGTTCAGTAGCAGCCCGGAATTTGGAGGTGTGCCCGGTTAATAGCAATAGCCTCACCCCATTTTACATGGAACCTGTTTTGGTTTATCAGCAAACTGTGTGTATATATATATATAAGTCCACCTCTGCCTAACCCTTCAATACGGGGTGTGAAGGTATGTTATGAAATCTACTTCAAATGCCACATCTAAATTATGTCTTCTAGGCTAAAATTGTATCATCATTCCATTTGCATTGCGTTATCCTACATTATTAAAATTGTAAATCATTGACAACCAATTGTCAACCACTGCCTTAAAAAACACCTGTTCACAAAATAAAATACATACGCGTCAAACACATAACCCTCCTCCTTCGGCAGTCGGGTAATAAATTGAATTCAATTGAAAATCCCACATCTAAGTTCATACAGTAAGTACACAGTCATAGGGAAATCTAAAACAAGACAATATGTTTATATAAATTATGTATTCATAATAAAGATATATCTAACTAATAAATCCATTTTACAGCACTGCATCATAAACAATGGGTAATCATTGTATTTCCCATAATTTGTTGCTACATACAATATTAATTACATTTATTAGTTTTATAAGTAACTTGAGAAACGGTGAGATGATTTGGACCACTTTTTCCCAACGTAAAATATCCTGGACTGACTTAGGGGAGGCCTTTGCCCAGCAGTGGGACATACATGAGGCTAAAAAATTGCTCCCAAGAAACTTCTAAAAGTTTTTTATACTGCTGCAAGGTTGAAAAAATTATACGAAATAAAAATAGCCAAATTTTTTAAAACAACCTATATTCCAATTAATTGTTAAGCAAGATAAGTTTTGCATATGTAAGTCTAGGATACGAATTTAAAATTATGTCACAAGGAATTTTAACCACTGTTGCAACTTGATATTAAAAATAAGATCATTAAGGAAATCTTTACATGACAAGTTAATGTTGCTCAAGCCTCCCAGGGACCTGCTATTTTTTTACAAATATATAATAAATTTTGGAACAAATTCCAAAAAGATGAATAGTTTTGCAAATAAAAATACCTACTTTACAAATAATTAAATTAAACATATTTCGTTTTTCTGTTCGTCCTCTGTGCGTTCCTATTCTCATCCGATTACGATGAACCTTGGTAAGTTGAAGTGTGCGTTCAAAACAAAAGAAGGCTGCAGTTACAACTGAATCAACTGAGTCAGTAATAAGTGTTTAATTAACACCATAAACATAAGAATAATAACTCAAAAATCGAAAGATTACCATCTAATATCACCTTCTAAAACTCGCTTCAGTAAAATACCTACCTATGTGTCGTTCATCGAGCTCAAAGCCAATAAAATTTTCCACGAAGCCTTCAAATTTACTATTTAAATTCATATTACCATTCATTATGTACTCGTAATCGCATGCTAACGGTGTCAAAAAATGTTTTTCCGTATTGTGATCACGGACCGCGACTGTACACATACATACATAATAACTTGTTACTGCAGTAAATAAACTATTTTATTAATTAAAAAGTTATAACTACGTTAAGCTTTAAGGCAAAGTAATCTATAACATTTTTCGAGTTAGTCGAATTTAAACGATAATATTTTAAACTACACAAATTGTTTCTCGAATGATTACAAAATAGTCGATACGCAGTTTCCTTAATGTGTAAGCGAGGAGAGAAAAAAATTATGCTATTAAAATTAGCAAATACAGAGACGCAATAGAACAGGATTGGGCGGCGGCAGGGCGCGGCGGCTGGCAGCGCGGCAGTGTGTGACGCGGACTGTGACGCGCCGTGACGCCTGCAACGCGTTATGTCAGTCGAGTAAACAATTTACTGTTTGTAAACACCCGCCGCAACCCGCCACCAAACATAAACATGACCACGTTGCTTAGAAATGTCAATGGCGAACGATTCTCAGAAATTCTATCCGTTTTGCGATAAATAATTGCGATGGTATACGCCGCCGTAATCGTCACCGTCGTATATGTTTACAGAGAAATCCTTATGAAATATACAATGTATTTTATTTCTGCTGCCACTTCATTCAGTTTTACTAAGTCCCACAGATAATCACTTCCTGCTACGTAGGATGTTATGTTACGAAAGTTTGCATACCAGATTTAAAAATTGCGCAATTACGATAAGCTATACAATATAGTACTACGAATTGAACATTTTTTGCACGCGTTTGTTATTGTGTGTGCTGATAAGATCTAAATAAGCCTTCCTTCTTCGCAGTAAGTTAATTTACGCGTCTTGATGATACACTAAAATCTTTTCGCAGAATTATTAAACATGTCATGTTTATTGTTGGACTTAGTTGGTCATTCACCTCCTCTATAGACAGTTTCATAAACCTGCGATAAAACCAGAATTATATATTCAACACAAGCAGTTGAATAGAAACATTATAGGCATGCTATGATTCACTAACATTTAAAAGTACAATTATTAGATAATAACACGGCATCAGTATATTTATAACTAGCTGTTCCCCGGCGGTATTATTCGCGTTCATCAATTTTTTCTCAAACCCGTGGGAATTTCCCGAACTTCTTTCTTACTTCTTACCTACGTCACCTAAGGAACATTTGCGCAAAATTTCATGCTTCTAGACCCAACAGTTTCAGCTGTACTTTGATCGATCACTCAGTAAATCAGTCTGTAAGTTTCTTCTTTAGATATAGATATGAAAGAAACTATTTTAAGATAGTCAGCCTGTATTCGTCCACTGCTGGACGTAGGTCTCTTCTAGTGAACGCCACAGAGCCCGATTGATCGATGACGATTAAGGCAAAGAAGCAAAAGCACCTTTGTAGGTAATTGTTATTGAAAAAGAGGGCAGTTTTAAAACAAATGGAACGCTTCGAGGGTAGAGTCCAACGAACGTGTTTAATTTTAGCCACCACACAGTAATATCGTAAATACTTCAAGATAGTTTCGCACTTAAACAATTCTATTTTTAAACGTGTCATTTATGTCCACCCACGACATTCCAGGGCTTTCACTCATAAATCAAGCGAAAACGGTAAAATTCAGACTATATCCTGCGTTTACCTATAGTCGTATTAAATTACCGACGTGTATTTGCGGCGATGGAAATAAACTTTCATTAAAATGTTAAACTGTTAGTCTCACCGGGATTATTCTACGAATGTATCTACTTTTAATTTCCAAAGAAATGGTAGGGTACGAGATTATATTATGCCTGGAAAATAAGTACACAATCATCATGTATTATCCTCGAACGGTTAGGCAGAGGAAAGAGTACCACAGTGTGCCGGTAGGTAGTTTTTTAGATCCCTTGCGGGTGACCTTTTTACCGTAAACTGGACACAAATCCAAAGCTTCTTCTTCGCCTTCTGCGAATTTCATAGAAAACTCAATCACACTTTGCTTGATCTAGCAGTTGAGCTCGCGACTGGACTAGAGAAGCAGTTTAAAAAGTATAAATTTACATTTTTTATAGGCCCATTTTATTTTCCTTTCTACACGGCAATATCAATTAAAAGAACATAGTTTAAGACTGAAATTGACGTGCTCCATCGATCAACTTTCACTTGACGAAAATAAGACGCCGAATTGCTACTGGAATGTGGCGGACTACAAAACAGAGTATAATAAAACTAATGGAAGAAATTTAACTCTACGTCATCCATCATTCAAATTGATATCGGAACTTTTAATTTTATTAATTTTGTACTAGAATATTCTGATGTAAATGTAACGCCATAAATATTTATTTGAATTCTCTTAGATTATAAGCACTGTGATAAACTGCCTCATGAATGTCTTAGGTTTATTCACAGGTTATGCAAAGTGTAATTGCAGTTTTCTATAAAATTCTCAGTAATAGCTCGGAGTTGGGATTAGTACCAGGTTAATAGCAATAGGATCTCTCCTATTACATGAAACCAAAACGTACCGTCGAACTGGGTGTTCATAAGCCTTTTCCAGATATTTCTCGAAAGGCTAGTATGTTATGTTAAGTTTATCAGTCACTGTTTTAAAATTACTATTTTGTTTTCTTTTTGAAATCGATAAGACTCCAAAGTCAGATGACGCATTCTCAGTAATGGGATTAATTTCTAAATTCTTTAGATGTTCTACACGTGTATTAAATTATCTACTGTGTAATTTTATCTACTATCCTGCGAGGCTTATATCACGCCACGATATAATTTTGCTGTCTCATATCTCGTGCCGAGAGAAAGACGAGATAATGCGACAACATAGTTATCTTTGACAGTTTACAGTTAGCACTACTTCAGTTTGATAAATATCTGCCCATGCGCCGATATGAGGCCACCCTAGATGGTCAAATAAACAAACATTACTACGCATGATCGTAGTGTCTTACTACGAATTTGATAATACATTGTAAATATATGAATCATAAACTCGAATGAGAATAAAAAATAATCGAAGCATGATTTTTTCGAGAAGAAATTAATTTTAATTTTATTTTGATGAAGATATTCTAAAAACATTATCAATTTTTTTTTGTTGTTTTGCGTCATTGGTATTACGTACTCGTAATTACCTAGAAAACGTAAAAACCCGACTTTAAAGGAGGAAAAATTATTGTAATAGCTCAACGTGGATTTTTTAGGAACTTAGGCCCTTTAGGAATTTCTCCTAGAGTTTAAGACTTTGGATTACGATTTTGGATTTGGAATTATGCTGCCTGTCAAGAATTAAACTATAGAAGTTGGAAATCGAACATCAAGTTTTTAAAATAACTATAAAATGAGCAATTTGTATCTACTCGACAATGTCGACATTGGTAGTTTAAAGGATGATTAATAGTTTCATATTTGACCTTCTAAATCGCCGTAGGGCATTTTTCGCAGTGTCATAAGCACCCATAGCTTGTCCGATAAAATATATATTTTACTCACAATATGTTCTTTATACCGAGACAAGTAATTAACATATTTAACATAATCGCCTCTTGCCACGACCGGTTATGATAATGTGCTCCAATCGCATTGTACTATACAATCGACTGCACAAGTATTTTCTTAACGTTTTAAACGTCATAAGAAACTATTATTATTTTTATTGAAACATTAATTTAACAATTTTTTTGTTGTTTACAGATTTGTTACTGTGGCTTACTTTACATTAAGTATATTTCATTAAATTTTATTAAAAACCAGATTCGATAAAACAAAATAAAAAATTTGAGTGTTCTAAAGCAAAAACGTAGGTTATACTGACAAGTCTTTGAATAATTTAGGAAATAATTACACGTTTTTATTTATTTTAATAATAAGTATAAAATAATTGACCCACGTTTTAGACGCTTTTGTGTTCAAGTGTACGTAGCCCGTGTAGGTCGCCCAGTCGACAGACGCGTAACATCTCGGAAATCGACAATCATCTTATTCGTAATTTTATGATTAACGCGATTATTAGACTCTGAGGTCTAATTGAGGTCGTGGCCCTACAATTATGTACATTAGATTAAACCTCTCTATTATAAGTAAGGTAATAAGAGCAATAAGGTCTAACTACATGATAACTATATCAATAGAGATGTAAGTATACCTATACAGTTAAATATAATTAAAATATTTGCATATAGATATAATGTTATCTTTTATTTAGATTGCCATTAGGTACTGTATTATGATTTGTTGCAGTTGTACCTAAATCCTGGTTAATACTGCGTCACCTTACATGTTAACGTAATATTAAGTAAGATGGATATATCCAAAGGTATACCTACTGGTATACACTCAAGTTCTTCGATGTTTTGAGGTCCCATATTATAGTAGTGTTAGGAGTAGTGAGAACACTATTGACTATTGACCAATTGACTATACTATATACTATGCTATGGCTGTTAGTCCGGGCACAAATGCAAATTCCAGGTTGCTGGGAATTGCACAGAAAAACCCAATAATTACTACGCTCGACCTAGGAATAAAACTAAGGACGTTACGCTCGTCGCGCTTACGGCCGCTAGTTTATAAGGTATACATAAGGTAATACTTAAAAACATAAATTTCATGAAACCTATTTAAACTTGAATAATAAAGGAGCAACGTACGGATTATATTATAATAAAAACTTAACTAATGTAGACATTAGTAATCTTAAACGTTTAGACACATTTAAATTAACGTCTAAATTTTAAAATGATAAAGCTCATAAATTTTCATAATGTGTTCAATTACCCTCATTTCCAGACTTGAATAGTTTGAATTGTCTTGCGAATCGAAACGATGCCTTTTAGTTATCTTACTGTGCGCCCGCGCAGGTAAATTAATAAATCTACATATAGCGCCTAATTGGAAATTAAGTGTCCTGTCTACGTTTTGCTGATGGCAATGTGAACGTATTGGCGAAGCGACGAGCGCCATAGCAGTAGTTTATGTAGTTTAAACTTTAAACCGGTTCTTCTAGATATACGATAGCTATAAGTGGAATTTTTTCACTCAAACGCGTCTGTACGTTGCTTAACCCTTCACCGTTGTACCTACGCTTAGGTTTAATACACCATGTATATACAAGCACCGCACATCTTGTATAGGCGAACTGAATTTGAATGCATGTTGCTGTGTGCTTACGAACCTTTATAGTACTTTTTAAAGACTGCAATACAATTTCCTCATCGAGTATTGTGCCATAAACTTGAGTTTGCATCCCTCCAGTTTTATATCAGCAACACGTGAACTGTTTCCCCCAATAAAAGAAGGACAGTGCCTGGTTGGTTGCATTAAACAGCAGTAAATGTTATGCGATACCCAATTCCTGCGCTGCTCAGTTAATAGCCGCGGCGGGTTTACGACTGCGAGATTTCCCGAGTCCCCAGTATCATCGTTTGGAACTTAGCTGCCAAATCGCGTGTTCCCAGCAAATACGAAGTGTGCGATCAAACTAAACCAGTAATCCGAAACATTTTATATTTCCGCAATAGGCATTTCGGGCGGCAACACAGTAAACGCTCGCCGATCGCGCCAGTCATTTCACTAAATCCAATACATTTTTTATTCATGAAACGATTGACGTTTGTATGTTAATTCACAGGGTAGGTCCCGGCCCGAAGGATGAAATATTGAATTATTGCCCAAAGTCGGGGATATATCGCGGGGGTCTGCTCGATATTAATCCGTTGGCTGCCCGGGGCTCTGGCAGGAATTCAAATAAATCGGCTCTGTGACAAACAAGACGTATAAATCAATCAGAGCAAGGTGGCGTGCAGCCTCTATTGCAATCGCCCCTTAGCCCCGCGCCCCCGCGCCCCGTGCCCGCCCGTAGGTATATCAAAAGTTAAACTAATTTGTATCGGCAAATTTATTGCCAAGGTTAAACTAAACTCGTTATGAGTTTCAGGTGGAGCGAATTTTATTTACAGGTTTTCTTTTTGATTTATATTTTTCTCTTATCGCTAAGCTTGAATAATTTTAAAACTGTCAAAGCGAATAATTTTTAAGTTGTATCGAAGTAACGTTGTCGATAGCAAATACTTGTAAAATACGATATAGTCAAACTGCATTTTCATTGGCATTAGGTACTTACATAATTGTAATACATAGGTACATAATACCTTTTAAAGATAAGTACTTCAATACCTACATTAATAACTAGTACACTTACATGTGTGTTGAGTATGTGAAGTAAAACGATTAGCTCTATACCTAGAATAAATTACGAATAAGCACAAGAGCGCATCTCATAACAATTATTATCTGCGGATGTCACGTGGCAAGCCGTAAAAACATTAACTGGAATAAAATAAAGATAGTACAGTCACCACTAACCGCGTGATGTAGGTAAATAACTATACGTAAACGACGATATAATATGATATAACCCATAAAGATTATGGTTATTTTGGTCGAATAAGCAAACAAACTGACCAAAACTTCCCAAAGATCTCAAGTCAATTTAGGCCTCTGAATATCGTTTAAATGAGCGCTATCAAGGCCAGTTGCTATCCAATAAGAGTGGTCACACCTTTTACTATAATCTCGATTATTTAATAAATAATACGACTGCTTGTGTTATACGCGATACATCGCCCGTTAAGTACGATCACCACTATAAACCATGACTACCGAAAGGCGCAAAGTAGATAACGAACGGAATAGAGTGTGAAGTGATAACACAAATCACAGTGGAGGTACTATCGGCCCACGTCACTCGTTGCTAAGACCCGTTGATAAGATACGAAGAAGTATTTATTTCGACTTAGTTGAAAGGTTGGACTATAAGAACGAAATTTAATAGTTTCTCGGGTTTGATTAAGTTATAGGCATTCAATTAAAATTATAGATAAAATACAAATACAACAAGCAAATCGTTATTTAAGGTATTAAAGCTACTGTTTAAGTATCTGAGTTAACACACTTAAAAAAATTAAGCAGCGTTTTTAAAATTAATTATAAAAACACTTCCGTAAGTAGGTAGACTGAACCTCTAATAAAATCGAGAAATTATTTTCTACACACAA
Organism: Acronicta psi; assembly: GCA_946251955.1. Classification (NCBI taxonomy): domain Eukaryota; kingdom Metazoa; phylum Arthropoda; class Insecta; order Lepidoptera; family Noctuidae; genus Acronicta; species Acronicta psi. Next base: position 7,471,565 of record OX276476.1, read on the forward strand.
GGTGTTTCGTAAGTATATTGCTTGTGCAAATCAATTATCATAAATATCGCCATAAATAGTTCTTCCGTTACATTGCCCCTCCCCCATAGAGAATAAAGTATAAAATATGGAGTATTAGCATAGCGCAAAAACCATTTGTGTATTCTAAACTTAGAAATATTTGAAGAGACAGAAAGCGCATTTGGAATTTTAATAGAGAATAAAAATACTCATTTTATAGGTATGTAAGAAGTAAAAAAAATTCATGCTAATTGCCTATCCACATTATTAGCTTCTTATTGGGGATAACGTTAGGGCTATGACAACATAACCCTTGCATAACGACATTTACAAACGTTAAAGAGTACGAATTCTTGCTGCCTTACTACAGGGTTTCTTTCTTCAATAAAGGTAGGCTAAAAAGGCTACCTATGGCCAGGGACCACGATTTGCAAGCGCATTATCTACGATGTCAACCTGTCGCCTATCGCCGTAATCTTCAAGTACCTAGCTCTAGACTAGACTTACAGTACATAAGTAAATGACAAATACCTATTCATTGATTCTTGAAACGTTTCACATGAATAAGGAAAATTACTGGGTTATACATGAAATGTAGTTACTTACGTTTGAAACATTGGAGGCTCGTGTTAGAAAGGTTGGTCTACGCTAGACGAGCCGAACACGAGCGGAGCACGAGCCGAACACAAATTTGTGTAGTCAATACCGACTTAGAAGCTTCAAACAAGCGCGCTTCGAGCATTTGGTTCGTGATCGACAGTGCTCCTGGATTTTAATCGCGCTAGTTGCAGAGATCGCTGTAAGTCCACACTTAAAGCCACAAACGTAGAACGGCTCTCCTCGTTAGCGTAAACGCAGCTTAACAATTTAAAAAATGTACTGCTGCGTTAATTTTTATTGTGAAGTTCATGCGGACACGATAGAAGAAATAGATGGGAATAATTAAATGGGAATATTAGGAAATAAATTCCTAATCTATCACAAAGAATTTACATAATGATTGAAAGAGAAAGAATATTGATTTTTATCGCAGTGTTAGTTCCATAAGTGTTAGTTACCTACATAAGCGTCTGTGTTTGTCTGGGTGTTTCTTATACATTATAAGTATGTATTAACAAAAACGTATATAGGTACCTAAGTATTGTATCCATTGTCTAGTACCCATAGTAGGTACAAGCTCTGCTTAGTTTGGGACTAGATGGTGCTGTGTAAAATGTCCCAAGATATTTAACATTATTTTTAAAATAGTTTCAGTAATTCAACAAAGGTATGTTCTTGATTAATTACCTACCTACCGTCAGCAAAATGTGTACAGAAATTATTGACACAATTTATTTGTACTAATTGTGATTGTTAGATTAGGTACAACACAATTGTAAATACGGGAAACTCCGTAAGTGCTGACAGTGCCCTTCAAAGCTTTGGTAATTTTCCAATATTAGTATTGTCTAAGTCCTAGACTCTAGGGTTGGCAAAATGTATGCAATAAAAACAAGATCCTATTTGTACGATATAAACTGGATTTCTTTATTAAGTACCGGCGTTGTAACGGTAAGATATTCAAATTTAAAATTTATCTTCTACCTTCCAGTTTCCACAAGTTTTCCGTTAAAATGGGTTATCAAATAGTAGTATAAGAGAAAGTACCTAACGTATAAATACTACTAGTGTGTAACGATATACTCTTGTTTTGATGGCAGTTCTCAGAACTTGCTATACACTACTATGATTTCAAACACGTGTTGCTTTATTCATTGCATTAGCCATTCATATTGACAACACTGAGCTACGCAGTACACTACTGTTTTCTGAGCATAAGTCGTGATAATACATCCTGAATCAGACATCTATCATGGTGGTGTTTATGTTGTTTTCACGACATGACATCAAAACAATGATTAGTTACTAGCTTTCCGCCAGCGGCTTCGCTCGCGTGGTCTTATGAACTTTCCCCCGTTTGTGCAACATTTTTCATTGTTACTCGGCTCCTATTAGTCATAGCGTGATGGTATATAGCCTATAGCCTTCCCCGATAAATGGGCACTAACACTGAAAGAATTTTCCAAACCGGTCCAGTAGTTTCGGAGCCAATTTAATAGAAACACACAAACAATAAAAATTTTCCTCTTTATAATATTAGTATACTGGTACATAGGTACAGGTATACACAAACAAATCGAATAAAAGAAATGGGAATATTTGTAGATGATTTTCTGGACGAGCAAATTGCTGTTGGGTATTTCTTTAAAATTCCCCGTAGCAACTCGGAGTTTGGTATTGCGCCCAGTCGATATCAATAAGCACGCCCCTATTACATGGGACCTAATCATACTGGCAACTGTGATTGTACTGCAGTACACCTTTGCCCAACCCTTCGGGGAGACTACGACTAATAAGGTGTTGAAAGGCAGGAAGAAACAACATTGCGAAAATCTTAAATTACCGGTTAAAGTATGCCTAAATCTTGTCATTCAAATGTTGTTTTTCTATTGAAATCTTAAGTCTCAAGATAAACAAAAGCAGATTTTCCCGCCTCTCGTGAAGGGAATGCCGTAAAGATATATATTTATGGATGTGTGTAAAGTTATTCTCAGTTTATTTTTGTTCAGCACCATTATAATATAGGTCAGACAGACTGCAGTACATTAAATTTAAAACTGATAACATTTAAAAAATATATAAGTACAATACATTTTGTATAGGTATATAAAGCGAGATACTTTGCAAAAATGTGTCAATGTTATTACAGTATCTTATCAATAATGTCAGTGATAATGTCATTTGTAGCTGAGCTACTGGAGGCTTCTAAAAATAAAAAAGGAAGATACCGATAACTAGTACTTATTGTATTGTTCATGAGTTGTGCATTTTAAGTCGATCTAAATGAATTATTCTTTCGACTGAAAGAATAAACGTGATAGCCGATTATTTTTGGATTTTAAGTCTTGAAATAATCTGAGATACATGACATCTAGCTCCTTTTATTTAACAATAATTAAACATCAATGGATATCCATTGATGTTAAAATATTGATATCCTTTATTGGTTTTTGCATTGAGATACTAAATAAAAAAGATTTATATCAAGAACAAAAAACGGTAAGTACTATACAAAGGTAACAATCAAGATTAACGAAAATAAAAACAATTTTGTGTCGAGGTTTAAATTCAGCATCTAGATAAGATTTTATCATTCTGGAATATAATCCTTTTGTTTAAGATCTCCATTCTAGAACAATATAATAATTATAGAAATAAGGAAACGATTTATCTTATCCACTGCGCTAGCGCAATCGCGTAAATATACGTCAATTTAGGACAAAATCCCGTGTAACTAAATAGGAATGACGAAGGGATAATGTACTATAATCTGCGTAATGCTGGCTGAATGCAGGAAAACACACAATCGGTATTTTAAACAGGTAGGACTTTATCGCGAGTTATTCCTATATGAAAATATGTACAAGTAGGTAGAATGACTATGTAACTCATAATCATCATTGTCAGCCAAAAGAGCTCCACTGCTGAACAAAGGCCTCCCCCATAGACTTCCACAGGGATTGTTGTATACCGCCTGCATCCAACGACTCCTAGCGACCCTCGGTCCATCTCGTTCGAGATCGTCCCACGCTGCGTGGTCTGGACTCAAGAACTTTTCTGTCCCAGTGGCCATTAGTTTTACGACTTATGCGCCCCGCCCACTGCCACTTCAGTTTTCAGTAACTCATATCTACACAGAATTACAGATTATTAAAAAAATACTACGAGCCATGTATTCCGAGGTACAATAAGTCTGTACAGTGCCAAGGTTATATTTTTATACAAGTACTATTTTGCGATTTTTCTATATCTACAAAATAGGTTAATAATAAGTTAATAAGTACAAAGTAATATCTATACTAATATTATAAAGAGGAAAGATTTGTATTTTTGTATGTAACGAATTAACTCAAAAAGTACTGGACCGATTTGAAAAATTCTTTCCATGTTAGATAGCCCATTTATCGGGGAAGGCTATAGGCTATATATCATCACGCTACGACTAATAGGAGCGGAGTAGTAATGAAAAATGTTGCAAAAACGGGGGAAAAAATTATAAGACCACGCGGGCGAAGCCGCTGGCGGGATGCTAGTCTTTAATAATAGTAAAACTTTTTACGTTATCAAGCGACATCGTCACATTTGTAAATTAAATTGTGATTCACCAAACTGAGAATAAATTTTTGGATTCGGTTTTTACAAAGCAGGTGGAAGTTTCAAACTCGTAACCTTAAATTAGAATTTTTAGTACAGTTTAACAATGCGCAGTAAGTAGTCTACAGGTACTTAATCGTAACTGGTTGCGTATGTAATCGAAATATTATTCTAAAAGCAAACGACATTTTGCTATAAAAAGTTACAAGTGACAGTCCAGACCATGTTTGTACTACATAATTTTAAACCCAATAATTAATTGATGACGCACATAATATACTTATTTATTTAAATTTTCAACATGTGTCATTCATTACCTATACATTATTTACAATGAATAAAGTCCACTTAAGAAGGTTGTTATTACATTTTTCTGTTTCAAATTTGCAGGTATGCGGTTTTCCATTGAAAATAATAAATAAACATCAACATTCTATTGAAAATAAAAAATAATATATATTTTAAAACTTTTTTAACTTTTATTTTATTTTAATTATGTAACCTATAAATAATTTAAAAGAAGAATTAATTCTTTTAATAGGAACTTGTCGTTTTTAGTTTACAATCGATAAAATAAATCAAATTCCTGTTGTAAGTTTCTGGAGGAAAACGTAAAAATGCGTTATATTTTTTTACATTTACCCTGTTTTGGCACGGAGTTGAGATAATGACAATAAGGTTATCAAATACGAGCCATTACTCCGTCTTTGAAAAACGACGTCTGTCCGATAATAAGCCTCGGACTATTTTCCTTGCATTACTGACTTATTTTAGTGTGTACGTTAAATATGATTACTATTTATTTCTTAGAATAATTAATTAGTAAAATAAATTTTATTACTCATTGCGGGTTTTGATTTCACATTTTCTAGGTATTCGCCTTTATTACGTTTTATGGTTATTACTTATCTTACTTACTACAGCGGATTTTATATTGTATTGTAAACAAAAATATTACAACTACAGAGTCAACTTCCGTTAGTTTAAAATGCACTTATAACATACCTTGCCATGTTTATATAACGTGTTGTTTTCATGCTATATTAATTAATACCTTATTTTTCCTATTACATTTGCAATAATTGTACTATACATATAATACCTGTCACAGTAGTGTAACACGAATATTTATATTGTATACGTAATTATAAAACGTAGATAACAGATGTAACTATTTACATAAGATACAGTTACGTATTTTAGTTGTAAGCCGATTTTGTAGATACTATGATTTACGTTAGGTCGAAAAACTGTAAATAAAGTTTGAGTATGAGTTAATTTCACTTGTGTCGCACACCACAGCATAATTTAATATATGAATGACTGTCATATGGTTTTGTTATCGGCCTCATATACTGCTGTGCAAATATAACATTTAGTGTTATCTACATAGCAAGATGGCGACCGTGTAAATCAATGTAACCTCAATTACTTATTAAGAAAGGTCTCGGTTGGAATTTTCCAACGATTAGGTAATACATAAATGATTTATATGTATACAACTAGTATAGCTACTGTATACCTATTTATAGCAATGAATATGAATATATATAGTTTTTCAACAAGAATATTACAGAGTCATCCTAGATTTGTAATAAAGTAAATAAAAAAAAACTAAATAATAAAATGAAATTAAATATGTAATAATAATGATTTTCAACACTTACGCGAATATTAAAAAAATGTTAACATTAATATTCAATTGAAATAAAACTACTTTTTACGGATTTAATCGCGTTATATTGGATTACGTATATGGGATTAAAATAATATCAATATAACGCGATAACATCCGTAAAGTTTAAGTTTAAGTAGTTTTATTTAAATTGAATAATAATGTTAACAATTTTTTATGTTTCATTCAAATATTGTAAATTGATTAGATACCATACATTCTTAGTTGATTAAATAATTCCTGTCCATTTCTTTATTTTTCATATATCTACGTATTCCTTAATACGTTTTTCGATACATAAATAAAAACTCTTTGTTATTCCACGTTGAATGGGAAGTATTACATATTGTGAAAAATGTAAGGCACACTTATGTAAATTCAATCTATATGCGATAACATTGTCTTTTTGTTTAAATGATGTCATAGTTTCAAATATGTTCATAAGAGCAATATTTTACGTTCACTAAGGAATTTCAAAGACATTACATTTTTTTTAAATTTAATTAGAATTGGAGGGCCTATATTTATTTATTTATTTATTTAATTAACTACAACGGATCCACCAATTACAGTAACTAAAAAAAAGCCTAAGTTTATTAAAATCTACAAAACAAAGCAAAGTAAATAAAAGAAGGTAAAAACACTTTCATACCTTCCTCTCACAGTACTTCTGACATACCAATATAATCTTCGTCCACTCATCCGTATTCTTGTTGTACCTAGTTTATGTTTATAGTTCCGTAACATAATATATGAATGCTGGTTAAGTTTGATTTCCAGATCAAGCAAAGTATAATAATATATTAAGTATGGGGATTTTCCTGTGAAATGATATGGGAGATTTTCAGTTTCAGTGGCAGCTTGGATTAGTGCCTGGTTAGCACTTGTTGTGACAATAGGCTCACACTCTTTTACATAGGATCTTAGTATACCGTCGGACTGTGGGTGTACATTTATACAACTCTGCCTGACGTTTCGGGGTATACAACCGTAATGGTATGTTATGTATCATGTCGTCCTACGGTTGGCCTATCAAGGATACGATGTAAGATTTTGCGAAGGTGTGCTAACGGTCTTGGGTAACGGTAGTGTTCATTTGCTATTCAGCTGAACCCGCCGCGACATTGATACGGAGAATACGAATTTTTGTTCCAAAAACCGATTCTATTCTAACATCCGGTCTCACTGTGTTTGACACGGTCGAGATGATAGTTACAATCAATCATCGCAAAGAATTTTAACTGCTAACTAACCAATTAGTTATACCTAATAAGAAAGTACAGAAAAAATATTTCAAAAGTTTGAATGTAATTATAATATTTATGTAATATCTGGATTAATTTATTTCAAATCCTCGAATTTAATTCAAAAATTTATTCATTATATTTTACATTATTTTATTCAAGTTCTCTATTTATTAAGGAATTTCGGAATTAATTAAGTTGAATGTGTACTTTATTCCTTATTGGAGACCCAATAAATGATGACCCAAAAAATTATGTAATATAAATAACTAAAATCAAGTATTTACCAACTTACGTTTTCCAATTCGGTTTTACCCATGTGGTTAATTAAATTCATCATCGTCATATACTGTCTGTCTCACTGCTGGAGACGGGTCTCCTCTCAATATGAAAGGGGCTATAGTTCACCACAGTAGCCTTATGCGGTTTGGCAGACTTCACATACCGTCGAAAAAATCTCTCAGGCATGCAGATTTCCTCAAAATGTTTTCCTTCACCCTTAAAGCGAGTGATAATTACGCACATGATTTCGAAATGTCGTCGAAAAGCCCCTCGAGACCTTTGACTTGACAGTCGTCCAGTAATCATTACCGCTTGGCTATAACTGCTTTAATTAATAAAATTAAATAGTTTTAAATGCCATAGTCATTCGGGTTTACCTCCACAATTATAACGGCAGGGACAGGACAGGGACAGCTGAATTACTGGTAAATGAACCATAAGTATATGTAGGTATAATATATTTGCAAACCACTTTAAACATTTTATTATAAATACACATTATTGTTTTCGACAGTAAATTAACAATTTTGTTTACTACGTGCAATGGTAGATAGCCTCTCTATCATCTTGCAATTGAAAATTGACAATGACAATTACTTACACAACTTTGAAAAAATTAAAGGAAAGATTTTTGCTTTTATTTTTTCAAAGTTGTGTTTCGTTCATTATTTCATGACATGAAATAATGTTAAGTATAAAGATCTATGTCCACACAATCAAAATTAAAAAAACTCATAGAATAGCACAATTTCAGTTTTCTTTCACTAACTAACACTAACTCATTTTAAAGGAGGTCTAAAAACTATCAACTTGATAGCTGACATGTACCGCCGCACGCTGGTCCAAGCGCCCTACAAGCGCGGTCATAAATACCTTACTTTGTTAAATTTGTTTTGGGATTTTTTCTGAAGGGTAAATAATAAAAAATATACTTCACTTATGTACATTAATGCTTTATTTACATAATTTAATACATTATATACAATAAACTGTACAATATGTACTGTTTAATATAAATTTAAATTATCAATATTTGAGATTTATTCTCCCTCGTTCGGATATACATGTGAATATGATATTAAAGCTATTCATGAAAGGGTTATCATTAAATATGTATTCTTTTATACATATATTATACATATTATGTAAAACAAAAGATAAGAAAACTAAAACTCATCTTATTTACAAAGTCAACATAACCACAACTAAGTTAAATAACTACAACAATCAACTTAATTTAAATTTAAACTAAATTCTTAATAAATCTAAAACCTGCCTCGACATAACGCTCTTTTTCTTATGGGGAAGTTTCCGAAGACCAGTAATGAATGGGTCTGAGCTGAGTAAAAGTCTGTTAAGTAAGTCCGTGTTCGTAAGTACTCGCGACATTTTTCTCGTGTGATCCCTTATAATTTTTGTTGTTAGATTCTGCTGCCTCTTAATCATCTCTTGCCTGGATAATTCCCCGATAGATAATAAAGCATACTGCCTGCCAAAGTCCTCATCCACCAATTTGCTACTTCAGCACCATGGATGAGGACTTTGTGAACGGAAGCATGGAGATTAAACCACGGATAGGCATATCATATTGGATATTGGCAGAGTCATCTACTTGAGATAATTCTGCCAACCTTCTACGTTACGAGCGCTTAGACAAATCTGAAAAAACTTTCCTGGGACGTCCGCGTTCGCAAGATGGCCCGGGCTGGTTCGCGTTTTCTTGAATGCACTTCTCATTACCCCTTACTAATTCGACACATTAAATTTCATTCAACTAATCTGAGTACTTATGCAAAAATTTTGATTTAATTCTAGAGACATTTTTCCAAAATCTATCAAGACTTTTACATAAATTGAGTATCTTACTATCTAAGTTCCTAATGTCTACATTTTCGACCTCATCCAGTGAAGCTAGAATAGTTTCCAACACGTGTTGATGTTTCTGAGGAACAGTTCCTGTTATGGCAGACCAAATGTCAAAGAAATGCATCCTTGAGAAAGAACATTTCATCAAATTACCTAAAAAAAAAAAGAATAAAAATTTACGTATGTTTCGTAGCGCGTGCTACGCCAGAGCCTACGCAACCGTAGCGGCTATATAGCAACTAAAGGCGCAAAAGGGCGCAGGAAAACCTTATGTATTTTCAAAATAGACAGTTCAATCTTCAATATAAGATATGTGAGAGCATTCGATTATGGTTGCAATTTTTTGTAGGTCTATGTGAAATCAACTATAAGATACATATTTGGTAAAAATATTGTGTGGCGTAGCACGTAAAAATACATCATAATAAGTAAAATAAAACTAAAAAATATAACTAATTAGTAATAACATACCTTGATCTTGAAAATCCATGTCACAATCACCACTCAAAAACAATGCAATTCTGGGAATTCACAGTTACACAAACAGTACTGCTAATGAGTTACTGATAAGGCGAGCGCAACGTAATGATGTGTTCACTTTGGAGGTCGAAAAATAAGTGATAATTAGGTAAAATGGGTGACATATTTCTACTTTAGGGTAGCTTGTTTATCGGTAAATCATTATAGATAGTTAAATTGTGGGTAATTGATGATGAGACTTTTGCATTTATGACCTACGGGGGAACCACCGTGCGCCGGTACAATTTGGGCTGAGTTGTATGGGTTTTTGATGACCTTCTTTATCTTTTCCTGAAAGACTTAATTTATTACGATTATTTTTTTAAACGTAATTAGCTATTTTGTCATAACTTTAATATGTTAAAAAACGTACATAACATTATTTAAAATTGTAATAAACTTTCCAATGAAACCTTCGTACTTACACTTTTTGTTTGAAAAGCAAGTTTATAAACGAGTCTAGTAACATGTGCCAAACGTTACTACGACAAATTAATAAATGCTGCTGAGTTCCAAGTGTTCGCATTCTATATCGTGATGTAGTGGGCTCGCCACCGAGCTTTGCAACAGTAAAGTTATTTTTGTCGAAGTGTAAAAGTATACTGGAATGCGCAACTCGAAAACCGCTTTCAAATTGAAGTAACTCAACAGAGTGACTGAGTACTTGACAAACTATTTGCTTTTAGGAATTTTCTTCGTTAAGTGCGAAAATAATAACTTTAATTCTATGTTTACATGACCTAGTCTAAAACATTTATGTAAAAATACGATATCACGAAAGTTCATTTATTTAAAGAAATTAGTGAACACGTGAGCATAATTGGAGATTCATTCACCTTACAAGGTGACAAATCGTCCGTCTCTTTTATTTTATATTAATCGTGACATGTAAGAGTGTGACGCACGATTTCAACAGTTTGCTAATTAACTCAGCTTACAATGGTATGAGCCGTGAGCATTTGATTTTCGACTTTACTGTGCTGGCTCTAATTATTCTAATTGCTTAAGACGCGTGCAGCTTGAATGGGCATTGTATGCGTAAACATTAATCAATGCCATGGGTACGCTTGTGAAGGTCATCCAGTTCGTGTAATCTACGGTAATCTTCGATAGGCGAATAGATTCAATGGAATGTAATATTAAAATACGAGTTACGATCTAAGAGTGTTACGGAATAGTTGTCTTAATTTTTTTTTATACAACATCTTAGCGAGGGCGTTTCAACGTCATGACCGCGAGATAACTACTTAAATTATACGAGTTGAATGATATACATCGAAGCATTACTTTTGGAGATTATGGAAGTGGGCGTTGCGTAGCACCAATGAATAGGGTTTCAGATTTTAATATCGTTATAAAATCGTGAGTCGAACGTGTAATAATGCTTTTATTAACATTTATCGGTCGTGTCACAGCCGAAGATAACGTGTGCCACTGCCGACTGGCGAGTGGCGACTGCGCGAGCGCAGTACCAAGAAAAAGTCCGCAGAGCACGTTAGAAATAATATTGATATGTTTTTTATTTTGTCCTGCTCAATATTTGAGGATAAGAACCACTATTTATTACCTACTCACAGTCATGAACTATTAAATAAACAGACTTTTGCAAGTATGTCAGTATTTAAGGATATTATTTTTTTAAGACTGTCTAAGCGCTAAACGTAGGAGTTATGAAAACCGACAAAATATTTACAGTAGGTTACACATACATTTGTTTGTATTAAAGGACAACCGGTATCAAGGTGATTAATAAAATTAATTCCTAGTACCTAATTTCCACATGGCTACAATGTATAATAAAATTTATAAAATTGGCATTCTGAACGCGGAAAACTCACTTCATGGCGTGAATTCAAACAGTTACCATTATAACTAATAAATGTTAATGGTAATGCGCGAGTGTGCGTGTACGCAGTTTCAATGTTAGCGTAGCGAAGCCCAAAAAAGATCGGCCTGCATGGAATGTTTTGGAGATCTATTTTACATACCACCATGCCTGTATTTTCTGAAAGGAAAGGCAGAAGTGTTATTTTGTTCACCTACACTACACCGAGTAGAGCGAGGCTATTAATCCTGATTAAAATATTCTGCTATTTACCTAAGTACTCATAGGTACTTATTTTAAATAAATGAAGTCACATTTGTGAAACTCAATTTAAGCGCCCGGATAAGATAAGATTTAACAGAAAATGGCATGATGCCACCTATTCACCTACTTGCATCCAACAACCAACCTGATGGACAATCGCCAAATGATTCATAAAGGAATGCCCTTAAAAATATTTTCTAAATCACTTTCTGTATAGTTCGTGGAATATTGTTGAATATTTTGTAAACAATTTTTAAGCGATCGTTTAGAATTTAGCTTCGAAATGTTTACACGAGTATCTTTTGAACGCAACGCGTTTACGTCGACTGTCAAAGTTATTCCGGGTCTAATATACAAGTAAAATTTAGTCGGCCACGACGCGTGACGTGCGCCTCGGTCAAAGGGCACAGACACGCTATCAAGAGATATTACAGAAGATTGTGGAAAAATATCATGACCTCATATAGCATACAATGCTGCACTATTCATTAGTTAAAGAACGGAGACCCTCCAATGTCTTGTTATACCTATTGCTTTGCTAACATACCACTACGCCTGTATTCTCCGAAGGGTGAGGCAGAGGAGTACTAGGGTACATCCACAGTCTCACAGTCACAGTCAAATCTATCCCACGGGAACCATACAATTTACCGGGATAAAAAGTACGTACGTAGCCTACGTGTAATTCCAGACTATAATCTATCTCTGTGCCAAATTTCATCCAGTTCCAGATCCGTCTAGTAGTCGTTTTCAAACTTTCTTTATAATATTAGTAGGATTTTTCTTTCTTGTTCTCTTTCTTATTTAGGTCACCGCTCCCAGCTTTCTTCTCAATCTCTCTTGGGGTAGGCTTCCAGTGCCTCGACCATGAGTTTTTCTCACTAGACTCGCTAGCGACGCCGTAAAATATTTGTACTTATAGAAAATCCTCGCAGCGCCTCTAGCGGTTACGTAAGGAATTAAAATCCGCTATGAAATTACAGCGTTTCGATGCGTAAAAAACCTATCGAAAGCCATTTAATAGAACTCATGGTTGACGTACAGTCTAACCATGCGGCTGAATATCTATTTTATACGAAGCGACTGCCATCAGACCTCCGCAATCCAATGTCTGGGAAATACCGATATTCGGAGGATAGACTGGTTGTCAGGCTTGTTGGGCTTCTGACTACCACTAACGATCGTCATAGGTGTTCGTATGACAACCCGGACCGACGGCTTTACGTGTTCTCCGAGGCACGGAGGGGTCTCGATCTCGACAGACAGACCTCGGTAAGCGTAGCTTAACCTTGCAGATCGTTTGATCAGCGATGTTATAAATTAGCCACTTGCCCCCGCGCCGGTTAAAATAGTCCGATGAAAAAAAAACAATCGTTTCCTTGCCCCATGGTCGGGGGGCCACATGACTCCGACAGGCAGGCAAACGCAAGAATACCAGTCAAATCCAGTATTAATTTTTGTTATTAGAACTTCGAGTACCTCTATTTGTTTATGATTATATTTTAAAAAATGGCTTAACCTACGACTTCACTTCGGTAAGATCAAAGAACTAAAAAATCATCAAACAGTTGTGTGACAGGTTTGACAAAATGTCAGCTTTGCTCCAAAGATATAAAATTGACGGAAGAAAAATCTGGCTTTGACCGCAGGAATGACAAATCATGCTGATTCCTTTGCGTCATATTGTTGAGTGCAGCTTGGACAGCTATCAAACAATTGATAAGTGATATGAACTATATTAAAATATAAGTCACGAAACATCCTTATCCGTACATAATAATACGTAGGTATTATAAAACAAGCTGCCCCGCGGCGTCTTTCTCTCAGTCTAAACGCGACACTGTGGATTCCCATAGACTATTTTCATACGGTTTTCACAAATGGACAGTGTGATTCATGAGGAAGGTACACAAAAGATAAATTAATTACATAAAAACATAAATTAATTTAATACATCTAAATGTATTATAATTAATTTATGTTTTGTGTAAATTCGCTGAAATATGACGATGAAAGTAATCGATGTGACATCCATCACCTAGTATTAAATAAACGGCTGCAAGTACCTATAAAATATTTAAATTTTATTACTAATCCTACCTTCCATCCTGCTGAAGAGTTACTGTCCCCCTTGTCCTTAAAATATGGCACATTCTGAACCATCCACTCGTATATTTGGGATAACGTGAGCCTGTTGTCCTGTGCGGAGGTGATGGCTTGTGTGATGAGATCGGCATACGAGAGGTTGCCCCAGGCATTCCGCCGGGAGGTATTCTTCTTCGTGCCTACCGCGGGCAGAGGTGGGGCACCTGGAAGCAAAGCCCTGCATTAAACGGGTTCATTTTACTTGCATTTTGTATATTATGAACTAAGCTGTTCCCTCCGTGGTCATTTACCAAAATGCTTTCTTAGTGGATGTCTAATGTCGTAATAACTATCTGAATGAACTTTTTGGGCCACAACAACACATTCCTGGGTCAAGCAATACAAGGTTGCGAATTGTAACCAAACATAAATGTGTAAATTCATAATTATTGTTCTGATCTTCAATCAAATGACGTAGGTAATGATTACAACTGACTGACACATACTCTCGAACAGTTCATAATATTGCTTTTCTATGGATCGAATATTCTGTGGTTAAATACTATAAATTACGTCAAAACCCGATTTCAGCCTACCAAGCCACCTACCTTTTTACCCACTAATGCAAAGCCTTAGGTAATTATTCGTTAGAAAGGTAAACCACGCCAGTAATAGTTTCACCTAATGACAGAATTACATGGAAATACATGATTGGAAACCGCAAGTCCACAGCGGGACGTAAATCAATACAATTGTTAGTTATCTATTAGATGTCAAGGAAATTTCGGTGCAACGGCCTGGTGTGGGCAGATTGTGTAGAATAATGTCATATTAGTAGACGAGTTACGTGACGACGCGTAAGCTCGTTAATGCACAAAGTATCATATGACGTAAAATGAAGTAAATAGTTTTTTATGGTAGACGCCAGCCAAAAAGCAGACGAGCTACCGATGATAAGCAGTCATCGCCGCCCAAGGACACTTGGAATACCAGAGGCATTTCTAATGCGTTGCCAGCCCTAAGAAGCTTGACCGATTGCAAAGCAACCGAGAGGGGGACTCCCCAAGAGTTTCTGCCATAGCATGTCAGATCTTTTTTGCCTGTTAGGTACTGGCGTGTAATGGCAGTGAAGAATTGCACTCTAACACTTGCGCGCACAGCGTAAAAGAAGACCAACAGGATCTAACAATTTATGTAAGCATAAGAAGTAATTCTAGGTAACAGAATAACCAAAAATATTTTAGATAAATAGATAGAATATTCTTCATTGCACACCAAAGGATAAAATAAAAATAATATTACGGACATTACATGAGTACAATAATTGGCGGTCTTACCACAGAGGTCTTACCACTAAATGCAATTTATTACAGACAACCAATGGATCGACCGGAGTCGTGTAAAATTGGATAACGGCCGGTTGAGGGTGTACTTACTTACGTACTTATTTTTGGATTCCATATAATTTAAATTACGACAGAAAAGAAGGCAAAAATATTAAACTTAACTTGAATTTTTTATTCGTAGTTGTAATTAAATATAATAAATATCAAGGGCCTGTTTCACAGCTTACTGATAAGTTCCCGTTAAATTACTGAGCAGATAATTTCGTACAAATTTTGATCACTTTTTTAATTTATCCTGCGGTTAGGCTATTCAGAGGTGGTAAAACCTATGGCCCTAAGGCTAATATTCAGAGACGACGCTAAGTGTAAACTTACTTACTTAAATTTGTGTTACAATTTGACATACGGAGCGTAAGTCTACGCTTAGCATCGCCTCTGAATATTAGCCTAAGTCTTGTTGTTATAATAATTATAAATATTTTAGTTTGAAACTACTACTAGTTTTACTAAATAAAATATATTTTAAATTCAATATCTGCTAATTTTACTACATTATCATTTACTGAAATTGTTAGTTATTATTATACTAATTTAATTTTAATAAAATTACACTATTTTATGATTTAGTTTTCTGTGACAGCCCATTGACTTGTAAGATCGATAAAAATATTTTACCTACCTTTATTTTCTTTTCATTTTACATAACCTTTTATTTGTTTACAAAACTTGCTGTTGTAGTATCTTACAAATTAATGCCTTATTTAATTTTTTACAATCTATTCAAATGTAATGATTAATGCGAGTATGCGGTGCGAAAATTTATAACTTTACGATTTTTAAGGATCTATTTTGGATTATTCTTTATTGCACACCCAAAAACTCGGGGCATCCTCACATGGCAATTAAGTACAAAACATGCTGTTGTTTAATAATAAATTATATACCTAAGTATGTATATATTTTAATTATTTTCTTGGTCAACATTAAAGGCCTAAATTGAATGAATAGCAAGACTAAAATAATTAAGTAAGTTGTTTCATATTAAATTTAAGTACTTAATATACTTGCGTTAAAAATAGTTGTTGCAACTAAACTTGTCTTTGTTTTGCATTAAATATTAGCCAATACGGACATGAAGTGTTTTCAAAATATTTTGAAATAGATATTTACTTGCCTGAAGAAAATTTAAAATTAAAATAATATTAGTACTAAGTTAGTCGTTTTTATTCAGCACGCGTATCAAAACTATTGACGTAGCGTCAACTGTATATTTAAATTAAATTATAAAATAAAAATTATATTTTCATCCCACCATCTCGGAAAGACTATTTTTACTCTTCGATATCTGAGTGCAAAAGTCGTTTTTATCCTCTAGAGAGACAAAGTAAATTGAATTTAGAACATCGTGCTTTTACCCCCCTGGCGCCGAATTTATCATACAACTTTTTTTTAATTTGTTAAAAACTCAGACTTGGAACCTTCCCTGGGTTCCGAGTCTAAACGCAACAAAGTATCGATATATGTCGAATCGATATTTTTTGAAAATATCAGCATCGATACTGATATTTTTATTTAAAAATATCGATATATGGGCGATATATATTAAAAACCAAATTATAAAACAACAATTAATCAAGTCGACCAAAAACAAAAAATACATTAAATATAATTTGTTAAAAAGATATTAGTATAAAAAAGTATTCCTTTTTGGGATTTTATAATCTTAAAACTTATAAATGTTTATTGGTCTGTAAAAAATATAGATTTTTATACCTTTTCGATACTTTGAATTTTATATCGAAATATTAAATATCGCTCAAAAATAACGATACATTAAAAAAATAATATCGATATATCGATGTATCGATATTTTTTCAACAAGCCTACCGGAACTTTCTTGGTGTACTTTTTTAAGTCACTAACACCAATATTACAATACCTAACAAAAATATTACACTCAAGTAATTGTAGCAACGTTACTTTCAATTTCTCTAGTATTACATACCTACCAACTAATGTACACATTATGGAATGCAATAAAGTATTGAGTATTGAGTATTGAGTATTGAGTATTGAGTATTGAGTATTGAGTATTGAGTATTGAGTATTGAGTATTGAGTATTGAGTATTGAGTATTGAGTATTGAGTATTGAGTGTTGAGTGTTGAGTGTTGAGTGTTGAGTGTTGAGTGTTGAGTGTTGAGTGTTGAGTGTTGAGTGTTGAGTGTTGAGTGTTGAGTGTTGAGTGTTGAGTGTTGAGTGTTGAGTGTTGAGTGTTGAGTGTTGAGTGTTGAGTGTTGAGTGTTGAGTGTTGAGTGTTGAGTGTTGAGTGTTGAGTGTTGAGTGTTGAGTGTTGAGTGTTGAGTGTTGAGTGTTGAGTGTTGAGTGTTGAGTGTTGAGTGTTGAGTGTTGAGTATTGAGTATTGAGTATTGAGTATTGAGTATTGAGTATTGAGTATTGAGTTCTGTAAAACACCTATCATATAGTATTTAATACCTAAAATGAAATAAAAGTATCTTGTGGTTGTAAATGTTTTTTTTAGTCATTTCCTCGCTGAGGTGGGATGAAAAGTTACGTGTTGCACTCGAGTGCAAAGATTTTTCACCTTGTGCTCTTTTAATTCCCTCGCTGACGCTCAGGATTCTAAGTTTTGAATCACTCGCTCCGCTCGTGATTCAATTTTAGAATCCTTCGCTTGCTCGGTCATCAAAATTGAGCACGCGGTTAAAAAGCAACTTTGCACTCTTGTATAACAAATAACTATTAATGTATAACGAGGTTTTTTAATTTATCACTACTGTTATCAAATAGTACTGTAATTAAATAAGACTTTTAATTCAAATGAATACACGTATTGTCACCCTACGCGTCTACGTTGTAGGCCTATTGAATTTCACACAAATGCTATCATTTGTTTTTGTGCCGCGCAAACATCTTTGATACCTACTTACTTATCACTGTTTTTGCGACTTATTTGTATACATACTCGTACATACTATAACGTAACTATAGGAATGTCATGCTCGTAGCAAGAGGTTGGTGCACCAACAGATTTAGAAGTCGGTACACAATATAATGTACATACGTTTGTTATTATGCAAGTAAACATAAAACATAAAAGATTGTTTTTCATTTATTATTCGAATCATTGATCGTTACAACTGCTTTTGTTTTTTAATCGAATCTTACATGAGGACTGCGTTCGGACTACCTACGTGGGGCGACCTAAATAGCAGCGCGTATCGCGACTGCGACCTCACTACTATCGCTTCGTTGGACAAATGGTATTTACCACTCAGATTCTGATTGGAGTTCTTCTTGGAGCCGGTGTCGTCAGTCGCTTCGACGTAGTTGTCTGGCCTTGGTAGCGGCCACGTGTTGGATCGCGCGCGCGTTTGTGGTTCGAAACCGACCTCTGTTAGTTCGCCTAAAGGTTCCAATTCAATCGTCCCGTCCAGCTCAGAGTGCCCACCCTGCGATGACCACGGGCTCTGGTAACCACCGTTGCCCTGTATAGACATGTTGCCGACTTTATCTAGTACAGTGGAATTTTTTGGTAGGTGTGTCCGTATGAGCGCTCACCGGCGCGTGCCGATACCGGCCGCTAGCATCTCAGCGCGCCCTCTTTTCTGATTTTTTACTGATTTCTTTCTATTTCCAGAATTGTCTGACTCGGATCACGATCAGAAGAGGTTATCTGTCTTCTGCTTATCGGTTCTGTTATTCGAAGCCAATAACATGTGGCGTCTCACTAACGTTCATAAACAGCGATGTACGCAAAGCGCGTCGGCCGTCGGGCCGCTCCCGAGAGGCGATTTTCGCTAAATATAAGCGCGGGCGAGGCGGGGGCGGGGCGCACACCACGTGAGCGACTACGCGCCGATTTTCCAATTCATCACTGGCGGGCCAGAGACGCGATAACCTTGTAACGTGGCTCGAATCGGCCAGCAACGGGTATAGTATCGCCTAAGGTCGTCAGCGGCGTCGAAGGTCCCCAAGAATTCGCAAAATCGGGCGTCCTTCCGAGTTCGGTGTACACTTTGTAACTTTTCCACACTGATAAGAGTTATCACCGGGTCTGTTTGGAGCTTTTTCACGTGCTATGTGGTTAATAGGGGCATATAACAAGTAAGGAGACACTAAAAGTTGTTTCACGACAGTCCACGCGGTCAGCGATAGTTTTAACTGCGTAATAAGCAGAGTAGTGCGCGTGACGCGGCAATTCGTCCTCGGCCGCGAGCGGTCGCACGTACACTGAACCGCGTCGCGAGGCGCGCCGCTTGTGCAAATTCCGCTCAGCGGGCGCCGCGCTGGCCACGGAGAGGAGGGCGGCGGAGGGCGCCGATAGAGAGAAGTGGCGTCGTATGACCGCGCGCGCTCGCCATCTCGGACGCACTTGCCGCTAAACTGTCCTCCACGCATCTTAACACAAGTTCCAAACTTAAAAACCCAAACTTTTTTTCAGTACCTATATGCAAGTAGCACCCATCAGTCTGCTGTCCTTGGCTCGCGCTCGCTATTCAACGGCTGATTGTCTCGGACAGCGCGTGTGACATTATCAGCCAGTTGTTGCATGCTTCATTGTTTACATACAATTATTTACACGCGTACGGCCGCCTCGTTGGGAGTCAATTAATATGTAGTTAGCACATTAAATCGGGTAAGTACCTATGTAGGTATATATATCTCGTTTCGCTAATAAAAGTATTAGGTAAGCGTAATTGTGGATCGTCAGGTATTTAGTTAAATGAATCTTGGAAATTTCCACTACATACCGTATACATACATATGTAAGTGTATTTAAACATTATCGTAACTTGTCGAACGAAATTGAACTTATCGTAGGTACCTACCTAAATAATTTAGATGAGACATACGTTTATTTTAAAAATACATACCTAATTTGAACATAATAAAGAACTAATATTAAAACTTACCTTTTTATTTACATAATTATGTTAATAAGTATTTCAATCGGTAACACTGTTTAATCTACGAATTATATCAAATGCATTGAAAGTGAAAATTATAGTGATGTCTAAAATATATCGGGAGGAAAAGGGGCGGGAATAATAAATAGACTAATTTAGAGCCTAGTTCATCGACACCCTACAAAGAGCTACGGGGCTGTCGTAGTAGCCCTACGCGGCCGTAGCCTGTAGCAATAACTCCCTGAAAATAAAAATGTTGGTTTTAAACGTCGCTAATGAAAACAAATCCAAAATAATTAAATGATCAAAAAAATGTAGGTATCGATGAATATTATATGTATCTACGACATATTATGTAATACCTCACCTACTACGCCTAGCGTAGCGACTTTTTCGTAGCGTATCTTTTTTAACTTTGAATTCGTTGCCGTCAGTACCCAGTCTTATATTTATATCAGTTTAATTAATCATTTAAACTCAAAAAATAACTAACCATGCAAATCAAACACCTGCGCAATTTGACATACCTAGTTGTTGCAGTACCTTTCTCTTGCTACGCGAGCGTAGCTTTAAGATTTTCTTTTCAAAATTTGACTTTATTGATGTTAATAGAGTTATATAATTCTAACTATACATATATGTTTTAATTTAATCCCTCTTTTATAACTCAAGAAGAATCTATAAGGTAAAATAAATCTTTTTTTCGTAGTACGTGCTACGGTGTAGCTATAATGTTAGTAAACTTTTATTGAAATTTTCTAATTAACTATTCTAATTAACTTTAATAATTTTTAAGATTATAATTAAGATATTTTATTTTATTATTTTAATAAATACCTTGCTAAGTTTTGCGTTGAGTAAATTTTATCGTTATGAACAAAAATAAAATTAGTAACGATTTATATATTTTTAAATCCATTATTACAATTTTAATGTAAAGAGATAATTTCTGATTATGAAAATTTTAGACTAACTGGCTATGGAGTGCTACGAGATCGTAGCTATTTTTACTACCCCAATCAAATAAAAGTTAGTTACAATGATTAATTTTGACCTTTGACTTTATTATGTGTCTACGAAATGATGTATGAATGGGTAGGAGATGGAAAAAAAAGAAGAAGGTATGTAGGAATCGTAGTAATTATGTTTCGTTCATGTACATGTAGTACTATATGTCTACATGTACTACTAATATGATTTTTAGTTACCTCGGTTTATTACTGATTGGAAAGGTACCTAATTGGTATAAAAGCAATATTGGCTAGATTATCCAATTTAATTAAACTGATGTGATAGAATATTAAATAAACTGAAATAATATATATACTATTAAATACCGAGTTCGTGTTTTTCTAGTTTGTTTTAATTTTTATTTACTTGTTTTGTAATAAGGTAGATTAATAGGTAATAATAATAATTAGATAGATTATACATCAGTTTTGTGAATTACTATAAAAAAAAACATACCTCAGTAACATTGATATACTAAAACTACCAGATTAAGATATTAGGAAAAGGGGCTAGTATGTAAGAGAAATCCAAGTTCATCTCCTGGCCTTCGTATATAAAGGTGGTTTTTTCGTTCACTCCTTGTGAGTGTGGGGTGTCCACATTAATTTATTGCGGGAAGAAGCCTCATCGGCTGCTATTAAATAGTTCAAGCGGTCATTACAGAAGATTAACTGGGTGCACATGTAGAGGTTCTCTTAGAAAAACATTAAAGGCACTATTACTATAGTGTTTAAGCTTTTCGGGAGGAAAGTGCGAGTGTGGGGCTCCAGACCAGGACATGTCTCACTTACTAGAGTGCCCGAAGTGTCCATGCACCTGCACATTCGAGGACTTGATAAACGCAACAGATGCCGCAATTAAGATGGCTTCCTACTGGGCTCAAACTCCATAAATAATACGATTTACTATTGACACGAAAAGAAGGGAGTAAAATTACACATCATCACGCCTGTATTCCTAAAAGGGTTAGGTAGAGATGTAGTGCTATACATCCAGTTCGCCGGTATGTTGAGGTTTCATGGCACTTTGTAGAAAAACGCAGGCAATAAACATTTCGCTCAACCCGCGAAACTAACCCCGTACCTTTTGCGTAGCAGTCCGCTACGACCACTTGACTCATGAAGCAGGCAGAAGTACAGGTACGTATATACCATAATGACGTCAAATTGTTTACTATAGCAATGTCATATCGTTCTAGTGTGAGCAGTATAAAAGATAGTTCCAATTAAAAGTAAACTCTTGAACTCTAATCTAACGTAAGGTGTACTAATGTACACAATACGCTATGTTTAGGTCCCATGTAATTGTAATATATGCCTATCACCATCAACCGGGCAGAAGGGCTTACCAGTCCTCCACAGGAGCGTTATCTGAAAGCTAAAACAAAAGGAAACACACGATTTTTGGAACACAGCTGATGCTGCGGTATATTCAATCTGAAGGCTAGTACTAGTCTGACATTCAAAATTTTCTTCAAGTCTTCTAAACAATTCAACTACGATTTAAATTCAAAATATATTTTTTAACGATGATGACAGCTCTTAATGTCAACCAGGGCTTTTACGAAGCGGCGTCTGTAGGAACCTACGGACTGTTGTTACTCTCCGCTAATTGCAGTCACTGCAATTAGAGAAAAATGACTAGTAGAGCATCATATTTATATGAGCAGCAGCTTGCAGAAATATCCATCAGACAACTGGTGGGCTTCTGAATCATATTTATAACTAAATTAAATAAATGGAGCAACTTACCCTTGCCAATCAGTGTCACTTATGATGTCCACTTCCTTTCTTCTGTCCATGGTCCTATTCCCCTTCATTTAGGAGGAAGAAGGAAATTGCATGTTATTTCCGACACTTCATCATTTGTATCGCTCGTATGTTATGACTATTACTTAAGAAAATGGCTTTCTTAGATTTATAACCATATAACATAATATGCTACTACTTATGGAGCTCTTACTCATTCTGTACCCACTTCATAAGATAGTGATCCTAATTACTGCCTATGAGGTTAAACTATCTATGAGGATAAACTGCGCTTGCCGCGGTGAGTCAATGGATGGATGATTCTTAACACATCGAGACCCTTTCTTTGACTCAGAAAGCATAATAAGCGGGTTCCGATCTCCTGATTTTCATACGAACATAATATTTGACGGATAATGCGCTGCGTATCGTCGGTCGCCAGAACAAGCAAATATTATGAGTCACAATAAAGAAACATCCAACCTTACACATACAACCGACTGACAATGTGTTAGTACGTCGTCCGTACCGACATCTTGCGACAGATGTGCGTCAACCTTGATAGCAGTGGTAGACTGGTGGTAGTGACAGGCTCGAATATTCAATATAGGTATTGTCCTGAAATGGTTGTTGAGGTCTGAAATATTCAGCAACTGATTATCGACTCCAACATAGTAAAGTTGGGAAATGGGTGATAGCATAATAATTATAAACCTACCTTGTTAATCCATTTGCTGAGTTCAATTATTTTGTAACCCATAAAAACTATCTTTAAATTATTATTGTATTTTAAGACCGCATAATTTACTAATGAAAACTAATGGCCAACCTTAATGCAGTATTCTAGCACTTCTCAAAATATACATGTCATAAGACTACTGGTATTAATTGGTGATTTTAAATGACGTCAATCGGTCTAGCGTGTGAATTAATGGCCATTTATATACATCGATTTCCGTTATAATAACATTAATGACAGTTCTAGACATTCAAAGTACCTATCACTATAATTTTCTAAATAATTTAAAGGAAGAAAGTGAGGACGGGCCATAGACAAATTTTTATAAACCAAGTGTAGGAAAAGTGGAAATCATAACAAGACATCAAACAGAAATTAACAGAATAGAAAACCGTAGTGATTTCCCTACCCACAGATAGGCTCAAGCCTTTTTTTTTTGTTCTTCTCGAGGTTTTGTTCTCGAGCAAAGATAGGCTAGGCTCTAGCCTTTTTTGCTCGGCCTTTATAGTTGCAATGTGCCGGCAAAGTTGCAATGTGCCGTTCTAAACGAAGCAAAATGGAATGGAAATGGCACGTATTCGACAAATCGTGCGTTTTAAAAAAACATCTCTAGATACATTTTACTTTAATTAATTTGTCGATTCGAACATTAAAATTACAACTTGTCTATCTCTATTTCGTCTGTAATTGATGATAGCAAGACTATAGGTATATCTTATCTGTACCTTATATTTTTAATGGTTGTGTTATCATTGTTGATGTGCCTTAGATAAATAAATAAATCTCTAACTGACAGAAAAAAAGGTTATCAGCAGATTTCTGACGCTTACCGGAAAGCCAGTCTGCCAGCCAGCAACAAGATTATCTGACCGATGCGATGTCCATAATAATTGAAGGTAGAAGTCGCTTTGGACGTAAAGATTTAATTACTTAATCGTATACTGTTAGTGTTTTAATTTCCTGTGTGACTTTTTCTGTTTAAAACTTTTGGAATAATTGAGAAAAAAACACAATACTACTTACCGAATATAAATAAATTTATCTCAAAGTATATATTTTGGAAAAGGCTGAAAAAATTTTGTTGGCCTGAAATTAAATGCTACTTATTCTTTTTTCTGGTCAAAACTATAATTGTATTGTCTCGAAATACGCTTAGGCTAATATTCAGAGGCTACGAGGCTAAGCCTAAAGTAACGCTTCCGTATGTCAAATTTGTATTACAATTTGACATTCGGAAGCATAAGTTTAGATTTAGACTAAGAATTGAGCCCTGTGAAACCCTTAGTATGAATAAGTATATTATATACTGTTGGTTTTTTACATTATATATTTATTATTTCTCTATAAGGATCCTGTTCAAACTTACCTTATAAAACTAAAAATTCTATCACAAATTGTAAAATGTTTACTGTTCCATTTAGCAAGAGATTATGTTGTTTATCGAACGTTTAAAACACTGCCATCTTTTACCGGTTACAATAATCCAGCACAATACTAGCGCGTTTGGAGGTTCCTCTGTAACGTACCATTTCGTTCCGCAGTAAACCGCACATGCCACAGCGAAGTTACGCATATCCAACATAGATGGCGTTATCGTCGCTCAACTTAGGTCTCGAGAGATCCGAGTGAGGCATCCTTCCCAAAGTTGTACTTTCATGGAAAATCGGGAAAAGCCATCCCGGATACGATTCAGTCGGTTCGGGGCACTCAGCGCGCGAACTTCCCTAATCCATTCCCCTTCGTAGGACTACAAAGGGTTGAGTTTAGTGGTTGCGCCTTTACCTTAGCTACAGCTTATACAGGTATTGAATTAAAAAAAAATATTGAACTGACCTTTTTCCAGGCATTCTTTTGCCTGACTTACGCTGTATCAAAAACTTTTGAAGTATTTTTTGTAAGGAGTAAGGATATACTAGTCGCTGCCGGATAATGATCGGTAAGTATACTTTTTACATCATAATTATAGTTTCATAACGCAATGAAAAACTACTGCGTTTTTTCGGCTTTATTCTTAGCATATGCTTGTATTTTTATTTGAACTATCCCGTTTCTTGTTAGTTTTTAGGATTCGATTATATCAAGTAAATTGTTGAAATATCTACCTTCAATGCCGCCTCTACAAGTAATTGTGTTGGTACTTTAGTAATAACGAAGTTTTTCCTAATCAAAATGGGAATTTATAATTAAATTTGCAGGTAAATTATTGTACTTCTAGAATATAATAATGTATTCGTACAATTTGAAATTACTTTTACACTGTTTTTTTTTTAATACGTAGGTACTTGTCATTCAATAACACGGTGTACCTACAAGTTCATAGTACTTAATATTCGTATGAAAAAAATATCCAGCTCATCCGGAGAGTTTTTGTGTGCGGATAGGGATTACGTGGGAGGTTTTAAACTTAACTTTTCATCGGTTTGTGTTTTGAGGGATTCTGGAAAAGCAAAATATACCTAGCTAATATTTTTCCAATGCGTGGATTTGAGCTACATACTTTCATGTTCATGCCGTGATAAAATGATATAGGAACCTAATCCTTGTAAGCGGGTTCATTGTGACGATGGAAGTTACAGCACTGCGTCGGACGATTCCTAATTTACGTTAAGTCACTGAAATAGGTTCTTCCATAAAAAATCTGGCTGCACAGCAAGAGTTTAGTTTAGAAATTTCTAGGAAATTCTGTAAGTAGCTAATCTTTTTAAGTTTTTTGTAGTAATACCCTTAAAGTTTAGAGACGAGGCGTAATGTTACCCCTGTATTCCCTAAAGGGTTATCTAGAGACGTACTATTGTAAGTTAGCCGGTATGTTTAGGTGTTTGTAATAGGGGGTGAACCTATTGCCATCAACCGGACACAAATCCAGCCTCCGAGCTGGTACTGGACTTACAGAAAACTCCAACAACATTGCTCGACCCGAGAATCAAACCCAGGACTGAAATATAAAATTAAGAATACGATGAAACGATATAAAATTTCTGAAATATGAAAGAAGACGGAAAATGGAAAAGTCTAACACATACCTTATTAAGTGAACAGCCTTCTATTATTTCTTATCTACACTAATATTATAAAGAGGAAAGATATGTATTTTTGTATGTAACGAATAAACTCAAAAAGTAGGTACTGGACCGATTTGAAAAATTCTTTCCATGTTAGATAGCCCATTTATCGGGGAAGGCTATAGGCTATATATCATCACGCTACGACTAATAGGAGCGGAGTAGTAATGAAAAATGTTGCAAAAACGGGGGAAAAAATTATAAGACCACGCGGGCGAAGCCGCTGGTGGGAAGCTAGTAATAAATATTTAGGTACCTACTTATTGGTATAAAATGCACATTACAGACTATTAAGTTACCAATTAATTATTATGTAATCATATTTGTACAAATATCTATGGTTTAACAAATAAAATGATTTTCATATATTTTACCGGATTGATAAAAGAGATTTATGTACACACCTTCCCAATTTTTTATTGTGCCCCACGTGACATCAAATAAAATGGAGTAATATTTTTGCCGATCGTCAAAGGTCCGTTTTATTGCAGTGTTTATCGCTCGACAGTAAAATCGAATGTCAAACTTCAGACAGCAATATATGTGCACCATAGGGGTGGTACCAGGGGAATCGTTTAAAAGCGAGTCAAATTCATGAGGTAGGTAATTTTGATTACAGCGGACTGTAATAGGCGCTCGGGAAGTGGCAACCCTGTTTTTTGTGGCTGTTTGTGTAGTCTAACAAATGGTAGTGGTAAACGGAACATTGTGTCTATAAAAACAAAAATATTTTGTTTTTGTTCTGACTTTGTAACTAACTAAGCAGAATAATCTGCTTTCCATTCTCAACTTTTTATCTTCATGACTGAGCTCCATGATAAACTAATATGCAATATACATACATATTGTATTTGTATATAGGTACATACAACCACCACGCCTAAATTCCCTGAAAGGTTTGGCAGAGGTACCTTAATGTACACAGTTAGCCGGTATGTTTAGATCCGATGTAATAGGGGGCGAGCCTATTTCCATTAACTGGGCACTTAATTCAGACTCCGAGATTCTACTGAGAATTTGCAATAGCATTTTGGGAATCGGCCCCAGAACCTAGTGCGTTGTAATCGAGCTTAGGGCCACTACGCTGACGGGGCCAATTCAAAAAGCAAAATAAAAGCAATGTAAAAAATAAATCAAGCTATTAAATTACTCTCTAAAAACAAAACTGTACCCACCTAATCCATCAGTGAATGTTGAGCAACAATATTTAAAAATGTATTTCCTCATGATTCACTGGATCACTGAATCAGTTGAGACGCTGTTGAATAGATTTAAAAATCGTTTTACTCAAATCCTTCACGACAACCTTCCGAGCGTAAATCTTCTGGGATAAGTTCATTGGATTATTCCTTTAAATTCGGATTTAGTCCGCTCGATATATCTCTCGCCTAATGTCGATCGTCCCTCCGTCCTTCGACAAGAACCTTTACTATCGCACACCTGTTGTTCTCTGGATATTCTTCAATGGATAATATTCACGAGAATATTTCTTGGAATCCCCTATAACTACCTAATAGACTTTTGATTGGGAATTTTCTTTTTCTTTTTTCTTAGAACCAAAATTAAATTTTGTGGTAATATCGAATTGTTTCATGACATAATGATGTCCGTTTACTACATTAGATAAAAAACGATAGTTATGGTAGAATATGTGACTGCATTTTAGGGTTTATATTTAAGTATTTGTAAATGGGATTACCGTGAAAACCGAGATTATTTAAAAATACAACATGGCAAAAATCTACTTATGTCTTTATCCTTAACGTAATAATATGCCGAATGTTATAATGGTATAAAAAAAAGCTTGAAATCGATGTGATAGAATGTAAATAGGTATCACTTAAACGATTAAATTAATTTTGGAAATGAAATGAAAATTGCTTGGTCAAAGAAAATATTGCGTCGTTAAAGTTACCCCGACAACCTAAAGCGCGATTAGTCCGCAAGAACACAAATCATTGTCAACAGTATAAATTAATTCCCTCACTTTAAATTGATTAGCTGAAAGTTTGGGTCACGTACCACGTTCTACTAAACTTATCTACAATTACAGCCGGCTATTGTTTGGTACCCGTCAACAGTTTGTGCCTTTTAAGTCAAAATTGGGGAACTTAGTTTGGCAAACTTTTACTTATGTTAAATGTTTCAGGAAACTACCTTTGATTTTTATTTAGTAGGGTATAAAAAGCATTAATTACTACTACTAGCTCATATGTTATAACTTGTTGTAATAGATGATTAACTTTTTCAATTTGAACCAAGCTTGGCAGAATGTGTTGTCTATCTATAGATTTTGACATCAAGGCAGTTATCTTGCTGGTATATTAGTACTTAACTGCAGGTTCAAATTAAATTTTCCTGAGATAAATTTTTCGTTTATAAAATTTATAACTTTAAGAAATAAACATCCTGGCACATTTTCACAGCACCATCTAGTCCCAAACTAAGTCGAGCTTGTACTAGACAATGGATACAATACTTATATAGTTTTTTTGTAAATACATACTTATGATAAGTACATAAGAAACACCCAGACAAACACAAACACTCTTAAGTTCATCACACAAATATTTATATCCTGTGGAAATCGAACCCACGATCTCCTGATCAGCAGTCCGGTACCCGAACTACTAGTAGACCACAGACGATGTCGAAATGCGAAATAAAAAATGCCTTCTTTATCAGAATTTCAGACTTTTTCATTAAATATTTTGAGTTTGCTATAGTATTAGTACCTACGCCACCAACCAACGAACGTCGAACGTTTTCGTGGAAATGAAAATCTCGTTACGAGGTCTACTGGCAGAATTTTAATAATAGCCGCATTGGTTGCGTCGAATAATGTTATTAGCTGTCTTGCTTTATTCAATCTTCTTTATTTTTTTGGTTTTTCTTTGATTTTTATAAAAAGCCTTATCTTGCAAACCCACAAAAATGTAGAAACATCTCGAAACAAACCTTACATCAAAGTTATGGACCAAGCACCACTCAATATAATTCCTTTGGAAAAATGAACCCCTAAGAGCCCAACTCACACTGACTGCAAGTTGTTTACTCTGCAATACACCACATTATGCAACATGTTACTCTACACCTAATTCTAAAACAATTGAACTTGACTCAGCTTGAGTTCATACACTACCGGCAGATAGTTAGCAAAATGTCTTCATGCATGTGTATCTAATACAACCGAGTGTAACTTGTCAAATAACCCTCTGTTTGCAGCAGCTACGTACGCTTGCTAATTAAACTTCGATGTTACACTTTGTGTTAACTTCGTCAAAGTTTGTGCAACTAACACGTTACCTACGTGTCGGTAATTACGTATTGGATAACTGTCATAGTTTGTCCGTCGAGGAACAATTTGTGTCTGTGACGTGCGAGCGCTTTGTTCAGCGTGGAGTTGTGTGTAGGATGTTGCTGTAGACACCTCTACTGCGTCAAGCGATTCGTGTTCAGCGTTCGTAGATTTGAGTTCTCTGTCATGTGACAGAAATAAGCAATCTTGATTCTCATCTCTAATATATAACAATTTCTCATTGAAGAAATTTATATTGTTATTACACTGTGTTCATCGAGCAACTTTGGGTTAGAGTTTCAATACTTGAGGTGCTTTTTTACAATCCTTAAATCACATTTTACTAAAATTCCTATACGACGTGTATACCACCTCAACGACATTTTTTTATTAATAAAAGTGGCGTAACTGATTTTTTGGCTTCTGAAACATGTACTTCCATATTTCAACATGGATGAGGACTATTTACGGGAGTAGATTCTTATTAGATTAACATGAAACACAAAACATTTCAAGCGACAGTTTGGTAGCTCCGTTGCAATATCACGTAGAAGGCAGCAATACAAGTAGAATACCCTTTCTTTAACGAAATGTGTTGAAAAATGTTTAAAGGCAATGGATACTTGTTACTGTGAGACTTCGATGTTTTGTTGCACACAATGCACTCTCACACTGTAATATGGTTCAAACTGTTTCATTAGTAATGAACTGTTTTGTAGTAGTTATTTTTGTTTTGGTAGTATTTATATACAATTTTGTTTCTGAAAAGTTGCTCTCTTTTCTTAATAAGTTTAAATTCTTCATGTGGTGGTGTTTTGATGCTTTCGGTCATATTGTGGAATTATTTAATCATAGAGACAGAGTTCAAAATTTAAATAATAATTTAATTGGAAGGTACTAGAACATTGGGAAGTTAGTGTCTACAGTCATCGTAGACACTATATAAGTCAATAAAGAGATACCGACCGCCCAGAGGGTAGAAGCAATTGTTTTTATATTGCGTTTGCTAATTGTTCCATGACAAGGTAATATATTCTTCGTCATTCTACTCTGTTCCCAATGTTCGATCGAGCGTGCGTTCTAGTGACGTAGCAACCTCATTTTTATCTTCTCCAATCATCCCTTCTATCCATCACTTTCACAATAAACAAAGTACGTTTTTATTATCGTCAGATTAACTGGATGTGTTTAACAATGCATGGTAACAAACGCACCCTTCCACCGAGAACCCTTTTGTTTACACGGAAAAGGGTAAAAAGATTAAATCACATTAATTTGCATAAGTATTTTGGGAACCTCTACTGTGCCCTTATGTTTACAGAATTTGATTATATTCGTTTCGTTTTGTGGTACCAGGGTAATGAAAAAAGTTGTAGCGCCTAATACTGACCTGACTTACTTTCAATCTTGCTACGGTTAAGTAACACGTATTGTATTTTTTGCACATTCGTACTTAACCTCAATAACGTCTTTACGAGCTCCATTTGCGCTAAACGTGGTACCTATCAGTCCAATAAAGACATGTCTCTAGTGTCAGCGTTTTCATGGCCTTGGTTCCCCCTCTTGGTTCTATCCAATTCATGAAGTCGGGACCACTTATTAGTCATTATCATTTGATAAATATGTTACTCCTGAAAATCTAAATAAAATCGATTGCTTTTCCTAATTATGACAAACATTAACGATGATAACTGATAATGATCCATAAACCAGATCCATTGATCAGCGGCATTATTTCTTAGCCACTAAACCCTTCTGAACTGAAAACATTGGGAATAATAAACTTACACTATGCTTACACTTACGCCCTTGTCTTACTATGACCGGAATGTTTGGCAGTGCGAATACTTTCGTCGGCTTCATATAAAAATAGCGGAAACTCCAATCGCTGTCACTGAGACCACCACATACAGGTGTACTTTAATGAAGGATTTCCATTACCGCCTAGTAGTAACACTTCCATTTATTTGGACTTAAGGTTGAATGATGTTTGTTGCACCCCTCTAATTGTTTGGGGTACTTCACCCCGGAATTTTAGAGTAGTGAAATTACGACTGTTCGTGTACACAGGGTCTAATGTTCATGATTTTCCGGATCCGAAACTACCGTAAGTGATAAATATTTCAATGAAATAGGGATAATTTGATTGGGCAATTCACTAAAAATAGACCTTGATAGGCTTCGATGGAAAGCATCATTCATTTTAGAGTCTCAATGGTATACCGACACTTAATAGATAAAGAGTAGAACTGTTTTAGCTTTTAGTGGATTCGGGTGACGAGATAAATTTTGGTTTATTAAATTAGCGACGATCCTTATAAACGCTGAACTGTCGGGGCTCGACGACAGAGTTTACTACCTACCCATTCCTTATCGTAGAAAACAGGGTAGCACTAAAATCTGATTACGTCAGCACCGGGCTTAAATTAAATTGATGCTAACGCCAATATTACGGATTCGGTAGCTTTAAAAGGCTGTTTTAGTCTCGAGAATTGAATAAAGTCAAAAGATTCCATTATCATTTATTTTTCTTAAGAAATCTCAAAGATACTTTTTCACAGATTAAGTAGGTATTCGTTGTTAAGCGCATCACTTGAGAAAGGATGACATGGACGGATGGACCGAATTGACAGTTTTTTAATGTTGGGATGGAAAAATTGGAAATGTTATCCCGAAAATTGGAAATTCTGGAAAAAAGTCGTGCTTTTTCTGTGGTATTTTTGGTACGATTTATTGAATGCTAGACAGAACAGCCAACTGTCTGTCGGATCAGCTAGTAAATCCAATTTAAATCAATGTGAACATCACAATGCATGTCGAATTTGAAAGTTCTTTGCAATTGTTCTTGCAGTAAAGAAATTAGAGTTTATTGTTTCAAAGTTCAAAGAACTTCTGAGATTCTGTGCTCCAAAATAGTTACATCAGTACTTTAAAAAGTTTAAGTTCAAATTCTTCACAATTATCCAGATCAGTAAAATACGTATTCGTAAAGTCCGATAATTTTATTAAATAGGTAAACGGTTCGCCCACGCTAAACTGATAGATACCTAAATTCGGAGGCATTTCATATTCGGCTCAATATTTATTAGGCGCACAAAATCACAGCAATATTCTTGGAAAGATTGAATATTTAAACAAGATTTGCATAAATATTGGATCCGCTTAACATAATTGTACAAAAAACTGTATTGAAGAGACAATGGCATATATACAGGGTGTTTGGTAGAACGTTGAACATACGAAAATGGTGGTTAGTTGGGGTCATCTGCTACCCACTTGGCCCGAATTATTTGACCTTGGCCGCACTGTTTTTTTTTTAATTTCACAGAAAATTACCAGTTTTTTTTAACTTTAAATTCGAATATCTTTACTTGTGACGGGTAAATGTATTTTTTTACATCTTTTTGTACCTTCAAAAGACTAATATCTTCTTTTCCCATTAAAATCTGTACCAAACAATAATTTTATGAGAGTCTGCTACAATTAGACATTAATACAAAACAACATCCTGCCTGTTTTACTCGTCACAAGTAAAGATATTCGAATTTAAAGTTAAAAAAAACTGGTAATTTTCTGTGAAATAAAAAAAAGTAAAAAAAAAACGGTGCGGCCAAGGTCAAATAATTTGGGCCAAGTGGGTAGCAGATGACCCCAACTAACCACCATTTTCGTATGTTCAACGTTCTACCAAACACCCTGTATATAGCTTACATATTTAGCACGAATAAAATCTACATCATTGAACCCAATAAATATCCTAAACATTTACCAAAATACTTTAACGGAAATCATAAATTTTTATCCCAAAAGCAAACTGTGAAAATAATACTATTTTCATATAAAAAAACATACTTCAAAAAATTAATTATCCCGTTATAGTCCCATCACATTAGCAAACAGTATTAAAACCTAATTTCGGTAATCTAAAATTAAAAATTAATCACGGCAACTTTCTGCTCACCGCCCTCGTTAATACGGACTTAAGTCTGTTGGCAAAAATTCAAAGTTTAATCGTAACATCAGTGGTCGACGGAGTGTGAGTAAATTCGGTGAACTAATGGGCTGCTGCTGAGCCCAGCCACATTATTTATTATTCAGGGAAGGCCCCTGACCGTGGTTACAGCAATCACTGGGGTGATCATTCAAATAGCCAGTTACGACCCATACCTGCTTTGCTTTGCCTCTACGAATAAACTTTGGTTTTAGTCGTAAAACCAGGGGGGACCTTTCGGCGAAAATTGTTGGTGCTAACGATGTTGTTTAAGTGAATGCTTTTTAAAATTTATGTACGCGAATTATAAAATTTATCGAGTGATTTCGACTTGTTATTACGTCTCGAATGAGTAAGATGATTCCATTACCCAATTTATGAGATTCGTTTCCAACCGCCAATTTTTCTTATCCATTTTCTTCATTTTGACATCTTAAGATCGGCAGCACACTATCCGGAAAATTAAATATCCGTTTTTGACGCTTAGCGGGAGACACTCTGTGCCATACCATTTTTTTATACTAGACTTCACACACTATACAATTAACGGGAAAGTTGACCGAGTAGTTATTGACCTTTTTAGCCGTTTCATTAAAAAAAAAAAGATTCTCAATTCAACTATTTATAGATAAGATGTTCTATCACATATTTTGGTTGGTACCAACAGTTGGTATCTAACATCAGCCTAAACTTCAAACAAAACTGAAACGCATATAGTCGTTTTTCTTCTTCTAAAGAGTTGTAACAAATTATCTTCGTATAAAAACCACGATCCGATTTATCGTAATCAACTGCGTTGTCTCGCTTCGTCTAAACGCTTCAGGCATATCAGATTTCGTCTATTCAGTAGCAACGTTGCGCCTATATCGGTTTGTTAAAGCGACAGTCGCCGCGCAACA
The DNA here is from genome assembly GCA_946251955.1 of Acronicta psi. Classification (NCBI taxonomy): domain Eukaryota; kingdom Metazoa; phylum Arthropoda; class Insecta; order Lepidoptera; family Noctuidae; genus Acronicta; species Acronicta psi. The sequence goes on from OX276476.1 coordinate 7,506,544, forward strand.
ATAACAAATGCCCCAGTTAAAACGCAGATAAACCGGCTACTGCCCGCCAAAAGTTTGCCTCCTATTATTGTGAATTTTATCCTATAGGCAGATAGGTACTTTATGCCCGAGCATCGCGCGTTTACACAGCAGATTATGTTTTGAAAACATACCCGCATGTTAATTGGACTATTTAATAGAACGTAGCGGTGTATACCTATGCAAATTGTGAGATAAGAATTATAATAGGTTTTATAGGTTTTGTTTGATATTTTTAACACGTAGGCAAAAAAAATCACGACCTGTGGTATACATTCGGGAGTAATTGTTTCAATATGAATAGAGAACTTCTAAGGCACTACTTCACTAAGAAGAAGACTACCTATAGTGTTTTTCTGGAAGATTATATTCTTAAGATGTTTTCTGTTTTTTTCGATTGACTTCAAAATCAAAGTCAAAAATATTAATGATTACTCAAACTTGGCTTACTTTTTAAACGTCAAATTCAGACATTACATTACTACATTTGAGACATTAAGGTATATTCCACTACGTAAACTTAGAATAGTCGTCTAAGTGCTGAGCTTTTTATTATTTACTGAAACAATTTTACATAAAGCACCATAATTTAGACGAATCAATTCATTCTTAGCGAGCAATTGAATCGAATTACAGAATTTTGACAAAATAAATCAATTTCTCGGGTCCGATAAAGCGGTTTATCTGGCTTTAGATCCTGGGGGAACCCATTTCAGAGGTCAATAGGCAGTGGAAGCTAAGCTCGGTTTTGGGAAAACTCATTTAGAAGGTCTAATGGGATACGTGAAGGTAGGAACCGAAATGGTAAAGGGTCGATGTCGCATTCGTCGATACTTTCATTGGTAATCATAGAAACTTCAAGTTTGGAGATTGATTTGTTATCAAGAGCTTTCATTTCGTTAACAGAGGCAATGTCAGAGTAATATTAAAATATACTGCAATTGATAGTATACTAGCTTTCCACCAGTGGCTCCATTCGCTATTCCACGGGAACCATAGCCTATGTGCTATTCCAGACTATAATCTATCTCTGTGCCAAATTTCATCCAGATCCGTTCAGTAGTTTTTGCGTGAAAGAGTAACAAACATCCATCTATACATTCACACATACATCCAAACTTTCACATTTATAATATAAGTAGGACGTCACTCGGGGATACTATAACTTCTCAACGGTCAAAGAATTTTTCAAAGCGGTCCAGTAGTTTCGGAGCCCATTCAATTCAAACAAACAATTAAATCTCTCCTCTTTATACTAGTACCTATAAATAAAACAGCTTACACTGATACGTTTTCATAAATGACAGCGTTTCAGTATTCAGCTGCAAGTTATCCGAAGCAGCCGTCGTTCGTGCACATACTGTAGCATATCAATATATCTCGACTATATCATATGACAAAATTTGCACAGCTTGCCTACCAAGTGACAGTTCAGTCACGTATCTTAGGCGGCAATAGTGCTATTAGTTGCGGTGCCAGAATCTCTAACCATTTCCACGGAGAGATATGATTATGACACGTAGAATAACTACAGTTACTTGAGATATGCACACCCAAAATCCAATGATACACCATTCTATTTGGGCCATTGAAAATGGACTTGCAAATCTTAGGGCCGAGTAAACCCATGCCATATTGACTTTTCGAATATTTGTATGTCGCACGCGATTCGAAACAAATGGGATAATGATTTTATTAATTATAAGTCTAATTTGGGTACATAGAAATAATGTTTTTTACACATTCAAGTAAAAAAAAACTGCAGAAAAAAATTGAAAAGTTTATGAAAAAAGTTACGGAAAATTTCAACGCAGGGGGTCCAGAATCATGTACTGAACTCATGGTATTCGGATGTGCGTCGATGTCCCTCCCACATTGTATAAATAAGCCTTTAAATTTAAAGCCTTGACTTACTTTACAAAGAAGAATGAGTGACTTACAAAAAGTTACTACTTCGCAAAGCTTTCTGCTCTTCGTCCCAGATCCTATTCCAATTAAGTACACACAGACAAGTTTAAACCGTTCTAATAAAGTAAAGTTTCTTAGTTTAAATCCCTTGTTGACATCCCTTAAAACTTCTTGCTCTTACATTTAATTCATTCACTGTCAATTATTCTTTTCGTAAGTATTTTCAGTACTTAACAGTTAAGAGTTTGGATTTGAGCACAGTTAACAGTTAATACGTAATAGAGTGTTAGATTTAGGTACTTATTTATTTAAAAACATGTTCTTAATCGACGTGTTGTATAAAGAAAAAATAAATATATTCCATCTACTCGTGGCAATGGTATTAATTCTGCTTAATCCGTGTCATTCTGAGAGGAGGCCCGCGCCCAGCAGTTGAACAATGTATGGGTTAAGTACATACTTACTTACTTATTTTGTCAGATGGTTTTGAAGTCTATAGTGTAGGTACGTACAGCTGACTACGGAAATAACTGAATGCGATGCAGACTTTAAATCGCTTTACCGTCCATTATTATGACCATTTTTTATGCTTTACCTTAATTAGACTACTAAAAAACGTGAAAAAAATAACAATTTAGTAAATCAATTCTAGATTACGTATTAGTGAACAGGAAAATCAGCTATATTGAAATCCAAAAGGGACCCGCAATCCCTACCATTACGCGGTATAACGAGCTCAAATTCACACGTAATTTTTGCCGAACTTATCAAATCCTTTGGGATGGGTATTCCCAACGACCACTTATATAGGTCTAATAGGTAATAAACATACATAAATACCTTAATTTTGGGGGCTATCATGCGCGCAGCCATTACTGTAGCTTGTAAGTTAAGTATGAAGCATCGATCACAGTTTATCTTATCGGTGCGATGGTGCTTAAGGGAATAACACTCGTGTTTTATGTCATTTATTATGTCTTAGCTTCCCTTTAACATATGTTTAGAATGTAATGTTATATGATATAGTCTTGTTTGAAATATGCAAGGTTTTCTGACGGTGACTTTTGGTTTGGTAAACGAATATTATTATACCTAATATGCCCTGTTGTCCCCTTCAATGTAAATATTTTTGCTAATTAAAACAGTTGGTAATACGTGATGTATTATTAGGAAGTAAATATAGGCCTACCGGCGTAGGTACTAGTATCTTTCTAGCGATATTTTTTTAGAATAAACTAATCTAATAGGTATAGTTAGCCAAACCTTAAAGGAATTAGCTAACAATTTAATTGCAATTCAATTCGTCTCAATGTTTTTATATGGTAAGCAAGCCTCATAACTTAAAAGCAATGTAGGAGAGATATCGAGCCCAGACCTACACCGAGACAGTTTTTTAGTAATCTGCTGCTTTCGGAAACTTTATAATATTAGCAGCAAAGTGTAATAAATTAGGACTATGCTAATTTAATATTGCTTCTCGTAAATTTTCTTAAAACTCCGTATTAAAATAATTAAGAAGTAAACTGGATTAAAAACCTATTTAACTCATATTAAATACTATAATTAAAGTAAGATGAACAGCCTGAAGACAAGATTAAGAAAGCTGATCTTACCTACTAGTTTTAGGTACAAAGATAAGATTGGAAGAAGTGTCTGGAGCATTGTTTTCTTGTTAACCAATGATTTTGCAGTAAGCTTTACGAAACAAAAATATGGAAATAAAATTCCTCCAAATTAAATATCGACATGGTTGTAAAATTATAGTTGGACAGCAACAAGATGTTGTAGAGTAAGAAATAAAAGGGGCTCAAGGAGAGAGCTACGCGAGTTGAGACAAAGATTGATTAAAATTTTACTAAGCATACCTCTTTTGATAGAATGATGACTATGTTATGGTAATGCTAATGGTAATGCTAATGTTTGTTCTAATGTGCCTATACAGCCTATGGTCAAACCCAAGACACCTAAATACTGTAACAACATTCTGATAACCATGCATATAAAATCACAAATGTCTGGATGTCGTTTGGTAGCGAACTCTACAATAAAGTGCAAGAACAGTGGGTTATCTAAAGTTAGGAAAAGTCGAAATATTTATTAAATAAATTCTCCAATGTGTACTTACATTGTTTTAGATATTTTGTGTTTCTGTGGTAAAGTAATAGCGGGCTGTTTTCCACCAATAAACCATAAAGCGCGTATATTGTGTGCGGTAATGTCTGATTTAGCTACGCAAAATGCGACACTATATTCATAGTCACAGACTAGGGTAACATAAAGTAATGTTAATATGAAAATATACCACGAGCAGGTGTACAGTAGTCATCGCGAAACATCGGTAATGTTCAGCCATTAGGCGAAGTTGAAATATCGCGCGGAACTCGCCTATACGTGGTGCGAATGCTGATAAAATTAATCTTTTTATGCTGCGTTGGTGAAAAAAACTTGTTTTGTAGTTATAATGAAATTTACTTTGTTGTAGCGTAAGTTTATTTTGGGAAACTGTCGAAAAACTGGAAAATGCGGTAATAATATTTGGTTATGATGTATGATATTTTTTCCAAAAGGTACAGTAGGAGTACCTAGGACATTTAATGATTCTCTTCCAAATGTTAGCGCAGCTAAAATAATAAAAAGCGCCAGCAATATGTAAATGGTTACAGGAGATGTCTTAGTTTAAGCATGGCTTAACTAACAATTTCAAAAATAATTCGGGAACTGTAAAGAATTTCCAATCATCAGTTTTACCAGGAGTTTACGGATAGGCTTGCGTCTCTGATAATTATCTTTTTTATACTCGTCTCTCACTGACTGAAAAAGTAAAATGTTAATGCAAAAAATACCAGATATTCTTTAATGTTCCTCTTTTACTTAAAAAATATAGCAAATAAGTTAATATTTAATGAAGGAAATGCAGTATACAACTAAACATAGATATAACACCAAATCATAGTCACAACTCAACACATTATGTCATCATCACTCATAGAGTTCAACGAATCCATTAATCTAAAGTCAACACAATGCACCAATGTGACCAAATAGTAGCGAGTAACGTTATATTGTTCTAACATTCGGTACAAAAACGGTAGGTGGATTTTAATGAAATTGGAGCCTGGTGGAGCGTTTGGGGCTTTAATTTGCAAAACCTGTGCAATTTAGACCAAAACGTCCTGTTTGGTAATCGAAAATGGTTACTTATTTGTGTATATGGATTCGGTCTTTTGAAAGAACACTCTTGAACTACGGAAAGGTACATACTTATTTAAAAACTCTGCTTTATAATACACTTGAAGAAAACTAAGGATACTTTATGCCAACAGAAATAGAAACGGTTTCGTATTCCAAATGATAGTTCATTGTCGTCATCATGAACCCATTGACTGCTCACCTTAATTTCATCATCCAAGTGGACCAACACTACCGAGCAAATAATTTTAATATTGTTCTTATATTTTTGAGACACAGTGAAACCTTTAAAATAGGTCATCAAAAGCCCATACAACTGAGCCCAAATTTGTACCGGAGGTATATGACAGTGCTGTCAAGTTGACAGTTTTTACCATGAAATCACTTACTGATAATATTGTGCCTTAATGGCGTAAGTTTGACATTCCGTAATTGACATTGACAGCAGATAGCTGTCAAGTTGACAGTTTTTACTATGAAATCAGGAGACAGATAAGTGTCCCAAAATGGCGTAATATTTCTCAAATTAAAAGTTATTTTTCTCATCCAACATTTAAAAAAGAACGACTGGAGTTTTAACAGCCTAATACAGGGTATTTTTTCCAATACGTGTACCTTCTGTTCATCATTTGGGCCGATTTCCATGAGCTCCTTTAAATACTTACATAGTGCATACATTATAAATATCGATTATAAGTACATGCGGCAGTACCAACGTCACTGGTGTGGCTTAAATGGCGGAACAATGTTCTCGAATGGTTTCTGTACGTCGCGTCGGCGCCAGCTTTAAAGGACACGCCATACCTACCTTTCGGGATGTGTTGAATATTAATCTTATTACTCACGGCAGTAAATGAGAAAGGGATAGCAAATATAGGTTTACAATACTATGTGATATTATTATCTCGGATTATATGCTTTGAGAGTCAGGGTTTTGAGCATGAATGTGTTATTAAGGAAAGAAGAATACCAAAGAAAAGATGGATGGACTGTGTGAGTTAGGATATGACCACAAAGGAATTGAATAACGAGATGACGGTTAATAGGGGTGTATGGAAGAAAACGAGATAGGGCACCGATCTCATTGGGTTAAGGGCAGGAAGATAATGATGATAATGTGCTTTGAGAGTTACTTAAACTTTGAGAGTTACTTAAACATTGCTTTTTATCACAAAAATACATTCTTACTACTTACGCTTCATTCTGCTGAAATTTTGCAATTGGAAACATTGGCAATTTTATAGGAAACCCCAATAAAAATTTGTTTCACCTAGGAATCTAGTCCAACACCTCACGTTGAGAAGAACGGTGGTGCTACCACAAAACTTTTTTTTTAATAGGTAATGAAACCAACATTTTAACAACAAGTCTGCGTTAAGTATCTAGTTAATTACATTACTGACAATTAGACTGAGATAAGTATCTGTACGCTATACGGAGGTGCATTGAAAACTAAAGCGATCTAAAGCTTTGTGATTGGATTTTCCACTCTACGATGCGCTTCAAGACGGGTGTCGGCGACGTGGCCAATGAGGCTGCCGCGCTTAAATAAGGGACAACATTCGTACAACGCACCCATATCGAAATAAAGTGAATAAGGATTTGGTTAGACAATCGAAATGCATGCAAATTGAGAGATCGATACGTATCATATTCTTGTGATGTAAAAGAATTTGAAAAACAGGATCTTCACTTTTTATACGGACACTTTTATTTATTTATTTAAATTAGGAACTTTTTGCGCAAGTACCCGTTATTCTTATTAATCTTGGCAGATAATTTTAACTATCTTTTTGTATTTTTTTAACACTTTCCATGCTAAGATTACAAGTTATTTTTAATTAAGGAAAAAATCGGCTGGCGAGCAGGATTCGAACCTGCGTCTTCTGGTTCGGTACACCAGACGCTTTAACCGCTAAGCTAGCTTAGCAACAAAAAATAACAGATAATGTTAATATAAATTTTATTCGAATCGAGCGATTCGAAATTATCGGGCGGTTAGCGGCTATCCAGAGGTGGTGAAATAGGCCTTTATAATTATTAAACATAGGTACATCACATTTATAAAATTCTACCGAGAGGAATAATATAAAACAACAATTCACTTGGAGGAGTCTACCACAATAATATGCACTGAACAGATTTAGTGGTGCTACCAATATTGTCCTTGCCACATCATACCGGAATAAATTTATGATATACTAGCTTCCCGCCAGCGGCTTCGCCCGCGTGGTCTTATAATTTTTTCCCCGTTTTTGCTACATTTTTCATTACTACTCCGGTCCTATTAGTCGTAGCGTGATGATATATAGCCTATGTTACTCGTGGATAATGTAGCTTTCCAAAGGTGAAGGAATTTTTGAAATCGGTCCAGTAGTTTCGGAGCCTATTCATTACAAACAAACAAACAAACAAACAAACAAACAAACAAACAAACAAACAAATCTTTCCTCTTTATAATATTAGTATAGATAGGTACATTACATTTATAAAATTCTACCGAGAGGAATAATATAAAACAACAATTCACTTGGAGGAGTCTACCACAATAATATGCACTGAACAGATCTTGTGGTGCTACCGATATTGTCCTTGCCACATCGTACCAGAATAAATTATTATGATATGGAACATATTAAAGTTTTTACTGTAGGTACGTATCAAAAACTGGATATTTTTGCTGGTAGCTGAAGTATATGAAAATAGCAGACTGTTCCCTCGTTTTGTTTAAAATTTCCACTAACTCTTGCAGGCACGGGATTATTCATATTTAATGAACAAGTTTCATATTATTTCGGTCCACGCAAAATTCGTGCCGATTCTGAAAATGCCATTCATATTAAATGTCTGTAGCGTACCTAAACACAAGACAGCTGTATTGTGCTGAATGCATCATCTGTCTGGGCTACACGTCACCGGCGCTTCATCGCAAATTGTTCTAAATTGCTTTGATCGTTTTTCCGGAAGGCTAATGAATTTTCCCGCTCCAATAATTTCCATGGCTCGCCAGCGACACGGGAAGGCCTGTAACAAATATTAAGTCGTCAATTAAAATGGCTGTGTTTAAAAGAGATTGTTTGGAGTTGGAAATGCTCCAAATTCGGTAATTTGGACAACAGTTCGTGACTCTGCCATTGTTATTTTCGCACGTCACAACGCTTCTTGTTTGTTTTGCTGACTTTGAATCTCAGTTACTACAGAACTGTTGTTGGATAAAACGATGTTGCATAAAAAAATCTATGTTTTTTTTTACATTTATTTATAACATTAAAATGTAACCTATTGAACTTTTATGAATAACTAGTTGTCCGGCAGACCTTGTTCTGCCCTATTTTTCTAAAACAAATATAGTTAAAATTTTCAATATTTTGTTATTACAATTTTAGTTTATTCTCTCCATACAAACCTTCCTCAAACACACCAAAAGAGAAATCAGCCAAATCGATTCAGCCGTTCTCGATTTTTTTGCTTAGAAACACATTTAGGCTAATATTCAGAGACGATGCTAAGCGTAAACTTAATATGCTTCCGTATGTCAAATTTGTATCACAATTTGACATACGGAAGCGTAAGTTTACGCTTAGCCTTAGTGATTCATTTTATTTATATGTATAGATTATTTTATTTCTAATTACTTTTCAATAAATCAATGAGGTCACTTCCTGAACATGATTAAAACGAACAGTACACCGATCTATTATTTATTATCGAGCAACGTTTGTAAGTGTTAAGCAAGAGGGATGGGTAACTCAATAATGCAGATAGGCAACGGCCTGGCAATCTGTCAATGTTCAGCCGGGATTACATCTCATAGTGCAGTGCGCTTGGAAATCTATTTGAGTATGCATCATAGGCCTAACCTAACTAGATTTCTATTTCATCCATCTAAAATTCAGTCGGCAATAACGTGTACCTAAACAAAAAAAAACATAAAAGCTTTATTCTACTAGATAATTTTAAAAAACAATTATTTTCCAATTATTTGTTACTCTTCCACGTTATTTGATTAAAATCTATAATACAGATACCTTAATTACACCTTGAAAATATAAATAGAAATTTTCACAAAATATCAACACAGACAAAGTTGCGAGAAGAAGCCAGTGCAGTAATATGTTTTATGTCGTCAAAGACCAATTTCGATACTTGCAGGAACTTAAAGAGACGAAAACTCACATAGAAATTACCTAAAATAGTGAAACAGTTTCCGAAACCACGTGAACATGGACAGTTTTCGATTCATTGACTGTACCACGTTTGAATCTACTTTATGTTAAAATAGTTTCTAGTGCATTATTTATTCAAGTGAATTCTATCCAATATTCTGCTTCTCTGAGTGATACATTGCACATCAAGTCGACAATCCGAGGCAAAAATAACTCTCCCCGCCTGGAAAAACCACTTACCAGTTGAATATACGAGTATTATTGTCTAGATTGACTATTTTACCAGATGTCTTAACAAAACCATTATAGATTTACTATGGTATTCAAATAGTTAAGTAGAATTGTCACTAGCGCGTCTGCTTGTCTGTCTGTCTCTGCGCACATTATGATCTACATATTGTATTATAAAGTATCCCGCGACAGGGATAAGGTTTGCTTCTTAATGCAAGCATTGTCTGTATGTATAATGAATGTAAAAAACTAATATTAGTTTTTTTTAATTTTCATAATTCTTAACAGACATCAGTTAAGAATTATTATGAATATTAAATCAAATTATCACGCTATGATACCAAACAATAAATTTAGATACACCAATAATTAACATCTATTTATCAATCTTTCATGTAATGTTTCGTACTAAACCCACTGTGCTCGAGACAAGATAGGTAAAGCATTTGCTACCGAAATTCAATCTCAAAACTTAGCACATACTTGCGTAACTTTAAACTAACTATTGACTAACTCAGGCTTTGAAAGTTGTTCGATTCGAAGTTAATCTTTAGGCAATAGAAATCGTGTATAAAGTTCCCCACTTCGAGTATTACGAGTTAATCAAACGGAAAAATTTGAATCTGATAAAAAAGCTGTTCAGATAAATTGGTTAACTGAGGTGGAAAACATAAGTTGGGTGCGTCATTTGCGCTGCCTTTTCATTTTTGTACCTTTTATGGATGGTCTTATTTTTTAATCTACAAATTTTTATCGTAATTTATTTCATCTGTCTTATGGTACTGGTCGTTTGTGTGACTGTTAAGCTCGAGGTCTTGGTTCAATCCCTAGATCGAGCAATGTGTTGTCGGGGTTATACTAGGAAATTCTAAGCATAGCCGGCGAACTCATGGATATAGGTATACCTCTACCTAACCCTTGGAGGAATAAGGTGCGACAGTACGTTACGTTTATTTTCTAACTTTTGAAATTATTTGTGACTGACATACTTACTTTGTTACAATCATTGTTTTCAATTACCTACTTATTCTTTTTTTTTTATATGCACTTCTTCTGCGTGCAAGTTTTCGTTTACATTGACCGACTTCTTTGGGTTGACCTTTGCCCCTGCACGCTATTTTTAAACTTGTATTTTTGAATAGCCTCAAGCGCTGGCCTCTTCTTGAAAGTAAATATAATACTGTCATATATCTGATATACAAATAGAAAAGATATACATAATATATCTATCAGATAATAATATATAGGTAGTGGTATAATAATAATGTTAAATAAACTTGTAGTTACTCGTGTAACGGTAAATACAGGAATTGTTTATTTCTTCCTAACATTTTTGACGTGACACAAACTTATTTTATAAGTTCCACAATAGTTTTTAGACAATCCTTCCTTAACTGATATATGTGTATATGTAGGAGCAATGAGTTAAGTAGGTGTTCATAGACGAGTTAGCTAGACCCTACACAAGACCCTGCAGATTTCCTGCATTGTACTCCAAAGAATAAGCTTAACAATATCTGCACGAATCGGCTCACAGATTACCTTGAACAAAGGAATAAATAAAGCTCCTTTTCATAATGTAATATTACATTTTCATACGTAGGCACATGTGAAGTTAGAGCAATTTTGAGCTTCGCAACTTTTTCCTCCTCTGCGATAGAGACGTTTCTTTCATGTCCGGTGATTAGATTATGCTGAAAATCACTTTATTTTCTTCACGTTTTCCGGAAACTAGTTTTAAATCTTTGATGAAAATAAATTAAATGTATGTAGCAAGATAATCAAGCATCTAAGAAAGACATGTACTTAATATTTGTACAGTCACGAGCAAGAGTTATACTAACAAAAGAGCTAAAGCGATTTTCTCCTAAAGTACTAATAGAACTTTTGTGATATTACGAACACAGTATCTACGAACCAATACTATAGTGACATTGATGTTATCGCAAATTTCAATCGTTCATTCATCGAAAAATCGCTTTAGCACTTTTGTTAGTGTATACATTTTTTTTGCTCATGACTCTACTTAGAAATAATTACTCTAGGATGCTACAGTTAGGTGACACTCAAGTTCAACTCTTTCCATCTTGCAATTCTAAAGATTGGTGTTATTTTGTTTCTTAGATGTACATTCCTACTTCTTTCTTGGATGTTGCTGGAGGCTTAGGGGCTGTGCTTGTATTTTGTGGGTACCTCAGATGCTGTTGGCATTTCCATTTTCATTTCCTCTTTATCTCTAGTTCTTCTACCAAAATTACCATAGTAAGTAGTTCAAGACGTATTAAGGCCGAGTGGATCGCCGATAAGCGTTGGCCAACAAACAGTTAAACAATTTTGGCAACCACTTTGTATGCCCAACGTACCCAAATATGGCGTCCGTTATCTATTATCTGAATAAGGACTACCGTCGGCTGTAAAGACTTGTGAAGCACGTCGATCTACTCTAGATTACAAGTACCCAAACGTTGTATAAACTAACTTACGTGCTATTTTAAAAGTTAGGTAAGGTTACCTAAGATTCATATCAATCATAATAGCATTCGTCAAATTACAATGGAGGTGGCCTCCAGTCTAAACAGATGCCACTAGAATTTAGTATTTGATATGAAGCGTTTGCTAAATAAGGAGCAATACGGCGTTCCTAAGATAAAATCGGCTATAAGACTCTTTGGAACTATATGTAATGGTACTTACCTATTGACATGACAAATGGGATTGGAGGTTCAACGTGCCATCTAAAGCACGGCCTCCTCAAACAAACTGCTGTAAGCTTAATATTAATAATGATGTGTAGTTTCTACTACTAACTGCCCTCTTGGCCTATTAGTTGTTATTACTACTGCTACGCTAAAGGTGCTTGGTTCTATTCCCGGGTCGAGCAGCAACAGCAGTGTTGTTGAGTTTTTCCCAGTTGAGATTCCCAGTAGCAGTCAGTTCAGAGTCTGAAAATGTGTGAGTTTGGAGTTGATGGAATAGGGTCACCCTTATTACATAGGTCACAAACATACTGGCGTACCGCGGTACACCTCTGCCAAACCCTTCGGGGAATGTAAGCGTGATGGTATGGATCCTATATTTCATGAATTTTGCAGGTATTTGGCACAACCACGAGAACACAGTGGCGTTGAGCGCGGGCGGCGCTGGGCGGGGCCGATAGTATCAAGGAACGCGCGCGCGCCGCCCGCACCCCCCGCACCACCGCCCCGCAGCCATGGTGCGCGACAAGAAACCAACGCAAAAGACCGACTCTCAGAAATGTAAGTACCTAGTTGTAGTAATCCCTTAGGTAGGTATACGTACTTACATATCTAATGAATTAACAAGCGAAATAGAAAACTCAATATATTTTCAATTCAGTATATACCGATCGTTGTTCAGCTGGTTAGTGATGTTCAAATGGCTGAAGTATCAACAAATTATAATGTTTTACATAAATACCGCAGTATTTAGAAATAACAACTATAATTTTTATAATCAATCAATCTTCTACCACTGGACTAGGACTTCATTCAGAATAAATGTGGATTTATAAGACACTAGCTGTCGACCAGCGGCTTCGCTCGCGTGGTCTGGGTATTTCTTATAACTTTCATCCCCTATTTCAACCCTTTTTTCGTATAAAAAAGTAGCCTAAGTCCTTTCTCAGGCTCTAGACTATCTCTGTACCAAATTCCATTTAAATCGGTTTAATAGTTTTGGCGTAAAAGCGAGACAGACGGACATGCTTAAAAAAGGCAAGGCGCCCTAAACCGAGTAGTATGTAATAGAAAGGTTTATGTGTATAAATGAGACGAAAGTGGTGTGCCAGGATAGTCTCTGCCTACCCTAATGGGAAACAGGCGTGAAACTATGTACCTATGTGATCATGTATATTCGAGTTTGTTCTACATGAATACTCTAGGGTAGTCTAGAATTACTTGATGTTCTCAGCGGATTTGTGCTCAGTTTTAATTAATTCGGCTTGCGGTTTTCCCCAGCAGTATTTTCCTATAACTGGGAAGCAAGTGATAAATTGGTTTGTCCGTGGGGATTAGGTATATAAGGTATTAGTGATACGTACTATTAATTACTTGCTTATTTCTTGCCACGCAACGTACCTACTTTTCTTATTATTACTTACATTTTCCTGACACATTGGTAATCATTCGTAAACCTTCTCAATGCTCTGTTTTTTTTCTACTACTTAATAAATGTGAAAGTTTGTTTGTTACTCCTTCAAGCTGCAACGGCTCGACAGATTTGGCTGAAATTTTGAATAGAGGTAGCTTACACCCTGTACGGCTCTATAATATAATATAATAAAAAAAATTACTCGAGTGCAAAAAAAAGGCTAGACTGCCTAGTGCCTAGATATGAGCGCCGCGCCGGCGCGCCGCCGTCGCCGTGAGTTCATGTCGGCGCGCCGCCGCCGAGTGTAGCACGCGGCGCGCCGCCGCAACATGCTTTCTCGCGCGCACGACCGGCCCGACCGCGGCGACCACGTCACTTCGCCGCGCCTAGCGTTGCTAGGCGTCCGGATAAAGCCGGACATAGTTAGCAATATCGCAAACGAGCGAGTACGAGCATAGCCGAGCGAAGGCGACTCGACTTTCGGTCGCTCCCACAGTCCCACCCACCCAGGGGTGTGCGGCTTTTTTACCCAAATATCCGGCCAAACCGCCGGCTATTATTATTTTCCGGTTTGGCGTCCTGGTAACCCTAGCCGCGCCAGTGACTCATACATGGTAGTACTGCAGGTCACAGAAACCGTGAATCGTACCACAGTCGAGTGCTTACCTGCAGTAGTATCATAGGTAAGCGGAGTCACTGACAAGATAGGCCACATCTTGAAGCGTCCTTCAATTAAAACTTTTTTCAAGCCGCTGAAGGAGATCAGTCAGTTTTTACCACCTGTGAAGTGTCACTACGTCTACGTGATGCAGAAGTATACAAGCTTGATTGTGACTGTAGTCTCTCTTACATAGGCCAAACTAAACGAATCGTAGGGACCCGCGTAAAAGAACACATAGCTAATGTCAAATTCCGACGTTCCGGAAAGTCTGCAATTTATAAACCCTTGACAAGATAAACCACAAGTCCTCGCAAAAGTTAACCGATTCCTACCCAGGATGATTCGTGAGGCTATTGAAATTAAAAAACACCAGAATTTCAATAGAGAAGATGGCTGGGTCCTACCATCTGCTTGGAACCCTATTATAAATTCATCATCAGCCCATATTCGTTCACTGCTGGACGTAGGCCTCCTTTAGTGAACGCCACAGAGCTCGATCTTTAGCTCTTTTCATCCTACACTACGCCTGCCTGGACGCGGTCTCCACCTAAGAACTCGTTTACTCCAACGATTGTCGGCTCTCCGAGAGACGTGACCGGCCCATTGCCACTTCAGCGTGCTAATCCTTTAGCTATGTCGGTTCTTTTGGTTCTCTGACGTATAACCTCGTTACTAATTTTATCCCTCAGAGAGAATCCGAGCATAGCTCTCTCCATAGCTCGCTGTGCGACTTTGAACACATGGACCGGTCTCGACGTGAGCGTCCACGTCTCAGCTGCGTAGGTCATGACTGGTGGGACGCGCGCATCGAAGACTTTCGTCTTAAGGCAATGCGGAATGGATAGCGTGAAGACTTGTCGAAGTTTACCAAATGCAGCCAGTCCATCCCAGCTGAATCCTCCTTTCGGTTTTCCTCTCGAAGTTGTTTCTACCTACTTGGATTTTTCCCCTAGGTACACGTATTCCGGAACCACTTCGGACGACTGCTCTCGGGGTAATAAGGTCGTTAAACATAACCTTTGTTGTATCTATGTTCATTATAGATTCAATTAAATCTAACACCAAGTCTAAAACTGCAAGACCGAAGGATACGGTGAGCTTGTTCAGTGTGAATCGGATTGCCAATAAATAACAAAAATGTAGGGTAGCTACTAGTGTCAAGACGCCTACCACCTTAGTCACCCGTGACGCTGTAAAGGGTCCGAAACGTCGGGATTAAAATAATATCAATATAACGCGATAAAATCCGTAAAAAGTAGTTTTATTTCAGTTATGTATTTTGCAAAGACTCCATAAACGAATAAACGGCGTTTTTTTGTATGTCTGATTTTTCTTATAGGTAGGTATAATATTTTTTGATCCCAACTTATTATTTAGAATACTGCAAAATTTTAATTATAAAATAATTATGTTCCTATAAAAAGCTTTTTTAGTGACAATAGTATGATTTTCGTTATGGTATTTTTAAGAAATCTCTCCCTGACTAAAAAACACTATGGCCCACGGCCGGCCACGCCGCGCCGCCGCGACGCCGCCGCCGCCGTGGAAATTTTTTGGCCACGCCGCCGCCGTGAAATTGGCTGTCGGCGCTCATGTCTACTAGTGCCTGCGTTGGTCTAGTGGTCCCAAGCGCGACTGCTACGTTAGAGGTCCTAGGTTCGAATCCCAAGCCGAGCAGTGTTGTTGGGTTTTTCTGTGAAATTCCCAGTCGCAGCTCGGAGTCTGGATTTGTGGGTTTGTGTGGCTCGCCTTCTATTACCTGGGAACTTAACATACTGGCGAATGTGGATGTACATTAGTATGCCTCTGCCTACCCCTTCGGGGTATGTTAGAAAAATGGATAGAGCCGCGGGGAAATACTTAATCAATTTGTCTATCCAGAAAATGTTCAAGCTTACAATTATGTGAAACAGTCAAAACGTTTTTACTTACGTTGGAAGCGTTTACCATCTGCGGCTAAAGCCTATTGTAAGTTCAGTTAAGTACTGCGACTCCCACGGTACAAGCCCGAACTAGGAACGCGTGCAACATATATAAGGTGGAAGGGACATCGACGCACAAACCTCGTGACAAGGTTTCACTCAAGGTCAAAAATAAAATGACCTAGGTCATTCATGTAGAAAATGATGATGATGGTTGTTACAGATATTGACATTTTTAAGCGCGCAGTGTATTGCTAAAAACGCGATTATAACGCTCCGCGATGAATGTTATCGCGCGCCCGATCCGAAATAAATGAAATAATGATTTTTAATTATAAGTAAAATGGGTTCAAGTAAAATAAATTGCAGAAAAAAATGAAATATTGATGAAAAAAGTTACGCAAAATATCAACGCAGGGGGGTCCAGAATCATTTACTGAACTCATGGTATTCGGGTGTGCATCGATGTCCCTTCCACCTTGTATTTGTATGACCTACAGTTTTCAAATCTGGGTGTACAATAAGAACAATTTGTATGAAAACCAACCCATGATATTGGAGAAAATGATAATGTAGGGAAACGTTTTTATATACCTACAAAATACACTCGCTTGCCACCATTACATGTGACCTAAACACACCGGAGAACTTTGTGTAAACATTACTACACCTCTGTCTAACCCTTCAGAGAATACAGGCGTGATAGAAAGAAAGAAATAACATTTATTTAAAACACACACACAACAATAATAATAACATACAGGAAAACAAACATTATCTTCAGCTGTCATAGTGGGGTATAGATATGTCTGTGGCACACACAGGCATACGCCTATGTGTACCACATCACAGCATAATAGTACAGTTCGCGCCAAACTTATTGTCCGGGTTGGAGTTGGCGCTAGATAACTTTAACCCAGCCGTAAAAATCGGAGAAAGAAAAATATTGGATTGGAATAATTTATAACGACAGATTACGACTTGAGCTTTCGTTTTTATTTATTACAATCTAATATTTTTGATAGTATGTATATACAAATAACAATGTTCTTAATTAAGAATTATACTTATAATTACTGTATCAATTCATTAAAATTATAACCAGCTGGTGTTTATTCCTTGAAAGTATTAAATATTTTAATAACCTAATTAAAAGGGCGGCATTATAACTACCTCTCCAAGGACGAAACGACCCATAAAATAAACAAAAATTATGATACCTGTATTATAATGAAGTAACAAATTCCATTCTTAGGACCGAGTTTATTGGGTAATATTAATAAAAAACAAATAAATATTATACGGAGGAACAAAGAAGAAAATGGGGCGCATTGCCTGTAAAAATTTAACGGCCAAAAGTCGTTAAGTAATGAATAATATTATATATTTTTTAAAACACATTTATGATAAGGTAATCTTTAAGAAAATACAAATAAGTACCTAGTGATATACCCCAGGCTCTCCATAAAAGATATTTTGGCAATTTAATTATTTCAGGGTTGTTTGTGCCCTCATGCTGGTGAATGTTTAGGACTAGATGGTGCTGTGTATAAATGTCTAAAGATATTTATTTATTTATTTAATGTTCCGGGGCTCAGGGGCATGATATAGGGAAAGCTACTGGGGTTTTAGTCAATACGTGTCCTCCATACCGTCCTCCTTTCCCCAGATGAAAGAAATTATTTCACACCAACCAAAAATATAGTCTAGAATTATTCAAAATACCTACATAATTATATCAAAAACACTAGTATAAAGTGGACAAATTAGTCGTTCATTTTGATGGAAATCTTTGACCCTTTATGCTATCCTCAAATAGTGACAGTACCTGCCCTCAAGCGTCCATAATTACTTCCTTACCTTTCTAGGTTTCTAGGTTGTCGCCTCACTATGACACTGACGTCAAAGCTGAGAAGGGCCAACAAGGCTTCTCCCTTGAAAAGACGCTCCCTTTGACTTTAATAACACAACGATTTAGAAACGGAATTGTAAAGTAAGCTGCTATTTGATTGCTGTGGGCCTCTGAGCTTATAACTATAAACCCATTGATTGTCCCACTGGTGGGCAGGGGTCTCCTCTCAGACTGAGAGGGGTGCACCGCGCTGGCCTATATTAATTGATTATTAATACGCACATGATTACGATTAGATAAAAGTCAGGTTAAGTAGGTAGTCAAGTAGGTTACGAACTCAAGACCCACGACTTGGCAGTCTTGTGGTTCTATCCCTAAGCTATCACTGCTTTTTTTGATGAACTAGGTTACCTTAAAGTAATAAGGAACTCTCTCATTAGTCTAGTGGAAGTTTAATTTGGTCGAATAAAGTTTTATTGGGGTTTTCTATGAAATTCTGAGTAGTAACTTAGATCTCTGTCTAGTTAATAGCAATACGCTCGCCCTTATTAAATGGAAACATAAATATACCGGCGAACGGTGGGGGAACATTAGTACACTTATGCCTAACCTTTTACGGTATACTGGCTTGATGGTATATCGTTGTATTATTAGTTGGTGTATGATACAAAAGTAATAAATTCAAATATAAAAGGAGAATCGATCAAATGTTGCGATTGCAACTGATGATGATGAATGCTGTTAAACAAATTATCCAAGTAACATTTGTTAACTTGTTAATGGGCGCTGTCAGTCACGACATTGATATTTTGATAATAAAGCACAAGCTATTAATCTGACAATTGCGGATTTATTTTATTTTATCTGGGTATTGCCTAATTGGTTAACAAAATTAAGAGTAAAAAGCGGGGCAATCCTTTTCGCAAAAAAACTTGTTCACTTAGGTACCTACATATTAAAAGCAAAACCTAATTAAATGCTAAGCACTTTTCGAACTGGTGTCTACGCCACTTCTTTTTTACCGCACCGCCCGGCGCCCGTCGTAGGTATTGGGATTATCCTTACAGTCTGGATGGCTGGGTCCTCAAGGATATCAGGACATCACACAATTTTCATATAACCACCTCTAAGATGCGGGATAGACTTCCTGCTAAGGATTTCCTCCAGCACTATGACGTGGGTGTCGTGGCACAGGGGCTCGTGGCTAAGCTATAACTACGCTGATCAACCGATCTGCAAGGTTAAGCTACACTTGCCGAGGTCATTCTGTGGATGGGTGACCATTATTAACACATTGAGACCCCTCCGTGCCTCGGAGAGCACATAAAGCCGTCGGTCCCGGTTGTCATACGAGCACCTATGATAATCGTTAGTGGTAGTCAGAAGCCCAAAAGCCTGACAACCAGTCTATCCTTCGAATGCCGGTATTGCCCAGAAATTGGGTTGCGGAGGTCTGATGGCAGTCGCTCCGTGTAAAATACTGATATTTAGCCGCATCTGGTTAGACTGAAAGCCGACCCCAACGTGGTTGGGAAAAAGGCTATAAAGGATGACTATGACGTGGGTGTGGGTTCGTTTACGAGCTCGCATTAGAAACTCCTTAGTACCTACATCTGTTCTTCTGCCGACGTTTTTAGCAAAAAGTTTATGTCGTTTATTAAAATGAAACATACATCCGGATTGTTTGTATGAGCATGCCTTTTACATCACATCTCAAAACAACCACTTTATGTATAATGCTCTAAAAAGGTTTACGTGCCAAAGCGAACCTATTTACGTCCACAACCTTTATTATAATGTGGAGCATCACAACATAATGGTATCGCATTCGTTTATGTACTGTGTTAGGTACTTGTATATGTATATTGTTATTTTACAAAATGCGATAACGTTCTCGTACTCACAAAGAGATTACAGGGTTGACACTCGTATTGTAAAATTAGTAGCCCCTGTATTGTGAAATTGTAGCCCTGTTGTTCGATGTTATGAAGTTATATTTTAGGATGTTATATGTTTTTTAGTTTAGTTATATGTTTTTTAGGATGGTCTGTGGGAAACATGGTTATAGGAGTAAAAACATTGACGCGTTTAAATTCAGTTCTTTTTGTACTGGCGACTTAAATGCGTTCAACACCAGTCTTGTCTGATGAAAAACTCCAAAAGGGTAATTTTTACATTTTTGAGCAGTCAAGCGGATCATTAGCCTTACCGGGTTATGGTGACTTAGGGGAGGGTGATATAAGAACTTTTAAGAAAAGTAAACACAAACACCCAAAATTTTCTGGTCCCTGGGTCGATAGAGATAGTAAAAAGAGGGTAGACAAACATTACCCGGAAAATGCATAATCTGATGATAAGAAAAAAACGTTTCCTCGTTCCTAGCAAAGCTGTGAATACAATGTAGGAAATCTGATGCAGAAATAATGGGAAAATATTTGTGGTGAGCCGATATCTCTACAGTTGGGGTCGGGAAGGAAGGCGTCTGATGGCTGGCGTGCCTCGCTTCGTCATTTTCATGCCCCACTATAACATGAAAATGACGGAGCATTTTCCTAACATTACAGAAAACTAGTTGATGCCCGCAGGTTCACTCGCATCCCCAAAAGAATTTTTGAAATAAAAGTGGTCGAACTTTTTGTCTTTCAGAACATTTATCAAGGACTGAAAATATTACAGACAAACAAGAAACAGACTGTTTTACTTCTTCATTTTTGTAATATATATTTTTATAATTATATTTGTTGAAGAAGGGCTATTATAGGTTTAATCTGTAACTACAGACAACTAAAATATGTACGTGAACCTAAGCCATAAAATGGCAACCTTTTACTTCGCACTGTTCACTTGAATGTAGGTCTTGATTACTATTATATAAGGTTTCAACTCCAGCGGTAATACTAATAAATTAACTCGAGAGATTTTTTTTAATTCGCGTCTTGTTGCTTTTCCACAGGCGCTTGTTCGTTTGGAAAGCTTAAAATATTTCAGGATTTTTTTAATGTAGCCAGATATTAAGTATCTTGAAATTTTGTTTCAACCCTAACTTAGCTACAAATGTATGACTCAAATGTAGTAATAATCAAAGCCCATTCCATATTCACAAACATGTTCATGTTTCTATCCGTTCCTAAATGTATTTATCGTGACTATTATAACTACTATAAGGTTATTCCTGATGTCTGTCTTAGTTCCTTTATATCGTGTACCTACACTAAAATAAGCGTACGTCATCAATTCTTATGTCTCACGATAAAAGTCTTGCCTTTTTTTAGTTTGAGAAGGATGTGTACATTATCAGCATATTTAGTTATCTTTATACTTAACTGCACCTTTATCCCAATAGTACCCAAGTGCGTATAAAGCTCTGCAAGGCTTATAACGAAAGAAAATATCTAAAAGTTCTCAATGGATTCTTAAATGATTATGTTTTACGGAAATTGCTAATTTTCACCCTTTTGACCCCTGTCACTTTCGACACCTAACATTAAAAACTAACCCGTCACCTTTATTGGCATAATAACATAACCCTTTACTTTTTACAGTGTCAAAATTCAGCTGAATAAACAATCAATTCATTTTTCTAATCATACGCGAAAATCACGTTTCATTAATAAAGCGACAAAATGACAGTCAGTTTACATAGCTTACTACGCATTCCCAGCTCTCCTAATGACAGAAAATCGATGAAGGTGGACCTCCAAACAATATTGCCACTTGAAGAGACGGCCAAGTGTCCAATTCTCTGTCATTCCTCTTCATTGACGTTACGTCTAATCGTTTTCCGTCTCATAAGATCACTAATGAATCTTCTTGTCATTTGAACGAGGCCGCTTCTTTTACGACTGCCAAGTTCGTAATAGGGGTTTTAACTAAGGCACTTGTCGCTTAGATTTGTTTTGTGAGAGTTCTTTCGAATAAGTTCGCTTTTTTGGTGGAGACACTGTAACTTAGCTAAGAATTAAAACATTTGAAATTGGATATAAAGAGATCTACAAAATACAACTAATAAACAATACATTTAAATAAATTTATTGTATTCAAGTTGAGCTTATTTACCTTGTTTGACAAAGAACAGCTTATACGAGTCTTAGAGTGGTCTTAAATAACGACATTGGTTTCTTTTACTGGAATACGAAGAGATTAAAATAAAAGTATTTAGTGTAATAGTTTACGTTTTCTCATTTGATTTAAAAGCGAGAACGTTTGTTTGGAATTCTCATTTGTATTTCTTGAATTAAGTCTTCGAGTAAAAATCATTAACTTCATTGCTATCGGAAAACCATCGGATTTCGATTTTCTTTTATTTATCTACCCATTTGAATTAATGTTATAAATCGATTAAGGCAAAACTGCAAAATATGTCGGAAACATATTATAGTTGTAATAATCATTGCTATTTTGTTTTTCCCTGAAAAACTAGTTTTCATATGTATTTTTTTTAAATAACATGCAACTATTACAACGACAACACAATTTCAAAATGACTCGAATGTGTGAAGTGTGTGAAATAAGTAGGGCAGCGTCGTAATTATGAAATTAATGTAAGTAACCTTATTTAACGAATTTTGTATTTTGTTTAGACAATATCTAACCCTTCATTCATTTGTTTATTTACTGCTAATGTAGTTTTAAAAAAACGCAAAATCTTTTACCCAGGTCTATAACATGATCTATGTTTTTTCCTATAGACTCATCATCATCATCCTCCTAGCCTTTTTCACAACCATGTTGGGGTCGGCTTTCGGTTTTCCTATCAACTCATACACTATATTAAATAGGTAGGTACCCACGTAAATAAATAATTTTGTGGGTAAAATGGAATCTGAAAGGGTGGATGGAATTTTAATGTAACCTAAAATCTCCTTGCTCGGCAATTCTGTACAAAGTTCAGCCACTTTGCCCTGTGTAACCAAAATCCTATTAAAAGATTACAGTGTAATCACGCCGGGCAACAACAAACTAGTTCTGAGTCTTATTTCAACTTTGTTTGCGTTCCAGACATTGATATTTGATTGATAAATTGTAGCCATTTTAGATTTGAGTGACTTGTTTATGGAATCACATGGGAATTTCTTTTAGATTTGCAATTGTGCCTTAAAAGTTTTATTTTAACAGATTGCTAAACTAACGGAGATATTCAATTCAACGCGTACCTATATTTGTGTTTTATTTATATCAGTAAATACAAATTAATTGTGCATGTACTTTTAATATTTGAACCTTTATGAAGCCTATGTACTGATAAAATTTATTTTAATTGTTGTTTAGGTATGATTTGGTAATTGAAACGGAGCACCAATTTAATTAAAACAATATTTATGATAGAGAAGAAAAACAAAGCTTCTTCAAAAATAATTACCTACACTACCGCCAGAGGTGAAGGCAGAAACTCGATTCCCTCACATAAATGACTCTTGCATATTTCTAACACGTCATCTTGTCATACACACACGCTAGTTAGCAGTTGCAAGAGTATACTTGCAAGTAGAAATACTTACTTAAAAAAGTTGCGTAGACACCTGACCTTTTTAAAGACCCTCGAAGTCCCTCAGAATTAGGTAGGTACTTTTACCCAATAATAATCTAATTCGGAAACAATAGGTGTGCCATAGGAAACATTTTACTCTCTGGCTCTGCATATCCGAAGGGGAAATAAACGGTATAGTAAGTATCTATGCATGCTCGGTAGGTATATTGCCAACGGTATATATGAAGTTCACGTCAAGGAAATGCTTTAGAAACCTGTTATCTAGGCCGAAACTAGGCTATAACCTAGGAAAGCGAGGGAAATTAGAAGACGAAACAGGACGGTCCATATCTGGCCTCCTCCGTAAGCCCAACTCTCGGAAATATTGTAAAGCATTATTTTACTTTCCTTACAACTGGCATGCCTTGCTAGTGATGGCGCATATTATGTTTTAAATTCTATAAATAAAATAGGAAATAGGAGAAAAAGCGATATTGAAACGCAGCTATAAGTTTAAAATAGAAACCTTTTTACTTTAAACTATTACGTTAAATTTTCATTTATTAAGTTATGTACACATTGAACAAAACAGAGAGTCATAAATAATTAGGAATATACCTAGTACAAAATATACTATTATAAAAAACTTTCTCTTTCAATAGTAATCATAATTTTCTCTCATCATCCGTATCGACTTGATCCTGTGAAAACACTAAAAGCTAAGGCTGAACTAAGCATAAAAGTCATCGTTATAATATTCTTAGTTAAATGTCAAAGTTGATGTGATAAACGACGCCTAAAATGTTCTAAATAATTTTCGCTGAGCGCTGATAAAATACTCTAAGCTTAATCATTAGTATGGAAGAAGATAATAATTGGTCACAGTCGCTTCAATACACATTACAAACATTAATTATGCGGATCAGCAATGAATCACGATTGATCCGCAGACGATTATATCTGCCCCATTAATTTTGTGAGGTTATCACACAGTCGTGAACACGATTGACAACCCTTTTATAAAGGGTTAGAATGATTTATAATGCTTTTCACTCGGGTCAAGGTAAATGCATATTTTGTACAGTCTTGGATAAAAAAATAGGGTTGACTTGTCAGTATAATAAAAGGGTCAATCGCTGGGTAGCAGCATCCCATCGTCAGTTTGTATTAATAACGACATTATTATTATATTTTTGTAAGCAGCTATAATGACAAGGGAGAGGAATGAACTTTTATATAGGTACAAGTGATTGTACACAAATTATAGCCTAATAACCTTTTTAAATATTCACCCTTTGGTTGGTGAAAACCGTATGGGAAATCAATATAGTAGTTTCTGAGGCAGGGGAATTGAATTTATAATTATGTAGTGACGATTAGCTGGGCCTAGCGGTGTTACCCACGTCGCTATCGTTTTTAATAAAAGTAATAATATTTATGTTATAGAAATTATATTATCTAATTTAAAATATATATATATATATATACCTACATTATGGCACTTCATAAGTAAAAGGTTAGTTTCCGATTCGTACCGAATACCAAACATACTTAGCTGTAACTGTAAGTACCTAAACATTAACGGTAAATATTTACAAAACTTTGGCGACAAAACGGAATCCTTTTACTTTTATACAAAAAAGAAATAAGAAACTGGGGCAGAAGAATTGATTCTTATCGTTGAAAAGTTTGTGGATTAAAAATGATAAATGATGTTTTTTGATCTATGCAAAAAGTTTGATGTTCTTTTACAGAATGACGACTTATTCCTTAAAATACTCTTTAAAATCCTTTATCTTCTAATAAAGCGTACCTTTTTTATATAATTATTTCCCAATAGTGATTATATTATTATTGGAATGATATCATGGGCGTACCCAGCTTTTCGCCCAGGGGGGGGGAGGGGGGGGGGCAGTTGAGGGATTTTTCTCTCTAGGCTAGCATGACCGGGATATACAAATATCGGTCAGAAATACACCCGATCTCCGGTTCTAAATTGTAATCGAAATGTTGGTGACTCTGATGCATTATAAACCGGTCATGCTGGATCAACACTCGTTTTTTCCGGTATTCATAAAAAATGATGCATAGAAAGTATCTTTGAGGAGCTTTTTAAACCGGTCATGCTAGTCTAACTGATTTTTTTTCTGGAATCAAATAAAATAGTTTTCTTCCTCTACGCTGCAATGGTTATTGACACATGGAGTCAGCAAAAAAAAAATAGAACTTGACGTCGGATGATGACGGATGATGAAATTTATTATTGTTGCCCGGAAAGTCATCAACAAAACTCAGAACCGTAAATCGGATGAATTTCTGACCGGTGTTCTTATAAGCCAGTCATGCTAACTCAACGCTTGATTTATCCGGGATTTATAAATAGAAAAACAATATTGCTTAACGTAGCAATGAAAATTGATGACTAAGAGTCAGCAAACGAGAAGTCGAAAACTTGGCCACCCACCTTGGACAGGTTAAGTTAGAAGGGTAATTACAATTAGTTTATTACTAGACCTCCAGCTATCTCACACAGTAAGAGCGAGCGAAGCGAGCGAGAAAATTTGGCCACCTACCTCGGACAGGCTTGGTTAGAAGAGTAACTACAATTAGTTTGTTTACTACCACCAGGTGTCTCATATAAGAGCGAGCGTATCGAGCTCGAAAATTGAGGCCACCCTCCTCGCACAGGCTGGGTTAGAAGAGTAACTACAATTAGTTTGTTTACTACCACCAGGTGTCTCATGTAAGAGCCAGCGTAGCGAGCTCGAAAATTGAGGCCACCCTCCTCGCACAGGCTGGGTTAGAAGAGTAACTACAATTAGTTTGTTTACTACCACCAGGTGTCTCATGTAGGAGCGAGCTTAGCGAGCTCGAAAATTGAGGCCACCCTCCTCGCACAGGCTGGGTTAGAAGAGTAACTACAATTAGTTTGTTTACTACCACCAGGTGTCTCATGTAAGAGCGAGCATAGCGAGCTCAAAAATTGAGGCCACCCTCCTCGCACAGGCTGGGTTAGAAGAGTAACTACAATTAGTTTGTCTACTACCTCCAGGTGTCTCATGTAAGAGCGAGCGTAGCGAGCTCGAAAACTGAGGCCACCCTCCTCGCACAGGCTGGGTTAGAAGAATAACTACAATTAGTTTGTTTACTACTTCCAGGTGTCTCATGTAACAGCGAGCGTAGCGAGCTCGAAAATTGAGGCCACCCTCCTCGCACAGGCTGGGTTAGAAGAGTAACTACAATTAGTTCGTTTACTACCACCAGGTGCCTTATGTAAGAGCGAGCGAAGCGAGCTCAAAAATTTGAGCCACCCCCGCCTTGAACAGGTTAGGTTAGAGTGGTAATTACAATTAGTTTGTTACTACCTCCAGTTGTCTCATGTAAAAGTGAGCTCATAAATTGAGGGAACCCACTTAGGACAGGTGACGTTAGTGAAGGGGGTAATTACAATTAGTTTCTTACTACCTCCGTGCGGTTAGCGCCGCCCCTCAAAGTCTGGCGGTCTGGGTCATGGTCATGGCTCTTTTGGCCCTAGTGTAAATACGCCCTCTGTAAAGGTCGGATGAGTATCCCAACCAGGATCCGTATAAACCGGTCATGCTAGCTTAGCGCTCGATTTTCAGGGAACCAACAAAATACAATATAATAATTGTGATGCTCAACTTGGTTAATGACGCCTTGAAAATCGGCAATAGGATATCTTCCGGTGACCGCATGAGTTTCTGACCGGTATTTTTATAAGCTCGTCACTCGATTTTTCCAAAACAAATAATATAAATTATTTGCGCAGCATAATCGGTTTATAAGAATACCCGTCAGATATATTCATCCAATCTCTGGTTATTTTTTTGGTGATTTCAGGTATCACTAATTTCACGTCGAGCAAGAAAATGTCTTTCAGGCATCAATATTGTCAGTTTGTCACGTTGAGCAAGAAAAATTTTAAAGTTAAGCTAGCTTAAGCGGTTTATAAGTATACCGATTGGAAACTCATCTGATCTTTGAAAGATGTGTTGCTCAATAATAATTGCTACCTCAAACAATTGAATTATATTTTACTGGTTATTTTTTAAATTGTTGTTTTAATGAGGTCTTCAGCAACAAATATTGGTCTATTTGTTTCCCTGATTATATAGTATTTGGCTATTTGTTATGCTATCTTTAAGTAAAGTTATCATTGTTGTCGATTCTGTAAGATCGGTTTGAGCAACACAATCGTTTTTGTAGCAACTAATTGTTAACAAAAAGCAACAAGTAGTGAATGTTTTTCTATTTTGACAATTTGTCACTGCCAGTGTTATGTAACTTGTGGGGGACAAGTTTGTTCCGTCCTACACACAACACTAAAGGTTTTTTTTTTATCTTACTATAACTTTTATCTACGCGGGCATCCAAGTTCCAGGGGGGGGCAGCTGCCCCCCCTGCCCCTCCCCCTGGGTTCGCCCATGAATGATATGATCAACCCATTGCCTGCTAATCCCCTGCGCTGTAGCGGTTACTTTGGTTATCTGACGGATCACTTCGTTGCGAATTCTTTTTATTCAGCAGTTTCGTCCCGAACGAAACAAATGTTTCACAAAATGAACACTTGCATTTCAAAAATGTTTCACAGGTCGAGTGAGTTGGGTTTTTCGGATGTCAAAGCAATCTAACCACGTATGCCTTTTGCATGTGACATTGTGAAATCCTCGTAAAATTGTAACTCTATGTACAATACTTTGCACGTACGTACATATCTTTGACATATTTGGGACATATTCTGACAAAGCTTGTTATGCCCTTTGAATACGTCTGTGGGCACCTTTCGTTTCACAATACCGTCGTTTAAGAATAGCTGATATCTCTTAAAATCGTTTTTACTTATTCATATAAAGCACACGTACGAAATATTTACAGACAACTTGTTACTTACAATTATCGTATGTGCACAATGCAGTGTAATTAAATGTGTACACACAATTCATAATTATAATTAGTAACATTATTCATACATGAAATTTCTACTAAAAAGGAAATGTTCATCTTGCTAAGAAAACTAGGCTGGTGTAATATATAGTATATGTATTACACTCACACCTTTTTCCCAAATGGGTAGGCAGAAACTAGAGACCGCCACTTGCTACGATTCTTGCATATACTTCTTTAGCTTTCTCTACGTTCACACAATATTTTACAGTAAACAGTAGAAAAATAGGGCTGATGATTGGACGTAGGGCATTTTATGTGAATGCCACAGAGCTCGATCTTCAGCACTGCCAGCTGCCTTTCGCAAGTCGACAATCGACCTGACCGGGCGGGCCTCCCACACTACGCTTACCTAGACGTGGTCTCCATTCAAAATCAGCCAAATTCAATTTTTTATCAAGGCCATAACTACTTTAACTGAAGTTTGTAGTCAGAAGTAATAGACATTTCACTTCCTTATTGAATTATATTATAATTATATCCTTTGCATCTAGGTAACGTTGGTACCCGAACTAAATAATTACAGTACCTACACAGTGTAATTCGTAAATTTACGGATGTTGGCAGAAAGTTTTGATTCTGTTACACTATTCATGTATACAATCGACATTTCCATGTTCAATGTATGCGTAATGTGACGTCGAAGTGACGTAATAGTACATGAAGTTATCAAGTCAATACTTGTTAAGCTGGTGTTTGACTTACACATGTTCAACATTTGCTTTGAATTAAGTTTGTATGTAGGTACCTATATTTGTTTTAATTTGATATAATTTATTAGTAGCATAATG
Source organism: Acronicta psi (assembly GCA_946251955.1). Classification (NCBI taxonomy): domain Eukaryota; kingdom Metazoa; phylum Arthropoda; class Insecta; order Lepidoptera; family Noctuidae; genus Acronicta; species Acronicta psi. Next base: position 7,535,824 of record OX276476.1, read on the forward strand.
CTTACGTACTTAAGGTCCATACGGTCAGACGTTTCTCCTAGCATTGTTTGTATAAACAATTATACATAGTGAAATGTTAAGCCAAAGAAAATTATCCAGGGTTGACTGTACGGAGTTCGTGACGGTGAATGACAGCCATAGGTATAAGGTCAACCAAGTGAAAGTAAAAAATCAAAAGAGACGCAGAAGTGTTTTTTTATTTCATACCAACTAAATATAATTTACTTCTTTCGAACTATTTTTAATTCAACTTAAAAAATATGACTCTCACTTTTCTTACATCGTTTTTGTAAGTTAGTCTAAAACGTAAATCGATGTTGTATTTACTATTGAAATGAAATATAATTTAAGCGAAAAAAGTCATTATTGTGTTTGTGCATGCGCTTCAAATTCAAGGGTTGGTCAGAAATATCATTACGACGTAGCTGTAGGTGTCGGCGCATTAATGAGAGACTTGGCTACGTAGCAACAACGCCTTTCTGTTGATACAACACTTTTTAATTGGATTTCGTTCGTAGATTTAATGGAATAGTTTTCGATTAATTGAAAGACTTAAAACTTTCGTAATATTTATCCAATATTTAACATTATGGAATACATTATTTAATATAATTATGTTATTAAATGCCATACATTTAGATATAAGATTGTTGATTTATTATTATTGATCGAAGGATTTAGTTGTTGATTTGGTTTCATTTTATTTTGTATCTTGTAGGTACTAATTATTTTCTACATGTAGGTATACGTACTTTATGGGCAATCAATTTGCCAAATGATACTAAGCCCCATTCCTCTTTCCTAATTTTGCTGTGCCCGACAGAGTCCCTAATGATCTAACTTATCTATAGTCCACCTTTATAAAACAATATGGGATGCAATAAAGTGGTGAGTATTGAGTATTCTATAAAAGACAACAAGAACATCGTTCATTTACAGTACCTAATCCAAAAGTAAAACATATGTCATTGACATTTGTAACTGGAGATCTAAAACTAAAACAATACGAATATCGAGAAGTTTGTTTGCTAAAAGTTTTTACAGACGTGTTTCAAAGAGACTGTAATGATATCGCACTTTGTGAATAAGTTTAGCGGCTTCGTAGAACAAATTTCTAACAACAGTTAGGCACGCGTTGAAACCTAATAACATCTTCATTTTATCGTCAGCCGTATTTGTTCAGAAATTAGCATGCTATTAAACTTAATGAGGTGTATATTACCCCGTCCGTTTCGCTCGCAAGAGTTAGTTTTCAGTTTTCCCGAATGAAAAGTGATGATGATATGAAAATGATACATTAATTATGGAGGTATCTAGTACGAGACTATATGTAAAAAAATCGTTAAAATGATCAGTAACATTGGTATTGATTTGTTTCAGAAAAAATCTTTATCCACATTGTTTCCTATATCGTGCAGCTCGTTAAAATGTTGAATGTCCTCGAAATATTCTTATACTGAAAATTAATCCTTATTCTTAACTAGGTAATTAATTTACTCAATACTCAATATTTATTGCATTCCACAATGTAAGTAGTTAGGTGGTAAAAAGTACAATTATTTTGTTCATTATGGACCCCATCGGGCATAGCAATGTAGGAGAGAGGAAACACTGTGTGTCTACAGTTACTAACTTCATACAAATATTATTATTATTTTCTTTTTTTATGTAATTACATTTATTAGGTAAGTATTAGTATTCAGATTGGAAAATTCATGAAAAATATCGATCAGTGAGACCAAATATGTTATGTTTATGAGGTTCCGTACCAATTTTGAAATATTTTCTATTGAGATTTTGCAAGAGTATTTTGTTTTAGGTTAAGTACCTAAAGTTTTAAGCCTCAAATTATGTTCTTCCAGTCATCCAGTATAATAACACCGAGCTTCAAGTTGACCTTATCCATACCTAAAAATAAATAGTTTTTCGTTCAATACACACATTTTAATATCTAATAACACTGTTGCTCTTTCAACGATAAAACTTCACCAATTTCCACAAAATATACAGACTAATCTGTCCGGAACAATTTCCGTACCTAAATTGTACGTGTTACGTCATCGGTCGGACGGGGAGAGAGGAAACGTAAATTTGGGCAAATTGCTCTCAAGGCACACATCATTGGAATATATTCCTTTACCCAAGGATACATTGGTTGAAAATGAAACAGTGTATTTGCTTTGCTACCTTTCTATTGTAAAGCAATATCGGGAATATGGACACAGAATAGACGAAACCTTCTTGTGGACTTTTGTAAAAAGATGGCTAAAGGGTAATGTTGGGGATAAGAGGCTCGGTTTTCACGCCTCTGATGTTTCATGTTCCATTTGCGGTAATAATTCAGAAGGTGGCCCAACTGCATTGTAGAAAATATTTGTTGTTCGGTCTACTAGGGGCATTGTGTGTTCAGAATTGTGAACTGCCTCTGTGTTAGTCGGTTAGGTTGTAAGCGCGACTGCTACGCTCAACGTCCTAGGTTCGATTCCCAGGTCGAGCATTAATATTGTTTCTGTTTATGAAATTCTCTGTAGCAACTCTACTCAATAGCAATAGGCTCGCCCCTCTATTTAATGGTACCTAAACATACATGCGAACTGTGGGTTAGAATTACACCTTTTTCTAACCCAATTTTTTTTTAGCAATACAGACGTCATTGTGTTCAGAATAATATCGATAGCTATTATGAAATGATCTGTATGTATCTGTATCCGTTATTTCGCCCCAAAATTTACACAAGATTGGTCTAATGCTTTGTCTAGACACCCTAATATCTTCCTAACTCTTCGCTATTATTATCCTTTGGGAGTAAAAGTGTGTCTGTTCATATTCTCAGTAGGCTAAAATATTCCAATATAACTGTAGCGAACCTTTATTGAGCTGAGCTTCCCAATGGGCTTCGAATTTGCAATATTATTCAAACTTCCCATTGGGAAGTAGCGGTCTTTAGATGGTCAACTGGCTCGGCAGTTTTGACGAATGTTGGTGCTTTTTTATTTACTGTGCAATTAATTTATGGCAACTCGTCTTTGGCAATTTTTTGAAGCCTATGAGGAGATCTGATGCGTCTTATGTTGTGAGTGTTGTTTTCTTTTTTTACAAATCGTAATGACCCATACCCTTATAAAAAGTAAACAATACTTTTTATAAATGTGTTGGGTTGCTAAAAACTAATATTCTTACAAAATGAACTCTAGTTTGTGGAAAAATACTCATGTTCCAAACTGTAGTTTTCTATTTGAGTCCCGCCTGCTTTGAAATATTTATATTAATATTTAACACAAAGATTTTTTACAAGAAAACCCTGAGCGTTGAAGTTACTTAGAAAAAATTTTTGCTATCCAAGTTTTCATTAGCAAGATACTCTATTATTGAAAATTTCACGAAGATCATAGAACAACCTATTAATATTGTTATTACCTAGCAATATTTCTATTTCTATTTTCTCGTCAAAATCGTCATAGAATTTCATATCATATCATATCTCCCTATAAATTTTATTATTTCCCGGGAACATTCGCTACTCTCAACGGGGTGGCCCACATTTCAAAACATGGGTTTTCCCCAAGCTCGCAAAATAACCGTTATGTTCCAGTCCATACAATTATTAGAACATCATTACCTTTGGTTATTATTTCGATGAAAGCTATTTATTTATTTATTTATTTATTTATTTACTTAAGGATCTCTGACAAAGGATATACACAAAAGCATATTGGTAATAAGTCAAATACATTATATAGCCAGTGTACTCCTTCAATTATGAGAGACCACAGCATGCACTATGAATTTCTCCATGCGAAATTATAATGTAAACTAATTGTTAGTCCCAATTCAATTTACTAAACTGACCGTTGGGTAAAGTTTGAGTTAACAAGGGTTTCTCTGAAGTAGGTGTACAGAATTAATATTCGTTAATTTGCTCTGTTTAATTACATTACCTTTATCCATAAAACTAATTGGTCGTACCCCGTACTATTACTCAGAATTTATATATAATACGTTTAATTTAAGGTCTACGTGTGTGGTTAATGTTTGTTTCTGCTGTATTGAATTGAATCCAGAAGCCAAGTCGCACCTTTGGGAAAATTTGTTTCAGAAAATTACTAACGCACACCGAAAGGCACTGCGGGGCATAATAATAAAGGTACACTGTACACATAGCGTTTTAATCGTACAATATATTATAATACCTTTATTTATATTATCCACATATGGAGGACGAGTCGAGGAGATAAGGATGAGGAGATCGGTTTTTGCCTTCGTGGCATGAAATGCCAGTAGGCCAGTAGGCAGTAGGCCCCATATGGAAAATCCTGAACCGAAGACGCAGGTTCGAATCCTACCCGCATATATTTATTTAAGAAAACGTTAAAGATGATGCCATAGTAGCAAATAGGATATTCATTACAATCATTCATCAATCAGTTTATCCAAAAGATAAAGTTACCCAAACGTTACCCTAATGAATCTGTCTCTAAACAAATGTGCTCTGAACTAAGCTTAAACTTGCGAAACTTTGTTGATACCATTTAAATTGGCGAACAAAACTATTGTTTTGTTCGCCAACTGTCCCTAACAAGTGAAGTTTTGCTAAATTATTATCCGCTCCAAGAAACAGACAGAGAATCTGTATTACATAATTACAAGGTGTGTGGTGATTTCAGAGGATCTGAAAAAGTATAATATTGTCTTTGGTTTTCTAGAAACATTTGAGACTCAAGTATAAAGTTTTTTTTTTAATACCACCTAAGTAGGTATACCTTTATGGGATATGAACGTCGCCTCTTTGGCGTAGGCCTCTTTCAATTTCCTTTATTAATTTGTTTCTCGCTAGGCTTATTCAGTCAGGTAATTTGGCAATCAATCTTCATCCGTCATAACAATAGTAAACCTATTGTTGCAACCTTTAACGATAACCATGACGTATAAAATACTCGTAACTAATAAGATTTGATAAGACTGAAAACCAACACTTGGCAAACTAAGAAAAGGCTAGAACGAAGTGAAAATACTAAAAAAGTAATCATCATTCAAGTACTTACTGTATTTTTTTAAAAACTTCTGTTCTTCAACATAAGCAATTCAGTTTTATCACTCAGAATAAAAGAAGGTCCTGAACAAAACATATTTTTAATGACAGTAAAAAGGTTTCAGGTGGCCAACATTGTTCAGTTTATTGCCTTTAGTAAGGGCCACTGATAACGAGAGCTACGGTTATGACGTCATTATCAAAGTTTACGTCATAAAATACCATAATATATCTGATATGGAATATTTATTTACAGAGACTATTGCCGATACCTATGTATTCCCATTCTTTCTCAAACATCACCCTGTGTAATAAATAAGACCACATATTGCGCTTTATATTATGTACCTAATAAGTATTCATTTCATTTATTCGTTTTCTGTGTTATAATGTAAGCATATAAATAATAATAATTAACTCTTATTTTACGATTTGCCCCATAGGGCTAATTTTTGGGAAAGTAGCTGTTCAAAGAGTTTATGAAAATACTGGCTTTGCACTTACCTTCTTCTTACCTTGTTTTTCCGTCCCGTCGTTTTTCGAACATTTCACGAAATCCCGTTTTAGTGCTCACCTACGTTGCCTGAGGAACTCTTGCGCACAATGTAATGCTTTAAGACCTAACACGTTGAGCTATGCGTTGTAGGTATGTCTTCTACTATTAATTTTGTAAGGTTCCATGAATTTTATCGTGTTGGAAACTCGGAATCTTGCACTGTCCACACTGGCGGCGCTAGTGTGCTCAAAAAGTAAAATAGTAGGTGTTCCTATATTTTATTGTACTGGCCACACTGGGGCGATAGAGGGGATGACTTGGCAGGACGGGCACCAAAGAAGGTAACCGCCGCAGAGTTCGGTGGGACTCGAGATCTCGCGGACGTCTTACTGGTTAAGCATTAGTACTAGGCTAAATTGGTTAATGGTTAATTATATTGGATATAATAATTGGTTTTACAGTGTTAATAAGTTTTGAGTTGTTAATAAATAAGTTTAGAAAAATCAACCGAGTTATTTCTGAGGTATCCTATATCTCAGAAGTGGGATTCAAGCCGAAAAATTGTAAGTATCACGCCTGCATAATATTTTTATTTCATACTCACCTACCCACATTTTGGTATGATGGCCCTATAAGATGTTTTGGTTTAATTTTAATGATTACTCATCTAAAATAGCCTCAGGTATTTTAAAATGACTATCAGTTCATTAATTTTAGTTTTCTTAGATGATAGACTAGGATCACATGGGACACTATAACCTCAAAGTGAATCAAGGAGCCAGGCCTATCAAACATTGTACGACCGGTACCTACAAAGGGGTTGCAAAGGGGTTAAAAATTTGGTCCATTTTGCTCCAAAACGTATAGATTCGGAGATATTTTGTTTTGTAAAATTATGTCGGTACCTACATACTAATATATTTTCTCTATCTTTGAACGAGTTTTAGGAAATGGAACAAGGGAATGATGCTCCTCGGAGTCTTAGAACTCCACGGCGAGGTCGCTCGCGGTCTAGACGCAGCCAGATGAGCACACGGCAGAACAGCCGCAGCCGCAGTCGCAGCCACAGCCGCCGTCTGCTGGAGAGAGAACAAGCGTTGGCACGGGAGCAAGAGCGGGTTCGTCGGATGGAGATGGATCTACAAAAGGAGCGTGACAACGAGCAACGGCGAAGGAGCGAAGGACGAGGCTCGCGTGACGCTGGGGTGAGCTGCGTGCATCGCAGTCGCAGCAGGCTATCCGGTGGTCGCAGCAGGAAGGATCGCGACTACGCGAGCGCCGATCATCACACCAAAAGGTCATGTAGTCCTACTTTTTCTTCAAAAGACTTAATTCAAATTATACAATCAATTAAAGATGTCTTACCGTCACAACCTAACCAGAGCGCAATAGCAATCAGTAGAAGCTTGGATCATAAAAATATTATTCCCGAGTTTAATCCCTCTGAAAAGACCCAGCGTATAGATATATGGCTCAAAAAGGTCAATGAATGCGCCAAGGTTTATGGTTGGGATGAGAAGACTGTGATCCATTTTGCTATGCAGAAACTAACTGGTCTAGCAAAGACCTGGTATGAAAGCCTCGGCACAATACTGTTTACCTGGACTGAGTGGCAAGCAAAATTGTTGGATGCTTTCCCGTCTGAACAAAATTACGGTCAAATTTTAGAGGATATGTTAAGACGAAAAAGTAGGCCTAACGAATCGATCGAAATTTATTATTACGAAAAGCTAGCATTACTAAATCAGTGCGAAATAACGGGTAGGCGCGCCGTTGACTGCATAATACACGGTATCTATGATAGGACCATTAGGTCAAGTGCCTTGGCAGTGCGTTGCGAGCAACCTGATCAACTTTTGAAATTTCTGTTGAGCAACAATAAAGAACTTTCGACACAGCTACCATCATTTAGAGACAGGAATGTTAATACGACAGACGACAGGCAGAATAAGAGTATTTCAAAAATTAATCCAAATCTATACTGTTATAATTGCAAGGAAAAAGGGCACCCGTTCTCCAGATGTCCAAAACCCTTGACTAAATGTAGCCATTGCAATAAAGTGGGGCATAAAGGGGAGGAATGTAGACTCAAGCAGGACACGGGAACAACAAAGACTGACACAGTGGCAAAAACTATGCGAATCTCGACCTCTTGCCCAAGTAACAAATTCGTGAAAATGGTGAGTGCCAATGGAATGCTTCTGGAAGCATTTGTTGACCTGGGTAGTGAGGTTACGCTTATTAGGAAATCGGATTTTGCTAGACTGGGACTTGGTCATGACCACATTCAGTCCACGATGAAAGGGTTTGGAAATAGCTTGGTGCGATCCATAGGATCTGTAGAATTGTTACTGATTATTGATGACGTAACTGCTACCGTTTTATGTAAGATTGTAGATGACGGTCTGCTCGAAAAACCGATGCTAGTTGGTCAGAGTTACTCCGAGCAGCCACATATTGTTGTATATAAGGACGCGAACAAGCTACAGTTCTTGCACATCGGCGTAGAGTTACCTACCTTACACGATCATAACGAGCACTTGGAAAAGGTCAGGGTCATAGGACATAGTACGGTTTATGGTACAGCAAGTATAAGGGCCGCTATGGGGTCGTCATTTACTGGTAGTGTCGTATTAGATACCAAGGTTGTAGGGAGACCGAACAACCAGTATGTGGTGTGTGGCGGTATTTACAAGGTTAAGCATGGTTCACTTTTCGTTATAGTGACACCGTGTTCGGTGCCGTGTCGGCTACAAGATAATTTTGTGTTCTCACGAGCTGAAAAGGTGCAGGTCGTATATAGTCTTGTTGATTCAGAGGCTGCCCAAATTTCAGATAGTGTTTTAGGTAAACTTGACGTGAATGAAATACGCATTGGTGATAACATTGCTGATAGTGATAGGACCAGACTCATAGAACTTCTTCAACGTCACGAGAGTTGCTTTGCACACAATTTAGCGGATTTAGGTTGTACGAATGTTGCCGAAATGAAAATAGAGTTGAGTAGTGAACGTCCAGTAGTTTATAGACCCTACCGGCTGTCTCACTATGAACGTGAGAAAGTTCGAGGAATGGTTGATGAAATGTTACGAGCCGGTATTATTCGAGAGTCTGTGTCGAATTATGCCAGTCCAATCATTCTCGTGCGCAAAAAGGAAGGTGGTGTTCGTCTATGTGTTGATTACAGGCTACTAAATTCGGTCACAGTAAAAGAAAGATATCCCATACCAGTGATAGAGGATGAGATAGCTAGGTTGTCCGGGCAGGCATGCTTCGTTACGCTTGATTTGATGTCGGGCTATTACCAGGTGCCCATTTCCGAAGGGAGTAAGCATTTGACGGCGTTTGTCACGCCGGACGGCCAATACGAGTATAATCGGATGCCGTTCGGTCTGGCAAACGCGCCTGCTGTTTTTCAGCGTATGATGAATCATGTTCTGGGTTCAGCTCGGTTTGATAGGGCTACCGTGTACATAGATGACTTGCTAATCTTTGGTAAGGACACTACTGAATGCCTAGGTCGGTTGGAGGAAGTCCTGGTTTTATTAGAAAATGCAAATCTTAAGTTAAATTTATCAAAATGCAGTTTTCTACAAAACACGATCAATTACTTAGGTTTTGAAATTAGTTCAGTAGGAATGCGACCGGGAAAAACAAAAATTCAAAGCGTGGTCGATTTTCCCCGTCCCAACAATGTTCATGGTGCACGTCAATTTCTAGGGCTCGTTAGTTATTTTAGACGGTTTATACAAGGGTTTGCACAACTCGTTTATCCTATTACCAAGTTGCTTAAAAAGAATACGATATGGGAATGGGCATCCGATCAAGAAGAGGCATTTCATGTTCTGAAAAATAAGCTTGTCGATAGACCCGTGCTTGCCATTTATAATCCCTCAGCGGAGACGGAGCTCCACACTGATGCGAGCAAGATAGGTGTTGGTGGCATTCTTTTGCAACGTGACATAGGAGGTGGGGGTTCTTTTCATCCAGTGGCCTACTATAGTCGCCAGACAACACCAGAGGAGAAGAATTTTCACTCCTATGAATTAGAGACGTTAGCCGTAGTTTGCTCTCTTAAAAAGCTCAGGGTGTATCTCTTAGGAAAACGGTTTAAAATCATCACAGACTGTAGCGCACTACGTTCGACTTTCGTAAAACGTGATCTTATACCTAGAATTGCCCGATGGTGGTTGGCATTGCAAGAATACGATTGCTCCGTGGAATATAGGGCGGGTACAAAAATGGGACATGTTGACGCGCTATCTAGAAATCCAATTGTTGATACGGAAACTACAAGTCCCGAACAATATCCCTCAATAATGGTTATAAATGACGAGGACTGGTTACTTACGCTGCAATTGGGTGATCCAGAACTGTGTAGAATCCGGGACATTGTTAGTAGCGATCTGGACCCTCAAGGGGTAGAGTATATTAAGAATAATTACGTTTTGAGAGATAATAAGCTTTTTAGATATATAGGGGGTGATAAGGAATGTGTAAGATGGGTAGTTCCAAAGGGTGCAAGGTGGCAGCTGTGCAAGCGAAACCACGATGACATAGGTCATGTCGGATATGAGAAAACTCTAGACCGGATTAAAAGAAATTACTGGTTTGCAAAAATGAGACGATTCGTAAAAAAATATGTGACAGCTTGTATCGAATGCGCGTACGCCAAGAAAACTACAAATGCACGTGAAGGGTTGTTACATCCCATTGAAAAGGTCGAAAAACCTTTTCACACATTGCATATCGACCACCTTGGACCCTTTGTAAAGTCAAAAAGAGGACATACTCACATTTTGAATATTGTGGACTCTTTTACCAAATTCTTATTTATTAAACCTGTCAGGAATACGAACACTCAAAACGTAATAAAAGTTTTACAGGATATATTTGACACATTTAGGGCGCCTGACCGTATTGTGAGTGACAGAGGTTCTTGTTTTACTTCTAACGCGTTCAGAAGGTTTTGTCTTGATCGTGGAATAAAGCACGTACTAAATGCGGTCGCGTGTCCAAGGTCCAACGGTCAAGTTGAACGTTATAATAGAACGGTTCTTGACTCGCTGACAGCACAAAATCTGGGTACGGACGAAAAAGACTGGGATACTAAAATAGGGAGAATACAATGGGGCCTCAATAATACAGTGCAAAAGACGATAGGTAGGTCACCTGCAGAGGTCATGTTTGGTACTGAAATGAGTAGCGAGTTTAACGCAGCGTTGAATGAGATAAATCATGAAACGCACGAACATCTCTCTAGACAATTTATTCGTAGTGAGGTAAAAGGTAAAATTGACAGAGCTCAGGACGCCCAAAAACAATATTATGACCAGGGTAGGCACCCTGCGCGTGTTTACAAAAAGGGTGAATTGGTTAAGATCACTAAGGTTGCTTTTCAGAATAATGGTCAGAGTACAAAACTTATGCCCTCGTACGAAGGTCCTTTCAGAGTTGTAAAGACACTAGGTAATGATCGATATAAAGTAGCTCCAATCGCAGGGTTTGAAGGGATGAAAAACAAGCGAAAGACTACCATTGCCGCAGATCGAATGCGTCCATGGATTCATGTTGAATCCTTAGAAATAGATAGTGGCAGTGATGATAATATCAGGAATGATGATATTGACGAGGATAGTAATATGTCGGAATAAGTTAAATGTCAAATTAAGAAAATGATATGGATGACTTTAATAATTGTGGCTTAATGTTTTCATTGTTTCAGGTCAAGTACGTGTAAATAGGTTGGCGTCTTGACCTGAAACAAATGTGAAAAATGGTTGATCTGATAAGCCATATCCTAGGAAGGAGATTGGTTTTCGGATTTATGGTTAATGGATCGATGGATTGATTGTTGATGGATTGATAAATTGGTTGGATATCGATAGATGATGTCTATGGTTACATGATGAGGATAAAGGTTATAAGGGATAATGGTTAAAGTTTGGTTATGAGGTTTTGTAGTGAAAAGATTTTTTAATTATAAGATAAGATTTTAAGATCAAAGGTTATTGTTTACATCGTTTTTTGATTATGTTAATGGCGGATAATTAGTAACGAGAATAGCGTTAAAAGAATATTTTTAATAGTTAATTGTATTGCATAATTGATGTATTATAATTAATTATCAACTTTATATACATTTTTTTTATGTACACTAGTAATGTGTAAGATCACTTTAGTCATTTTTCTAGTTTTTGTTTCAATAGAAAGTATATTTTTTTATATATAGGTGCCCGATTTGCCGAGTGTAAGGTTTCACCGGATACGCGTATGGGGACATACACGTCGTCAGGATGGTCGAGTGTAAGGTTCCATGAATTTTATCGTGTTGGAAACTCGGAATCTTGCACTGTCCACACTGGCGGCGCTAGTGTGCTCAAAAAGTAAAATAGTAGGTGTTCCTATATTTTATTGTACTGGCCACACTGGGGCGATAGAGGGGATGACTTGGCAGGACGGGCACCAAAGAAGGTAACCGCCGCAGAGTTCGGTGGGACTCGAGATCTCGCGGACGTCTTACTGGTTAAGCATTAGTACTAGGCTAAATTGGTTAATGGTTAATTATATTGGATATAATAATTGGTTTTACAGTGTTAATAAGTTTTGAGTTGTTAATAAATAAGTTTAGAAAAATCAACCGAGTTATTTCTGAGGTATCCTATAATTTTAAGTAAATTTTAAGATTCAGATAATAATATCGATTCCAAATTTACTATAAAAGAGATTAAAAATTTGCATCACGCTTACCAAACTTTTTATAATATTCGTTAGGGCCTTAGTTCTCAGGGTTGTCGAGATTTACTAAATTCAATAACATGATTGGGAGTAGTCGAGCGAAGAGGTAGCGGTAAGTTGGTTAGCCTAGATTAACCGTACACCGGTCGATACTGCCAATAATTTGCGTGAAATTGTAAGGATAAGGCCTATATATGTAGTGCCTGTAGCTGTTTTACCGACTTTGATATCGTTAAGGTTATGTTGTTATACATCACGTACCTAATTTTATGATCTAATAGCCAATTGTCAAGGTAAATAACAGAAATACTACCTACTAAATAAGTAACTGTAATGTTTGGTAGTTATTTTATTGACGTGTGTGATACATTTGAACTAAATTAGTAGGAAAAATATCGATAGTAAGACTGTAGGTATTTGTTAAAACTACTTCCATAAAATTACATTATGTGTGTGTGTGTGACGTGTGAAAGAAACAAAAGAAATAGCGTTTGTCTTCAGTTTCTCGTCGTAGTACCACTGTGGGAAAATGCATAAAGTGTGTATATACGAAATAACATTTAAAATATAGTTTCAGATACTGTCATTTTGCATCGGTAAGGAGGTTTGTTAGGGGACGTTAATATAAAGAGAATTAACTCATAAAACGGCAGCCTTTAAACTTTATAGTGTTTCAGGGATGGCTTTAAAGTGATCGTTTTAAGAATTTCTTTACGATCTCAAAGGAGCTTTTATTTTCAACGTAAAGGATATATGGGTTCTAAGGAGAAAAAAGATGATAGTAAAAAGGTGTACAAGAACATTACTTAGAGTAAAGTTAAGTATAAGATATGTGCCTTGTAAACTTGTCCACGTGGAATGTAGGTATGTTATAAAATTCAAAGTGTTTTAATCGACTTCAAAAAAGAGGAGTTTATTAGGAGCATAGAGAGGTCTGTAGGTCTGTTCGCACATAGCCATTTGTTTATACATACATACATTTGTGATTTTACATGATTTTCTGTTAGTAATTGAAACGTCAAGACACCTACCACCTTGGTCACCCGTGAGCGTGACCATGGACGCTGTAAAGGGTCCGAAACGTCGGGATTAAAATAATATCAATATAACGCGATAAAATCCGTAAAAAGTAGTTTTATTTCAATGATTTTACGTTTTCATTCCACAAGATATTGGGTTCTGAGGATCCATTGTGTCCTAGTGGAACAACATGAGACTATAAAAGTAATACATTTAAATATTTTTTACCGCACTTGTTGCCTCGCCTGGCTCCTCGCCAAACAAGCTTGACTCGATTTAAATTGTGTCATATATGTGCTCTCTAAATATTAGATTTTGCTTTTATAAAAAAAAAATACCTTTATGTAAACTTCATTTTATTCAAGCACTGGTTTTAATGGTCAACAGTCTAAGCTTTTCTATTTAATTCGTAAACAAACTGTCATTTTCTGCTGAAACTCATAGCGTTTATAGCAGTTGCTAGAAGCCGCTATTAAAAAGACTACATGTTATAAGTGATATACCTACTTAAATTAAAATTCCCCACCGAGTTTGTGTTCGGGCCAATCTTAACCAGTTCACTATACTATAGATAATGCTATAATGGGGTGGGTCGCTAGAGAAAATATAAACATATCATTACAGATGCATTCCCTGAAAGGATGGGTAGAGATGTACTATGCGGCACTTCGTTGGTATATTTTACATCCCCTATATTGTGACCTATAGCAATATAGGTATAAAAATAAATATAAAAATCTTACATCACAATTTTAACTAGTCTAATGAGACATCTTAATCACTACAGAAACTAAATATCTTACGAAAACTTAATAAATCTGACACAAAATAATTTATTGTCACGTCTCGCTATAATCTTCTTTACGCAATAAATTATGGCAACGTAGACTATAAACTATGCTGTGATGCCATGCCAGTAGGAAAGCCGATCCTCTTACTGACGGGATTAAGAGACCCCTCGGAAAACCGTCGTGACTATCACACTATCTATGAACCTAATAACAGACTTTATCTTTTTTTATGAGTCTCTTCTCTGAATCTCAGGCTAGGACTATGCTAGGCAAACTCATGAATAACTAAGTATTAACTTAATTTAGGTATAAGAAACTATTCAGTAAATACCTATAATAAAGAAAGAAAATAATTTTATAGCATACGACCAACATTAAATCCTACATAGAAACATCAAGATACAAAGATAAATATAAAAGGAAAAAAAAGGATTATTTCAAAAGTGAAAAAATTTATTCATCAATTTTCTTTTTATCAACAAAACACTGTAGTAGGCTAGTCAGTTATACGGTATTTGTAGTTAAAATAAAACGCTTTAAAACAAAACTAAAGCTAAGTTAACTAATTCTTCTAAAACTTTCTATAGTCATGGTGTAGAGAACGTGTAAATAGTAGGTATAGCTTAATTTATGACGTGCTAATTAAAAAACATACCATCACGGTTGTATTCTTCGTTTGTACTGCTGTACACCAGCACATAGCTCTGCGGTATATTTAGGACCAATGTAAGTAACAGGGGGCGAGCCAATTTACACCAACTGGGCACAAACCTACAGTCCTAGGTGCTACTTACTGGGAATTTCACAATTTCGTGTTAATTAGGAAATATAATTACATTATATAATTAAAATTGTATTACCAACTATGCTTACAATGAACTATTTTCGTGCAACTCAACCTTAAAAATACTTTATCTCGAATATACTTTATTTTATTTGCTACTTGGGCAGACACTTCATTAAGTCTAGACAATAGCCGTAGGCCTAGCCATTCACCCATAAACACACGTAATTATTTGTATGCCAACGTTTTGTTTATGTAGTGGTTAGTAATTAAGCGATGCTTGTTTCATACATTTTCATCTTCATATTCTGGAGCAATACACAACCGTACTACGTAATATCACAGCCACGATATTTGCGAAATACAAAGGAGTGTTTTACATTGATAAGTAATTAAACCACAATACACGTCTTCTTCATTTTACACTCAAAGGTTCTATTGATGATTGAGCGTCGAAACTCGAAGCGAGCGCGGCACTACGCTACAAATTATTTAGCAGTCTTACACAAACTCGACTAAATCAATTGAATTCAGTCTCCTATTCAGAATCCTGAAGTTGCTGGTAAAAACTTTTTGCCGCTTTCAAAGCGTCTATCACGAACTTCTCGTCGCAAGGGTTATCATCGAAGAAGAACGCTCCGCAGTGTAGTGATTCAGAACAGGACTCGTTTATTCGATTTTCTTTGCAGCAGCCGAGAATTGCTCGTGCGCAGGGTGACAGCGTTCTTGGTTCATGATCCAAGTTCCCATGCCTTGTTTGCAGAATGTATATGAGGTCGTCATAAGATAGACCTACTGGAGTCTTTATGCTATCGATTGCGTTTCTGTTAACCTCGGGTCGGCAAAACGCTTGCGAAAACAACATGGCAGTGATGATCATTAGTGTGTAGGTCACCATTTCTGCAATCAAATAAAAAATAAATTAGATTTTTATGGTGATATTGATGAGAATACGCATTCAACATTGCTTAGATTAAATTTATCATGAAAAATATGTAGAATTGTGTTTTTTCTTCTACATATTTTGCATGTGGGTAGTGTGAATAATGGCATATCTTTTCTTAATAAGTACGGAACGTGATCTACATTTCGAACCCATAAAAGGGAAGTTGTTTACACATAGATATCACTATCAATATTATATAACTAAAATGTAGGCACATAACGTGAGAAGAAACGTGATTTTGTATAATAAATGCATTAATGTCGCTAACCGACGCTCTTGGTTTTCCCAGACCCGAGGACAACGGACGATGCGCGAGAGTCGATTGAGCCAACGTCCAATATACTTACAAACATTTGTTTATTATATTACAAACGTTTTTTTCAAAACTCTACCCATGATTAGCTGTACAATGTTGGAACAAATGTTGGACTTGGAGCTAAAAAGCCTTTTGAAGATGTTTGGCGTGACGTAGTTAATGTCAAGGTCACGGAGGTGTGACCGTTAGCTGGCCATCATGTACTTGTAAACATTACTCATGTTTATTTTCATAGAATAATTATGTTAGTATAGTACCTACTATGAAGTACTTAGTTCATTACCGATATGATGGCGTTATATTATGCGAAATTATGAATAGAAAATATCATAATTAGTAAATTCTATAATTATAATATATCGACGGTGTGTTAGTTAAGGTTAACTAAAAGTATGAATACACAAATATAACATTGTTAAAAACAAGTTTCCGTGATAACCTCTAAAAATTGTGTAACAGCAGCGCAAACAATTTGGTGTAACGTGTTGAAAGTCACACACCGTGCAAAATTGAAAGTTATAACGTAAATTTCAATACATAACTGAAATAAAAATGTTATTATTATATAATAATATATATGACAAAAATGGCTTACTAGTTTTCTTCTAGTTGAATTTCTTCTCACTTGCACACTGGTGTCGATAATTTTTTCTTTCGTTCTGCACAATACGTCCACCTCTCGGGTCTGTTTACTAACGTCTGAGGATATTTGTATTTATTAAGGCTTATTTACAACGTGTTTCCGAATAGTCATTTTCCTTTTCGATCGCATGGGATGCGGGATTTCGGTGATTGAATGTAGCTTGAAATTTGTTATGACGTCAGTGATACTTCTGGTTATAACCCAAAACTTTGGGTTATAGATTATAGTGATAACTCATAGAGAATTTTACAAGTAAAAAAAACAGCTAGTGAATTTATGATTCACTTTAATAAAGAAACCCAATTTCGTAAACATATATCGTAATAACATCACGCCTGTATTCCCCGAAGGGTTAGGCAGAGGCGTACCAAAATTGTAAACCATAGGTCCCAACCAACATATTTAGGTCCAACGTAATATGAGATGAGTCTGCCAAACTGCTACTGAAAACTGGGAATGGAACACAAATTCAAATTCAAAAATATTTTTATTTCAATTAGACCATATAAATAGGTACTTTTGAAACGTTAGATTAGTTGCACGGTTCCAAAAAAAGTGGGCCTTATGGAGAAGAGCCGGCAAGAAACTGCATAGATACTCTTTTTTTTTAAATATGTGTGGTACAAGTAACAGTAACAATTGTTGTGAATAGTACAGTTCGCGCCAAACTTATTGTCCGGGTTGAAGTTGGCGCTAGCTAACTTTAACCCGGCCGTAAAAATCGGAGAAAGAAAAATATTGGATTAGAATAATTTATAACGACAGATTACAACTTGAGCTTTCGTTTTTATTTATTACAATCTAATATTTTTCTTTATATTATATGCACCCGCATACTGCACATTTTCGCATAGGTTGCATTCATTATCGCGGGAAAGGTTAAATGTGTGAGTAATATGAAATTGGAAATGTGGGACCAGATTATGGTGCACGTTTAAGTAAGTACCTACGTTAGTTTCTGACCACTATGGACCTTATGCCTTGGGTAATAAGGATGAAAAAAAAATTGTTTATCACATTGTCGTATAGTGCTCTTAATAAAGCTTAGAATACTACGTTTTACAGTGTAAATACATACCCGGTTCCACTACGGTGTAGTAACTCCATCCAAAATTAGTGCCCACCACGGTGACCCAGTACAAGTTATTAGGTAGTTGTTCGATGTGCTTACCTTATATGTACTTGTTAAGTGACTGTACACATGATAAGGTCCCTTAAAGTAACCTTTGAACTGGGGTTTTCCATATGATTTCATTTCCTGACTGTTTTATATTCAATATATTAATTTTTAATATGTTAAGTCATTCTCATCAGTATCAATAGCAGGAAATAAATAAGATAATTAATTATAGAAAATATGGGATTTCCTTTATTTGTATATTCACGCAAAATTTAGAGAAAAATACTGTAATACTGTAAAATAGTGTTTAATTTTGACACGCTTTCTCCATTGGAAAAACAGAGCGTTGGTTGGATTTAAATTTTATTTTTAACATTATATTATTAGGCAAATGTCTAGCATACAGACCAAATTTAGCATTAATCAATAATCGATTTTCATCGAATCCATTCATATTTCTTATCTTATCTTGCTATGGGGGCTGGTATAGCAGGCAACACTTCGTCCCAATGGGATCTGTTGTGTTGTCCCCTTTACCGTATATTTCTTACTCTTTGAAGACGTGGTTCATGAAGGCGGCTAACCCACTGAGAGGAAGGAACCTAAAATCTTCTGACTTCGGATACCCGTTGCCGAGAAGACTCATCCGTTTCATTGTCAGGACGTCACAATCGCTCAGGATGTGCTGCACTGTTTCCTTGAATTCACCAGAGGCTCTGCAGTCGTTGTTCAAAGCTAGATTCATTTTATGGAGCATCTCATTTGTGGTATAGTGCCCTGTAAGGGTTTCTATGACAGCTAGGGCTTTGTCCCTTCTATTCATATTTAGAATCAATCGAAAGTTTTCATGTGGCTACCGCACATACGTGTTGAGCGACATAAAACAAAATGCAGTTTTGTTTACGTCCAAACTAGACCAATGAGACAGAAAGCTTGCCATTATTTGTTTTGATTATTCGTCGACATTGATTATTTGCATACAAATTATTGTTGATCTATAAAGATAAAGTTTGCAAATCAAGTTGCAAATCAAGTTTGCAATAATTGCAGTCTATCGATCAAGGCAAAATAAAACGAGTCGGTATACAAGTCCTTTATATTGAATCCATTTTATTGCCATGTATTTAGTTTTTAAACATAGGAACATTGCTATTTTTATACTGTACTTGTTCCTATTTAATGAGTATTAAAGTTATAAATTATTGTACTTAAACATCTCTTATATTTATTTACATTTTCATCTTTACATTTCTAACAACATTGCTAAGATTGTATCGTATTATAGCTACTTAAAAAAATACATGCAATGCAATTAAATAAACAATAAAAATCTATGAGAAACATTATACAATGTTTTACTTTCAAGTTCGTTCTTAGAAACATAATACCTATTAAAAAAATATATTACATCATTGTAAAGTTTCTAGGCGATTGAAATCAACGTTATTCGATGCAATCAGATTTTATTATTTTCTTTATGTTTGGGATACCTATAACGTGAGACATTGATTGCCTTCAGACAAAAGATACTGCTAATGAGTTAAATTATTACTAGTTCGTTAAAGCGGACGGACGGCGCACTTACTTGTACCTAGTTAAACATAAATTATTATTTCAATTTAAGCTCCGAGCTATAACTTTTAGGATCTCATCCAGTTCTTTGTCCATAGAATGTCTGGAACCTTTCAATAACTCGCAATATAAGTTTTGGATCACAAGGGTTTCCGTACGATGTGAAGTCGGGGCAACCCTGAATTGCGAAACAATCGTAATAAACCTGTGGTTGATGACAACAAGTCAGAATAGCACCGTCGCAAGCACTGGGAGGCGCTAAACCAGGCCTGTTCTGAGGTCCAGAAGAATTTTGAGGACCATTTTGAGGCGGAGATGCAAATGAATTTTGTGGTCTATTTTGAGGAGGTGAAGTACTTTGAGGTGGTGGAGGTGGGGTACTCGGTTGTTCAGACTGTGCTTGGCCCTGAGTTGACTCACTCTGGACAGTACCATGCTCTACAGGTGGTGCCGGCCTTGATGGTCTGTTCACTCTAATAGGATTGAAGGAAATTGGCCTGCTAACGAAGTCTTCTTCATCATCTGTGTCAGTGTCGTTGACAAGAAGTCCCCAGTTCTGTCTCTCGTCTTCCATTTCAGGCCAGCGGTTCGTTACAGAAGGCGTTGTGTTATTGTTGTCTGCCGTTGAGGTGGTATCACTTCCTGGTGTGGTATTTTCATTGCAACGGCAATCACCAGTAGGCACGAATAATACTGGGTAGAATAATGGAAGATGAGGCGGCGGTGGTGGAGGTGGCTGCCTCACGATGTTGGCTATCTCCTGCAACCGCCTATGAATTTGTGCTAAAGGATCGTCTTCCCTGTAGAAACCTGTATTAGGTCCTTCATTGTTATTAAAGTTCGGATAAATAAAGGGATTGATCGGAGGAAATCCGTATGGATTATACCATCTCTTCTGTCGCTGTGTTTCCGTGGAATTGCTGTCACTTTCAACCTCTTTCGGTTCCGAGTCTAGTTTCGGGTCCGTTTGTTCTACTTCGGCGATATCTTCCAACTTGCTGACGTCACTTGGCGCGGCGTGTACGTATATTTGCAAGATGAGAATGCCAAGAATAATGCGGTTAAGACTCGCCATCTGAAATAGAAACAAATAAATACGTTTAATTTTATACATCTAATTAGCAATCCTCATCTCGTTTTGTTAAACAAATAGGTACATCAATTAAACCAGTTACACTTTGTAAATTAATGCAAAAACTCGTTCCAGCTCTACAGCGTGGTTTTTATTTAATAAGTTTGCTAATTAGATAATTAAATGAAAATCACGCTGACCACGCGCGCAACACGCAACTACAGAATTGATGGGCGCCATTTTAACTTTTTTTTTACTTGTAGCGTTTTCAAGAAGTTATGTCAATGTAATGTCAGTCAAGCTGCAACAAAGCGCTGATCTCCTAATGAGTGATTTAGTATTTATACCAATTAGATATTACATAATTATCCAATGATTCCCAGACCAATGACCTATATCAGCTGTACAAATTCGAGAGTTTTTTTATTAGGTACCTATATTATAGTTTTAAAGTTATATGTGCACTAAAAATGTTAATATACCAACTTAGTACTTATGCAATTTTTTTTCACAAATAAAGAATCAACCTGTACGTGCTACTTGTTTTTGGATTATCATAAATTATGAACTTAATAGTTAGTACCTACCGTTTTTATTTATTACTTCAAGCTGGTTTCGTTTTGATTAGAATCAACAATTTAATGAATATTTGCGGACGCAATCAACGTTTGAAAATTGCACTCTTTTTATGAGAAAGAGGGCACATTTAATAGCTCTCGTTGCGCTAATTCTATTGTTTAACTAGAGAAATAGAGTTGAAGAATAATTATTGCATATTTTTGAACAACACGGCGTGTTTAAATAACTGATGTAACAATGCTTATAAGTACTTCATAGTTAGGTTTAGGTTGAGAAAAGTGTACAATATAATGGAAGAAATTTAGAGTACCTCAATCACTAATCAGACACTAACCAATCAATTATTATAGATATAGGTAGTTAATTTGACGCATAAATAGGTTTTAAAACTTTACTTCTGTATATTATTTGGACTGCATTTTCAAAAGCTTTTAAATAAAATCAAGAGTGTTAATCAACTTCGCTAGCTGCCACCACATTTTTCAATCTGTTAATTTTTTGTAACTTTTTGTTTTTTACCCACCGCATTATGTTCATGTTTTTTGGACGTGTTTTTACCCAGTGTGCTTCAAATAAAATATTAAAAACAACTAGGAAGTTCAAAAGAAACTGGGACCACCAATGTTTTCATCGCTATATACTATCCTATACCTATATATTATTAAGGAATGCTTTGCAACACCGTTACAAGGTCTATGTATGTTTAAGTTAATTAATTATATTCTATATTTCCTGTAAACTACATAGTACAATAAATAAATAAATATATATACGCAATCTAACTTTGCTATACTTAGTAAAAAAATTACCCCATTTCCTACAAAAGATCCGCTCTTAGAAAAACTGTCACTATCTTTGTGCCGTAGGGGTTAAGAGTCAAAGTTTTTCCAGAGCACACTGCCATTGTGTGGCTCACAATCCAGCTGTCTGTGTTCCTATTCCCATTACCACTGAACTACTCTATCGGAATGAGCTCAGTGAATGTCTTCTTATTAGTACTTGAGTACTTTGAGCTTTTGTGTCAAACATGTTCGTAATCAGAATGTGTTGAAGCTTAGAGAGGTTTGAAGAGATAATGAGAACATTTTTTAATAGGTATTCAATGATTCTTAATAGCTAGTAATACAATTATAGATGTACCTATTAGTTTTTCAAGGATCTTCCTAGACATAAGGCCGTTTTCGTGCGCGATCACAGCGATTCTGTACGAAATTATGTTATAACTAATTATGTAAGTTCCCGTTTATATATTTTTGTTGTTTTTGAACCGATTTTGAAATTTTTCACAATATACTTCCGAGATAGTCTCATATATATTTGGTTAATGTTTAACAATCGGTCCCTTTTTTGGGTTGCGGACAATGGACTCGTACCAACAAAAAATTTCGCCCTACTGAAGATCCGAATAATCAAAATGTTTAAAGTCGATTGTTTTGTTCTAAAAACTACGTTAAAACCAGTATTTTGCAGCTTGTTGTACCAACGTGTAATTGTTGGAGGAAAACCTAAAACAGCACATTACTTTCCCGTCATTATCTAAGTGGATTCAATCGGAAATTTTCGATCCATTTAATGTTTATGGATGATCATTCGAGTTTATCAGTGGGCCCTTTCGGTTTACCGTAATTGTATAGTTTATTGAGTGTATCAAATATCTCGTAATGGCCTTATGATAAAACTTTATGATATATTAAAATTTATATACTACTAGCTTCCCGCCAGCGGCTTCGCCCGCGTGGTCTTATAATTTTTTCCCCGTTTTTGCTACATTTTTCATTACTACTCCGCTCCTATTAGTCGTAGCGTGATGATATATAGCCTATGTTACTCGGGGATAATGTAGCTTTCCACAGGTGAAAGAATTTTTGAAATCGGTCCAGTAGTTTCGGAGCCTATTCATTACAAACAAACAAACAAACAAACAAATCTTTCCTCTTTATAATATTAGTATAGAAAAAGAAATTAATTTGTATGAAATAAATTTAATTAGGTACATTTTTTAATTTATCCGGTGGTTAGCGTTTTGTACGTATTGCAACCGCTATGCTATTTAAGTTGACATACGCAGCTTACCTTAAAATATCAGTGACTGGATTCCAGTAAGTACCAGTACTTTTGAGGACACCAAAAATATTTTTATTGTTATAAAATTTTGTACCTAATACGATAACTTATTTTACACTACCTCAAATATTGTAATACATGCATGAAAACACCAAATTACATAATATTCCTACCATAAAGATAAAAATTCTCGACAAAATTTTACGCGTGTAAAGCGGTCTACGTTCACAATGATTAATGACAGTAGAACTCATTTTTCTCGTGAATTTTGGTCTAAACAATAACAAGGGTCTAACATGTATAAAAGTAACGACCTTAGAGCCGTCGCAGGGTACCCATATTTGTACCTACCCAGTTCACACATAATAAGTATCTTAGAGAGAATTCCCATGATGTAATCGTTATCTGCAGTAGGTAGGTACTTGGGATATTCAGGGCCTATTTTCCTCCCTCCTGATAAGTACCTCCTGATTAGTCCCCGTTAAATTACTTGGCAGATAATTTCATAAAATTTCGTTCCATTTTTAATTCATTCGGCGGTTAGTGACGATCCAGAGGTGATAAAACAGTCCCCTAATGTTGTGTTGGTATAATGTTACATACTGTTTTACCTACTACATCGGGATACAAAGCGGATTCAGTATGCTCTACTCTACCTTTGACTTAAAGAAAACAGTTTGAAGTACAACATGTGCGAAAATTAAGTCATTAAACATGGAAATGCCAACGTGGTATAAATACTTTTATGGATAGAAAATTCTAGATTGAAAATCAGAATAGCTCGGGGGTAGGGCTAGGCTACTGACGGGTTTGACTGACTGTCAACCACCCTTACGTTGGAGTCAGAAGAGTGGAGGCAGAGGCTTTTAAGATTCAGAAACTCACAAAAGCCTCTGCCTTTTAAGAGTCGGAAACTCTTAAGAGACTGTCTCTACTCCTCTAATGTTGTAGGTATCCAAGAATGGCGATGCCTATCAGGTGGCTCGTCTGATCGTTTGCCGAAATAAACCATAAAAAATACATAAATTTTATGCAATTAGTTTTAATACGCAATAATTTATGATGCTCACTGTACAAACTTAGCGTGTCAAAAGGATTCAATTGTAACTTAAATGTCGTTTGTTAAGGTTATATGAACACAATATACTATACCTATGTGCTGTATGAAGTTGCCATCAAAAACGAATTAAGATGAATTATATACACTATAGTTACCTCATGATTTAAACTTTAATACGACCTACCTGCCTAATTTTACATAAGTATAAAATGTTATATTATTGGGATACCTGGCATTTGGCATTATCAATATTTGTATTTCGGAATTTCAATGAAAATATATGTCGGTGGGTTCAATTTCTGTTTTCGCGCTTTAGTTTTGACGATCGGATATATTTAATATTTTATTAAAAAATAAGTCACTTTCTTACCGACGATAAATGTTTTTGTTTTATATATTGCCTAGGTATATTGGATTTAGAATATGACTACAAGTGATTGACACAACAATTGGCGACCAGTCCCGCCACGAAAAGTAAAAACAAACATCTATCTTAGTTTTTAATTCGCTTGCACCCGAAATTATTAATTATTATTTTTACCTATTATTTCAAAAAGATTGGCACCTACCACAATAATGCTTGTCACATCCAGAATAAGCAAACATTCAATATGTATTGTCATTACATCATTAATTGTGCCATATAAGAGTTAGGCACAAAAACCGTCATCATGAATTGAATACAGACAAACTGAATTGCTTTTGCACGACAATCGCGGGCGTATTCGTGATTCATTGTAAATGTACTATCATGTACTTACGAATACATTTATACTGCCAAAGAGTATCATTATAGTTCACGTAGCAATCGTGAGTCAAAGAATTACACTGAATAACTGTACGCAAGTTTACATGTTGATTTTTATCAGTCGAACTTATGCGAAATGGCATAGGATATTTGAAACGGGATATTATTGTTACAAGTTTGGATGTGGGAGAAAAAAATACTCAGTTCGTCGAACTTGAACTATTATTGTCATTGTTACTTAAACAATTTTTTTTTCTGTCTTTTCTTTTTTTCTTTATGCAAAAGCCGCAAGGCTCTTCGAGGCTTTTCTCTACTTACAACTATTTATTTTGGAAACTTAGTGCCTGTTTCACCACCTCTGGATAGTCGCTAACCGTAGGATAAATTAAAATATGTAACAAAATTTGTATTAAATTATCCGCCAAGTAATTTGACGGGAACTTGTCAGTAATCTGTGTAACTGACCCTTAGTATACCAAATATGCTATAGATGTATCATTATGCCTCGAAATAATCCATGTATTTCTTAAAGTAGGAAAAAACCAAACCAACTGAAATATTTCTTAAAGTAAGTGAAACGAGTTTGAGAACCTGTGATCGCTTTATTAATTGTGGTCACTAACTTACATTTTGTTACTTTTTTATTTATTTATATGATAGTATGAAAGTAATGTCTGCTTGAATTTCCGCGCAAGGGGAAAATCAACCGAGAAGAGCGGATATTAATTTATGATTAAGAGAAATGAGTTTTCTAAAATTATTTGATACATAAGGACACAGAGAATACTTTTCCATATAAGTTTTTCGAGTAGGAAATATGTTTTTCTAATTATTTTCTTAAGAATTGTAGTAACGTTAATACAACGTTCATAGACTGATGCAGTGTATATTTTATATATATAGGAATAAAACTACAAAAAAAAATTGTACCATCGACACAAAGAAGAAGGAATAAAACCACTAGATATGGATTTATTTGCACGATCGACACAATGTTTGAGTGATTTCCTTCTGCCCTACGAGTAGCTATGTCGATTTCCGATTCACCTACAGAAGGTTTTTTATAGAAACTAAAATTACGTACTTAGTATTTTTCGAAGCACACCCATTTTGAAGCGCACCTAATTAAGCGCACCATTCGGAAACTTTTCCTAAAAGGCTCGAGTTACTAACCCTAAACATACATATTGTAAATTATTGCGATTTGTGGAATTCAGTACATAATGCAATATTAATTATGTCATCATTTTCGCATAATGCTGACGTTTAATTTCTCACAATACCGCCACATGCGGTTTAGGCGAAAACCTTGAAATTGCCTGAGATCCTGCTAACATGCTATCAACAAATGCTAGTTTACCTAAATAAGACTAGTTGCACATCGGATACACTGGTAAAAAGCAATAGCATTCATCTACGGTGCTAATTATGCTTATAGCAATTAAGAATGTCACATCATCATCATCATAAATCCTTATACCTACTGTCCAACTGGTAGGCACGGGTCTTCTCTCAGAATAACAGGGATAAGGCTAATAGTCCCCCACGCTGGCCTAGTGAGGGTTGTCAGACTTCACACGCCGTTGAGAAAATCTCGCAGGCGTGCAGGTTTCCTCACGATGTTTTTGTTTGTTGAAGCGAGTGATAATTACGCACATGATTGAAAAAATCAGAGGTGCCTTGGTTTCAAACTTGAGACCCTTGACTTTGAGGTCTTGGTCATACCACTAGGCTAGAATGTCTTACATAAAGAAAAAAAAACAATATCTAATCTGTTGATAGGTAAACAAAGAGGCTGATTCAACTAACACAATTTTGTCTATGAATCCTATAAATTTTTTACTTCAAAGTAGCTTACGGACAGATTTGAACAATCTTAAATTCTATCTACTAAATACTCGCACTAGCGATCTTCTTGCACGAAAATTTGATTTGATCCTAACTAATATGAATCAATTCATATTAGTTAGGACCGTAACGAACGTTGTACGTTGTAAAGTACTTAAAGTGGCCTTCTAAAGTTAATAAAATATTGGTAAATTTAACGAAATCCACGATCGTAATTCGTAATTATGAAACATGTAGGTGCGAATATTTTCAAACAGTCTGTTTGTTCGTACAAAATAAATAAGCTTGCGATATTTCAATGTTTGTAACTGTTTCTTCTCAAAACACTTAGCACCTATTTCGAAAAAAAGCTCTGCACTTTCTCAGGGCCTAGATAGAGACAAGTTGCAATTTGAAATTCGAATTGACAGACAAATAGAAACAAAATCTATGGAGTTAACACAAGCTTTCGACAAATCGTGCTGTCACTAATGTCATTTCAAATTTTCCGTACATGTTCTTTTTATTCCTTTGTCCATTCGAATGTCTAATTGCAACTTGTCTGGTGTTTTTAGACATAGTTTGGACAAAGCCTTTCTGCCTTTTTTATTTATAAAATGTTTTAAATGGAGACCCATCGCTAGTCGGACACTTGCTGACAAAAAGCTGAAAAATATGTATACAGTACAGGGCGTGCACACTGCACAGGCTACTGGGAGTCACAAGTCATTTATCGCTTGCGACAATGTTTAAATAATTTTGTTCTTATTCATAAGTGGCCCCTGTTGTCTCATTCATGCTTGTGATTGATGCAATTGATGATTCAATTGTCGGACAAAGCAACCTTCAATAAATATTAGCATTAATGTATAAGGCAGGCATCCATTATTTAATATTAATAACTAGCCATAAAATATTGCTAGGAGGATTTCAATTAATGCAGCATTTTGCATTAATTGGTGTTTAACAGATGTGATCGGTGGGATGTTTCCAAACCGTGCGGAAATATTAATTACCTACATAATTGTGGATTGGTACATAAGCTTTAATTGTAAATATTAATGGCAGAGTGCCACACTAATTCATTGTTTGAGAATAATTATTATATAAAAAGAAATAATTTGCGAATGCTTAATTGTTTATGAGTTATGATTATAAACCATTTGATTACTGAAATTGCGTATTTTCTGGTATATCGATTCATAGAACTTCCTTGATAGCCTCTTATAAATATAAGCGCATCTTCTACACTCAAGTTCCTAGGTTCGATGCCAAGGTCAACAAAGTGTTATTGGTTGGGGTTTTCTATGAAATTCTCAGTAGATGCTTGGTGTTTCAAGTTTTGCCCGCAGACTCGCTCCTCGCTCCTTAGATATACATTAGGAGACTTCTGCCTTACCCTTCGGGAAATACAGTATACAGGCCTGATAGTATTTTATATTCGATTTATTAGTTACGGTATCTGTTATGACAAAAATCCTTAATCAAATAGCGATAAGTAAAAAAAATATTACATGCATACCATCACACCGGTATTCCCTGAAGGGGTAGGCAGAGGCGTACTAATTTACACCCACATTTCGCCGGTATGTTTTAGGTCCCATGTAATAGGGGGCGAGCCTATTGCCATCAACCGGGCACAAATCCAGACTCCGAGCTGTTATTGGGAATTTCACAGAAAACCCAACAACGCTTTGCTCGACCCGGGAATCGAACCCAGGACCTCTAGCGTAGCAGTTGCACTTGGGACCTCTAGACCAACGAGGCAAAAAAATATTAACGTAAACAACTCGATAATTATTTATAATAGTCCCCTAAATTCCCTAACACAAACATTGCAAATATTAAACATTCAAATAATGTGGTAGAACCAGTAATTACAATCCAACTATCAATTTGTTTCGCGCCATGAACGCCTAGGACACGTTTACCTTCAGTTAGTTGTAATTTTAAACGTAAAGCAAGGATGGGTTAGACAAATACGTTTTACTAGCTGTACTACATCGTTTCACCTGCGTTGATAATGTTTTTCCCAATTTTGTGGGATTTTTCCCGAAATTCTTAGCCTGTATTATTATATCCTTATCCATATTCAATATATTCCTTTGTGTCATTTCGTAAATTTTTCACGAACGATTTCTTTGAAACATTTTTAATATGTGTAGATACTGAAACACACCCAAATTACATACATACCAACTTTTCTATAAACTATTTTTTTTTGTTTTTAGCCTTTACTGTAGCTTAACTATGGAAAAACAATCTATTTGAATAATAGTATTGATGAGGATTTAAAACGCACTACTTACTCATATACTATATCAGTAGGTATAACATAATCTCATCAAACATATTTCTTATATACAAGTATACAACAAGTTAACCCGTGTTAATAATATATACATACATACATAGCTTTACGCCTGTTTAGGGGTAGGCACAGACTATAGATAATAATATATAATACACCTATTTTGTTGCGCAACGCTTGAAGACGAAGACGCGATTCCGAACCTGCTTAATATAACTCTCAGTAACTTTAAACTCAATTTGTTTTGCTGTTTGTAACTTTAAGAAACATGGAGCCTTCCCCTGTACCCACGAGAATTAGTTTTCTACAGTCCATGCCACTCACTATAACATTAACTTTCTACGTCTTATTCTTTTTGCTTTTTTTGCAAGAACTTAAGGCGGATGCTATGGTCTCGTCTATAGCTATACTAATACTTATTATAAAGAGGAAAGATTTGATTTTTTGGGTGTATTGAGTTGGCTCCGAAACTACTGGACCGATTTGAAAAATTCTTTCAGTGTTAGATAACCCATTTATCAGGGAAGGCTATAAGCTATATCCCATCACGCTACGACTAATGAGAGCGGAGTAGCAATGACAAATGTTGCAAAAATGGAGCAAAAAATTATCAAGACCACGCGGGCGAAGCCGCTGGCGGGAAGCTAGTACTAAATAATTACATCAGTAAGCACTTTTGTAAACAAACAATAATAAAATTGTAAGTATCTAAGGGCATGATTCACAGCTTACTGATAAGTTCCCGTTAAGTTACTTGGCAGATAATTTCATACACATTTTCTTCCGTTATCTTCTATTTTGTTTATTTAACCTGTGGTTAGCGGCTATTCAGGGGTGGTGAAACAGGTTCTAAGTGTATTAAAATATTTTCCAATACGCATTACGTGCCAATCGGTGATTGTAATTCCAGGCATTGATCTAATTTTTCCCCATTCCGTAGGAATTTCCCTAAATCCTTTACTAGCGTAATAATGCTCATTCACCAGATCACCACCAAACTATCTTGCCTAATGCTACTGTTTTATGCTTTATGAGATTTAGTTCCTGAGATTTCATGATAAGTCGTTTTTATAAATATAAATAAATTATAGAATCAATAATTTTATAAGATTTGCCATAAAAAAACTAGTCTAAAATATATTAACCTTTTAAAGGACGAAACAGTATGGAAACTCTGTTTCTTAGACCACAACAAAATTAATTGTATGGCTATCGTTGTCTTACACACGTAAATGCTTTCCAACAATTCCAAGAACGTAACACAGTGCTTATAAGTACCAACATTTGCGAAATAGATGCGATGAGAATGCTTTGGGATCAATGCACGGTGCATGACGCGTATGCTAATTGAGATGACGCGGTCACGAACAAAGCACAAAGTGGTGTTTATATTGTTTTTTGGTACCAATCATTATATACCTAGAGTTAAGTAATTGTTACGAAGTAGTTTTTCGATAATCGTGTTTTTCGTTACGTCATCTTTTTAGATGTCCGGTGAGTAAATTGAGGTGCTAATTGTGTTGACGCCTGCGTCGTCAGCACCCCCACGCTCACTACGCAGTATGTTTAAAAATGTACAGAATCAAGCACGTTTATAATCGTAATAAATTATGTTTTTTAGTCTTAACAAAAATAATAATCATTAACATAAATTAAGTTCCGGACCTTTCGACGTACAAAAAAAAAACAATATGATTTTAAGAGGGCAATAACCCAGTTTTTGCTCGTTTTTTTACTACAAAGGTCATGTTCTTGACCTTGTTATTTCAGCTATTACGCACAAAAGTCGCACGTGCGCGCGTGGGCGTGGCATTATGCACATATCTGCATGTTTAGTGTTAACATCAGGCGGTCGGCCCGCGCCGCGCCTCCAAACCAAGTTCTTTCATATAACACTAGTTTTCCGCCAGCGGTTTTGCCCGCGTGTTCTGTATATTTTCTAGAAATTGTAGCCTATGTCACCCGGGGATAGCGTAGGTTCCTAACGGTGAAAGAATTTTTGAAATCGATACAGTAGTTTCGGAGCCTATTCAATTCAAACAAACAATAAATCTCTCCTCTTTATTTAATATTAAAGTCGGTATAGATACCATTATCTGTAACTGTATTCTGCAAAGGGTTAGGCAGAGATGTACTGCTGTGCACCCACAGTTTGCCGGTGGGTTAAGGTCCCATATAATAGGGGGCGAGCCTATTGCCATCAACTTGATAAAGAACCAGACTTCAAGCTATGGTGGGGAATTTTACAGAAAACGTGGACAACATAATTACGTAAACAAATATTTTTTTGAACCTAACAATTATTTTACTTGACCTGGGAATTGAGTCCACGATCCTGGATTACATTGGAGTGATAGTAGCGTAAGCAAACCAAATTTGCCGTCGTTAAAAAAATATTTTTACTACTGCGAGGATGTAATTTTGTATCTGCAATTAAAATTGTTTATTGTTTTGGGCTTAGAAAATAAAAGCAATAATTATAATCTTACCATTAACCTTCATTTAAATGCACTTATGCACCGTTGCAACCTTTAAACCAGTTTTCAAGGGCTTTATCTGCCGGTCTGTGTCATCAATATTTTATTTATTATTTATACATATTTTAATTTCAAAATAAATTGTTTTACAATTTTTGCCTGAGGTTGATTTTATATTACCTATGTTAATTAAAAAAATACTTTATTGAGGAATTAAAAATTCAAAATATTTCATTTCAATTAGAACATATAAATAGGCACTTTTGAATTGTCAAACTAGTTGCACGGTTCCAAAAAGTGGGACATATGGAAAATAGGCAGCAAGAAAATCCAGTCACTCTTTAAAAAAATATATAGTTATTTATGGCAACAGTAGCAATAAAATTTTGTGGTGAATAGTATGAGTATAATGCAGTATAATGTGTATGACTAAAAAAAAAACAAAAGAAGATAGCCATTGCAGAGCTGACCAGTCCCGACAGACAGCACCCGTTCACGAAGATGACGTTGATTTATTTGACGTTGAATTGATTAAGTTTTTAAAGCTGATCCTATAAAGTGCTTATAATTCAAATTTTAAATTAAATTCTAGCTGAGAAACTTGACCGCCAAGATCTTTATGATAAAATAGTATTGTGTTGTTTTATTTATAGTAACGTTAAGGCTAAATTAAATAATTAGGTAGAGGAAGGAATACTCATACTCCATTAACTTTTTTATTTAAAAAAAATGTTTAGTTCCTCTGACAAGTTAATTACGCGTACACTATTTAGTATGCACCGCGAACCATGTTGCATTCTAATCGTTGCTTAGTACATGAATCACGCTCTATAAAAATCCAATGTCAGAGCACATGTATTTATAATTAACAAATGCTTTCAATGTTACTATTTAAAGCAACACTTTTATAACTTACGTATTTTCCCAAGTCCGTTTGCCTAGTATGGTATTGTAAAAACCATACTAGGTAAATGCGAAAGTTACTCTGTCTGTCTGTTACCTTTTCAGAAGTAAACCACTGAGCAGATTTTGACAAAATTTGGCAAGAGTGATCGACTGTTAAGTAAAAACGTTTTCCCTTAATATGTAGACGCAAAGTTATTATAATTTAATAGGACAAGGAAGAGAAGAGTGTTCTGTAAGTCGAAACTTGCTAAGTTTAAAAAAATGTGGTTTGATTAACAGACCCAAAGCTGCGTAGGCGCATTATGGGATTTGGATCCACCTCTACACGCGTCATTCGCATAGGTAGAATAATTTATTAACCGGTTTATAATATTTGTGCTATTTTATTGTACGCATAATTGCGGACAAAATGATCCAAAACGGACAATAAAATGAATACCGGTTTTTGAAACTAGTTTTTTTTAGGAAAAAGTCATGTTCAGTAATAATATAATTTGAGGTTGTTTTGTAACGAAGATTTTGATCAAAGGAAATAATTTTGGAAGGAAGTTATTTATGTTATGAATAATCGGGCCTGTCCGCAAATCTTTACCTTCTGCTGGTTTTTTCGTTTTAGTTTTAGCTTAGAATATTATGTAATAATTACAATGTTCGTTCGCGTCCTAATAGGACTAGGTATATGTTACTACTTACTTACTAGTTACTATGAATTTTTACACGACAAAAATTTATTTGTTCTTTCTCAGAATGCAAATTCCATAAGTACTTGCCAAATATAATTGAATTATTATATTCAGCGGTTTAAACGTAAAAAATGTTCAGTCAAGACAAACGGCTTAATGGCCGGAATAAAGTTGGCTGTTTAGTTGCGCAGTGTACAATTTTTAACTAAAGCAAACCATTGCGCATTCAAACGACTATCTTCAGTCCTGCCAGGTTATGCCACGCGTACTTATATTATGTAGAATATATTTCCAACCAGGTGCGTTGGGTCGTACCTAGCCAACGTGCGTGCATGACGTAAAAGCTATTGGCATGCAAGCATCTTATTGAGTTATTGCACGCGGTGTTCACCGTCAAACGTACCTAGGTACATATAAATATACTAGGCCCGTCGGCGGTACTCGTGTTGATTTTAAAGGTCATCGAAATCGGTCCAAATGATGTACCGAAGGTACACTTATTGGAAAAAATACCCTATATTACGCTGGTTAAAACTCTAGTCATACTTTTTTTAAATGTTGACTGGGGGATGAGAAAAATCTTTTAATTTGAGAAAAATCACGCCATTTTGGCACACTATTATCTGTTTCGTAATGATTTCATAGTACATATGGTAAAAACTGTCTGTATCAGTTTCGGAATGTCAAACACACGCCATTACGGCAGATTATTATCAGTTTCATAGTGATTTCATGGTAAAAACTATCAACAGCTGACATGTACCTCCGGTACAAATTTGGGCTGAGTTGTATGGGCTTTTGGTGACCTCCTTTCCCTAACCTATGGGAAATTCACAAAAATCTTTCTTAGCTGATATCTGTATCCAGGAACGCTATATAAATTTTTAAGATTTTAGGCCTTATAGTTTCAAGTATAATTATAATAAATAACCTATTTATATTTCACGAATCACGATGCAGTAATAATTAATCGCTTGATTAGTTAAGTGATTTTATTACCCACAACTTTGTATTTTTAAGTGGGTACCCATCAATGAATCGTGCATTCATGACTTCAATGTACTTGACTCTCTGTCAGACTCATAAACGCATATTGATGCTCAACCACATCTTTGACCTTCAACATTAAATACGCACGTGGTTTTAATGACCTACCTACCTTCCTATTTCCTTATTTACCTCATTCTAATTTAACACTGCCTCATAAGTTTAGTAATCGTAACCGCTACTACTAGTTCGAGTATTAGGTAATTGGGTTTTTTGTAGCAGCAGACTTTAATATGGGACCTAAACTTATCAGTGAACAGTGCAATACACTTCTGCCTAACCCTTCGGCAAATTCAATAACACTTCGCTTAACCTGGACACAAAACTAAAGACCTGACGTTGAGCATCCGCTCTTGCAACCACTGGACGAATGAGCAGACTCATTCATTCATCTCGTCAACATCAATTGGGTAATCGAATAGGTTATATGATATCCTATGCTAAATGTCATAGAATAAGCGCAAGCGCCGATAAACCATGTACTGTGTACAAATAGGATACAGGGCAAGTTAGTAAGTAGGTTTCACCTTACACCTATGACATTTTGGTCGCATAGGTATTTGACAATTTACGGAATATTTTATACATTTATCAAATCGTCTATAATAGTATTCAAGTTCTACTTTGAGGAGCGTTTCTCACAGGTTAAGTAGGCCAAGATGCCGTTACTCTCAAAAATGGTAGTGTTGTAATATTAGTCTTAGTATTTTAGAATATAAATTAATGAAACTACTAGTTTAAGACGGATTGAGGATGAAATTATAAAGTTGGCATTCATAATATCAATTATATATTCATATTTGAATGTATTATATCTGTACATACCTATATTTAGGAAAGAATTACTGTGCCTTTGGCTCTAAAATTCCTATACATATATTTTGCTACAACAATTATATATTTTTTCTTACCGATTTAAAAAAAGGAGGTTATTAATTTGATGTTTTGTGTGAACCTCACCCAATATCTTCGTTGATAGTTAACTGATTTCGATATTTGTATCCACCAATTGATTTTAGAACACGAAGCGACCTTTAACCCGTTGATCTATAAACTATTATATTATTATATCTATTTGCAGAATAGCTCACATTTCTCAATTTGCTAACAACTTAATAACCAACTCTTTGCAGAATGGTGAAACGATTTGGATCGATTAAACTATAAAATTCTCTACATATAGATAATCCAAATTTGATTTCACTGGCGCCGTACTAATAAATATTCATGGTTTTTTTATGCGAACAACCTGATTTTAACAATATAACGTTGCGTACCATCATTATGTATTTTGTAACCTGATTATGATTCTATGATACGAATTCGGTATATTTACGGCCTCTTTCTTCATTCTGAGAGGTATTATGAACCATTTAGTATTTGTAACAAAGGATTGTATAGGTATTTGCATATTTTTCTGCTATTGAGTAGGTACATACAAATTCTTTAATTAGATTTTATTGTGTACCTACACTACCTACCTAGTGACTGTCTGTCTCTCTGTCAATATTTACGCCTCATTTGCTCAAACACATCTCGATAAAATTTGCCAAGGAGAATATTCGAATCCTGAGCGAGGACATAGGTGACTTTTGGCTTCAAAAACTTATTTTGGATGCGGATGAAACCGCGCGCGTTAAATAAGTACTTAAAAGATATTATAATTATATGGATATCCTGTAATTGACCTAAACTTATCAATCTTAATTGAGATTAATGTGGATTACAGTTCTGCATAATGATATCAGTAAACGATACGACAAAAAAATGCAAACAAGCTCAGAAGCGTCTTTATGATGCTAGTGTCTCTAAATGCCATTTTTTGTATGGACATAATGGCCATCACATGAAAACCTAATTCTTCATACAAAAAATACCAGCAACGCTATCGTCTCTGTCTAGACGGGAACATAACATGTATAACACGATAAAATTTGGTCGTCTCTAAATCTCGTCCTTAACCATACTTTCGGCACGAGAAAAATGCGACAAAATTATTTCGTGGCGCACATGTTAGCCTGGCTTGTATTTATGTTGCTTGCGACTTAGGTAAACCGGATTTCGACATCAAATTATTTAGACTAACGACTATCTTAAAACGAATTTAAATCTTGAGATCGATGCACTTGACATTTTAATCAAGTATATTTAGATTTACAACCATCGCTGCACTTAAAATGTTAAGTGCATTTTCCACGTCGTATTTTTAAGATCTTGTCTGTACTAATGCTGACATTAGTCTGCTGTAAGTACACTTTGCATGCACAGTATTGCACAGTATTAAATACCATTTAAGAATATGGACAAAAAAGATAAATTCATCTGTGTCCTCTAAAGGTGAGAATGTCATAAAATAAGTAGATGTATTACTTAAAGCAACGTCATTGTTTTGTAAACAATAAATTGTGCATCGTAGGTATGTATTTAGACATGCATTCAAAGAGAACAAAAATAACTCATATTCTAATTTACGTTCATCATTCTCCTAGCCTTTTTCCCAACCATGTTGGGGTCGGCTTCCAGTATATTTACACGAAGCGACTGCCATATCAGTGCCTCGACCATGAGTTTTTCTCACTAGACTCGCTAGCGACGCCGTAAAATATTTGTATGGAAAACCCTCGCAGCGCCTCTAGCGGTTACGTAAGGAACTAAAATCTGTATGAGATTAAAGCTTTTCGATGCGTTAAAAACCTATCGAAAGCCATTCGATAGAACTCATGGTTGAGGGGCAGACCTCCGCATCAGGCTCCGGTTGAGCGGCAACCCAATTTCTGGGCAATACCGATATTCGAAGGATAGACTGGTTCTCAGGCTTTTTGGGCTTCTGTCTACCACTAACGATTGTCATAGGTGTTCGTGTGATAACCGGGACCGACGGCTTTACGTGCTCTCCGAGGCACGGAGCGCCTCGATTTCGCCTTCTAGTATTATGTTGTTGGATATAATTTCCACGCATACCTAGTGCATTTCAAATTCAAATTTATTAAAAATATTTTTATCGCCAGACAATGTCATTTCACTACATTATCTCATTGTCACCGGACCATTAAAATTCAAAGACTAGTTGCAAGACCGATGCAACCGTTGACGTTGTTTAAGAGATAGTGGTTGTAATGAATGAATTACATAAAAACGTACGTAAATATATCTAATATGTTTCATCTTCAAACCGTTAATGTAAAATCTAAAACAGTAAATAAATAAAAACAACCTTTTTTTTTCAAATGTACCTAATATAGATTTTTCTGCTTGGTTTTAGTATATCTAAAACAATCACCCATCAATTAAATATATACAAGATGAAACAGTAGAAATACCTATGTACATAACCAAGGTATATAAATATAATAAGTACACCTATATTATAATCATTATAATATACTCAGTCGGTATCAAGTGCATGTAATTATGCATAGTTTTATGCACCTGGCTACTGCATTTTCATCTCAATGCATTTATATGACTATCTATGTCGAAATCCTTGATTTACAATTGAGGAAACGACATTTCAAGATCAATCTGATAACATGTTATGCTGGTTTTAAGAACTAATTCAATTTTAGATTATTTATTATTACATAGTTTTTAAGAATAAATAATCTACAATTTTAATTACAAGCCTTTAAAAATTGAGTTTCACTCGCAATACTGAACTAAAATTTGTTTATAATTTGTAGTTGGCCCATGCATATTATACATATGCATGCATATAACTATATCACTAAAACTATAAATAGAATCTACAAAAATTCTAGGAATTCAGAATTTTACATTTTGTGTTTATATTATCGATTTTATAAATAGGATTATTTAAGATGACTAAATGTAACAACATTGAAAATGTGCTTTTCACAAAAAAAAATCACGTTAGTAGTTTTTGTACAATAAATTAACCAAACAACACTTAAATATGTTAAATATTTTTGCGTAAAACTGATGCGTATTTTTAAATAATTTAATGAATGTTAGAAATTATTAAGCATCGATCTATTGACAACTACTACAAATAAAATTATAAAAATACACGCAACTTTACGAAATCGAAGATGCTCACCTTAACGCAACAAAATCCCAATTCCAATGGTCGTTCAGCACACGATAACACTTTCACAAATTACGATAAAATGTATCTTCTTATGTCATGGTCACGTATCAATCACAATCCAAATGTTTAGACGAGCAGGCACTGCCTCGCCGTAGGGTTGTCTGCGACTGACGCCACGGATTCAACCAAAGTGGTTTATACGAAACTGTGTGGTGCCCATCACTACGCCACCTCCACACTACTGTATGTCGCGGCTTCTAACACCGTTACTTACCGTGGGAGAGATTGATTATTCTATATGTTTTTGTATTCCTTTTTGTCAGATATTCTGTTACTAAGGTTACTAGTGTCGCGTGAGAGTTCATTCATAACCCTTTAACCGCTATCTTAACCAGACAATACCCATTTTTTGTTATCTGTATGTCTAATAGGATCTGTTACGAGTTCCAAATAAGAAATGGTTGAAAAGAAATTGCTTAATATGGGTTTTTATTATTAGGTCAAACGTTATAATAGTAATATATAGTAATCGTGGTAAACGTATATCTAGGTACCAAACTGGAAACATAAGTAGGAGTGACCTCATTTCTTATAATTATTCTGTCCCAAAAAATTATAATATAAAGCCTTGAACATCATGGCTCTAATAAAAACGTAAACTAAATAAGGACCACATTTTTAAGATAAATAAGGATAGTTTGTTTGATAAAAATACGTCAAAGAGTAGGTATAAGAATATAGTACTACGGTTTTCCTGTTGCGGAACATTATCTAATACTGACCATGTTAATTACTCTATTGTTTTTTTTTTAACATATACCTAAGTAAACTAAATATTTGAATCAGATACTCATAAAGAGGGCTTTTCAAAATGTACGCCCAAGGTATATTTTTTTTAATGTATCATAGAAAAGCTCGAGCATGGTGGACTTATAATAGCCCGCCGTAACCCCTCTCACTCTTATAGGAGACCCGTGCCCAACAATGGGATAATTTATGCGTTGATAATGATAATGATAAAAGGAAAACCATAATTGATTAATGATGTAAACTGTGCAGTGGCTTCAATTTTCTAGTAAAATTAAACGAAATTTATTTACCTACTTCGTTTTTTTTTAATTTAAAGTTTATGTTCTCATGTAAAGGTTGTCTGGCAGAAAATGCCTAGGGCATTAAGACCGCCTTTGTACATTTCTGTACATAATGCATAAATAAATAAATAAAATAAATAAGTTGGTAAATTCTTATGAGAAATAAATGTCTCAAGCCTCGAATATAAACGATATACATAATTATCTACCAGTAGATTCATGATCTTTGATCATAATGACAGTGCTAGACTAAAAGATTTGTAACATACTGTATGCTCATTATTACTAATATTTGTATTATTATACCGTCTTCTAAGTTTACCTCTGTGGTGACCGGGTTTCTGTTGTGGTTTACAAAGTATTTGCATGACAGTTACGTCCTATTTCATGCTTTCACCGAATATTGCGAGGAACAAGTTTCAAATACTTACTTTCTTCTTGACTCACATAAGTTTCGCATAAAACGAATCAACTTTTTTGAATGTATCAGCGGGTTTTTGAGGGCGAGTTTTCACTTTTATATATTTGAAATCGGAAGCTTACATTTCAATAAAATATATTTAAGTATTTTGTATTTGGACTTTTATATAAAACCAGTACCTAGAGTACCTACGGAAGGCGATTATTGTAATTATATTTATCACCTAGTTTTATCTGAAGTTAGGTTATGCTATTACCCCAAGTAGTGATAGGTACTTATTTTTATGAACGCTTATTAATATCACACAGACACCAATAAATTGGTAGGTAACTAGGTACTTATCTGAAAAATATATTTCTTCTAAACGTGTAAAGTGCATATTATTATTATATTGTCTACAAACTTTGCAAGGAGGTTAGGGTAAAAAAATATATATTTCCAATTCAAACTTACAGTCCCCATAAGCCTAGGCAATGAAAATAGGCCATTCTCCCTTTTTCTCCTTTCCTACAAGAAAACTTTTATCTCTTTCGGGTTTTCATAACCCCTGCGAGACCAACAAGCAAACTTTAAACAGTGTAAACGCCTAGTATAAAAACGTTAGCAAATGATCACGTCTCAACACATCGATATTATTGCTCTAGTGTAAAGTAGTTACTTATCTTGGATTTAGCTACCAATTATAATTTTTGTACGTATCTGAAATAAAATTAGGTATGCTAAAAGATATTTGGTTTGTTCGTGGTCATTCAGTTGAAAATCGAACGAAGCACCTTGAATATATTAGTATTGTGTAAATGGCACGGTTAGTAGATAATAAAATACAATCATGCACAGATGTATATTGCTATTATTGAATTAAACGTAAGTTAATGTTATTAATTATAATACTGATAGCTCAATGAAGAGTAAGATCGGCTCGGATGGATATCCTAAAAAAGGTGGTTGGATTTTGCTGCATCTGAAGTACTGTGGAGGCTCTTGTCCTCCACAGTACTTCAGATGCAACCCGGTACTGTGGAGGCTCTTGTCCTCCACAGTACCGGGTTAGGGTATTGATAATTAGAAATATTGATCGTTAATAGATTTTTATTGGGAGCGCTCAATCAAGTTCACATGTCATTGTGTCTGTGACACCACTACTCTAGAACATTCTACGTCAGTTATTTCAATCATAATACGAATGCTTGTTAACGGCCAGTAATATATCAAATATTGGTAGCGACCTTTGTAGTCTCTACAGTACCTACTGATGACCTATTGCTGTGACGTAAGTTGAAAGGGGTTTTATGTCCAGCTTGGGGCAACTCCAATCGGCTGTATGATATATAACAAGACAATATATTGCTTTTTGCTAACTTACATAAATTATTGAATAAAATCTTTATAAATCATTCAGTGTATGTAAAAAATACTAAGATATTGTGCGATATAGCTACTTTATTTTGTATAGTCAAATTAGTAAATACAAACAACTATAACGCCTAATCGCCTAATGGTAAAAGTATATAAACTTTTACCAACCACCAGTTTTCTCTTGCACAAAGCAATAAGAGTGACACATACCTCCGTTACGCAAAGTTAACAAAGGTATCTTTATGAAAATACCCACCAAGCCTTTATTTACTTTAGGAACATTGTCTAGGTTATTTGTGAGTGAGCGTTGACCTCGAACGTCGTTCCCCGCATTATTCGAAGATCACAAGCCGCGCCACGCTTCAGTCATGCGCGTTCAGAAACCAAATGTCAGGCAATATGTCAAGAGCCTAATCAAACGGAAGTTGCAAAACTGACCAATGGCGAAGATGATTGATTATGTCAAGTGAACAATTGTGTTGTCTTTTGTTATCTGTATCTGTAGATACCTACTTATTCACAATGTATTATATGTTGGAGTGGTTTTAGTGGCTTCTTCTTGGGTGATAAATGCACACTCGGAAACCAGTAGCCTTTTGAAGGTTTCCCGGGTAAATAAAAAGAGGTAGGTGCTTATTTGTGTATTATGGTCTGCAGATTTAAGTATAAATGGCAAAAACCTAAAAGTAAAATAAATTAACAATAAAACTACCTATAGCACTAAAATTATTTTTTGTTTTGTTTCAGGTAAGTAATTTACATCTGATCTAGTATTCTAACATTATGGTGAGTAATAATATAGGTACCTAACGAATTTCAAAACCTGAGTTTTTGCTGACCAGCGTAGTTAAGTATGGATGAATTTTAAAGGTTTATCGCTAGAAGGGTTGTACCTATCAAATAAATCCCAAAGACTATCGTTGTACACTTACAGTTAGTGTAGTTTTTATTACTTCTATTAAACGTGTTGCGGATATTAAGAAATATATTATACTAGCTTCCCGCCAGCGGCTTCGCCCGCGTGGCATGTTATTATATCTTATCTCTATCTATTAAAAAAACCGCATCAAAATCCGTTGCGTAGTTTTAAAGATCTAAGCATACATAGGGACAGACAGACGGCGGAAGCGACTTTGTTTTATACTATGTAGTGATTATA
The DNA here is from genome assembly GCA_946251955.1 of Acronicta psi. NCBI lineage: Eukaryota > Metazoa > Arthropoda > Insecta > Lepidoptera > Noctuidae > Acronicta > Acronicta psi. The sequence goes on from OX276476.1 coordinate 7,578,128, forward strand.
TCCTATAACTACCTTTACAGAGAGAATAAACATTACTTATATATTGTTTAATCTTTTTGTAAAGGTCTAGTATAGTCTCGAAGTAGATAGTATCTAAGATAGTACCTACCTCATTAGCAGCCGTCAAGTTAATCCGATTTTGTGACACCTGTCTAGATGTTTTGCTACAGTAAAAATATATTGGCCACTTGTTGATCTGGCACTTCAATAAATGTCTCTATCGTGATCCTGTGGTATTACATTGAAATATCAAGGTTTACCACTAAGTCGTGCGCAAGTCTTCATTCCAAAAAAACATTATATATAAAATAAAATATTAATATAAGTAGGAGATTCAATATCGATGTTATTTTTTTAAGTGTATCCTGTTGATAATGTTATCGTCACGAAATGAAAAATATAAGCCTTTGGGCCAAGAAAACAGAAATATACGCAAGGCAATATTTAATTTTGTTTATATTCTTATTTACTTTTATAGATTAAATATATAACTGTTATACTGATAATTATATCTAAAAATGAGGATATTTTTTATTATTGCATCGCGTCATCCTAAGGGTTCAACCTGGCACAAATATAAAGTCCAAGGTGAATCATTACGAACATGCGCACAGCGCTATTTGACGATAGAAACTGGACGAAATCAATAACAAGTACATTTATTTAAATGTCGATTATGCGCATACGTGTCAGAAATAACTAGACAACAACTGCAGAGAAAATAAAGCTTCACAATAAAATAATCCAGGATAACCATCTTAAATCCCTATATTTGTCTTATACACTTTTCCTGGAATTCCCATTCCTTGGCGTAGCTAAAAGTACACGATAAAAAAGTATACAGCCAACTGACAGTTCAAGGGAACACCACGTACGTTAGTGATGTTCGCGGTAAAAACGTTTGATGCGTTGCCAAAAATTGTTTATGTTTATCGAAACTTTTACAGCTGAACAGTTTTCTTTAATTCACACAGTTCAACCGCAATTTAATGTCTAAATAACTACTAGAGCAAGGCTCGTTAAAGATGGGCAACATTCACGATTTTACTTTAATATTCAGCGTAAAACATTTTAAAGCAGTGGTTCCCAAAGTATCGGTCGCTAATATTGGATCATCTTTAAAAATAAACGATACATTTTTCTTTTTCAACAGTCCTTCATTGGTATAGTTTGTTTCATGAAAACCAAGAGGTGAGTCCCGAATTTGGAAGAATCTGTTAGGCCTTGTCAACTTAGAAATCATACTTGTTAACGCAGCGTATTTTAATTGGTTCATGGGACACATCGTGGCCCGGCCGCAGGCTGAGGTTGACCAAGTCTAGATCCAGAAGCAAGTGTAAAATATTTTAATACAATTTTTTTTTAAATTAATCGATTCTTATTATTTTTCTACGCATTATGTTCTTATTTTAAAATTTGACCAAGGTATTAGGTATTTTAAAATTTTCATTTATATTATGGTACCTACATCTTTTGGTGGCTTTTTGTACCTAAAAAGGAGTTCTCAAGCTCTGTGATCGTTTTACGCATATTTTTACTAAACTACTATAATTTACTGGTTTCTGACACTTACGCGAATATGAAAATAAAGCTTCTTTTTACGCTGTAAAGTAGTGTAAAGGGTCCGAAACGTCGGAATAATATAACGCGATAAAACCCGTAATTATCAAATGCAGTTAATTAATGCATTAATTTTATTACTTGTATTATTACGTCTTAACATATTGTAACAGATTTAAATAAATATCTTGGGACATTTTTACACAGCACCATCTAGTCCCAAACTAAGCAGAGCTTGTCCTATGGGTACTAGACAATGGATATAATACTTATATACTTTTTTTTGTAAATACATACTTATAATATATAAGAAACACCCAGACAAACACAAACACCTAAGTTCATCACATAAAATGTTTGTGTCTTGTGGGAATCGAACCCACGACCTCGTGATCAGCAGTCCGGTACTCGAACCACTAGACCACAGACGTCGTCGATTATGTTGATTGAAATAAAATTATTCAGTGAAAGTAGACACTTTATTAATCTTTTTTTGTGTAGATAATATTAAGTTAATCAACTTCAAAAATAGAGGTACACAACTTTTATACTACCTATACCTAGCGTATACTAAATATTTATAAGTTTCGATGATATTCGAAAACGTACATTAGTAATAGATTTTAATGGATTTAAAAGAAATAAGTACATAATAATAATTAAAAAATTCTGGATTATATTTATCCACCATATCTACTAAATTAGTTAATATGTAAATGAAGTCGTTATTATTTTAATAGGCAACATTTACAAATATTTTTTTAATTTATTTTTTCGTTATTTATGTATTCATTATTAATTATCGCTCATCCGGTTTACATCGTAGTACTTAACGTTTCTAAATGTATAGCTTTACCATTTTTAAATAGTGGGGGGTATAAATACCATTACACCATTTTTAAAAAGGTTTTTATTATTAATTACTATCACAGATCCGTTTATTATCACAAATTACCTACATAATTATAATTAAGTATTTTTATTATTTCCTAGATGAAAAAAAAGGTATCTACATATTTCAAATAAAATTTGACATCTGACGTCATACGATGACGAATACGGGTTAACACACGAGTTAGTGGGTGTGTACACAGACACAGCCGAGATTGGTCTTTTACACTCAAAGCATTATTCGTGACGTTATGCCAATTTGTGGTACGTTTCGAGGAAGTGAAATATAGGAATAACCCCTTTTATTGGAGTAGTGAATAACTTTTAAGCGCCACGCGCCGAAGCGTCTTTTATTAATTGTGGGTAAAAACGAGTTGAAAGTTTTCAAAGAAATGACGTATGATTGCTTTCTCTTCTTGATGCATAATAATTCAGTAATTTAATAGCCCGGTAAAATTTAACCAAACTGAATCGAATAAAATAGAAAAAATGAGGTGGAACTTAATATATTTAGACAGATCTTTAAACATTAAAATTCATAATTTGTTTGTGTAATTATTCGAGAGATGCACCAAATAATGTTTCTGCATATCTAATTACAGGTGATTACATTTTTGAATATTCAAGAAAAACTGTAGGTAGTTGTTTATTATTTTTATTATTACTCTCTCTTGCTTAAGTACTTCTAGGAAGTAATACTGAATAATAGCCTATTTGATTTTGTACAAATTGTGCTGCAACTTTTTGTACGTTTCAAAGTCTACCTACATACTTCTTAGAATGCCAACATTGGCTTAGAAAAAGGATCTATAATCACAGTTGTTTCTCACAAATTGACTTCATGAGAAGTTTTCAAAACAGCAAAAACTATTACTTCATGTTCTAATAATAGCACAAATTCAAATTCAAATTCAAATTCAAAATATTTTATTTCAAATAGACCATATAAATAGGCACTTTTGAACAGTCAAACTAGTTGCTCGGTTCCAAAAAAGTAGGACTTATGGAGAAGAGCCGGCAAGAAACTCCATAGTCACTCTTTTTAAAAAAAGATAGTGAGACAGTAACATTTTTTTGTTGTGAATAATATATGAGTCTATTGCAGTTTGATGTGTAAGGATTAATAAAATAGAAAAGAAAATGGCCATAGCAGTAAGAGCTGACCAGTCCCGACAGACAGCACCCGTTCACGAGCATGACGTGTGTATCGGCGCCGTTTGACTCAACCATGTTATAGGGAATAAAAAGACCCGACACACAACGCCACCATCAGCAGAACATTTAAGTGAGCATGACAAACTCAAACTGCAGGGCTAGGCTGGTTTATATTATACATCAATGGGTAACTATAAAAAAAAAACATCAAGGTCTGCAGAATACTCATACTTTACAGTTAATATTGTTCGTTTCTCAATAAAATAAAATAATAATGACAGTAAAATTTCTCAAATAAATAATCATAGTAAAAATAATCAATAAACATAATTAATGCAATGTCAGGTAATAGGAATAAAATAGGATAAGTTAAATGTCAGACTAAATATTTGTCATTATCCTGGTTCATTGGAACAGTTCAATCCCAAGCATTTTTGTCATCTATATAATCTTTCACCGTGTAGTAACCTTTACGACACAGCTTCTGCTTGACAATTGACTTAAATTTATTCAGGCTTAGGTTTTGAATGTTGCTTGGGATTTTATTGTAGAAGCGTATACATTGGCATTTGAACGAGTTACTTATTTTCTGGAGCCTGGTTGAAGGAACAATAAATTTATTTTTATTTCTGGTATTAATGTTATGCATATCGCTACGTTTATTAAAGAGATTAATATTCTTATGTGCATACAGTAAATTCTCATAAATGTACTGTGATGGAACAGTCATAACATTAATCTCCTTAAATTTATCCCTCAGTGAATGTCTGGGACTTAAATTGTAAATTGACCGAATAGCTCTCTTCTGCAGCACAAAAATAGTTTGTATGTCGGCCGCATTCCCCCACAACAGAATACCGTACGACATCACACTATGAAAATAACTGAAGTAAACTAGACGCGCAGTATCGACGTCAGTTAAGCAACGTATCTTTTTGACAGCGTATGCTGCAGAGCTGAGCTTTTTCGACAACTTATCTATATGTGGGCCCCACTGAAGTTTTGAGTCTAAAGTTATACCTAAAAATACAGTGGTGGCCACAAGCTCTAATTCTTTGCCATTTATAAGTACACTGGTTTTCACCTGTTTTACGTTAGGTGTTGTAAACTTAATACATTTAGTTTTCGTTTCATTTAAAAGTAGATTATTAGCATTAAACCAGTGTACTACTTTTGAGAGAGCACCGTTTACATCGTCAGTAATCATTTGTTTACGTTTAAGTTTAAATAGTAGTGATGTATCATCTGCAAACAGCACTATCTCATGATTATCCCTTATTAAGTAAGGTAAGTCATTTATATAAATTAAAAACAAGAATGGGCCAAGAATTGAGCCCTGCGGCACTCCCATGGTAACTACAGACCCGGAAGATCTCTTTCCGTTGACGTCCACCCTCTGAATCCTGTTGCTCAGGTACGAGATAATAAGATTCAGAGAAGTGCTTTTAAGACCATAATGGTGTAACTTCCTGATCAATGTTTCATGAACAACGCAATCGAAGGCCTTAGATAAGTCACAAAAAATTCCCAAGGCATCGCGTGATTCCTCCCATGTGTCAAATATATGACCTAAAAGTTCAACACCGGCATCGGTAGTTGAACGACCCCTTGTAAAACCGAACTGTTTAGAGTGTAAGAGTTTATATTTAATAAAGAACCTTTGCATTTGCTCTAACATGAGCTTTTCAAAAATTTTACTAAAAGTAGGCAGCACGGATATAGGTCTAAAATTAGTGGGGTCAGTTGTGCTACCTGATTTAAATAAAGGTATTATCTTACTATTTTTCATTAGATCAGGAAATCTACCAGTGTCAATACAATCATTAAAAATAACAGTTAAGGTAGGTGCCACAATATCAATAATTGATTTGGTAACGTCGACAGAATTACCCCAGAGGTCTGAAGTTTTTTTCACATTTAACATATTAAACGCTTTAATAATATCTTTATAGTTTACATGATTAAATTTGAATTCATCATCATTAGCTTTAACATTTTCTTTAAGTAAAGATTCTGCGACAGTGGGTGATGAATTTAGGAATTTAGTTGTTGAAACAGGAATGTCCGAGAAAAACTTTTCAAATGCTGTGGCTACTTCTAAATCTGATTTTACAAGGCTATCACCAATATTAAGGCTATATTCACTGTTTCGTTTACTAATCCTTCCTGTTTCACTGTTGATGATATTCCAAGTCATTTTAATAACATTATTGCTGTTTTTTATTTTTGAGCTTAAATAGCGCGACTTTGCAAAACAACAAATTTTCTTAAATAATTTTGAATAATTCTTAACATAATTATTAAATTCTGGGGAGTTGACATATGTTCGCTCATTATATAGCTCATAAAGTCTTTCCCTACTTTTATGAATACCAACAGTGGCCCATTCACTGAAGGATGATTTACTGTTAACTGTGATCGTCTTGGGGGTAAAAGTAGAATCAAATTCAGTACAGTAAGTTTTAAAAAAGGCACCATATAGTTTATTAGGATCATCATTGTATGCCAACAAAGGTAATTTATTAACAAGTTTATTTTTAAATAATTCCAAGCGATTTGCAGTTTTTGGATTAACAGTAATATCTTTTTTGGCCACAATTTCAGTTTGATTGTAAACAGTAATCAGCTGACCACAGTGGTCAGAGTCCAATAAATTAATAACTTCTTTATGTTGTGGTGTTATGTTGGTAAAAATATTATCTAAACATGTAGCAGTAGATGCAGTAATTCTAGTAGGCTCCAGAAATAAGTTTGTCAGATTGTATGACAGGAAAAGACATTTTAACTTTGTACAGGCACTTGAATTTTCTAATAAATTAACATTAAAGTCCCCACAGATGATGACGGATTTGTTAGACTTACAGATCTTATGAAGTACATCCTCCATCACCTTCTCAAAACTGTCGTACAACCCTGATGGTGGTCTATATACACTCAAAACAACAAACCGTTCCAATTCCACACAGGCTATTTCAATTGTTCGTTCAACAGAGAGGCCCACAATGTCCCTACGTTCCTTAAATTTAAACCGATTACTAACTATGACTAAGGAGCCACCATGGATAGCACACTCTCTGCTGAAGGAACTACCAACCTGGTGGTTACTGAAATTAAACATGAACTGATGGCTTTTCAACCAATGTTCTGTAATACAAAGAATATCTATATTATTGCAGTTCATGAATAGTTCAATTTCTAGGTCTTTATTATTTATTCCTTGTATATTTTGGTGAACCAGGTTGATAAGATTACAATGTTTATAATGAATATTGCAATCAGTTATGGATGAACTTATAGGTAGGTCTATGCAAGAGGTAGTCTCTGTTGTCCTTAACGCTAATTTAAATGATTCGATATGTCAACATGTATAATGTCAGGTAATGGCTCAATAGAACCAAAATATTTATTAGCCAGATTCTTGGCTAAAGTATCAAAGAAATATGCTAGAGACATAGCGAGCTGTCTCTTACAATAGTTGGAAAGATAATAATTATCTTTTGTCAAATAAAAATGTTTGCTAACATAGTTGTTAGTGTCAATTAAATTAAATTTGCTATTGTGTATTGACAAGGTATGCAAGGTTAAATTAAGCTTATATCTAATATTGTTTTCTTCCTGTGGCAAACTTTTAGAGTAGGGGAATGAAAACATAACTATATTATATACATTTAATTCACATAATTTTGTGTAAAACTCTATCAACTTTTGTTTGTTTACATTCCCCCTATTTCCTATAAGTATTATTATGCTGGTGTTAGGGCTGAATTTGGACTCAATAATTTTTTGCATTATGAGGTTATAATTTAATCCTGTAATACAAAAATTTGTAGTCACTTGTCCCATATAGTTTGACAACAACTGGCCCATTCCACAGCCAATTTCATCACTAAACATTACATAGGGTGTATTTAAGGTTGATTTTACAGGTTTTGGGGTGTTTATAGTTTCAGTGGTTTGAGAGGGTTTTGCAATGTTAACTGAGTTATCTAAACTTTGCAGAATGTTGGTGTTACATGTCAACGGTGAATGAGGTGCAATGGTGTTACAATTGTTGAATGACTTGTTTGTCATTGACTGTCGGCGCTCATGGTTACATGTACATGCGCTTACTAACTCATTCATAGCCAACATGTACTCCTTCATCTGCATTTCTGAACTTTTATATTTACTTGTCATGGATATTAACTTTTCATGGAGATTAGCAAGGTCAATATTAAAATTTTCAATGTCTGTTTTATGCTTCAATGTATTATTTTTGAGTTTTGATGAATAAATATCTAATTTACTAAGTAACTGAAGCCGTTCCCTATTTAATTTAACATTTTTTATGAAATACTTTTGTCTTTTAACTAGTCTTTGTGTTTTCCTAATATATTTATTTATTTTAACATATTTTTTAAATCTGTTTTTGCTGCATTTAACCACCTGCACTGTGTTGTTAGAGTCTTCTGTGCAAGTCAGATCAATAGTCACTATAGGTTTGTTAGTAGCAGCAGAAACCATACCCGGGGCATTGACTACCAACTCATTGTATAGACTTCGGTTCAAAGCGGCTGTGGTGTTCAATTCTAACAGAGAAATCTTGTTGTTCGCCTCATGTAGCTGATGTTCTAACGAATGTGCGCGGCTTAGAGCTTGTTCGTACTCAATGCTACATTTGTCGAACCCATCCACAATGAGTTGGAGCCTGTCTCGGGCATCCACAGCCTCAACATACTGTGAATGCAGCTGGGCCATGTCGGCTTTCAAATTTCTATTTCTATCTAACATTTCAATGAACTCCCTCTCATTGTCATCCCTTTCCCTATTCAGTTGGTCACACAACTCCTTAGATGCCTTTAATTCGCTCAAAGCCAGTAGAAGTTTGGATTCCTCCTGGCGAGCAGAGGCCTTGCGAGTCAACATGATTGTAGAATAGGAAAAGGCGAAAATAAAAGTAGATTGTAAAAGTTAGGACAGAAATAAAGCAGAGAGATAATTAGTAACTAATAGTAAAGAATAAAAATTAATAGAAGTGAAGTTGTGTCACCAAACTAGAATTAGGTTATGTTTACGTAGGTGCTGAAAGTCTGCGAAGCAGTCTATATTTAGTCTACTATTTAACTAAAATCTGTTCTGTAACTGAGAAGCACTACAAATATCTACGTAAACGAAATTTTGTACCTGATTCAGAGATGACAATTTACACTGTAAACCGGTAACTGTCACAATTTCACACACGGTTTTTACACGTATTTACCACTGATTATATTGAGATTATACACTTATGACAATTATCACCCCTAGTATTAAGTAATTAATTATAATTGGGCCTATTTACATTACTTAATTATAGATTTTATTAATAAATTACGGAGACAAATTCAAATCAGCTGTTAGCTGTAGTGTTGCCACAGAAAAAAAAAAAAAAAAGACAAATTGACATCTTATTAGATATTGTTGGCTTCGGCCTTGGTTTCACACAAGACCGTTAACCCGGCCTCAGGAAAGACAGAGCACATTCTCTGTATTTTCACTGGGGTAACTCTCATCCGGCGCGTCCACGTCGCGGGGCTGGACACCACTTGCTTCAGTAGGCCGGAGTGAGATGGTGACTGAGTTCGGATGAGGACCCAGCTTCATGGGGTATATCATGGAACCCTTACCCAGGGTTACGGGTGAAGTCCTCAACAATGGAGCGGGCGGAGACAACAGTTGTCGGTACGGCTAATCTAGTGGAAGAGGCAAGCCACAGGGGCTTAATTCCTGGATCCTGATGGAGGGCAGCGGTAGCCATCAGTACCTGGGTGGAGCATAAAGAGTATATTTCTGGACTGGTTCACTTCTGGATTATTATAGCCACTGAGTCTATAGTACCGCGATGTAGAAAGCAACGGGAAACTACTACATTATTATTCCCACGAGAGTTGTAATGATGGTAATACGAACGCACAGAGAGAGACCGCCTGGCGAACCGAGTAGCGACCGGCGCCCCAAGCTTTCCGGGGCTAGGGGTGTGAAATGGGCTACCGGCCATGGGGATGCAGGCAACCAGGCATCTCATGGAAAAGATGCTACTGGAAGAAATTTCAAACTAAGAAAGGGTTATCGTTTTGGTACTTGGAACGTTCGTGGACTTCTGAAAGATGGCAAACTCGATATACTGGAACACGAGCTTGAACGAAGTCGGTTAACAATAACCGGATTGAGTGAGACGCATTGGAAAGATAGTGGTCACTTTGAAGCCAAGAAACATACCATATATTTTTCAGGGAACGATAAGAGCAGTTTTTCAGGAGTGGCGATCGCAATTCCAAGACAGTGGAATTCGGCAGTATTAGGCTATAACACCGTAAATGATCGAATAATATCTATAAAACTCAGTGCATCGCCGACCCCTCTTAATATTATTCAAATCTACGCTCCCACAAGTTCTGCCAAAGATGAGGAAATAGAAGAATTTTACAGTCAACTTGAGTCTTCTATAGCTAACATACCAACCAGAGAGCTATTACTCATCCTTGGAGACTTCAATGCCAAAGTCGGAACTACTACTACGGATACAGGTATACGTAACATCGTTGGACTCTATGGTCTAGGTGCCCGTAACTCTAGAGGAGAACGTCTTATTGAGTTCGCAGCGAACAACAACCTGACCATAATGAACACAGTATTTAAAAACCATTCAAGACGCCTTTATACCTGGACATCACCCGATGGGAAATATCGTAACCAAATAGATTACATCTTAATAAGATCAAGATGGAGAAGCTCAATTACCAATACACATACTCTACCGGGAGCTGATTGTCTTTCAGATCACCAACTGTTGATCGGAAATCTGCGACTGAAGCTACAAAGAGGAACGCAGAGAAAACCACCTAGAAAAATGGCCATTACAGATGTATTAAAATTTAATGAGTCGTTTAAGAACAAACACTCTGTCTGGAAAGCAGAAGCAGATAATAAAAATTCTAACTCCCTGTGGATATCAGCAAAAGAATCTATTGTGGAAGCAGTAGCAGAGTCTCAACCACATATTGCATCTACCAAAAGACAACATTGGATGTCAACAGACACATGGTTTTTGGTTGAAGAGCGTAGACATCTCAAAGCTACAGGTGCGAGTACTGACCAACTAAATCTCAAAAAAGCTAATATACAGGCTGCTTGTCGACGAGATCGCAATGAATTTTTGAGACAGATATGCCAGGAATTAGAACAGCACTCTGAAACATATCATACCAAAGACCTCCATAATAAGGTGCGATATATTACACGGCAATTCAAACCCAAGACATGGGCAATAGAAAACGCAGATGGTAACACAGTAACGGATATAAAAGACATAGTGAACGTATGGAGAGACTACTGTAAATCGCTCTTTAACAACAATAAAATCACATCACTGAATTCCACATGTACTGCAGAATTAATAAGTGAACAGGAGCCAATTATCTTACGGGACGAAGTAAGAGCAGCTATCAAACACTTAAAACCGAACAAAGCCTTGGGAGTCGATGAGGTTCCAGTCGAAGTGTTTAAGGCCATGGGTGATCTTGGAGTTGATATCTTGTACACCATCTGTTGCAAAATATGGGAAACCGTTATCTGGCCAGATGAATGGTCCCAGTCTATTTTTATTCCCTTGCATAAAAAAGGATCAACTAAAAAATGTAACAACTATAGACTGATTTCTCTCATATCGCATGCAAGTAAGGTTTTACTTCATATCCTTAACACACGATTACAGGCATTCCTCTCACGACAAATTGCACCAGAGCAAGCTGGCTTCGTTAAGGGACGAGGCACGCGAGAACAAATTCTCATACTACGGCAAATCATCGAGAAAGCCAGAGAGTTCAATTCACCCCTCTTCATATGTTTTGTCGATTTTCGCAAAGCATTTGACACCGTCATATGGGACCGCCTCTGGAATGTGCTGTCGGAAATGGGTGTACCATTACACCTCATATGCATTATGAAGAGATTGTATGAGGATGGTGAAGGAGCAGTGCGAGTTGATAACGTCCTCTCAGATAATTTTAAAACTCAGTCTGGTGTCCGACAAGGTTGTATATTGTCTCCGTTACTGTTCAACACCTACACAGAATATATAATGCGGATTGTCTTGGAAGGATGGAATAAAGGTGTATCAATTGGGGGAAAGGTGATCAATAACTTACGTTATGCTGACGACACAACTCTTCTTGCTCAAACAAAAGAAGAGATGGAAGATCTGCTATCTCGTCTTGAAAGTACCAGTCTTCAATTTGGACTCGCTATTAATCGAGATAAGACGAAGATGATGATAATAGACCGGGCCGAACAAAACCAACCAGAAATTCTCAGTGTTGCTAACTGCAAAGTAGTACAAAATTACATCTACCTCGGTTCTATGATCTCTAACACTGGTGGATGTGAGGATGAGATTAGACGTCGGTGCGCCATTACCAGGTCAGCAGTGGAAAGGCTGAGAAAGATTTGGAAGGATAGAAGAATAACCAAGAAAACAAAGGTTCGATTAATGAAATGCCTTGTCTTTCCAATATTTCTCTACGGAGCTGAAACCTGGTCATTAAGATTACAAGATCGCCGCAAAATTGATGCCCTGGAGATGTGGTGTTGGAGGCGCCTCTTAAAGATTCCTTGGACAGCGTTTCGTACAAATAACTCGATTTTAAAGGAACTTCGCATCAAGGATAGACTTTCATCAATTATCCAACTTCGAATACTGAAGTTCTTTGGTCATATAACCAGAAACGAGGGCTCCATGGAAAGGCTGGTTGTTCAGGGCCAAGTTGAAGGAAGACGGGCTCGTGGCCGATCTCCGACGCGCTGGACTGACCTTATTACAAAAGCAACCCAGACTACAATAGTACAGTGCTCTCGTAATGCCACTAATCGTCAAAAGTGGCGAAGCATTTCAAAAGCCGTGACGCTCAGAAGAGAGAACGATACCGACGAGAACCCAGCGAGCACACCATCGTTATTACCACGACCACTCTGACAAGAGTGTCCGACTTAGAAGAAGAAGATTGTTGGCACATTTACACACAATGAAAACTGTTATTATGCAGTTAGTTACAAAATAAACAACAATGCTTTGGAATGTGTTAATTGATAGCAATTGAGGATCTATGTCATTGGGCAACACTCGTGTAACTTTTTTTACGAATTTTAATACAAGTCATGCGAAAAAGTACTTTTGTTTTTTTACAGTATAAAGTATTTCCAAATAGTAACGTAATAATGTTATCATCTATCGATTCTTTCAACATAATATGACACTGTTAAAAAAGACCGTCTTCGTAAACAATACATTGCTACAAATGAATAAATAGCATAAATAATTCATTTCTACTATCAACGAAGTAATAAATAATACAAAAGTAATTTACAGTATTTCAGAGTAGAATATGTAAGTAATCAAAATAGGACATTTCTTTAAAGATTTAAATTCAAAACAATAATACTAATTTTAATAATAAAGCCCCTGCGGATTGCTACAATGTATTTTCAATCTCTTTTCTTTGGCTCGCAAACAAACATCTCTAAGGGATCATGTGTATTCTTTGACCTTGTAAAGAAGTTTAATGATATAATGTGTACTTAACATATTTGAAGTAGGTAGGTAATTCAGGTAATAAGTAAGTAATATTTTTTTACGCATTCAGGAAATAGAATTAAGAAGCCGATTAGTCACAGCAGTCAAAGACCACATTATAATAATTTAATTAGGACTTATCGGGCCTAATTAACGATTGAGTCATATTGATACTCATATATTCTTCCGAACAATATTAAAATAAATGTATTTAATATTGTTTTTTCAGCCTTTGGACTCAAGTACATGATGAATCACTTTAATTATTCAATTGATAACATGTTAAATATATACATTTTAACATACTTAATTACATAAACGCTATTTATACAGTTCGCTCACGAATGCAAACGCAAATGATGTCACTAGTTTAACATTCTTATTCGAAACATTTTTTGATAACAACATGTGCAAAATATTGATCAGGTTTTTAATACAGGTACCTAATTAAGTCGTCTGATCATGTTGACCGTTTCATTGGCTGGTCATGTTTCATGAGCTCCAAGTTCAATTACCTATTACTTAGTACCTACCAGTAATAGGCATTCGAAATTATTTACTAAGTATACAGGAGTAGTTAATCTCACTGTTAATTATTATTGGCAGCTCCATTTGAATCTCACGCCTTCTGTTTTCGAACTTATCCATCGGTTGTCTGAAAGACATTTTTTTTAGCAATAAGACCGCCAATTATACTCTTCTTCACTCTTGTAGTATTTATATTCTTTATTTCCATATAAGTATTTATTCCTTTCCATGTCTATAAAAGTATTTATTTCCTTTGTGTTGTTTCTTGGTGTACAATAAAGTATATTCTATTCTATTCTATTCTTCTGCCCATAACGGGGTAGGCATAAACTGCAGAAAACCACTTGCTACGATTCTTGCATACCTACTTCTTTTATTTCATCCACATTCATACATCTTGTCATACACACACGCCAGTTACATACATGTTAATGTCATTTAAAACTTTTAAAAGCCATTGTCATAGGGGAATTACCGAAATGTATGGTAAACTGAGTTCTTTAGATGAAGCTATTTTCAACAGTCTTGATCCATACTTGTATTATATACCTACTAATAAACGTCAGTTACTATGAATCAGTAATCGGCTGTATGGTTGTCAGTGATCAACCTACTCAACCAACACACAACATAATTGTCGGATTACATAATATTCACGTTAAAGCCTATTCAAACACGGATAAGTCAACCTTGAAGCTCATTACACAACCGCATTATTAGCGATATTCACAAAAAATCAAACAAGTTTATTTATTTGGGAAGGTCAAAGAACGATACTACTAGCGCTCAACTTAATAATATTTTGTTGACCTTAAACCATTAATAAGGAATTAAAAAAATGCAAAGAGGACATCACTCAAATTAAAAAATCGAATAAAGTTAAATGAAAATATTATATTTCGTTTAACGTAACGTTTAACGTATTAACGTTGCGTTCCGTTTAAGCCAGATATACTCTGTCTAAAACCCAATGCTTGCAAAGTAACGAGAGATAATTATGAATAAGTAAGTACGTCACAAAAGTTAGAATAAAGTACACAATTTCTTAATGTTCTTATTGAACTAGCTCTTTTACGTCATTTCGCTAAGTGACATACCAATTATTTGAAAATTGTTTTACAATAAACCAATTTCTTTGTCAAAGTTTTAAATATTTTTTCGTATTCGACGGACGAAACACATTGTGTTCATAAAATATTCCTCTTCTTTTTAGTCGTTGCCTCACTAATGAGGATCGTGAGTCGGTATCAGTTATTGTCTCTTTGCTTGCCAAATGATACGATATGCTCGTCTCCATATTCGGCGCTACTGCTAGATACTGCTAGATATTCGAGCAACAAAAAATATTGTATCTCCAGTTACTCCAATATCTGTTTCTTCCAATGCTCCTCCAGCTTCTAGGTCCTTTCCCTCGAAAGAGTCGTGTAAAACCCGTCACTATAAAAGTCGTGAATGCTGGAAACCGGCTTTTCAGAAGAACAGGATCCCGTAAAATTGTTTCTGCTAAACAGGCAGCATCGTGCTATATTTTTTATCAAGACATGGCATCAACAGTCCCCAGGCAGACAACCAACCCATCTGTCATTCCATCAAATTTATGGCAATTCATGATGAATATGATCCATAAAGTAATTCCAACAATGATAACCGACAGCGTTGATATGATAAAATAGTCTGGTGAACGAGCATTGATTGAATGTGACAGTTTTAAATTACATTCGTTGAATACAATGTATTTTGGTAGATGACTGGTAAATTAGTGAAGTGGTGCTGGTTACACCGAAATAATCATGATGAAACTTGGCGGCAGAGGTAGAAATCAGAAGAAATAAGATATTTTTTCTTACATACCGGCGGGGTATGTAAGAAAAAACTTCAGAAAAGTTCAATTGCGGAAAATAAACTGCTGTAGATAGATAGTACCGTGCATATGTTCACATAATGTAGAAATTAGAAACTCGTATTAATATTTATCTGGTCTTATTATATAAAACCAATAATCTCCGATTACATACTAATTTAGCTATTATAGCGTTGAGAATATTAATAACCTCAGGAAATTAAATTAATATTACCCAACTCCTACTTTTAAGCTACTTTTAAAAACAAATTGAATAAATACATGCATAAAATATTATAATTAAAATTAATACGTGCAGAAAAAACGTAGTATCTACACCTTTTTACGAAAATGACTCAGAAAAGCTAATAAATTTATATTATAATGTACAATTTTACATTGGAAAAAATTCAATTAATGATAATACTATAAACACACAGTACCATGTGTTTGAAACACTGACTGACAGACACACATTTTGTATGTGGTTAAAATATGAAGGTTGGATTATAAGATTTTGAAGATTGGATAAAAATTTTATAAATAAAATTATAGTAACCAATTTTTTTATTTTTCCTAAAAATTAATTTAATATCCAGGTCGAATTTTGGTCACCGGGCGAACACTAGTAGGTACTTATTATTGCATTGGATTTATAAATTATAATTAATAATTAGGTGGGTAACATTATTTTACTCAATTGACGTGAATGCGTAGGTAAGTATTTTAAAATATGTTTTTAATTTTATTTTTGTTTTGTAAGCTGAAAGTGCATTTGGAAATCATTGAGAAAGCTCTCAGACAGGGAAAGTCGAGAAATAGCTGCCTTCCAACAAAAAGTGTACAATTATCGTTATTAGGTAAGTATTATACATTCGTATTTTTGTCCCAAATTAATAGTATCTTTCAATGATTTCACTACAAATTGTTAGTATTAACACCGAACGGGTTTTAATGAAAACCAATAGAATAAATCAAAGAATCTTTACTGGCTTTGGCAAAAAAACTAGTTTAGAACAATACAAGTATTTGGTTAAAAATATTATAATTTTCTCATTTTTTTTAACTACAGTGACCCTAGAGATCCTGGGTGCGAAACCCCTGGGTCGAGCAGTGTGGTTTGGTTGGGTTTTCATTTAATTCTCCATAACTGCTATATAAGAGTTCGGATTTCTTCCCAGTTAATGCCAATTGGCTGACTCCCTTTTACTTGGGATCCAAACATACCAGCTGTCATACCGGCGGTATACATTAGTAAGTACACCTCTTACCTTAGGTACCCTTTGGGGCATGATGGTATGTTTTATATTATCTTGCAAATTAAATCACATCTAGGTATAAAAAAGTAAGCATGTTCAATTAAAAACTTATAAAATGGTATATATAGTATCTAATAATATTTAATTGGTAGGAAGTACCTACTCGATAAAACACCCGTCGACCTCTGGTCTTGGTTTTCAGGAATAATTTATAGTGGTCGTTAAAAAGCAATCAATAAAGAACAAAAACTCAATTTATTCTTGGGGAAGCGCTTTCGGCGATTATAGCTTTACTAAAGTATAATCAGATGCGGGAATAATTTACGAAGCAATTTACAATATTTCAGCATCGATAAAATGCTTTGTAAGCCGACAAAAAGTAAAAATAGACTAGTTTTGTTATCATCCTAACCTTTGTCTATGTTGGGTTTCGCTTCCAGTCTTACCAGACGTTTCGGCTGAGTATCTAGACACGCCATCTATAACCGGCCACTGTCCCCTAAACAAGCACCTATTCATCATAGGTATGACAGATAGCCCCCTATGCAGAGGATGCATGGAGGCAGAAGAGACGCCACAGCACGTGCTTTATGGAATGCAGAAGTGCGGCTGATTAACGGGCAAAAATTCTTCAATCAATCATCAATCAAATAGCAGGTCTAAATAGGGTGCTAACCTACTAGGAAAGTCAAAGCTGGGTTGGTTAGAGTAGGAAGAATTAGAATCAAGAGGCTAAGTGCGAAAAGCCCAGATGTACTAAACTTATCTAGTCACGCGGTAGCGTGTGTGTGCGTTTTGTTGATACCCACGGTACAGTGGATGGCAATAGGCTGATATCGTACGGTAAGCGCAGATTAGAAGTCCTTGCAGATTGTTTGATCAGTTATTATTTAGTTAGCCACTAGCCCCAATAAAAGTACGTTTTAGATTATTTAACTCGAATGGCGTTTGCCGTCCTCCAAACAAGAGGATAATGATGATAAGAATCTCAATTATACTTAGTGTCATAAACGAAGCTTTATGACCATGATACGTGTTACCAAAAACAATGAAGTGTTGACCATGGCACAGAAAGGGATGACACATACATAACAAGCGAGATAGCTGCCAGCCCGTTTGAAAAGCTAATTGCACGGTCCATACGACATTGATGAACGATTCTAACGCCATGGCAACACAGAATTGAATCAAATACTACGATGGCGGCTTGCCAGTGATTTTCCCATAGGAAAAGTTTGGGTGATGTAATAAAAGCACTTCAAACTTTTTGCGTACGCTTTTTAAGGCTTCTACAAAAAGCTTCGGATCGAAATGTATGCGTTCCGTCAGTTAGGACTGGGTAACTCAAAACTGCTATAGCTATTTCTTCAAAAGGCCATTTCATATTTTTCCCTACTGCAAAACTCGCGTATCTGATAACTAAAGGTCTTGATTTTAAAAGAGACCATTATTGACCATGAGTTTAACAGTATCCAGGAACGAACTAAGTGCTACCTACTTCTTAGCTAAGTGCTAAAGTAATTAATTTGACTCTACTGACCCTACTAGGTAAACACAAGACAAAAAGTCAAATTTCAAAAATCGAATTGTTTCTTTTCATTTTCATAGTAAAAAACGTGCTCACTTTTTGCGTATCGAATCGACACAGGCGAAATTTCGCGGCTGAATTTAAATTCTATTTCGATCATTTATTTACGCTTGTTGTCGGTTTGATCTGTCGTCTTATCCTATTACCTACTTATTCGACAAGTTCTAGGACGTGGCTAGAAAACGAATGCGATTTGTGTTATTGATCGCCACGGCAAGGTAATTCAGTAAACATTAATTTAATCACCATGAATTATTGGAATTAATGAAAGATTTGACAGATCCGTAATTTGTTTTATCTCAGATTAACTTTTAAGAGAACACTTTTGTGGTATAGCGCCAAATATTGTCTCAAAAAGTCCCATTTTTGTCAAATAAAACACATGATGAATACGGTTTAGAATCTATTTCAAATCAGCGCACGGATCAAACCACTGAATGTTTTGGGCTGAAATATGGCACAATGATTAAGGCTTATGACTATAGGCTATCAATTATGACGTAGTCTAATCAGCTATAAAAGGATTTAGGGAAATTCCCAAGGGATTGGTAAAAATTAGACAAACGCGAGTAACGAGTAATGTAAAAAATTTGATAGATTTAATAAAAACGTGTGAATGCCAAAATACGTGGAGGAAGCTAAAGAAGTATGCAAGTATCGTAGCAAGTGGCGGTCTCTAGTGCCTAGCCTTGAAAAAAAGCGGGAGTGTATGTATGTAATAGAAACTTCTTCTTTTTGAAGCCAATTAGAAATTTGCAGAAAATTGCAGAGTGACCAATGCCAAGTCTCAGATATTTCTTGTGAGTAAAACCCATTGCGGAGTAGGACCGTTGCATTCCCGTGCTCGTCCATGGTGTTTGAGGTCGATGAATCGAACTAAAACCTGCTTGCACAAAGGGATTGCAAAAAAACGCATGCGCATCGAATCAGCGTCTTCCACCCAAGGGAACCTTGTAACGCAACGAATTACATGACATACCATCACGCTTGTATTCACTGAAAGGTACACCCATAGTTGGCCGTTATGTTTAAGTCCCATGTAATGGGGCGTATTGCCCTTAACGGGTCACAAATCAAAACTCCGGGCTACAGAGAATTATACAAAAAAAAACAATAAAATTGCTTGACCTCGGAATCTAATCCAGGACCAGCATACGACTACAAGACTAAAAAACTAATAAATTAGGAAACCGTTTTTTCTATTCTGTGGTCCCAAACATAGAGAACAACGGAAGAAAACTGCTGTTTTGAGCGTAATGATATTTTAAGTCATGTTTAATCCTGGGTTTATTTTATGTCCTCAAATTATAATTATCTATTCTACACCCATGTGGGTGCTTTACCATGTTGATAACAATGCATTTAATGTAAACCAAGTCACATAACCGCTATCTTTGTAGGACACGTTACAATGACGCCATTTTTACTAGCATAACTGTTCGCCTTACCTAAGGCAACCAAGTAATGTATTGACAAATTACAGTGTTCGTTCATTCATATCAGTGTATATGGCAAGCATTGGTAAACATGATATACCAACTTGGTAAATATGGAAAACTGAATAGACTGTCACAGAAAATGGATTTATAATCGGCCCATGACCTTGACATGACATATTTATCATTTGCCGAAAGAGTTGATAGGATAGATAAATATTCTTTATAAATCCCTGTATATAATAAAGTCTGAGCTGCTTTTAACCTACGCTACAAACTGGAGTACTGTTAATACTTCCAAAATCAACTCAAACGGTTTCCGACGTTGCCGTTGTCTTTGTTAATTATTTTTTTCTCTCGTGTCCAATAACTTACAGGTTATACACCATAGAAAAAGATTTTTTGGGCATCGAATTCGTGACAAAAATTAATTGCTCAGTCGATGTACCAACCATGCCATCGTGAGATGAAATTGAATAAAAATAGGTAATATTCTTTTCACCGGATGTAACGTTAGAATGTAATAAAACCTCAAAATCACGTTACTTTTTTATTAGTTACTTAAATATTCTAATACTAAAATACAGACTAGGAAACACTTAATCGATTGTTTAGCTGCCAATTAACATAGCACAACCAAATATAATTCCTTAAAATGATGAACATAAAATAAATGCTATCAATGACTGATGTTTACTGCACTGCCAAATAAATTAGGTCTAAAACAAAAGTGTTGATTTCATAGTCCCAATTTGTTTAAAATACAGATACAAGTAGGTATAGATAGACACATAAAATTTATAACATGGATTTACTTTTTCGACCAATGATAGAAAAAAGTTTATCGTTTATTTTACGACCTCTGCAGCTATTGTATTGTAGAACAAAAGAAAAACAAACAACAATCGTAAAATAAACAAAAATTCATGAATCAATTTTCAGTGTGCAGCAGCCTGTAATAATTCTTTAATTTTAATTATTATTTATTAACAAGTATAAGGAACGATATTTTAATATGGCATCGAAAAAAGTATAAAAATACTAGTAATTATTTATGTTAAATAAACGTCTTATTGTATCAGAAAATTACTGTTATAACAATTGTTTATAGGTGGTTTCACTTACAATTCTCATAAAGAATAAGAAGTATACAAACATATTTTTAAATACGTTTTCGTTAAATTGATTCACAATATTTTGAATGCTAAAAATCCTTTTACATTTTGGCATTCCCAATTACCTCAACAGTTTCTTTAAAAGTTTTCAACTTTCATTCATATAAATCGGTACTGTGTACACAAATCTGTTCAATATTGATTCAGTCCGTTTCAATTTAAGCCAACCTCCAGGTTTGACCGAAGTTATATAGTGAACACGTATTTTATAAAAGAACTTGCTACAATGATTTCTCTAAAGTACAGTTGAACAAATCGAAACCTTTTATTTGCGACGATCAGTGGTTTGACATTTGATACAATACCTAAAAACAGCTACAATAATAGTTTTTTTTAGATTACTTACACATGCTTCATACATCAATAGGCTTTGGAAGGTAATATAAACAATATTGTAAATAATTACAAGAACAAAACAAATTACGTGGTTTTTATACCACAGACGCAGCTGCGACAATACTGACAATGACTATCATATAGGGTAATTAGGACTCACTGCACGGGGGAGTAAGCTAACTTGAAGGACTCCAGCGCTGCCGATATTGAGTCAGAACTGCAAGCGTTTCCATTGTCGTAGGAAACCCCACACCCGAACCCATTGAAGCACACTTTCTGCTTCTGTACATCATCAGCACAACACGACAGAATAGCAGCGTTGCACATGCTCGGTGTCCTCAAAATCGCGGCCTCATCGTCAGGAAACCTCGGAGCCTGAGTAGACAACTGCGGGTTCTAGAAAACAAGATTCCAATATTGAAGACGACATTTATATGTTGTCATCTGAAGGAATTACCGGCTTGTGCGCACGAAATCAGAAAGTGGAAACAAGTAACGCGTAAATAACTGGACAGCGGACTTCGTTTACTGCTCGGCTGGTGATAATAGCTACGAATTTTATTGAAAACCTCTTCCATAATCTAAAGCACGTAGTACGTCAGAAGTGTAGAGAGACTACAAGTGGTACATTTTGCGGATTTATAATATAATATATGTATATCCAGACAATCAAGATGTTCATAGTAACCAAGTAACGAAGTGTATATATTTATTTTAGATGCACTGAAAGTCTAGACGCGGAAATGATTTACACTAAGAGTTTTCTTTGAAACAATGATTAGAGATTGATCATTATTGAACAATTTTATGTCAATACTGTAATAACCTATCTACCTATTTTCTTTGATGTTATTTAGAAGTTACCACTTACATCTCCCTGATTGCTGCCGTGTTCCACTTTTGGTGAAGGTCGCTTCATTGGTCGTTTCGGTTTAATCGGATTAAAGGATATCGGTCTAGCGCCGTCACTTGAATCATCAGAATCATCTTCATTCGAAGTTACAAATCCCCAGTTCTGGTTTGTGTCTTCCATTTCCGGGAATCTACTGGTAACATTTGGTGTCTTTGTTCCCTTATCCAAGCATGCAGTGTATTGTGGAACATAGTAAGGCACGGGGTAAGGAATGTAGATGGGCTGTGGTGGCGGTGGCGGCGGCTGGGGTCTTTTCACGTACTCTGTAATCTCCTCAAGTAGTTTCACTATCTGCGGCAAGAGATCCGGCTGATTGCGATCAAAATCCCTCCTGTCCGGGTAATAGGAATGTGTTGGTGGGACTGGGTAATCATAACCGTAGTTCATCTGCCACCTCCTTCGTCGGTGCCGTGACGGGTCCGCTGCATGCTTTCTGCCTGCTTCGCTCTGTTCCGGTGATAATGGATTCGGATCGTTTACATCTTCTAAGTGCCTTGCGTAGACCCCGACCAGACATAATATCACACCCACTAGTAGAGTAAGCGTATTCATCTGTAAAATAAAAAAAACAACTGTCAAGCAGGAACAACTGATTCACCTTCAACTTTAACACGGAAATATGGACATAATTACTTATGCACTTTTTTCATACACTGTCATATAATTTCTTAATGTATTTGTTTTTTGTCCTTTAAGTGCTGTGAAATTAATTTGTACTCGTACTGCCTCTTAGTCACTACTGTTATTAGTCAACAAAGACGATGTTGTGAGTGTTCAGTTCATATGTTTTGCACTAACAGATCTAAATGACGAAGCCCTATTGGTACGTCTGCTATTATGTGCCTATTTGTTTACCGATGACCTTAAAGCTGAATGGAATTTGAATTATAAATTTGGAACAGCATAGTTGACATTTCATTTGCGTAGCGGTCGAGTTGTGAATTATTTAAAGAAGAGCCGGTTTTTAAGATGTTGGTTGACTGGCTTTAATGTCTCTAGTATGATCAAAATGTTACGAATAATATTCAAACTATTTTCTAATTTTTTTAAGGTGCATTGCGTAAAATATAATCCTCTTAATTAGAATATAATGTTAGGGACCATTAATTTTTTTACAATTAAATACCTATTATATGACCTCATTAAATACTAATGACTTTGACTTTTTAACATATTTTTTATGATACTGTCAACATTAACTACTATACAGAATTTTTAAAAACATAATAATAAATTACAGAGAAGGTAAGCGGACAATACCGCTGATAATTATAATTGTAACAGTTACTTGAGTGCATCGACATCGACACTGTCTGTAGTCTTTATCGGTTGTTGCACTGTTTAATAATAGAATTCACTTTCATTCAAACTAGCGACTAGTTTGAATTCTCTGAGGCCAATATTTCATGTTTATCAAAAATAAACAAACACATTCACGACTGCGCGAACTTTTTATTCACTCGACACAGTCCCTGACAGAAACCCACATGAATACGCACCTTGATGCTATTTTCACCGCCAGACAAAAAAAACAGTTTGGTTTTACGTCACACTACACAAACAACACTAAGTTATCTTGTTCGAAATGCAACTGTTATCATATCACTGTTAGTTGATGGTTTATTTTGTTACGTGATTGCGTGTGTTCTGCGCGAGGCTATGCTAAAGACTGGCGCGGGATACACGCGGCCGTGGCAATGAATGCGCAGGAGTAGGCGCTCTGCCAATATATATTATGTGCGCTGTTGTAGATGAACTCAGACTTGGAATGGCCCATTGATAAAGGGTTCTGTTATCACTTGAACGATCTACCGGAAACCGGCGTGGTGTGATATGAATTTTTACTATTTCCAGATACAAATAAATGCTAAAAATGAGTAATAGTAACACACTAATTTCTTTAATTTATGAATATTATACAAAATAATTACGGTCACCTGGAATAGTAAAAAAAAATAGCTAAATATAATTAATTTTAATTAAGAAAATGTTTCAAATGGCTTAAAAATATTCAGACCTACCTACTAGCCAATGTTTGGCCTTTGATTGCAGAACGATCAACCGAATACAAAAAAAAACCTATTAAGTACTACCTACTACATCTCGTAGTTTAATAGGCACCAATGATCATTGCTAATTCTTGTTAACACCTAATCAAAGAAATAAATTTGCAAAGTTGGTAGCCTCTGTATAATTAATCCCCAAATAAAGTCATCATTTTTTGCGGAACATAGGTAGTTTTGGTTATAGTCCCTGATAATCCATAAATGTTGGCCATTAATATTTATTTGGCCCTACCTTAATATGGGGTCGACCTATTAAATTGACCTCCATGAATAACATAAACAATACTTCGACGCACGGCAGCCTTGCCATCACCTGCTAAATTTTATCAACCGCATAAGCTTAAAACCTGTATGCCCGAGATACTTTCTCGACAGCATGTGATGTCTGGTAACAAACTGGTCTCACAAAACTAAACGTAAATTTAAAAAAATCACAATTGGTGTATTATTTGTAGTACTGTAGTAGGTTGCATTATACAGATAAAAAACGTATAAACTTTGAAACATATTCTTCTATCTACTCCTTTGAAGAATGTGGGCGTGATGTTTATTTTTATCATTTAGGTCATCATCGTCATTGTAAAGTGCCTTCTATTCCCACTTAAATCTTATGATAAGCTTATCCACTACTTTGACTGAAGTGCGCTGCCCCATTTTCTAGCTAGGACATATTTTAACCACTTCGAAGTTACGCATACGGTCGACAAGGGAAATTCCTAGCATAGCTCAAGGCTCTTGAGAATTCTATATGACAAAAGCATTCCATAGTGCATATTCCAGCGTACATAGGTTTCATCTTAAGTCCAGCAGTCTTCTGTTACTAAACGAATGTTTTCAAGGGAGATGGAAACGTTTCCCAATATAATTTTAAAATTTTTCCAATTTTAATAGATGTAAAAATTGCATAGGCGTAGATAACCTGTAATAATTAACTATTTAATTCTGTAGTTGAAATGGGGTTTTCCTAGTTTAAATTTACAGATGACTTTCCTTATAGCCTCAAAGTATTTTCAAGTGCAGAATTGTCTCAATATTCGACACAATGTAAAAATTGTTATGAACAAAAATAAATAAGCAAGCCTAGTAACGTTATTTCATTGGTTCGTTTTCTTTCTGTGTGTTTCTCTATTTTCCATTCTAATTTTTATTCTTGTCTGTACTAAATAGCGCTTTGTAAAGTAGAACTTTTTGTGCTCTTGTGAGTGAACGACACAAGAGTTCAATTCATTGACTGTAACAAGTACTCTGCCTAGCTGTAAATCATATTGTTAACAGTCACCATCATTACATCACCCCGTAGATATCCGCTATAAAACGTTGGCCTCTTAATATACCGCTAGAACAGATGACAGAGTCTCCGTAATTAAGCCTAGAAAATAGACTAATGATGGGGCTAATTGTACTGTTAATTTATGAAACAAAAGGATACCTAGTTTTTATAAAACCCCTTAGTCATCTCGAAGGAAATAGGCAAGCGATGGCAAGCGATTTTTCTTTACTTTGGGTCATGTGATGTTTCAAATTATTTAATTACTTAAATATTGCCCTTTTATAACAGGGGTAGGTTATAAAAGGGTCATTGCTATCATAGTCATTAACACTCATTTTCTTTTCACGCGCACTGGTTACGACCAGGTAATTAATATGCATCGGACCTTTATGAAGGATTTTACCAGTAAGTAATAATGTTAACATCTTATAATAATTAAAACTATAATATGTATCTATAATTGGTTTAACTTTAAGGGACTCTCGCGACTTCTCAAAGCCAAGGTTCAACGTCAAGGCCAAGCAAAGTTTTCCTATGAAATTTTTAGTAGTAACTCGTATTTTGTGCCCTAAGGTGGATAATTTATGGTATTTTTGTGTATCATGATACTTCATATTTAGGGCCTATGCGTACTCGAGTGTAATAAAAATAGTTACAAACGCCACTCGCTTGGCAGCCGTCCATTAGCGTGTAGATTTCCCGGACCATTACCATTTCCTATTAAACAAAATGAATGATTTATTACCGACACTAATCTAGCATAAACATAATTGAACCGGTTATTGCTCTAACGATATATTAGGCCTGAAATATTTTTACTGATTCTAATCTAAGCACACCAATAAATGAGTAGGTAGGTATAACTGCTATTTACATGATATCATAAATTCCCGAATTAATGAGAGAATGTTTTGGAATTGTTGTCTGTCTGAAAGTTTGTCTCTAATCGGCTCCAAACACAGAAATGTTATCATATTTACTCGTGTATATTTAATTTCGATATCTTGTAGCCCGCTTGTACGAAGCTTATACTCTGTTTTCTTACTTATTCATGTGGTCGGATGGCAGTAAAGTCATTTAATGATATTCAGGCACATCTAGCTAGACTGGGAGACGACCTTATGAGGAACCATCTTCCTCATAAGGTCGTCTCCCTCCTCGTGTTTGAGAAATTACAAATACGTATTAAAAGGGTCCTTCGAAAAAAAAACCTAAAATTTATTACTGGTGTGTCATGTGTGCGATTGTGTCTATCCAATAAATCCACAAGCCTGAAGAGACCAGTAGAATTATAAATGATAGATCTGTTATCAATTCTAGAGGGAATGGAATTGAAATACTTATATCGGGAAGTCCTTTGGTCAACCGTGTTCGTCACAAGGTTGATATAATATATGACGAATGTTTGTAAATCTAGGAAGTGCGGGGTCTATTTGTTGCCTAAATACTGACCTTGCTAGCTAGCAGCAGTTAAGATTTATGAATCGTAAAAGATCATTCTTGGTAATGTCATTTGAAAACATAGATGGAGTATAAACATAGTATACCTATATAATATGTATTTTAAAAGTGACCGCTAGCTCACTGATTAATCACGAAATCTTGGAAACTAAATGGCTTAGAAACTTTATATTTGGCGATAAATCCCTCTCAAATATAGGCAACCACACATTAGATTTTGGGAAATTCCTTCTGGCGGGATTATTCCTACACTGTGGGAATTTCCTGAAATGTGCTTCGCTGTGTTGCCAGCTTTCACCTAGGTATCCAGTTGAATGCTGGTAAATAGGCATAAAACATCACTGCGAGGCAGACAAGTTGCAATTTGATATTCGAATCGACAAACGAATAAAAAGAAAACGTATCAAAATGACATTAATGACATCCCGATTTATCGAAAGCTTGTGTCATTTCCATACATTTTGTTTCTATTCGTTTGTCGATTCGAATGTCAAATTCCAACTTGTCTATAGGCTCTGTTTTCGCTATTTTCAGTTTGTAAGTTTGTAGGCATGTTCTATATTTAAATTTGCTCGGTGATAGCTCTGTGGTGATAGGACCTCTTTGTGTTTTAGTGGTTGGCCACCACTCGTACGAAGTCTGTGTAAAGAATATTTATATCTGTTCCGACTTGGACTTTGGTGCGTGAGAGCCAGTTGCCTCTCTTAGTTATTTTGCAGTCGGTAGGCGCTCCAAGGATCATTAGCAACGCCTTTGGTGTTGCGATGTACATGAACGGTGATGACTACTTTCCATTAGGCGGTTCGTCTACTCTTTGGGCGACATAAACCATAAAAAAGTAAAAGAATAACAAATTAAAATTTGGACCTTAAGCCCCAGATTTCACAATATGATTGACACCAAGCCTAGTCAAAACTAAAGTGTAGTATGTACCTAAGGTTTAAAATAATATTTCAAAGAGATGCGGCCATTTCAGGACCCCTCTTTAGAGGCTCACAAATTAGTACTGCTTCGCAAACCCTGTTCACATCGCATGGGTAATATAGCGTAAATATATGTTGTAAATCATCATCTTAGGGATAATATTATCAGCTCGGAAATACAATATACTTGAATGACGAATTAAGTCTACTACACAATGCAGTTTATTGGATAATAAAATGCATTTCATGAATGAAGGTGATTCATTTCGCTGATTAGAATGTTATTCAAAGCATGACATTATTTTCTGAGTCAAACAACCATTTTCCTGAACTAAGTACTTTAACCTTTTGGCCTAGCAGGTTTTCCCGACATAGCAAACCATAACGCCTGTGTTCCCCCGAAGGGTTCGGCAGAGATGTAGTGCGGTACACTTACAGTTTCATAATTAAACCGTATACTGTCCCAATAATGGGCACGGGTCTCCTTTCAGAATGAGGGTGATTAGGCTATTAGTCCACCATGCTGCATTAATGCAGGCGCACAGTTTGCATGTATTTTTAAGGGCATTTTAATACGGGCAAGCTTGATGTCATTTTTTTTATAATTTAAAATAAGTAATAAATTTTGCCTCTGACACACAAATACAAACTCCAAGGTGCTAATGAGAATTTCATAGAAAAACTCAATAACACTGCTCGACCTCGGAATCGAACCCAGGACCTCGCAGCAGTCCCGCCTACGAGCAGTAGACTAATGAGGCACTAGGTTGTGTTTTTTCCAACATTTTCGTCGTACCTATATAGATATCATAAAGAGTCAACCACTATTACCAAAAAACACTATAAACACATTTATATTCTAAGTAATATGACTCACTTCTCCACGTGGTGATTTGGTGAACCAAAAACCAAAAGTGATTGGCATCTTCCTTTCAAGATAATATGAGTGTTTCAGACACATAGACAGCTACACATCAAGCTAAACATTACCAGTATAAACAGACCTTTCAATGTACACAAATCTTATACAGTGCAACGCCAGCTTATAATGGCATTTGTACACAGTTGGCGGCACCTGCATAATATTCAATTAGTAATACGAAACCAATTGACGTCTTCAATATGACGAATAAAATTAAGTTACAATTATGACGTAACGCATGCATATTGGTGACGTAATCGTACTTTGAACTTATGTACAGTTACGAGCATAGATATGTAAACACTTACAAAAGTGCGAAAGCGTTTTTTTTTAATGAACGATTGCAATGTGATAACTCCATGTCACTATAGTATTGGTGCGTGAATACTGTGTTCGTAATGCCACAAAAGTTCTATTAGTCCTTTAGGAGATAATCGCTTTTACATTTTGCCTAGTGTGTAAGTACATGTTTTTGCTCGTGACGGTACAGTAGAAGGGTCAGCCCGATCAATGTACAATAAATATGTCTGCTTGTAAATTGTTATTTGTTTGTGAGGTTACGTCATTTTCGCGGCCAATATACTTTGGAACACAAACCTTAATTGGAAGCAGGAGGCTGAATGGTCGAGAAGATTAAATTGTGTGTTATTAATACCCTATATCGGGCCCGAGGCTTCGGCCTACATAGTGAAGAGGAGCAAATATTGAGATAATTATTCACCGATATTATTGGAACAGACGTTATTGTATTCGAACAGTAATTTGTTATTAAATCTCGTCATAATTTCTCGTTATAATATTGTAAGAGTAGACTACTTGGTCTACTCTTACTATCTACTTACTAAAAATCACAATGATCAGATAAATGTTATACAACATACCATCACGCCTGTATTCCCCGATGGGCTAGGCAGAGGTGTATAAATCCAGACTCCGATCTGCTACTGGTAGTTTAACAGAAAAACCCAACGACACGACACTGCTCGAATCCGGGAATCGAACCCAGGACCTGTAGCGTAACAGTCGTGCTTAGGAGCACTAGACAACAACAACAAGGCAGTCAAATTTCAGATTATTCATACAAAAACACGAAGGTAATTCTAGTGAATCATCACCTTTTTATTTCAAACCGTCTTTTTCGATGCCTAAGGACAAAGATAAGATAACCATTTATTTCCTGCAAAACAATATTCTTTCAAATTTCATATGTAGGTACTTACGAGTATGTCTAATTTATTTAACCTAGTCAGAAAAAAATTGAATAGTGCTCTGTCTAGTCTGCCACGTGAATAACTTAAAACAATTGAAAAATAATGTAGCCTATGTTGTCGTATATCAACAATCCAAATTTTATCGAACACTGTTCAGCGCTTGAGGTGAAAAAATAACAGAATTAGGTTATTTCACCATATCGTGATAGCTGCTAACTGCCGAATAAAAACAATAACGGAACAAAAGGAGGTCATCGAAAGCCCTTTCAACTCAGCCCAAATTTGTACCGGAGGTACATGACAGCTGTCAAGTTGATAGTTTTTATAACGACTATGAAACTGATATTAATCTGCCGTAATGGCGTGCGTTTGACATTCCAAAACTGACACTGACACTTTTTACTATGAAATCATTACGAAACAGATAATAGTGTGCCAAAATAGCGTGATTTTTTTGAACTAAAAAGATTTTTTTCTCATCCCCCAGTCAACATTAAATAATAGTACGGCTAGGGTTTTAACCAGCGTAATACAGGGCATTTTTTTCCAATTAGCGTACCTTCGGTACATCATTTGGGCCGATTTTGATGACCTGTTTTGTATGAGATTATCTGCCAAATAATTTTATTATCATATCAGGCAAAAGAGGTCCACTGCTAAACAAAGGCTAATTTAACCGTGACTTGTCAGTTAGCTGTGAAATAGGCCCTTCCTTACTCTCGTGTATTTTCAATATCATTAGTATGGATTAACATTTTCTTCCTAATATGATGTCATACATTATAGTCTGTTTGTTTGTCCAGCTAGTATATTAGGGTGACACGTTTGCTCTTGGATTATGTTGGTACCTGATTACGGATATGGCGGTGATGTTAAATTAGTCAGGAAGATAATTATCCTGTCATATAATCCAAAAACAAGTAGTTTACAGCTGATAAAGATAGTTCTTTCCATCTTTGTTTTAGTTTTGTCTAATAATTATTTATTGTATACCTATACATTACGTTACAATATTGATAAAAATATACTATTGGACCGCCGAAGCTCTAAATTTTGAAATCATATACGTATTAACGCTTAAACGGTAAATGAAAACATCGTGAAGAAACTTACGTGCCTGACAGATATTCTCAATGGCGTGTGAAGTCTGCTAACCTGCACCATCGCAGCGTGGTAGACTTAGTTTAGTTTTGCTGGGCAGCACTTAGCCCCTTGATTGGGCCATTATGCGTGTCTCCTAATTCTTCTTACTACAACGAACCTAGACTTTGGCGGAAAGACTCGGAAGCCGCAAGCTGCCTATTGAGACTGCTTCAGGCTTCCGATTCGTGGTGAATTTCCTGATCCATTGCCAAATGGCAAGTGATGACAAGTACGGTAGTCGGTAAAATGTTCCGGGACCGATGCAGGGGATTAAATAATTTGTGCTCGTTGATCTGCGTTGATCTCAGAGACCCGTGCAGTAGGACCACCAGAGTACGGAAGGACACTGGACAGTAAATGATTGATAATGGTTGTTCAAATCACCTTTGCTGTAGACGTTGAGCGATCAGCTTCAGTTCCATGTGTTGTCGGTTTGATCCCCGCACTGTTTAGTCTGTATATTTAGTCTGTTTGTCTAAGTACTATCTAGGTAAAAAATGTGTGGCGCTACTTAAAAAAAACTAGTGGCAACTAAAAAATATGTGACACAAAGGCATAAATAATAAATTAGATATAAAGCCTGTTTTCTGATACTATCGATTATTTTAAAAAGTAAAGCTTACAACAAAATATATCCAAAGTATCCCCTTGTTTACATTGACGGTGGCGACCGCAGACCGCTGCCTCTGAGAGTATTCCCTTGTACTTTGCTACTTTCCCTACTTTGTGTCTCATTTTATTTTACAAAGTATTTCTACATTGAGCAGTGCGGGTCTTACCATTTTCTTACTTCTTTTTTTATATTTTGTTGGACTTTTTTTTATGACGAGTGGCCATGTGGGACGATTTTGCTCACTTTAGCAAAAAAGGGATTCACGTTTTTCTAGATGAGCCACTCAGCAGGTTGACAGTGATAGAAACTAGGGTATCCTTCTACAACTGTCTAGGGTACCTACGTCATAATTATGTATAGGTAAGTACATAATAAATGACGTCAGTCGTGAAGACTCTTAATGATGTGGGTCTTAAGACTCATGACCAGTTTGTCAGTTACTTAGGTACATCATCATATACATCAGAGAGTAAACAGATTTTCAGACATAGTTCGTAACTACGCACGGCTAACATCAAGCTATACATATCCAGTATTAGCTGAACTCACATTATTCAGAAATTCTATACAATGCGAGGTCAGTTTATACTGGAAAGTTATAGGTGGATATGTACCCATGTAGGTAGCATGTTTACCAACCTTTTTTGTTATCTTGTTTTCCTTTTTTGAATTGCACTATTTTTATCGACAACAAGACAAGAACAGATAAAACAGATAAGACCAAATGCAAAACCCAAGACGTCATTACATGGTCGCTATACCGCTGTTGGAATCACCGTCAATATATGTTTCTAGATGTACCATATTTAGGTACCTAGTCTTCCTCCTAGCCTTTTTCCCAACCATGTTGGGGTCGGCTTCTAGTCTAACCAGGATGCGGCTGAATATCAGTATTTTACACGGACCGACTGCCATCAGACCTCCGCAACCCAATTTCTAGGCAATACCGATATTCGAAGGAAAGACTGGTTGTCAGGCTTTTTAGGCTTCTGACTACCACTAACGATTATCATAGGTGTTCGTATGACAACCGGGACCGACGGCTTTACGTGCTCTCCGAGGCACGGGGGGTCTCGATATGTTAAGAATGGTCACCTATATACAGACTGACCGCGGCAAGTGTAGCTTAACCTTGCAGATCGGTTGATCAGCGTAGTTCCAACTTGGCCACGAGCCCCTCCTCCTAATTGAATTAAAGAATATCTACCAGCTAGATAATACAGTACCTAAGTGCATCAATGCAAGAAAAACGATCAAAGATTTACTGTTAACTGGCTTCCTGGTCCCTTACCACGGTATGAACATTTTATTCCATTTTATACCGACACGATAGAAAGAAGATAATCATACAAACGATTATATAGTCATAAACATTCCATCACGCGTGTTTTCACCGAAGGGATAGGCAAAAGTGTACTACCTAATGTACCACTTCTCGGCGGTATGTTTAGGTCAAATAGGTAATCGGACCGAAAATTTCAAATATAAATACATACATACACTCACGCCTTTTCCCCATAAGGGGGACTAGACAAGTTGAAACAAAATGTATAATAAATAAAATAATAAATTAATATCTTGGGACATTTTTACACAGCACCATCTAGTCCCAAACTAAGCAGAGCTTACTATGTAGCTGTACTATGGGTACTAGACAATGGATATAATACTTATATACTTTTTTTTGTAAATACATACTTATAATATATAAGAAACACCCAGACAAACACAAACACCTAACTTCATCACATAAATGTTTGTGTCTTGTGGGAATCGAACCCACGACCTCGTGATCAGCAGTCCGGTACTCAAAAAACTAGATCACAGACGAAAATGACATTAGTATGCAAATGACATTAGTGACAGCCCGATTTGTCGAAAGCTTGTGTCATTTCCATACATTTTGTTTGTCGATTCGAATGTCAAAATGCAACTTGTCTAGCCCCCAAGGGTAGACAGAAACTACAAAACGCCACTTGCTACAATTCTTGCATAGTTCTTTTCCTTTGTCCACGTTCACATAGTTCTTTTGAAGCGTTTTGATTCCTGTTTTATCATGCGAACGGCTAGGGAGTGGATTCTTTGCCGGCTGCTGTTTCCCGATTCATATAATTTAGGAATCTTCAAGGTGAATAGACATTATTTGAGTTTGCCTGCTCCATCCTCGGCAGCATGGTCACTTAGCAACAGGTGAAGTGCTGCTAAGCGCACTCAAATTTATAAAAAAAACGTTCGTACATCTTGTTATACACACGTGCATGTTGCGAGTACTACGCACCAGACCGTTTTGAAGGACTTTACCGATAAGGTCAGTGTATGTGTTTCTTCTAGTCGTCCCCTCCCGGCGCTACCCCTGACATTCGCCTTATAAATTCCTTTTGGGAGTCGCCTTTCATTCATTTGCACATGCCCAAACTATCTCAGCATATTCTTCTCTAT
Organism: Acronicta psi; assembly: GCA_946251955.1. Lineage (NCBI taxonomy): Eukaryota > Metazoa > Arthropoda > Insecta > Lepidoptera > Noctuidae > Acronicta > Acronicta psi. Next base: position 7,612,443 of record OX276476.1, read on the forward strand.
CCATGACACTATATCGATTTTTAAGCCGTCACGTGTATATTAGCATATTTAAAACTAAGCCATCACTCCGTTATTCAACGCATTACGATCCGAGTGACGTCGAAACACCATCATGATATGAACTGAAGCGAATCTGAGCGTGTAACAAACGTTTTACTAGTTAAATAATACTTTCTGATATAATACAGGTATTTATGCGTCATTACACTTTATAAATAAATAATAATAATAAACAAATATCCTGGGACATTTTACACAGCACCATCTAGTCCCAAACTAAGCAGAGCTTGTACTATGGGTACTAGACAATGGATATAATACTTATATACTTTTTTTTGTTGTAAATACATACTTTAAATAATTCATAGGAAACACCCAGACAAACACTTATATTCATCACATAAATATTTGTGTCTTGTGGGAATCGAACCCACGACCTCGTGATCAGCAGTCTGGTACTCGAACCACTAGACCACAGACGTCAGCTATAGGTTCTGTGTCCGATTTTCGGGTTAAGCAAAGTATTGTTGAATTTTTCAATGAAATTTCCAGTAGCAGCTCGGAGTCTGGGGGTCTCTCTCTATCCCTCGTCAACGAAGTAACGGACCCGTCCGAAAGTAGCTCGGGAGTAAGTACAACTGTTAAATTGTGTTGTCATTCATTCTTAGTTCGGGCCCCGAACGAATCAAGTGTCCGTAGGTGATACGGAGTAGGAAACGCCCGTAACGAAAACCGAAACTACGGACTTCGTGATTAAGGAGTAGACCCCTGGATTTCTGCCCGGTGTACTCGATGGCAACAAGCTCGCCCCCTTTTACATGGAACATACTGGCGAACTGTCGGTGTACCATAGTACACACAATATATACAGGCGCGATAAATACGCTAATTCACAACAAGTTAACGCAAACACGTCTTTAAAGTATTTAGCATACCCTTTCTTTTCATTTAAATTTAAATGTTCTCGTTTCAATATCGAAAAGTTTGCTTGACTGACAGATTAATCAGACTTTCATTTAAATTTAGATTAAATTCGAATTATGAAAGTAGTTTTCGCACTGAACCGGGATTAACTTCGGCTTTAAGAAACCTCGTTTATTGTTTTTTTTTAAATTGGACTACACGAGAAACACGAGAGAATAAATGAATCGCGGAACCTCATCAGCGTCTAACAAAAGCAGCATTTTTATTCATTTTGCAAAACGTATTATTGCGTCAATAATGCTGTCATAATTTATTTTTTAAAATCGTTTAAAGTGCAAATAAGTAAAAACTGTAAAATTCTTCCATTAAAATATTGTAAGTAATGTGCATAATGTCTTCTTAGATAAGTCTATTAACACCGAAATTATGTTAAAGGGGACGTTAAAAACTAAAGCGGATGCATTTTATTTATTTTTATTTTTATTATTTAGTTATTTATATTTTTTTTTATTGATTATATTGTATTGTGAGTTTAAGAGTTTACGAGTACTTTAGTTTATCTAAGCACATATTCACGCACGCAGTTACAAACTTTTTCGTCAATACTCTAGATCTATAACGTAGGTAATTTATTTGTTTTTTGTGATCACTATGGCTGTCAATGGAGACTAGGATTCTACATCACCGCGTATCCTAGTGAGGATTTCTGCGGCGCATACTATGTAAATTTTACTTCACATTATTAAAATATATTTGCAAACACAATTAAAAATATACCTACTTGGCATTTACTAACGTATCAATTGTAAACAACCCTACATACTTTCAGTACAGAGTTTCAGTGCCATAAATGTCCACATTGGTTAAACAATATTAAAAAAAATAAGATACCAGAATTTGCTTTCTGATTTCCACATTGAAGATAAGTATGACTGTGTTATTCATAGGCAAATTCACAAGGATGATAAAGCGTTTATTTATCTTAGATGCATTGCAAAATTACAGGATGCAAGTATGCATAATGTTAAAAATATTTTAAGACTGGTTTCTTTAAAACGTCAGTTAAACCCGCGTTTGGCTAAACGGCGACTAAAATAAACAAACGTGATATTTACGTTAATTATATCGACATTTAACCTCGTCTCGAGGTGAGAGTCAGCTGTTAATGTTCACTCGTTCAACACTGTAATTTTTCTGAAACAAAATAATCGCATAGAGAAGATCCGTGTTTGAATTAAACAAATTGTGTTTGCAACGTGGATAATATCAAAATTGTCTGATCATGATTAGGTAGATAATAAGATTACGATTTTATACTATTAGAATTATGATTATGGCTATTGTGTGATTTGTAATGCCAAGGTTTTAACGGCATCAGTGCGTTGCAGTATAGCGAAAAATGCTACATTTAAATGCAATAAGCAATAACATGCAGTTCCTAGATTGGCAACCAAGATAACGTGGGTATGAAAATGCTCCTACAGCTCTGCAGTACGCAGGTTGAGATAAAATACAGTTCAAATGTATATTATAATAACCCTCAATTCCCTTAACAATTTGAAAATCTGATCACATAAATGTAATAACTGAAATAGAGTTAGTGTTTCTATCTTCCATACCTAGATAGGAAAACTGCACGCCTGAAACCCCGAACGGGGCCAACTTGGTAGACTAGCCCTGGTGCGGCACAGTAAATGGATTTTTGGTGATGTAAACACACAAAACGGGCAATTTATAATTACCATGTAAACCTTTGTGAAAGATGCGGTTATTAAATACTCATGAATCTAGGTTATGAATCTATGAGTAGGTAAACATTTGCTACGGTGAGACGCGTATACCGTTTGCTATAGTATTATAAAGCTATAACTATATATATATAACTATATATATAAATATAACTTCACCGACATGTTGCGTTGCACTACAGGTTATACAACGTTAGTTTTTGTTTATACGAAAGCTAAAAGTAGTTTGTTCAGAATCAGTAACAGAATCGTTTGCAATGGTTTTTAACCTATGTTATATTTTTTTCTCAAAAAAATGGTAAACAATTATTCAAGTAGGACACCCATTTTTATTACGAAAATCGGCGCAAAACTTAACAGGGAAGTCACTCACTCGCCCTTAGATACTTTGGGCCCATCCGCGCGCGCGCTTTACTAACTTACGAAGCCCGTCTATATATTTTTTTATTATTTATTTAATTTTTAATTTACTATTACATCCAACCACTCTCGATTTAAAATTTAGCAACTAATGCCTTTTGTCAGTCATGTTTTATTAAAACCCTTTGTGCCTGAGATACGCACAAAATTCTTTAAAAAAGAAAAGGTTGTATGTGCAGCAGAAAGGTTTTTTCAGGACAGTAATTTGAACTTGTCCCGGTGATCCCTCTTGCTATGTCCACATTTGTCCCATTTATCTGCAGTCGTTATTACTGTTTAATGTGCTGTAAAATTGGGAGAAATGGACTTTCAGAGCTTTTATGAATCTATGATTGTGGTCTTTAAGTATTCTAGTTTTATGTAGTGCGAAAATGGAAGCATAAAAGATAGCTTTATCTTCAATATGGATGAGAAGGTTTGGGGTGAAAGGTCCCATGAGTGACGATATGAATGAATCGTCTGGATTATTCGCTCGCTATTAACTTGCTGGCTGACTTATGTTTTTACCGCGACTTGAACTGTTCTTGAAATAGTGAAATAAGTTTGTCAAAGAAAAAAAACAACCTCGGGCAGGATTAGGAAACCATTATAGGGCAAAGGAAACCATGTGGCACGGTTTTATTTCGTACAAGCCCCAGGAACCATGAGGATTTTCCGAACCCCAAAAATAGTGTGGGGGTTCCGATTTGTTACACTGAACACTAGCCGCTGATCCAGAAGAGTCGGGTCCGAATCCGCCTAAAATTGAATCATGTTGGTATTAAATCCCATAAGGGATAATTACAGATATGTCTATACATTTCAACCATTCGCATTACCTACTACTTAGCCATTATGTTGGCAATACTTATTAGCATATCAGCGGCAAGCACTAATTTACTCTTCACTAATTCAGCTCTAATTCCTAAAGTGTGCGAAATCATGGTTGAATTAGTCGAATAACATTAGTCTGAAGTACGATGTGTGAATTTGCGAAATTTCTGCAATCAAATTCATACATTAGTATAACTTAGGACTGTTTTTGCATTTGTGGACTATTTTAACGCATCCTTCAGATTCAAAACTGTTTATGTCGCGATTCTTCTTATCTGTAAGGGTTTGAAAATCATAGTATTTCTCTGAACTTTGTCATCACATTTTAATTTTTTTACACAAAACTTACCATGCCTTTCTGTTCGCTCTATTTCACGTTACCTATATGTTCCACTTGGATTTGGTTCCGTTAAATCATATTATGAGCTACATTCACAAAATTATATTTCGCTTTGTCAATTACATACTCCTGAACCAATACTTTGAACACAAACGTTGCAGAATTAGCACCAGTTCAACAATTATTACGTTCATATGCGTCATTACATTTGCCACAGATGAATATAAAATGGAACACTAACTGCACGCAATTTTAAATTTTAAGTTACAATACTTTAATTGAGAAATCTAAAAATCTCATCGTCTCAGTCCGTCAACATTCACTGTCTTCAGTATGGATCAAGATACTAGAAGTTCATACATAGCACATGGACAACATTTCTTTGTGATAATACCTTTATCAATTAGTCCTCTTTATTGCACTGACTTCCAAAATAATTTGCTTAGGTAGCATAAAAAATGTACGACGCTTATAACGAAAAACTTCTGTCTTGAGACTATGTAGCGCTGTACATGGCGATGTACTTAATGTTCACGTTGATTTCTCCCCCTCATTAAAACTACATCGGCTTAATACTCTGTGTTGTTAACAAGGGCTCTTGTATTCACTGCCCAAGTAGGAAGTATTATTGCACGCAACCCATATGAGCACGCGATTTTACGAGCAACGTCTTAATGCACGGCATTCAAGAACAATTTGCTATATGTAGGGATTTATTTCGCGTTAGTAAAAGTAGTTTTAGAGCTTTGTATCGTCTCGATTTTGCTCATCTTTATGGGAGTGACCCTGAATCCATCCATGATACTTCCATTAGTGTTGGAATCAATGTTTTCTAAATGCCGTCAACTGAGAACCGAAACTGAGTGCTTATACTATCGAAAATTTCGCGAAGCTAATATGAATAAAAATGCAGACTTTTTTAAATTGTAAAGTAACAAAGAACATGCACTTTACAAAGGAAATATATTATTTTAGAGTACCGGACCCGAATTAATTTCTGAATGAATTAGTAATTACATAAACAAAGCTTTTGCTTCATTATTAAACAACAAAGTACTCGTGCAATATTATGCTCTTATTTTCTATTATATTAACACAGTGCTAATTAATTTAAATTGTACGAGGGTACTTAATTATTAATAAATGCACTAGGTATTTCCTGTGTACCCATTCATGATCATCAACCCATATACTGTCCCACTGCTGGGTACGGGTCGCCTCTCAGTAGGTATGAGAGGGATTAGGCTATAGTCCACCATGCTAGCCTAATGCGGGTTGGCAGACTTCACACGCCGTTGAGAAAATCTCTCTGACATGCAGGTTTGCTCACGATGTTTTCCTTCTCCGTTAAAGCGAGTGATTTACGCACATGATGACGAAAAGTCAGTGGTGTGTGCCTTGGATTCAAACTCGAGACCTACGACTTGGAAGCCATACCCCTAGGCGATCACTGGAGTATTAGGCTATGTTCAGCATATTATTAGCTTTACCATGACTACCATTAGAGAAACGTGTGCCCGCAGATAAGTTTGTTCTCCCAAACGAATTAATCCGTAACCAAAATAGCAACACAAACATTTATGTTATGCCAGACCCCGGACGCGTATGTTTTGTACCCAAAATTAAGAGAATTAAAACTTTTCCGACATCTCTGTGATCTATAACGAAACTTTATGATTGTTTTGATGTATTTTTTAACCCCCGACGCAAAAACGACGGGGTGTTATAAGTTTGACGTGTCTGTGTGTGTGTGTGTGTGTGTGTGTGTCTGTCTGTGCCATCATAGCTCCCCAACGGATGGACCGATTTTGATTTTGATTTTTTTATTTGAAAGGTGTATTAGTCGGGAGTGTTCTTAGACATGTTTGATGAAAATCGGTCCAAGATGGCCGCCGCAACAAGACAGCGGATTACATATTTTTTCACAACTCCGTCAATATGGGTATCAAATGAAAGGGCTTAACTAGTAGAATACTATACACTATGATAAATTTGAAATCCAAGATGGCCGCCACCACAAAATGGCAAATTAAATTTCGTGTCGGGGGTTTTCTAAATTTTTAATTTAGGTTAGGTTAGGTTATTAATTGACTGTAATAAGATATTACTAATGGATACACTAATAAGCATAGTGACATGAATTTATTTAATGGATTCGTCTACATAATGCATTGTGCGATAGCTTTAAGATGCTTAAGTGCATTATGATTTATCGATTGTATCAAATGTCTCTGTCAGTATAATTAGATAAATGTATTCAACAACTTTTTTAACTCTTTGGATTGCTGATTTATAATACAACTTATGATATTGTTACCTTTGTTTTTTTTGTTTAAATGTCATTGTTCAACATGTCAGATATATACAGTGATGATTCTTAAATAAATATTAAATTAACAATAAATCCATTTGTATTTTGGCATTAAATTTGTCTAAATCTACTGCTGATGTAATAATGATCAATCTTATCTCCGATGTTATCATGATATGGATAAAATGATAGTCATTCTTCTCAAAACATTTAACAAAGAATTTAATTTTTTATTAAATCTGCAAGAAAAACGGATAGCATTTTTAAATGACATGAATGATTGGTAATATTTGTATTTAGTTTTTTAAACACACTCAAAAACATATTTACGACGTCTCAATTTAACAACCATATGGCTGCGTTTGCACCAAAAGATCCATCTGTTTGCTTCTATTTTAAACGCAATCAATTTGTAGATTTTTTCCTCTACCGCTTAGCTTTCTCACACATCACTGGTGCAAACGCTGCCTAATTGTCAATTTTATGCTTACGCCCGTACTCCCAGGGGACGAATAGAAACTTCAGGCACCTAACAAAGTGTTCTCATTAGACCAATGTGTTGCTGCCACATAAATCGATGAGATGGAAACAAATGAATGCAGTATACAAATACACCCATCGCAAAATAACGTAACCACATAAAGGATCGAGCGATCGTGCATACACGGTGGTCCGAGTTTATAACTGGAGTAAGCACATGATTCTCCGAATATTGAATTTATAGCTCTCGACTTTAGTCCAACATGTGCACTTAATGAAATATTACTCCACAAAGTTCTTAGCCGTGTTAGTACTAATACGAACTAGGCTAGTGTTTTACCTTTAGCCTAGGCCTTCAAGACGATCAAGATATCTTACGCACCTAGCGGGTGAGACTGTGAATCTCCTTGTTTATGACCTCTTTTTACAATAAATTTCGCAATTCATGTATGCTCTATAGTCATCCCACTGTCACAAAACTGGTTATCTCTCAATATTTTCCAATCGGCCCTTTGCAAAATATATGACACGAGAACTGTACTATAATTATCGCCAACCAACATTTTACTGTCCTTGCTATCATTTAGAGCAATCTTATTACCTAGTAATTAGACTAGTTTACTTAGCTTTAATTCTTCTTGACCTAAAAATCAAACGTAAGATTAATTCACTGATCAATGCGCAACAGCAGAAAAACAAACATTAAGTTAAGATAAGACCTATTATATTGTGATTCATAAAGATCAATTGACCTGGATCTCTTTAGGCTAACTTACTGTGTCACGATTAGTAAACCCACTGACATCACGCATAGGTTGACATCACTGATCGATATCGAAAATCAAGTGATCGAATCAAATGATTGGTTCACAATTTATAAGTCGTATAACACGATTTAAAACATTTATTTTGTACTAGCTTTCCGCCAGTGGCTTCACCCGCGTGCTCTGGGTATTTCTTATAACTTTCATCCGCTATTTCAAGCTCTTACAGCCCTTTTTTCGCATTAAAAAGTAGCCTATGTCCTTTCTCAGGCTCTAGACTATCGGTGTACCAAATTTCATTTAAATCGGTTCAGTCGTTTTAACGTGAAAGCGCGACAGACAGACAGACAAAGTTACTTTCGCCCTACAATATTAAATAAAGAAAGGCCTAACCTAACCTAACCTAACCTCGAATAAAACTTGATATCCATCCAGGATATCAAGTTTTATTCGAGGTTGAAAAGTCGACCCAAACTTGACATACGGTAATACTAGATGTTGTTATATAACTATACTATACTATAAAAAGACTATACCTATCGTTATTTTGATATTATGTCGGTACATCAATATAACGCAATAAAATCAGTAAAAAGTTAAATTCCAATTTAATTGATGTTTTCGTAATGACTTACGTACCTAAGCCAATAATTAGTGTACATTAGTATTGTGTATTCTGCTACACTACCAATACACTAAAACCAATAATTAGATAATTGAAAATGGCTAATTTGGGTGGCCTAATTGGCTAAACGATATTATTCTAGTTTCATAATATCCCGTACACAATCGAATGTTGTTTGATTAAAGCCTTGTTGACGTTGTATGGGCAACATACCTATCATATTTCATATCACCGTTCTTCTTCGTCCTGAATCTTATAAGTAAGTAAGGGTTTGTATATAATATACCTTATAAATAATTTAAATATTCGTTTATTGTACGTGCTTCAAATGGTATTCTGTAGTTTCTACCTACCCTTACGGGAAAGGGGCATGAGAGTATATATGTATGTTGGTACATGCTTCAATTACCGCATACGTTTAGAAGTCGTTAGCAAGACTGCTACGCTAGAGGACATGAATTCGATTTCATCAAGCAAATGCTATTGGGTTTTTCTCATGAAATTTTCAGTACCAGCTCGGAGTTGGCATTTGTGCCTGGTTAGTAGCAAGAAGTATCTATCTTAATATATCGGAGTGCTGTGGGTGTACATAGGAAACTGCTGCCTAACCCTTCGAGCAAGACAGGCGTGATGGTATATAATGGTCATATTGCTTCAAACCGAAAAATATTATACAACATGACATGACAGTAATTGTGCCTGTAATAAAAAAAAACAAGCAACAATGTGTAGCAACAGTTAAAAGGGAGTAGATGGCGCTGTGTTCGACCTGCACCATCGCTTTTTCACTTCTGATTACCAAAACGAGAAAAACCTTATTCGTAGTATGGCGCTACTCTTTTCCACCAAATGACGTAACAATATACGGACAATATATTTACTTTTTATTTATTTATAAAATGGTTCTTCACATTAAGATTGCTCCTGTGTCATAATTGGAACGTGTCTAAATGTTTCAATTATACGGATTTGCTTTTAAGGGCTTCCTATTGCTGTCACTCACGTGTCCGTTTGTATGTCTGTCTGTGTGTCGTCTGTCAAATAAGTTTTACAGGTATACATAGCTCCAAAGCTTTAGCTACCGTCTTCAAATGTGCGAAATCCGGCACGCACTTGGCCAGTTTTTAGTATAGGTTATTCTAGGATTTTTGTTGTATAGACACTCAAGGTAAATGTCAATGAGATAAAAAAGTTAAGTGTCTCATAAATTAAGAATGATTCAAGTCACTTCTAGATAAAATGAAATAAGCAAAAAGTATAAACCAAACCCAATCTGTATCCGAAACAACATTCTATTTTACTGGCTAATTCATACGAGAAATGCATTGAATCAAATTCAAATTCAAATTCAAAAATTCAATCTAAGGTATCTAAGTCAAGGAATCGAACCCAGGACATCAGGCAGTCGTGTTTATGACCACTAGACTAATAAGGCTTGGTTTAGATAAAAGTTATTGAGAAAGTTTAATAACAAAGATAATTACTACAGGTTTTTGTAGGTAGGTAGTTAAATATAACGGACTCACTAAAAAAGCTCAACAAATTAAATTAAATTAAAATGACTAAATCTTATTGTTACACCGTAAAAACTTTATTATAAGTTTAACATTAGTTATGTTAAACTTAAAATAAAGTTGAACATTAGTTATGTTAAACTTAAATAATTTAAGTTTAACATTAGTAAGTAGTAATAAAACTTAAAATAAACTTTTTTCTTCGTCATATAATATCTTCACTTTACTAAAATACTTCATTCAAATTTCTGTTTTTTAACAATGATTTTTCGTACCCTAAACTAACCCTTTAACAAAATGGATACGTTACAAATTAAAAATAGTTCCGTGCTATACGGAAATGTTTTTTATTGATACTCAGTTTTGAACGAACCCGGCGTTTGCCGCATGAGTGCTTTCAATTAATGGTGCCGTTGGTCCCGAACCAAATTCATGTCTGTCAATTTGATATTTCGCGTTATTTTATCATATATGAATTGAATGAGTTGAACTGAATTACTTTGAGTTTTTAGTTTTACCTTTCACTCGACAAGTCTACAACTAACCAAAACTAATTTAGCTTAGCGATTCATAAAACATTTCACTTTACTTCAATTTGGTCTCTAAAAGCTTCACACAGAGTATACAAATTCACGCTAACCGCTTTTTTACTAGCAATCGGAGCTAAACGGTCGTTTATAAATCCCGTCTTCATATCTTCATCAACCCATATACCTACTGTCCCACTGTTGGGCACGGGTCTCTTCTCAGTATGAGAGGATTAGGCTAGGTCACCCGCGCTACCCTAATGCGGCTTAGCAGACTTCACATACTATCGAGAAAATCTCTCAGGCATGAAGTTTTCCTCAAGATGTTTTCCTTCACCGTTAAAGCGCACATGATTTCGAAAAGTTAGATGTACGAGCCTTGAATTCGAACTCGAGACCTTTGAATAAGCAGTCTAGTGTTCATACCCCTAGGCTATGATGTCTTCATATATGTGTATGAAAAAGCGAGGTTTTATATAAATGTTAGAGCAAATATTCCGAAATACCCGACTCAACGAATTACCGGGATCTCGCTGAAAATTCCCGCTTAAAAACATTAGCATCGGTAATGGCCTGTTTACACTAAATCGCTGATTAAACATAAACGTACCGACGGTTATTACTTCAATTACATTATGGCAGTCTGTCGGACGCCCGAATTTGATTATATAATTTTATGCATAAGTACATGTTTTTCGGGGTTGGAAGGAGAGCAGTGTATCAGCAGATTCGTATCAGATGAAATTTTACCTTAAAAACGGTAAAAATATCTACTAAAGGAAAACATTGGTAATGTTGACAACATGAAGACGTGAAGATGAATTGAAAATCCTAATCTCTACTATAGTATTTTTTTTATTCATACGTCATTCAATAATACCTTACATACATCTTAAGGTATTCTAAGAGTCAAAAACTTCGATAAACTTATTTTTTTAACCGTTCTACGTACTTACAATAAATTTAAAAAGGAAATGGGAATTAACAAAAGTTCGCGTAATTTAATTCCACCATTGTTTTTTTTAACCCGGTGTTTGCAATTTGAGTGCCGGATTCACGGTGTGTGGTCACCCTCAGCTTTGTTTGTAACAAGTATTTAACTGACCGTTTTTAAACTTAGTGAACGCGCCATTTTAGTGTTGTATATTAAAAATATTTGACTGCCGATTCAGGAAAATGTTGCCAGTATAATCTTACAGGAAAATATGATTTGAGATCGGCTCAAAGACAAAGATACATTACATTTTTCACATTATTATCCAAGAATGAGTTTATTATTCCATTACAACGAGCTTTCAGTTACAAAATAGCTAATGTATAATAACATTTTTCATTCTATCATTTATCATTGCGCACATACTTACTTTATTTGAAGTCCTCGAGAAATTCGCAATATAGAAATTCAAAGCATTAGTAACGTTCAAAACGATATTACATTATGTGAACATTTTTCATAAACTGTCTCGTTAGCCTAGTGATCGACGACTGCTATGCTCCAGGTTCTGGGTTCGATTCCTAGGTTGAGCAAAGTGTTATTATTTCAGCTAAGAAATTCTCAGTAGCAGCTCTGATTTGTGCCTCGTTAATAAACTCGCCCTCTATTACATGGAACCTAAACATACCTAACGGCGAACGGTGTACCTACATTAATTACATCTCTGCCTAACCCTTCTCGGAATACAGGCGTGATGGTAGGATACATAGAATGTTATATAAATAAATTACTTTTCTTTCTTTCAATATAAAAGCATAAGAGATTTTGGTAATGAGTAACAAACTATATTTACAAAGAGAAGATAGGTACAATCTTTTTAAATTCGATTGCGGTGCGGCGAGGCGTGTTCGCGATGCACAGAATTCTGATTACCTCGTGAAAGAAAACGTGATACATGGATTACATAAACGAGATAAAAATATAATAAATAATGGATGTTCCCATTTAAGAATAGCTCTCTGTATATATTCCTGTGGGTGACGTCATTGTAGCGAGTGGATGATCAATAGTGTTTGATACTCTGACCCAAATCGTATTTCGTTTTAAAGTCAGGTTGTTAGTTACATACATACCTGTTTAAAAACACCTGTTAGGTGAAGGTGTTGCCTATAAAACTGCTTGAATGCTGATCAATACTTCCTTCCATCATTTAATCAAGTACCTTAATTATGTTTTTTCTACAATATTTTTCTCCGCCGAAGATAAACAAACCTTGTAGATAGATTCATTATACTTTAGCCGGTAGTTTGGTATTTGAAGATATAACTAACATATTTCTTGCTTGAAAATTCTGCTCAGTGTTATGGTCATAAGCGCAACTGCTGCAACTGCTCCTGTTTAGTTTCGCAGGTCAAGCAAAGTGTTAGATAGGTTAGGATTTTTTATAAAATTTTAGGTAGTAGATGTCAAAAACTGTGACATTTATTCGTAGGCCAACAATATACGAGAAAAGTATTTATACGAATGTATATTCTATAGTGCAGCCGTAGAGAAGTTTCAAACACTGTTTGATCGATTTTAAATAGACAACATTGTGTAAAATGTAGTTTGCTGTTTGCTGTACTGTAAACTGTAGTTTTATGAACACTTTTAATAAAGCACAAACGAAATGTATGGCAGAATCGTGCTGGGAACGAATTCGAAATTTGAATAACGTGTGATTCAATGTGTATTGTGTTCTTCTCGTACATTTATCATCCACCAGCGCCCAACTCCTAGTAGCATGCATAAAGCTTTTACAACTTACAGTTGGTACTAATTCAGTACCAACCATAAAAATCTGAAAACTCTGAGTGATCGTTAAGGTTCTTTAGACAGGCGAGGCGATAGGGGTAATCTCAAACTCATTCCGACTCATCGCGACCCCGACAGGTCGTGGTTCCACAAATTCGCTGGCTAAAGCACTTATCACGGTCATGAAATATTTCTTGTCACTTATCTCGTGTCGAAACTATGGCTGAAGACGAGACAATGTGACAAAAATTGTCACGACATGCAAGATAGCCTGTTTAAAAATAAATTCTTGAGAATGAACACAAGCTAGATACTCATTACAGTATTGCGTGACATTTCATCAACAGTATGACATTTCATCAACTCAAAGTGAGCTGAAGGTTGAGTCCACTTTCATGATTTCAATCACTTATATTCAGAAAAGTATAATAATACAATCGTTGCCATTAATCTCTTAATAGAAATCACATTTGCACTAGTCCAAAAGTTATTATTGCAAAGGTCAACGATTCTAAATTGAGAGGTGCTAATCTGTACTAATGTTATAATTGCGAAAGTGAATTTGTCTGTCTATTTTTGCAAAGATACTAAGCCAATTTAGCAAAGAACGGTGACTAACACGACCTTACCGAAAACTACAGAATTTTCGTAGTTGCCGGTTATTTAAATATGCATGGCATTCCCAGGAATCGAATGAGGTACTAAGTACTACTACTTAAAATACTATAACTTCCCCTAAGGCGGTTCTCACACTGCCCCGCATGATGCAGCGTAGCGCGTGGATGCGTGTTCTTCCGTTGCTTGTAAGTATCTCCGTTTGTATGGAAAACACGCACAGTCTAACACACAGAAAATGCATCCACGCGCGTTCATGCGGATCACGCGCATACACGCGGAGAAACATGCACCCCCGCGCGTAGGTGCGGGGCGAGACGCAAGGTATGGCACACCGAATCCCGCAGTGCCACGCGTGATTTTGAATGGGCGTGACGTGTGTACTGCACGACCACCACAGAGAACGGCGAATAAGAGCCGCCGTGCGTGAATCTACAAAACGCACCTACGCGCGTGAGTGCGCAAAAAACCCGCACGATGATGCAGATCTGCACTCCCGCAGGAACGCGCGTAGGTGCGTCGACACGCAATATGCAGCATGATGCGGGGCAGTGTGAAAATCGCCTAAAACAAACGTTATAAAAGAATATTTTATGATATTTCATTTCAAAACTGTGCAGGACATACTAACCCATATATACAGCTGTATATAAAATGCAGATTCCCGTGTACCAAATTTGCGAATGGTGTACAGTATTGTCAACAGGCACACGCACTGATCCAGGCACCGCTGCACGCTGTCGCATTGCCTTTGCATATTAGCACTCAGTCGACTCGTACACGTGGCGGAGATAATACAACCAATTATGCAGCAGCACTCACGGATATTTCATTTTACTTTTAAATTGAGTTGCGAATGTATTTATTAATGTAAAATTCAACATATAACTTTGTTACGAGCTCGTTTTCACGAAAGCGACCTTTAAAAGGGCATTAATTAAGCCGATCAAAAATTGTATAGTGGAGAACAATCATAATGTAATACATTTTAGCTCAGAAGTTTATGTATTTATGTTAGGTAAACTACAACTTCATTTAAAACCAACGACATTACGATAAAGTAAAATATGTAGATTGGTACCTATGGATATTATTTTGTTAAAAAATATGAATGATTAACTATGACTAAAGCACCATTTTATATAGCTCTGGCGAATCGACAAACGAATAGAAAGAAAATGTATGGAAATGACACAGGCTTTCGACAAATCGGGCTGTCACTAATGTCATTTCCATACATTTTCTTTTGTCGTTTGTCGTTGTTATTCGTTTGTCGATTCGAATGTCAAAATGCAACTTGTCTAGCCCCCCAGAATTTCTATTTCTTCCACTTTTCTCTTTATAGGCTTCTGTTGTTCTACAACAGAAGCCAAAACAACAGTTATTATAATATTTGGCTGTCTGTATTGTTTTTTTAGCTATATGAATATACGAAAACAATTTCCTATATTAAACCATCATAGTTAACAAGGAGTTTATCTCAAAATATCTAATAACACTAACAAGAAAATAGTTAAAATTATTTGGAGCAGTTCCGTACAAAATAGCTTGGAAATAATAAAGAGGGAGCTTGAAGTTTGTAGTTATAAATTGTTTGAGCCCCAAGTGTTGGAAGTTTGAAGAGGCAAACGCTCGCCACGGTAACCGTTTATTTTAACCCTCTCATTGACGCGATAAGTGCTTGATTATGTTTTCAACTGTTTGTCCGGCTATTTTCATAAGCGATGCAACTAATTTGGGTAAACGACCATGTTACCGACCACGTTATTGTTAATGCGAATGCGAATATTAAACAATTTCAAATATATAAATGTAATCACATTTATTGTTATTGTGTTGGAATTATTAAATCCCGTACATCGTTTTAAAACATTTGCTGTTTTATCGTGTTTTGAATGAATAATATATCTAATGTATTAAAATATAAATGCAATTGCATCGAAAATAAATTTGAATTTTAAATTATTTAATAGTTTCATGTTCGTGCAAATCATCATTTTCATTTTGGTAAGCTTTGTATTACATACAATATTATCAGAGCCGCTAAGCCAGATATTATCATCGGATTGAAGTACCACTTAATTAGTGGAACTAACTTGTATACATAGCTCACCAACACAATATGTTGGAAATTGGTTATGAAATTAAGCCACTGTTAATATCCTAATAATTATGATGCTTTGGTAACGATAATATTGTTATCATAAACATTAATTTTATTATTAGATTATAGAAACACATTTCATATCATTCATTCGTTCAAAGAAAATATTAGAAGGTGTAAGAAAATTGGAGCCATCATCACCATACTCAGCCGTTTCAATACGGAATTGCTTAAAAGATTTGGCAGTATTTGTGGTTTCTTGATCAACTAAATCAACACTATTTGAGACGTTATTTCTGTAACCGCAATTGTCAGATATAACATATCTTTATGATATTTATTGCTTTGCTTGCACGAAGGCACATCGACATTTCAGCAGACTTTAGCTAAACTTTCCACCTACGTGCCGTTTCAGGACAGGCGACTTTCTTTGCTATACCTCTTTTTACTTTTTCCGATCCTGTCTGTGCAACCGTTGTGCACAGAATATATTTAAGAATAATATCCGCTTTAGCAGACGCTTTAGAATCCTGTCTATCTTTAGGATTTTATTCTGGTTTTCCTATTTTAAAATATTGAGTATAATATGTCATTGAAATTGTATATAATATGTCAGTTGGGCTTGGACTTTTCAAGTCTATGAAATTTTCAAAAGCTCAGATTTACTTATTGTAATCTATTTTCAAATTAGTTTTCATTGAATTTGGCATTCGCAAAACTATATTCCTAAAGAAATATAATTTATTATATTAAAGTGAAGAGTGGAAGAAGGGTAGGGAGGGAGGCCTTTGCCCTGCAGTGGGATCAACTGGGCTGATAATAATAATAAATAAAATAATTGACCGGAGGGATGCAGGTTTAAACCCTGCCTGAGGTAGTGTTTTTCTTTCGCTAAAATGTATATATTTTCAAGTTTAAAACAAATCAAATAATGCAAATCATTGTTTTCCATCACGTATCCCAAGGAGTTGATATTTTTTAAGATTGTCATTTACCCACCCACATGTTGACACATACTTGACACAATGCATTTTGTGTTGCATGACAAAAAAAAACTTGAGTATTATGACCATAACCAACACATACTAGTAATTTGTGTTCTTCGCCTCCTGATTCTGGAGGCGAAGAACATGAATACTCAAGTTTCCTTGTAATAATTATAATCCTTCTTTTTTACTTAGGTATGTACAACATAACATAAATAAATTAATCATAGATGGCTCAGTTTCAGTTTAACTCGACAAACCACATTTTAATAAAGTAGATTTTTTAGACTGCCTCTGTCTTGTTGTCTTGTCTTGATCTAGTGTGGTCCTGCTACGCTAGAAGTCTTCGAATCCCGGGTCGAGCAAAGTTGTGTTGGGATTTTCTGTGAAATTCCCAGTCGGATTTTGCTCGGATTTTGGATTTGTGCCCGTTTGATGGCAATAGGTTCCCCCCTATTACATGGGACCTAAAACATACCGGTGAAATGTGGGTGTATACTAGTACACCTCTGCCCTACCACCTACCCCTTTGGGGAATACAGGTGTGATGGTATGATGGTATGAGTTTTTTTGTTGTGAAACCATAAACTCTATCCACGTTAGTTAGTAAAAACTCTATCCACGTTCACAGTTAAAACGAGCTTTTAATAGACAAATAATTAACAATTAACTTTTTGCTCTTTACGCCGCCATGATGTGTGAAGTCAAGTACTTATCTTGAATCGTTTTTCTACCAACTAGCCACTAGGATGGATGGATGGATCACTTGATCACCATGACAAAAAGTCCCGGTGAAAGACAATGGCTATTAACAACGGCGACCGTCCATGAACTTGATCCGCCAAACGCGATGACTTCATTCCGCCTCCGATCAATAGTTAGTTAATGGTGTTCGTCTTCAATGTCTGCTTTGTCTATTTTGCGGTTCGTTAGTAAATATACGTCTATTTTTAGTATGTAAATTATGCTTTTAATGATTTTAAGACATACAGTTTTTGTCTACTACTTACAGTCTGTTAATAGTTTTAGTTTAGTTTAGTGTTTGTCAAATAACACACTTTATTGTGTGTTGTGTTCCTGCAGAGAGTAAGGTCGCCAGCTCCTTCTAAGGATGCGCTGCGCTGGCAGTAAGAGGAATATTCCCTCAAACTGTCAACGCAGTGAATCCTCCATAAACCTCTATGGTAAGGTATCGCGGGCCGTATGCTTGTTTGTCACCTTAGTGGTATAAAAAAAAATAGTTGTATAGATGATAATTTAAACGTTTTGCATTATACAGTAACAATACTATTTATAAATTATAATATTAAATATCTACAATATGTACCAAAAGTTACTGCTAAAGTAAAGAAATAACTAAACGAAAAGGAAAAGAACTTACTATTGTAACACGTCCGCATCACTATCACTTATAAATTAGATAAGGCATTATTATGACACCTTTAGACATTATGACATTAATAAATAGAATTGAATACAAATAGTCTATTTAACTATACCGGTACTGGCCAGAAATTGTGGTTTGATGTTCAGCTGCGTCTGGTTACGCCAAAGACTTATAACCAATACCACGGTTACGCCAACGTAGATGGGAAAGGGATTGAATGATGAAAATGCTGAGAAAAAGGGAATTTATTACATTAAAGACGAGGAAAATCCTTTACAAATTATTCGGAATCTTTACATATTCTATGAAAAAGCCACTGTACAATATTCGGCCAATAAATGTAGCCATTATTTTATCCGCTTTCATTGAACCAGGTCATGCGAGACAGTGATTCATGTTTTAACAATGTTACAATCTATATTGTAAATGTTTTCCACATAAATAAATCACACAGTGACTTTTAGGAGCAAAAGTTACCGATAATATAAATTAGTTAAAAGTTAATATGAAAACATGGAGAAAATGTGTCTCGATTTTGTTATTATCAGAGAAAAATATGTTTTACTTCACGGTAGAGTATGTATGTTTCTATACGAACAGATGTACCGTGAATAATTACTTGAATGATAACTAAGGACACCCATTCAAAGACCGAAGCCGCAGACATACACTACAAAATTAAATGACAAGGTTGAACGCACTTACCTATTGTACTCTGTACATTAATATTATATTAATAATGTACAATAATAGTATTTGAATTGACTTCATTTGAACAAGTGTGCATTATTAGGCATGTCGCAGTTACACGTGTTATCCTTTAGAGATATTATTCAGCAAATATATTTATTATGTTTTACTAGCTTTTGCCTGTGGCTTCGCTCACGTGGAATGAGAAATCATTTAATCATAAACCAAAAGTCATGATCTCTAGTTTCTGTGGGTCTGCATACAGCAGAGAGGTCACGCTCCATCTCCGAATAAATTCAACAATTAATGTCATTAAGAAAGGTAAGTTTCCAACAGGTAACACCAAATTCAAGTCTACTTAGTAGTGTTCGTACCAACCCCTAACAAACAGACAGTTTAGGATTCCCATTTTTTTTATTCGGAGACATTTATCTCCTGTAACGTCTAACTTATTGTTTTTTTTATATCTTCAAGTATCACATTTTACGATTTTAGAATACTTGTGTAGATTTATCCCACTTTGCAATACATATATGTAAGTAGGTATGTAATATGTATAAAGTAAAAAACAAAAAAAAAGTGCAAGTTTAACAAAATACCTCCTCTGGGGCACGGCAATGTAGGAGACATTGCCGTGCCCGACAGGGTCCATGATTGATACCTTATTGATTATGATAACAACTCTTAAAATAACATTTTGGAGTGCAATAAATATATTGAGTATCGAGTATAGGTATAGTGTACATAAGCTTTAGGAATCCGTAATCCAATATATCGCTAACGATATTTTACAACATGAGCGAGACGACAAAGCCATAATTCACTTAAACTTCGACGATAATTGTCCGCCGTTGGCAGATGATTGACTTCTGAATGATGTAATAGATTACTATTAATTTACCGGTACATCCTATATTAATGGAATGTAATGTAGTAACAAGTAAACAAGGACAGGTATAATTATATGGCCTACAATTCATATGCTTCTAGTGTTACATATTGTCTGCAAGTTCAGTACAAATTATTATTGATCTTTTCGAAACTATTACATGGCCAGTTGTTATCCACAACTCTTCGGTGGTGATATTAGTTGATCAAGCAAGGAAAACGTTGCTTTGGACCAATCATCAATTGCTATTTATCACTATTATTAAAGTTACTATTACTACCTACCAACATCTAGAAAACCTGCTGCAAAATTGCTTGATCCTCGAGCTTCCTAAAGCTTGTTAGTGGTTTTAAGAAAATTGGTTCAACACATTTAAAAAAATCTAATAGAAATGGAAAATAAAACAAATATAAGATTATTTAACCTTGTAAAACACGTAACTGAAATAACTTTGTAGGCAGGAACTTTCAGTTTTTTTATTAAAGCATACATTACTCAGCGGACTAAGCTCCATTTAAACGGTCATTGTTCGTTTTCCTTGGCGATAAGACGTGATGATACATAGCCTCAAGGAACCATAAAAAATTCTAAAATTTATGGTAGCTAAACAAATGAGCTTTCTTAAACATTTTGTTAAATTTTTCTTTTACGAAAAATGCAATTGGTAGTAGTAGATTCGTAAAATGTTTTAATTATTTTCTTAATAAGTACGTCTCCATAGATGAATCTTTGCAGACGTTTCGGCTTAATCTTTATTTCTCACACGAACATTACCAAATAAAATAAAATATTCATAAAAGTAAGGCTGAACTTTCAAATTCACGATTTTTGTACAAAAATTACCAAAATTACCTAAAATCTAGCAATTTTCCTGAATGTGACAACATTATCACCTGCCGTGGTATATTAGGCACCTATGACGATTGCCCTAGTAGCTATTTATCTAAGTTTAATTGTTTTATAAAAAATATTTACTTTTATTCGGATTATTTTTTTGACTTGGAAACTGAAAAGGATTACATAAATGTAATCTAATATCGATACCTAATAATACCTTCACGGATCGGAGTCGGACAGGGTTTTTCTTAACACATTCACAAAAAATATGCGAAAATTTGCAATAATACATTATATTCGTTTAAACAATAGGGTCGATCTATCTATAGGTACTTCCTATGTAGGTACATACAAACAACATTTTCTAATTTAGTTTGATCAAAAAATACACCATCATACTATTTTTTTAAATGTTGTTCATGTAAGTTAAACCATTAATATTTTTCGACAATTAGTTATAACTAAATATAGTTTCTTTGTCCCAATAAGGTTTAGATATTGTTTTTGAATGTTTAACTGAATTTTATGGTCAGTAAATTATTGTTAATAAGTAGCATAAATGTTAATATTGTGGAAATAAAATGTAGGTAAAAATATTTAAATAATATTCATATCGTAGATATATTAAAATTGAAATATAATATCGCCGACCGCATCATAGATAAGCAGTGGCTTAACGCAAACCGATCCAACAATTAATTCAAATATTTCATTAATATTAATTAATTAGTATCTAGGTACCAACAATACCTATATCCTGATAATAATCATCAGGCTTCTGTTGTTAGGCACACCCTTACATAACTGAAAATTGAATTGGCATTGTGGCCGATAATTGGCGATTGGTTCGCCTATTCATGGAACTTAATACCTTCATCAACAAAGTGTGGTCGAACCACAATACACGTCGTTCCCTCACCTCTTGAGATCACTGACATGACGGTAATGTAATATCATTGTTCTGTGACTACACTTACGTGTCAAAGCATCATCTGCTTTAGGCTATATAAAAGTGAAAAACTCTCCAACTTAACTCGGCAACTTCGTTTATATAAGGTGGAGATGTCCGCTAAAAAAAGAATTATGAAAATTGCCCGGCAAATACGAGATTAATGCGGATAGCAGGGAGAGGCACATCGCATCAATAATTTCAAGCCATATCTGAAAAACATGAAATTTTCTTCCATCCATAATACCAGTTATTTTAATGAAGAAAAAAATCGGGGCAGGCAGGATATGAACCTGCGTCTTCAGGTAAGTTTATGGTGTATTTAACCAGAAAAGGTTCCAGAACAGCCCGCCAGTCGAGTTTTTCCTTCATAAAAAAAAAATGAAAAAAAAAACCAAGAGATATTTTTAAATAATTAACACTGACAAGAGACACGAATGACAACGACTAAAAATCAAGCAATAAAGGTACTTACCTACACATGTTTATTTCCAAGTCATGCTGACCAATGCAGTACAAGTTTTGCAGCCGTAAATAGCTGCTAAATTCCTGTGACCCGTGTCGAGAGAGCAATGTGAGCATTTATGTTGTTGCTTATAGCCCACATCTGTGCACCAAATTCCGATAATAAGCGGTCAAATTTTCGCTTTTCGCCGAACGACACGAATAATCGTAACGATACCCGATATTAGGGATGTAGCTTTACATACATTTATATTCGAAATAACTACTGTTTTTTGGTCCAAAATGTCGAATTCTTTTGCGGTCTAATGTGTCGGATGTATTTCACGTTTCTTTAATAAATACAAAGAATTTTTCGATGACTTTAAAGGTACAAGCTAAAAAAGACACAGCGACTCTTTGCCTGCTTACATAAATCTAAGGTCTTTAATTACAGATGAAAAAATGTTGAAAAGAAGGTTGACGAAGGAGGTCCTTCATAAAATGCGCGAAAAGGGAAATTCGAGTGTAATTAAATGTACAAAAAGCACAAAGAATGTTGTCGCTGATTACACAGAAATATTTTTTTTTATGGAAACAACTTGAAACTGTTTTTGCTTCAAGTCAAGCCTTGGAATTATCAGATGGAATTTTATACGGTTAGTGCTATTATTAAAGTTGATGTATAAAAAATCGTAATAAAATATAAAGCATAAGTGTCATATCGTAAACAAGTACGTACAGTAACGAAGGAATAAAAATATATTTTAGGTTTGAATAGATAATTTATTTGTGATGTTTTTTATTACCCGACTGCCGAAGGAGGAGGGTTATTTTAAACCTTATCCTCAAAATAAAGCTGAAACAGAACCACGTGCACTTTTTTTTAAATTTAAATAAGAAATAATTTATTATAATAGATATCTTTCTATCAGTCTCCATGAATTTATCTTCCTATAGGAAGCTACCGAGCTGGGATTATTATTAGGATACAGATTGCCGAATCGGTAGTGTGTAGATTCGAATTGTAAATGATGATAACAATGATGAATAGGAATCACCTGAAATTATAACAACATTGAGTTTACAAAAACTTCCACCTCATAGCGACTAAAACCCGTGAAAAAATCGATGTTTGCAAATTTTCTTTGTGATATGTCACAATAAATAAGTAGTCTATACGGGACACAACTTATTACTAATACTTGATGCGGGTGATTCAGAATTTCCCAACCTTTATCTCAAAATAAACCAAAATGGCCGCGCCATTATATGATCTATAATTTTTATTTTGACCGCGGGCCCCTAATTGGCCCCAGGTTGCTAAACCCTGTCTAATTCGTAGCGCTTTATGCGTCATTGTCTCAAAAAGGTCCATATCACCGCATTACACAATAGAATATTAAAAAAAAATGCTTAGTACGCAAACATTTTTCCAAAAGTAGCTTAAAAGAATACCTTCTATGTTCAAACTGAATTCTGTTTCGGGTTAAGTGGGTTATGAATCATCACAGTATTTTGCACACGATGCCTTGCCATGTTGTTATGCATATCTTACCTTACACAACAACACATTTTTACTCCCAATAGAACACTCCACAAAATGTAAATAAACATCAAAATAATTCTTAAAGTTTTCCTTCAGGGAAAAATTGGTATCATTCAAGGTATAGCTAATGTGTCAGTGGCGCTTTAATGAGCGAATAATTGATGCTGGGTTTTCCCAACTCGACTGTAAGTAATACTTTTTGGCGCGTACATGTTTTTATGACACATAACCCGTCAAGTACCGTGCAGTTCGAACTAAAATGATCGTGAAATGATGCCATAGATTATCGGTAATTGTATGTATGTACTAGATGTAAAACTGACCTTAGCTAATTGATAATGGTTTCTGTTTACTGCTCTGAATAACTCTAACATGTGTCATGATTATTTTGTGAAATTACGCTTTGATGAATTTGCAGGTAGGTATATTTTTAGGTGCTATTTAATGCACCAAGCCTATTTATTATCCATGCATGGCTTCAAGCAACTATGAATTACATAAAAAAATGCAATCAAAATTATGCGGGGCCTAACAATCGAACCCTTGATCTGACGTGGCCTTTTGACCGTCAGAACTATGAGGTAATTGATTATAGAAGAACTGTAAAAAAACGATAACGCTAGAAGACATATTGTTTTAAATAATATTCTTTTCTTTTCAGGTAAGTACGAGTAAGACTACAAATAAAAAATTATGAGCAACTTGTAAGTATTTAGAACTACAAAGTATACCAAAAATCTGAGTTCCTACTGGAATGTATACCTATACCTACATATACTATAAAAAAAGTTGTTTATTAAAAATATTAGATCTGAAAGTGCTTCACCGATTGCTATGAAATTGTGACACAACGTAACATTTATTACAGTTGAATACGTTCGTTTTGATATTTAAAAACTTAAGAAATTTTAATAAATGACTACTTCTTGCGGATTTTATCGGGTTACATTATTATTATGTATTTAAAACCCTGAAAAAAAAAACGTCTATAGCCACTGTTAGACTAAAGAAATTATTAAACTTTGACACGTCGTTACATTTGTTATTCGTTACATTTTTTATTAAAGAAATGTAAAAATATAATATTTTAAGACTCATCATTACTATTTTGACTTTCTGTGCCACATTAACGCGTGTTCTGGTACAGCTAGTTGTAAATATAGACTTTGTTTACAATGTCATAGACCTATGCCAACGAACAACTTTAAATAGATTAATGGTCAATGACTTGTATTTTTAAACGCTCTATAGTTGATATTAATGTATCTACTGTACTATTTAAAATAGTAATCATACTGCCAAACTTCAGTACACCTCTGCCTACCTTCGGGGAACATAGGCGTAATGGTATGTAATGCGATAATTTGTAAGTAACAAAATTGTGATTTTGTTAATAAAACGTTATTTACTTTAGTTACGCTTGATAAATGAAACTCGGAGCACATTGTAACAAGATATACATAATATGTATCAATAACAAAATAAGGATCTCTTATCCGTTAATTTAATATTGGTTTTCACGAAAGCCAACCCTTGTACACATTATAGGTAATTGCGAAGACAAGAAGCAACACTATTACTCACACGGTGTGTCAGTGACATGGCATTAGAGACGCGTTTACATTGGTAGAGTTATTAGTCTAGTAGTTTTGATACTGTTTACAGTTTTACTTACGTATGTGTAGACTTCGGGGTTGCCTGATTTGAATGGATCGGGGTTAAAAGTTTAAATTACGTAGTAAAGCAATATAGTTGCTGCCAACCCGCATTAAGCTATCGTGGTGGAAGCCTAATCCTTTCTAAGAGGAGACCCGTGCCTACTGGGACAGTAAATATGTTTATAATTACTGACTGACTTGCTCTATAGATTCATTCAATAATTATATTATAATTATAATAATCTCTATAATTCAATTAATGACCCCATTGCAAGTTTTTTTTTATCTTAGATAGGCTTGCGCTTGACCATAATGTAATTTGTAATTGAATGTAATTGCAAGTAATGCAATTTTGGACGCTGTAAGCAATATACTAGTCTTCTCTCTTCTGTTGAGATATTTTCAAATTTTAGCTTTTATTTATTGAATGAATAAACGTGTATTCAAAAAGTATTCTTTTAATTCTAAATTAATTCTATAACTTTATTCAAAAAGTAGGTATACCTACTATTTATACTTGACCAAATGTAAACGCGCCCCAACTCAAACAAACTTGCTTCCCCGAAATACGTGAGCTTAGATCCAATACAATTTGGCAGACATAATAGCTGAATAGCATTACCACGCCACTGGCATCTGATGGTTAACAGTAGACACTAATAAACTAATATCATATAATATTACATACATATCGTAGATATGTATTATGTTTATGTTCTCTCACTCCCATCCCCATTTGTATTCTGAATACATAGGTCTTTAGGTTTCAAATTCCAGAAAGGTTTTCAGAAGACACTCTTATAAAAGGATTATTCAATCACAGAATTTTCTGAAAATTCATATTTTAATAGGAAATAGTACAAGAAATCGCAGCGTGAGACGGCCTCCAACTAGATGGTACCCATAACTCAAGTTAAATCTTGTCATGGGTACCAGAGTTCAATTCAATGTTTTGTCACTATTTAAAAGTTATATTTTGTGTGTAAATCGTGCACTTTTTTGGGAAATAAATTATTTATTTTTATTTATTAGATAGATAGGCTGGTAAAAAGTTCTCTGGGAGTTGTTGGATGCAGACGGCATATAATTAGGGGTGAGGCTATTGTTAAGTACCTAGTACGTAGGTAGGTAGGTAGGCAGCTGATACAATGTAAAGTAACACATAATATTTATACTATAAGTAAATTACTATTCTACTTCTCCTTGGCCTCCTGTCTGATTGAGAGGGAATTTCCTCCCAGGGATTCCCTCATAGTTTAATTTACTGATATGAAAAGTTGACATGAATAAGTCAGGTCAATGACAGGTCAATGACATGATAAAGGCAAACAACAAGCAACACTTCAGACCCTTTACAGCGTCCATGGTCAGATTTACAGGTCAGTCAACCGTGACCATGGGCGCCGCAGAAGTCCGAAATATTGGTATAAAAATAATGTCAATATAAAGCGATAAAATCCGTAAAGTAGTTTTATTTCAAGGTATTTTTAACTTACAGCGAATGAAGAAATCGTTTACGTAAAAACTTTATTCTTTTAAACAAAATTGTTTAAAGCAAGATTGATTGTGAAATACAAACTTATGATCTTGTGCCAAGAATTTACTCTATCTTAACAAGGTAACTAACATACACTTCACGTTTAATTAACAAACAAATAATGGAAACAAAGTATCTAAAGCAAGACTAATAGCCAGAAGCGATGTACCTAAAATTAGAATTTGTATCTAATAACATACCGTACCATAACGCCTGTAGTTTCGAAGGGGTGGGGCAGAGGCGTACTAATGTAAAACACAGTTCGCCGGTATGGTTAGGTCCCTCTCCCATGTAATATATGGGGGCACAACACAAATCCTAACTCCAAGCTACTGCTCAGATTTACTCGACCAGGGAATCGGACACAAGTCCTCTAGCGTAGGTAGTAGCTGCGCTTAGGACCACTAGACTAATGAGGCAGTATCGTATTTAATGTTATGTTCTTACATACTCACTCAAAACGCTCCTAAGTCTTCTAACCAATGCGTTACCATACATAAAAACAATGCCACAAATTGCTTTACTTAGTTTATAAATAAATAAATATCCTGGGATATTTTTTACACAGCACCATCTAGTCCCAAACTATGCAGAGCTTGTAATATGAGTACTAGACAATGGATATAATACTTATATACTTTTTTTTGTAAATATATTCTTATAATACATAGGAATCACCCAGACAAACACAAACACTTAAGTTCATCACAATATGTTTGTGTCCTGTGGGAATCGAACCCACGACCTCGTGATCAGCAGTCCGGTACTCGAACCACTAGACCACAGACATCTTCAGGCGTCATACTCTCCTGAAACGCTCCTAAGTCTTCTAACCAATGCGTTACCATACATTAAAACAATGCCACAAATTGCTTTACCTAGTTTCAATACAATTTAAGTGACGCCGTTTATAAAGGTTGTCAGAGCGTGAGGCGACATTTTCAGCCCTTTGTTAGGCGTTTAGAAACAACGCCCCTTTCACTTAAATAGGTCTAAGGGCTCGTTACCCTTAACACTAACCTCTGGGAGCTACCCAATTTTACGTAGAATATTGAACGAGATACCTCGTTTATTTCGAAACAAATAAAGCTGTGTAACTTGTATAAATTTTGTACCTATCGTTGAATTTTCGTGTTTGGAGTGACAATAATAATATATATAAAAAGGGACTTTTATTAAAACAATACTATGCCCTGCAGTTTTACCCGCCGTTTTTCTCGTAAAATAACATTTATACTTTCTCATAAATAAGATTATCAAAAGAAAAAATATTCTGACAGGTAATTAGGTACGAAGATTAGTGCGTTCAAACAAACAAACTTTTCATTATTTTTTTATATTAGTAGATCAGTGAAGCTTAAGCGTAGTTTCCTTATTTAACAACAAACTAAATATGGTTTTTTGGAAGCAGTTCCCAGTTCCGGTTCTCTCAACGAATAATGTGAATAAAATATATCAAAAATCGTTTATGATATTCTGACAAAATTCGCTCAAATAGTGTAGTGATTAGCAATACCTATTATCGATGGGTCCAATATTATAGCATTCTAATATCCCACAGTAGAACATAATAGGCTGATAAGGCACGATTCTGGAATATCGCTGTTGTGAATAAGTATTATGATCACAAAGTACACAATGCAACCCTCTGTCTATACATTTGATCAATATGTTTTCAATCGATTATTGATCAAACAATACAGGCTCGCATTATATTGAGCACACAATCAACTTAATTAAACCGCTCTGCATGCCGACTAGTCTACAAAACACAATTGCTATTATTGGTAAGTCTAGTTATAACCAAAAAAACATAAATGAAAGAACTAATTTCAAAAAAACAATTTGTATAACGTTGAATATTTAGTTATGTATAAATTAAATTGAAATTAGTGACGTTTCTATTAGATATCATGAAGTAAATGCAATTAACTTTTTTAGTTTTTTCTTATTAGCATTTATGGGGATCATCTCATCAAAGAAAATTTACGTGGACATGACAAACAACTAATTTTAAGTATCAAAAAATATACTGTTGAGAAAACATGCGTCGTATAGACGCAAAATGGACATCGCTCAGCATTCATTTTTAATATTTTACATTTTCATAACATTTTTCGGTTAAATGAAAACGAATATCATTCTACCAATCTTCATGCTACGTTTCATTGGTCTTACTTGTACTGGTTTGATGGTATGATTTCTGTACCTAGTTGTTCCTTTAAGTAACCGTAAATAACATACAATACAATAGTATAGGCCAAAATGTTAACGACAATGACAGCTTTAGCTAACTGTCACAAAACAAAGAAATAAATGTTAAAACAGTTATTTCCATAATAGTCTAGAGCACTATGGCTTAGAAAAAGTACCATACAATAGGCATAAGCGTGCTAAATGTGTAATGTTTCGCTATCATCATCTATTATTCGAACACAATAAAGACTAAAGATTTAGAAAAAGCTTTTGATATTTAAATTTTCTTTCAAAGTTGTGTCTATTAATCATGAGTTTTTAAAATAATGGGACACTGTTGAATAAGGCCTTAGTCAGTCGCTAACTAGATAACTATTACAAAAATCGAGGTAAATTATTCAGAAGTAAAAGCGTGCTTTGTTTATGCTAATGATTAAATTAAATAAAAAACCCGACTGCGTAAAAAGTACCTACTAACTAAAAATCTAAAAACGAGCTCTGTGATGTTGGAAAATGTATTGCAGGCGGGACAAGCAAAGAAACAATTTTGTTTTTAATTATTAATAATAAATAGCTTGTCCCACCTGCAATACATGTACCCAGTGACACTCGTGCCATCAAGACGAATCTAATGAGATATCATTTATCTAAATCGGTTGAGCCGTTGAATAGTTACGAGCGGACTTAGGAACGGACATAGATACATACATACATATACAACCCTCCTTCGGCGTAAAAAGGCATATATTAATAAATCTGTTAAATAAGTAATAAGCGCAGTGTAGCGGGCCATATTCAAATCATAGTAAACTTTTAATAACTAAAAATGGCACAAACAATATTTTTCTTCTAATGTTTTTGTGATAGTAAAGTGAAACGGGACTACATTCTATGTATAAATAGTATAGAGCGCTGTCTCTCATCCAATAAATATTTCATATTGTGTAGGTTTACCTAGTAGAAATTGCATTTAGTATAAGAAAATTCAGAAAATTGTACATAGCTTTCATTACGTCTATCATTCGATTTTTGTTACGTCAGTTATATTCTAGCAAATAATTCCTCTTTTTGCACCATAATTTTGGTTTTCCAGAACGTGTCAGACCAACATTTTATGTATTCTGCGTACATTAAATCGAAGTACATCAACTAACCTTCGGTGTGGTCGAGTACGTACTTGTCATACGTAAGAGCATATCCTTAGTACATACAAAATTATTTTGACATTTACATGACGGGAACTTATCTTGATCCATTTTAACTAACCGTGACATGCTTAACATGTTAATTAAACATATTAAGACACATACTAAAGTGGCACGTAGACAAGGCGAAGACAACTTTAAAATAGGAAATTGGTACTTAAGTATCAAATTTTAACACTTTTACTAACACTAATAATTATAAATTAAAATTGTTGCATATTAACATTGTATGTGTTAGGTTATAAAAAAGGGTTATTATTATTATAAAAATAAATCATTTTTATTTTTATTCTAAAAAGAAGAAAATACACTTTAATTTAAATCAACCCTCAAAAAGCTTGTTGCGACATTTAGAACGACAAGACAGCAACAAAAACCGTATGCTAGTGGTGCGCAGAGATCGCACCTGGAGGTCTACTCCCTATCTCCGTCAACGAAGTAAAGGGCCCGTCCGAAAGTAACCTAGACATAACAATCCGTAAAAACAAGTGTCAGGTTTAATTTTTCGGATGGGTAAAAACACATCGGGAGTAGGAACAACTATCAAATTGTGTTGTCATTCATTCTTAGTTCAGGCCCCGAACGAATTATGCGTTCCTTAGGTGATACGGAGTAGGAAACGGCCATAACTAAGGCCGAAACTACGGACTTCGTGCTTAGGGAGTAGACCCCCTGTATTGCACTTTAATCGGTAGGATTCCAATATACATAAATTATATATGAAAACCTTTGCTTTATGGAATAATGGAAAAGCAACAGCTGAATAATATTAATAGCTAGACACTGTAAGGCTAAAGTTACAAATCAACTATGATTACTTTTCTATCGACCGTCTTGAGATCGAGTCATCGCTCTTCATATGGAGGCACTGTGGCAGTGTGTGATAAGGAACATGATGTATCGAAGCTGTTACTTCGATTTCACGACTTATTGAGTAACTAAGTTTGACGACGTCTGTGGTCTAGCGGTTTGAGTACCGGACTACTGATCACGAGGTCGTGGGTTCGATTCCCACAGGACACAAACATTTATTGTGATGAACTTAAGTGTTTGTGTTTGTCTGGGTGTTTCATATATATATTATAAGTATGTATTCACAAAAAAAAAAGTATATAAGAATTATATCCATTGTCTAGTAGCCATAGTACAAGCTCTGCTTAGTTTGGGATTAGGATATTTATTTATTATTATTTATTAACTAGCTCTTGCCCGTGGTTTTTCCGTCCCAAGTTTTTTTAGACAAATGGTAGCCTATCATATAGCCATAGATTTTTAGGAGTAAAAAGTAATAGCCGTGTGGTCTGGGTGTTTCTTATAAATTATAGCCTATGTTACTTCGTAAAGATGTAGCTTACTTGTGTTTAAAAATTCTTAAAATCGTTCGAGTAGGTTCTTTATTAAATTAATCGTAAAAAACAAACAAAAATCAAATCTTTCCTCTTTATAATATTAGTATAACAGTTTTAATTGTATACCTAGATATGAGACTTCCGCGCAGTGAATAGAGCCGATATATTCCAGATTAATATTTACTTTTATTCTCGATAGTAATCTAAAGAACTGAAATAAAACAGGTTGAATGGTTTCCGGGAATTAAAAACCCGGCAATCGTTTAAAGTTATACTAACACGTATCGTGCATTAGAACGTAAATAGCTCTCACTACGTCATCGACTGCACAAAAATGAATATTTTACTCGTACCTAGATAAAATCCGTATTGATACCGTTATTGGTTTATTCAGGACAGCGGCAGTAAAACACGTACCACACATTTGCATTTCATCACGTTAGGCTTTTCTCTATACGACCTTAATTTAAAAACAAATAATAGTGTGTAAACAGTTTTTGTTTGATTAATATTTTTTGTCATGGAACTACTCTGAGAAAAAAAGAACATAGTTCTTCTTATCTCTGATCTGTCTTTTAAAAAAAAAGACAATCATACCATCACGCCTGTATTTTCCGAAGGATTTGGCAAAGGTGCCCAAATCTCGCCGATATGTTTAGGTCTCATATAAGAGGGGGAGCAATTTAAGTTCCATAAACATGAGGGTGTACATCACAGAGACACCTCTGCCTTACCCTTGGAGAATGTAATGAGCGTGGTGATATGTTTTTAAACAGAAGCAGTATCGATAAACTGCGCTCGGTAAATTACAGGAAAAACGTATCCAAATAAACACATCGACAAAGCAACAGCTTTATTTGATAAACTGGCTTTATGTATTCACAAGGAAAGGCGTAACAAGTCAAAAAATCTATAGATTTGAATATTTGGGGGAGGGGATTGCGACTCATGAATGTTTCATAGGATGGTCGCCATTTTATACTGCTCCTACTTTACGAACAATACCGATGGCGACACTGAAAAAAGGTACAATGGATAAAGCCAATCTTTGATATTCAATGACAGTTTTAAAGTTTTAAAATATTTTGCGACGAATCCGATTCGAGGCATTTATGTTCAGGTTTTTTTATTGTTTAGAAATATGATCTTAAGTAAATGTTCCTTTTAAAATTTTGGTATTTAAAATAAGTTTTAATGTGTATTAACACGTCATAAATGTCACTACGCGCTCAATGCTATCTTCTTACAATAGTTAGGGGCTGCGATATTGCTTTTTCGTTGAATTGACTCATCGTTCATCAAACTAACTCGTGCTTAATAGCAAAAACCACATATCTAATAAATTCAATAACTAAAGGCTCACATACGACTGCGGCATAATTTATCGTCGCATTATCTCGTCTTTAGCCGTTGTTTCGGCACAAGATTAGAGTCGGTAAAATTATTTCGTGGTGCATGCTAGCCTCGCTTTCTTGGCATACTAACAGCCAACAGGCTCGAGTTTGCATTAAAAATAAGGCAAAAACTAAAAAGGTTGGCAGCGTACTATCGCCCTCGTAAACTTTAATGGCGTAGGCAAAGTTTCAAGCAGGTTACACCTTACGAGGCGGTACCTGCTCTAATTTCACGATCATGCTTTTGTTTATCCTATGGAAACGGTTGCTAGATTGAAGAAAATTTGATGTTCATGATGCAAGTGACTCAAGTTCACACAATTGCCATGTACGCCAATAATGTAAATTCAAAAACCACACCAAAGCATCTTAAGCGTGGCAAACACTTTGGACTGTATAATTCACTATTATTTTGTAGCTCATTTATGCACCTACATTTACATAAATGCACCCTCTGGAGTCTAGCATACAATATATTCACCTGGATGAGTTTGCTTTAAAGCCGACAGACGTTCGGTTTCCTGATCAGGTTTCCGCATCAAGAAACAATTGATATTCGGAATTTCGGACACCCGATTGCACGCATGTCCACGGATACCTGCAGCTCTAAAGGTAACTGCAAAGCAATCAAGAGCTCTGACGCAAAAGTCGAAACATACACAAAGGTACTTTACGTCAGCCTCCAAGGTAAATATAAATAAATAAATAAATATCTTGGGACATTTTTACACAGCACCATCTAGTGGGACTAGATGGTGCTGTGTACTAAGCAGAGCTTGTACTATGGGTACTAGACAATTGATATAATACTTATATACTTTTTTTTTGTAAATACATACTTATAATATATAAGAAACACCCAGACAAACACAAACACCTAAGTTCATCACATAAATGTTTGTGTCTTGTGGGAATCGAACCCACGACCTCGTGATCAGCAGTCCGGTACTCGAACCACTAGACCACAGACGTCGTCATCGTCAGGTAAGACCCAGTCAGAACCCAAGAGATCGTCTGATCGTCGACAGAATTCAGATCTTTTGCCGCGTCGTATGAGATGTCGATCTGAATGATAGCAAAGGTCTCTATTTTAATCCATGCCACGGAGGAATGATAAAAAATAAAAATAAAAATAATAATAATTTGCTAAACACCGCACCCATTCCAAACAACGTTAGTTCGCGTGTCAAATTTTATAACAAGCACGGCCCTTCACAATAAGATATTCTATAACTATCAAGGAACTTCAATCTCAATAACATTTATGAGAATTATTGTTTTCCTGATCGCTAGATAAGGGTCAGCTTAGTGAGCTCATGTCAATTCCATACGCTTTACCCCTGTTACTTCTTCGTAGATATCAGATTGTCATGTTGTTTATAAAGGTCGACCTTATTAGTGAAGCGAATCTCACCTTTATCTGAAGATAATATTGTATAGACGTCTTTTGTGAAAAGTTGTTTCGTTTCGATTCGTAATAACTGCCTCTAAAGTCGTATAAAGAAACACCGTGAAACGAAAGTTTGATACACAAATGACTGTAACAATCTTAAGATTTTCAATATGTCTCCTTCAACTTTGAAAAGGACTTCCTGAAAGAAATTTTAAAATCCCCTGGGAAACATAATATTAAATATTAATCCTTTTGCACTCTCTAAAGTCAGAGTTATAAGGGAGCAGCTGTTTCCCTTGTAACGATTTTCCAGGAACATATTTTTCTATACCACTACAATATAAATAATAGAACTATATAACCCCAGCGACGCGTGACTATAGGTCTATATTTTTTATGACAACACTTAAAATATAATGCACTGTTGTGTAATATTTTCGAGTCAATCCATTAACTACTTACTTTTCGAGATTTGCAACCACAACAGCAGTTGGAATTTTTACATATAAGCGTAATCCAAATATCTTCACCAAAAAACGCGTATTATCGTCCTTATTTCTTAGAAAATACCCTTCCATTCTTCATAAGGGATCATACAGATCAATAAATAAAATATTTCGCGAAAGCAGTGGCGGTTAAAATTTGATGTTTCTTGGAACAAAGTCCCTCCGCAAGGGTGGTGGAATTCAATAATATTGTCAATAAAGAATGTCTTCGCGCGGATAGGACATATAAAAGCCAGGAAGGCTGAAACTTCCTCTTAAAAAATTGCTTTGTTACATCTTTTCTAAACAGATGAAAAGAGCTTTTTTGACGACTTTTCCGAAGCAAATATCGGTTATTTCTTTACCTAGAAATAACCGATATTTGCTTTTGTTTTTTATTGTACATGAACTAATTGGCTTTTGTTTTTGTGCGATGACGTTTGTGATAGCACTTGTGTTACGTAGGCCCACGTTTTGGAGTATAATTAGTGTAATAAACCAAACTACTTATCGGTACTTAGTTTGTATTAATTAGATTAGATCAATCACCGAGGAGAGCTTAGTCTAGCAATCACTTAAACATTGCATTAACATAAAATACCTTCACGCCTATATTCCCGAAGGGTTAGGCAGAGATATACTGTATGCACTGAGAGCTTATTGCAACTATTGAGAATTTCATCTATCTATCTATATAAATAAAAATGAATTGCAATTCTGTTAGTCTCGCTAAAACTCGAGAACGGCTGAACCGATTTGGCTAATTTTAGTCTTGAAATATTCGTGGAAGTCCAGGGAAGGTTTAAACGGTAAGAAAACTTTTATTGGCGGTGCGAAATTCGCTGGGTCAGCTAGTTTCAAATAAATTCAATTTTCAAATCAAATATCAAATGCTGGATAGCCATGCTTGTGACCATGGAGGCAATTCCTTGTTGAATTCAGTTCTTAAAACCTAAAATTAAATAAAACAATGCTTAGATGTAATAGCAATCGGATAAAATCACAATTGCAATTTGTATAATAGGGAACCATAAACTCCATTATGCAATTATGATCCAATCTGTAACATTGTTATCTTGTAATTCAAAGCAGTTTGCGTTGCATCTCGTCGGGTCATCTTCGAACACATTAGATCGCCGAAACAATAGACTATAACCTCGAAAACAATGTCAGTGGCGTAACAAATACATTCTAATTAGCGAATTTCAAGGACATCTGAAAGGGAGATATTAGATAGTGGAAACAATCCGGTTGCAATCAATACAAAAGATATCAATAAACAGGTCAATGTTAGTATAGGTTTTTTCCCATTTAAAACTTCCGCCTGATACGTACTTCCTTTACGTGATGTAAGTAGGTAATAAGTTGGTACACTATTATATTTTTTTAAACTCCTCCTCAATTCTATGTCTACATTTCATCATTTTGAGAGATTTCTTTGAAAATGTCAATGTCAAAAAATGACAAATTACGTAGCTAACGTTTATAGAACAGTTGATTAGTCGTCATCATCATCATTATCATCATCAACCCTTATGCTGTGCGACTGCTGGGCACGGGTCTCCTCTCAGTATGAGAGGGATTAGGCCATAGTCCACCACGCTGCCTAGGTTTATGAGACTTCATTCATCTTTATATTTATCTACATATTTGACGACGACGTCTGTGGTCTAGTGGTTCGAGTACCGGACTTCTGATCACGAGGTCGTGGGTTCGATTCCCACAGGACACAAATATTTATGTGATGAATATACGTATTTGTGTTTGTTTGGGTGTTTCCTATGTATAATAAGTATGTATTTACAACAAAAAAAAGTATATAAGTATTATATCCATTGTCTAGTACCCATTGTACAAGCTCTGCTTAGTTTGTGACTAGATGGTGCTGTGTAAAATGTCAAAAGATATTTACATTATTTATATGTAAGTCATAAATGTAATTTCTACTGATAATAGAATAAATGTACTTACCTAGTTATATACTTTGTCGTGTTAGGGTTGGGCTCCAGGGCCGCCCGGGTATAATTTAATTTAATTTTAATTATGTTCGCTAAGTAAATATGAAAATACAATAATGCACCGTTCATTAATAATGCATGGATTTTATTCTAGCTTCATTTCATACGACGGAGTACAGTAATAACTGTGTAACTCTGAATAATAATTTAAGTGTTTGTCTATTGAATATTCGTTGCTTGCGGCTTGCAATAAAACAGGAAATAACTTTTACTTGTCACTTTAATTCTAAATTCTAACACAGATACTCCAAAAAACTTCTAAAGAACATAACACTTAAGATGAAAATTAAAAATTATCTAAACTAAGTTAAATTACTAATTACTGATATACGGCAGGTACCTAATAGGTATATTTTGATTAATTTCATAACAATTCACTTATAGTATGGTCACTCCAAATTAGTCTCATTATTAAGATGAAAATCGATTGAAGTGAATTAGGTAGTTTGTAAAATACTTGAGGATATGATACAAGTCCTGAAAATACTCTCTGCACCCTACATATATTTATTTTTCCATAATTTTGCTGACCAATATTGCAGTGCTGGCAAAGTTGCACTCTTGAGACAGAAACTACACAACAGCAAAAAAACTGTGTGCTATGTAGACACAGGAAGATATTTTTCAGATTAAATTTGTTTACACGATAGCAGAGAAACAAATCATTATAATATAATATAACTTTTTAGGGTGCCAAAACAATAAATTGCTGCCTCGTTGGTCTAGTGGTCTCAAGCGCGACTGCTACGCTGGAGGTCCTGAGTTCGTTCTCCGGGTCGAGCTTGTGTTGAGTTTTCTGTGAAATTCCCAATAGCAGCTCGGAGTCTGGATTTGTGTCCGGTTGATGGCAATAGGCCATTATTATTACATGACCTAAACATACCGGGGAAATGTGGGTGTACATTAGTACGCCTCTGCCTACCCCTTCGGGGAATATAGTCGTGATGGTATGTAAGGAAGATGTACTTACAGGAAATTTAAATTTATCAGTATCATCGAGAGAAAAAATCCAGTGCCAATAACAAATCTTCACAAATAAATATAATACAATGAGTTTCAAGACTTCCCTTAATAGAGGTAGAGATGTCTTACTATCTTGAAACTCGTAAAAAAATAACTATAATTATGTTAAATAGTCTCTACTCCAATCCCATTAATAGTTAGAACATTACTCATGTTTTGGCCAATAGAACGACATCGACACTTGAAAAACCGCAACAGGAACTTGAAGCCGTTCTAAAGTGGCTCTCGGCTGAAATACACTCGACTATATTGTATACGTTCAAGAAAAGGGGGACGCATACAGATGAACTTAGGATTCCTTTATCCCACAGACCAAAATAAACATCAGGAGGGGCCCGTAGCTAAGTAGGTACTAACTACGTTTCAAGGTAAAGCGCTTGCTACGGTCAACCTATAGATGGGATGACCAAGTCGTATACACAACACGTCGAGATGCCTCCGACCCTCCGATCAATGACACCATAATAATTATGACAATCGTTAGTGAAAATATACGTTTAGGTAATTACTCTAATTTACTAATGGTAATCAACTGTAGAATGTTGCAAAATTAATTTTCATAACCTTTACACACACACACACACACCCTACAACTGTTTTGTAAACGTATTTAAAAATATAATGTATCTGCCAATCAACTAATAATTTGGAGCAAAGTAACTAAGCCTTGAATTACGTTAACCAATTTAAAATTCTCTAATATAGAACGGAAATTAAGTAAATAGCATATCTGTCGTATAACTTCGTTTATAAGTAAATTTATACGGCTTCGGAGAGATTTTATAGGCCCAATTTACTTTAATAGATACAAATTACAAATAGTGGGCGAAACAATGGGTACTTGGAAGGTAAAGAAGTCTCTGACACATTTTTAAGGGGCTCGTGTCTAAGTTATAACTACGCTGATCAACCAATTTGCAAGGTAACGCTGACCTTCCAGCAGCAGTCTGTTTATGGATGGGTGAACATACCCAGAGAGGCCCGAAGAGCACGTAAAGCCGTCGGTCGTCGTGTTCCCAAGAAATAGGTTTGTGGAGGTCTGACTGCAGTCGCTTCGTGTAAAATATTGATATTCACCCGCATTCGGTTAGACTGGTAGCAGTGGTAGCCGACTTCAACATAGTTCAGAAAAGGCAAGGAAATAAAGGAATAATACTTATCGGTTTATTCGAAAGACAATAGCGTAATACATATTAAATGATCATTAAAAAACATTAATAATATGCAGCTGTTAGTAAATCGTGCTCTCAGATATTATCGATCTTCTTGTTGCTGAAGTTCAAAAGCTATTCTTAACCTACTTGTTATTTATTACTTCTAGGTGTAACTCTTCATTAATTAATACCTGGCTTAAATTATAGATACTCATCTAGATTTCATAAATAAGATAATAATAATAATGCAAGCATTAATTTTAGATACTCTGGACCTGCAGGGGGGCGAAATGTATGGAAATGACACAAGCTTTCAACAAATTGGGCTGTCACTAATGTTATTTCCATACATTTTCTTTGTCGATTCGAATGTCAAAATGTAACTTGTCTAGCCCCTCTATACAGGTTGCATTTTGACATTTAAATCGACCAAAGAATCGAAACATAACGTATGGCAATGACATTAGTAACAGCCCGGTTTGTCGAAAGCTTGTGTCTTTTCAAATTTTCTTAATATTCGTTTGTCGATTCGAATTTTATACTGCAACTTGTAGGCACCTATTAAACTTTAGGCAGAGGTGTACTAATGAAGATCCATTAATTGGGTCCCATGTAATAGCGGCTGAGACTATTGCCAATGCAAACTTGGAGCTGCTACTAAACATTTCATTGAAAAACCGAATAACACTGCTCGAACTGAGAACCACTAGATTAACGAGGCAGTTTATAGTATACATATAACTAATAATAACATAAAAAGGTTATTTTTAAATCAGTATAAAAAGAGATCACTCGTTGCCGTCAGTTTTATGCTGGCCCGATTAAATCTCATGACTTGTTTAAATTGTAAGTAGGATTCCACAAAATGTACGGGTAGTTACTTGATTTTATAATAATTAAGTGGGGCGTGTCGTGATATTTCTACTCGTACTGGTTTTCTGTTGAATTCCACGCTCGTTTCTGGTAGAGGACGTACTGGTTAATTTATTTCGGACTCAATGTAATATACGCTGCTCTGAAATGTTTTAGTGTGTAATGTCTCTCTATTACGTGTTCTCTGCACATTGTAAGTGAAATTTTGTAATTAGGTATTGCAATGTGTAAAATGTTACAATTGATATTTATTTGTATAAATAGATCTTTTGAAGACACTTTCAAAACAAGGTTTTACAATTTTTAAACTAGACGACGCAAGCATTTTTTTTTCTGTCTGAGAGAAAACACCTAAAATTCCTCTAGGTGTTTCTTCTCAGATGGTCTCTTTTAAAGTCCAGACATAGTAGTAGATAGCAAATATACCTATACTATTTTTTTCCGCAGCTTTGCTCGCGTCAAGTTTGAACCGCATTAAACCACAAATTTTCTTATGTTTTAGTAGTTATTCTATTATTCGGGGTGCAGACAGCTCTCGAGTTATGTGTTGTAACAAACCCGACTTTGTGTTATATATTAAGAGTAGCCTTTGCCTTCGTTTCCATATAAATTGAAATTTTCTCCCGTTTTTGCAATATTTTTTATTTATACTCAGCTCCTATTGGTTATAGCGTGATGATAATAGCCTATAGCCTTCCTCGTTAAACAGGCCATCTAATACTGAAAGAATTTTTCAAATCAGTTTCAACCAGTAGTTCCTGAGATTAGCACGTTCAACCAAACAAACAAACACTTCAGCTTTATATTAGTAATTAGTATTTTTTTTTCTTTTTTTTCCTAACTAATTTTACTAGTGCATCTACTGTGTTTTATTATCTCTGGTTGTCTGGCAGAAAATGCCTAATGGCATTAAGACCGCCTTTGTACCATCCGTGCATAAAGTTTAATAAATAAATAAAAAAACAATAGTATATTGAAATTAGTATAGAAGCGAACATGAAAGAAAAAATCTATGTATTATTATCTGTTTCTGTACAAAGGAATAAATTATTATACAAAACATGGATTATTATAATTGTTGATTGACAACGACTGCATTAACTTAATGTCAAATGTTCAGATACAATTACACGCGTTGATTTATTAACGGCGATTGTATGCTAATCGGTACATTATAATGTGCTTCCAGCAATGTGACACACATTAATTCATAGATTGAAATAGAATTCGCATTAAAATATAAGCCTGAATTGTTTGCATAGCTGTAACTTATTGTCATATAAATGAGAAAATAATGTGTCAATGTCGTAGGTACATAAATAAGTAGGAAAAATTTGCTTTATAGAAATTCTACTACGAGTTCTTCATAAGTAACTAATCCCTCTGTCAAAAGAAATCAAAGTTTTTATATGAAAACGTTCCAGCACCCGCTTTTCGCTTCAATCGCATCAAGTTCAAGGAATTACGAGTATTTAAGTACATAATAGTCTTTATGTCAGGATGTTTATATCACGTGATGAAATCAATAATTTTAAGTAAATATTCGTTTTCAATGGTTTATGTCGTCGTATGATTTTTATAAGGTGTATGTATTAGGGTAAGGGTAGATAGCCCTTAATCGTGACGAGTGGAAGGCGGGTAGGGAGGCCTTTGCCCTGCAGTGGGACGATAACGGCTGATAATGAATGAATGTATGTATTAGGTTCTTAATAAATGAATGTGCACATTATTGACAGTTATCAACAAGAACAAAATTATGACACGTGACTGATATTATTTTAAACCAGAACCCCAACTGCAGCGCTTTAACGCTTTCGCGAGCTAGTTATATCATAAAGCTCTCCGTTTAACCTATTTCGTTAATGAACATTATTGAACAAAACTAAAATTGCATTCGTGCACGATACCTATTCAACAAAGGAAAGTATCCAACTTTACTAATCCTGAGAATAAATGAACAGATGTGCTGAAAAATTAAAAGTGGCGGCAAAGCGGTGAAATCCCAGTTGTCGTCGTAACTTAAATTATCTTGGTACCCGCGACGACTTTAAACGCAAGCAATCTCTTGATTTATAAGGATAGTCCCAAGTTTCTTAACAACATTCACAGCTTTCCCAGCAATGGTGGAGACGTCTAAATTACAAATAAGAGAGCCCAAAAGCACAGGGGATCTGTCGCACTGAAGTTAGCCTTTATGTTGTTGAGATACTTATAAACGGTTTTTGCCACTTCTCCTTTGAAGTAAGTGAAGTATCGTTGGATTGAGAAGTTTATTTGTACATAAAAGAACATTGCTATAATTATGTACTTTGACACAATTCGTACTTTTGCAAGTATGTTGTTGGCATTATGGCAGCTATAAATCGAGAGTTAAATAGCATAATTAGTAATAACCGTCTTTTTTTTCTTTATTTCCATATCAATTTTATAAAATTTATATTTTATGTATGACTTCGAATATTTGCAGCATTTAATAATACCCATAAACAATGAATATGAATAGGAAACATTATATTTGCTTATTTACTCAAGTTATCATCATCAACCAATTTACTATCCACTACTGGGCACTAGTCCTAACTCAGAATGAGGGGAACCTAGGCTATTAATCAATTAGGGGGAAATTTCACAATCTAAAAAATCTCATTATGTCTTGGTAGTGCAACTTCAACTTAAATTATTAAAAATCCATGCATTTGAAGCCACATTCAACTATTAAAGCCTAGCGTAACATTTTTAAACTTAAAAAGCGGGCACACCCACTGGCTGCGTCGTGTTCAGAAAATAAACTAGCATTCCAATACATACCACGCTTGTTAAGGCGTCCGAAGTATGATGTGACCGACAAAATATTTTATCTCGACCACCGATATACAAAACCTTTTGTTTGACCCATGAATATTATTATTCGTATACGAACTGCGTAAAGTTGGAAAGAATTCAGATTTGCCAACAAACCGCTGCGATCCAGATTTAAATGCAAAACGATGTCAATTCGTTGACAGCCGCTGCCACAGCGGCATTTTTATGGAATCTATTTTAGAAGCATTTTTATGAAATATATTTTATAATAAACAGTACTTTTCAATTTGGGCATAGTTAAAATCAAACACTAAATGTTATACCTATTACCTTGAGATTTTATTCGTAGCTTACTTTATTTTTTTAAACCTAGTTCCATTTACCGCCCACGGTAGAATTTTCAATTACTGTTCTACAAAAAACAATCTTCACGGGAAACAGCTGAGCAGTCAGAGGTGAAACAAAGATCATAAGAC
This sequence comes from Acronicta psi, assembly GCA_946251955.1. Lineage (NCBI taxonomy): Eukaryota > Metazoa > Arthropoda > Insecta > Lepidoptera > Noctuidae > Acronicta > Acronicta psi. The sequence continues at coordinate 7,655,647 of OX276476.1, forward strand.
AGAAGATAATAAAGGAAATGAAAGAACCGCAGCGCGCCTGCAGTCGTTATTGTTCTGCGCTCAAACAAAATCACTTTGATTTCCTTAATTCCAATCGCTTATGGAAAACGCCACAAATGAAATTCTTATAATCGCCTTTTAATCTTTTCTTCCTTACAAATAAGTGTTTTGCAGGTTTCATTTATGCTTCTGACATTAGGTACTCGACGTGTTTTAAGTGTAAGTAGGTAGTTAGTTGGGTTTGCTTTCCGAGCTTATGATAGAAATATTCGGTTGTGGAGATATATATGTATAATGTAAAACAATATGAACATAGACTACAATTCGTGGATGTCGACTACAAAACCGAGACAGCTCGGACTTTTCAAAATCAAGATGTGATGTGTGAAAGAAAACGTCATGAGGAAACCTGCATACCTGCAACCTGAATATAACAAAGCCACTGCAATTTTTTTCTACAAAAAATAAGGCTATAAGTCTCGGTCTAGCTTTATTTCTATAGGAAGCAAGTAACAAGCGAAATACAAATTACCTCATTAATAACGAATTAAATGGTAGGCGATCATTTATATAGTATTATTTTTGTAATATTAAGTTCATGATCCACTACAGCACTAAACAACTAAACGCTAAAACATTTTCTGGGTTTGGATCTCGTTTGAATCCGTTATGTTGCACCTATAATATTATTATTCCGCTCAATCACCATTTGAGCTAGTTTACTTCTTCGATTGACGCCAAAGACAAGTCTATGTTTGCGGTGTGATGAGTTAGCTGCTTTACAGTCGTCACGTTTTTTCGTGGCGGAATTAATTAAGATTAAAATCCTATTGTTCTTGATTATCATTTATTTACTTATGGATAATTTATCATCTACGGATTCTTATACCTTTAATCATAGGGGGTTTTCAAATCAAATCCTATCAAATGTTGAACATAAATTAAATAAGAAATTCATTAAATGACATGACATGACATACATTACATAGAAAAAGTTAGACGTCACCAAATGACGTCAGAAAACGAACCTCCGAATTGGTCACCCACATGCAATCTATTCGACATAATACATGATATTGATTTGATATAACAGTGAATGGTAGAAATAAAGCAAGGACAAGGCTCACGTCAAAAAGAAATACGTCTTATTTTTACTGCGGCGAGTAATTGGTTTTGGAATCGACCTCCTGGTATTGACAAACCTGTCGTAGCCAATCGGATATTTGATTTATTAGTTTTTTTTTTTAATCCTTACAGCGGTAATGGAACATTTATCAGATGATTGCAGTTTCGTTTATGTGGTTGTAATCCCCTTTTCATTTGGTATTCCAATAAAGTAGTTTTACATGCGCCACTGTGTTGTATTAAACAGTTTACACAAAAAAATTACCAGTTTTGTAATAAAAAAAATGATTCTTTTCGTACAAAAATTACCAAGATAAAATTAGAAGCAATAGAATCCTTAGACACATTTTATTTATTTATTGAAAGATTAGTTTTACTGCTCCAATGAATCAGGTAATGCGTAAATAAAACTTAAAACCATTTGCATCAATTTGCATACTGAGAACAGAATGATCCTTTTAAGCTGCACCCTTAACTAAAGCCGGATCTTTTTCTTGGGATTGCAAAACGAAATTTCGGACGTTAATGCGAGGTAAGACCGCGCACTGCCCTAAACTAACTTGGCGTAAAACATTTGCAGACATTTTGTTACGTCTAGTACAAATTGTAAATTGGCTAGAACAATTTTGTTTTCATTGCGTTTTTCCTTTGTTTCCTTGCATTGTACAATAATTGAACAATTTCTTTTAATAGTGTTTACCTGGGGTTTCCAGTATTTGTTTTTGGAAAAATATTTGAGTTTTTCGTGCAGTTTTATTTATATGAATATGACCATAAATGTTTTTGCTGCAGGCATTACTCATAGTGGCGCTAGTCATAAAAACTATTAACATCAACTTCAACTACCAACCATATATTTCAATTTACTCGTATTTCCCTCGGCACAGTAAATTGCAACCCTATTCGAGCAAATATTGATTCCAATCCGTTTGACAATTTAATAAAAAGCTTTTAGTTTGACTGTGGTTAAAACAATTACTGATGCTGAATAAACAGGAAATGTTCCATTAACGTCGTCAACGTGTTCTACGAATTATCTCGTACATACGCAAACATTTTTGTAATTCAAATGATTATCTCGAATGGTCGTGCCGATATTCTTAGACTTGATATCATTATAAAATTTATGCGCACTGTACCGAAGCTTACCATCTATTGTTGCATTAACAATAGGTAGCGCAAAAAAGCATTAAACGTCTTTGTGTTTTGTTTTTGCCACATTTTATAAACGAACGTCGTTAAAAACTTTGTTGTTCCTATTACTTCCACTATAAAATATTGTTCACGAAATTGTAGTTTATTGTTACAATATAATTTACGTTAGGAACTTTTAATAGAGGAAACAAAGGAAATGTGTAATCAAAATGTTTGGGACGCTTAATAGAGTTAGAAATTATGCTTTGAGTGAGAAATAATTATGTACTTTATTTGTTACCCTAAGATTTAAGCACTGCCCGTTTCATTTATCTTAATAGATTGGTTGGTTTCTTATGATCGCTTATTAAACATAAGTGTAAATTATTATATTTATGATATATGATACCTAATATGCCAAAGTATTTCTTATAGTTACTAAGTAAGTCTGAGCAATTTATTTATTTCACTCGCATTAGAAAATATTTGACCACTTCGTGAGAATAAAGATTCAAAGTCTTCGAATAGGATAATAAAATTCAAAGCTTCAAATAAATTACGACGAAAACCACTTTTAGTTCAGGGTTGGACGAAGTACATTATACGAATGAAGACGTCATTATATTCTACGTCTAATATGGTACTATTCTAGAAGTTTTATTCAAGTAATGGTGTAAATACCAAGAAGCGATCGATAATAACGTCAACATTTTCCATTACGTACATTTTAAGATTTTCAAACAGTTTAAGCTTTTCATGACCTTTCTATTTTAGTATAAAAAAACACACTAAGTACTACGCCAATCGAGACCCGATTTCAACTGTTTCTCTTTTATCTTCTTTATTCTACATCAAAACCAGTGAGGATAGAATTTAATAAAAGGTACTCCAAATAGTAGAAGTCGATTTTTTGCCCTCATAAATTTATTATCAGTTTGATTAACTTAAAATGTGTCGTTATTTTTGTTACACGTACCATTGTGTGTTACGAATACAATACTGGTCGAAGATCTAGTGTAATAAAAGTTTAGTAAAGAAGATAGGATTCATTGCTCATAAAAAGCCTTTATGGCACCTTATGTAAAGTACAAGTTTGTGTGGCTAGTACCTTTATCTAGGAGTATAGAGACATTTCTCCATATAACCTTTACGTACGTAATGGAACTTTGTCGTATCCGTACGACAAAGTTCCATTACAAAACGTTTTATCAATAAAAGTTTTAGTTGGAACTGTTGGAACAAATGTACCGCTTTGGCCCTACAACTTGGACTGTGAGTTGAGGAAAAACTTAATGGCAATTATTTTTTACACATCTGAGTGTGACACTTTTAAAATAATCTTTCTTTTTACATTTACGTTCCGTTCTATCTATTAAAAACCTGTGAAACCTATGTTAGAGAGCACGGACTTTTGTATAATTGTACAAAAAGTGTCGTCATGGTATTTGGGGCTAGTGGAAAATATCCTGAAACGGTGCCACCTATCCGACTAAACAATGTACCCTTAGCAAGGGTACACATTTTCAAGTACCTTGGGCACATATTGACCACTAGCCTTAGGGATGATGACGATATTGAAAGGGAGCGGAGGGCGCTGTCGGTGAGGGCGAATATGATTGCCCGCAGATTCGCGCGACCCTCTGGAGATGTTAAGAAAACACTCTTCAGAGCCTACTGTACGTCATTTTACACCTGTAACCTGTGGGCGCATTTTACGCAGATATCGTATAGCGCCCTCCGCGTCCAGTACAATAATGCTTTCAGGGTGCTGATGGGGCTGCCTCGCTTCTGTAGCGCATCGGGGATGTTTGCAGAAATGCAAGTTGATTGCTTTTTCGCAATAATGCGAAAAAGATGTGCATCCTTGGTGCGTCGTGTGCGGGCCAGCCCCAATAGCGTCCTGGGCATGATTGCAGACAGGCTTGACTGTTGTATTTTAAATCGTTGCTCCAGAGTTTCAGCTGGAATTCTGAAGCAATAATTCAAAATTTTATTTAATAAAAATAAAAATCACCGTCACTGTATTACTAACATAGCTTTAAATAAATATTGTTACTAACACTATGAGTCCTGGTCACTCGAAATAAAGAATTATTATTATTATTATTATTATTATACGAACCTGTTTCTATAAGAAATTCTCGCAATATTCTGGTCGATGAAAATAATTATGAGTAACTCAATCAGAATCATATACGTCAATACGTCTCAAAATAATACAAACCTTCTAATACCATTGTATTAGTACATTAGTAGCATCATTCGTGTTATGACCATAAATCCAAGGACACGGAGGTAAATGTAAACATAAAAATTCTTCCAACCCGCACTAAGGTGGCTATAACCTAACCACTTACAGAATAAGCGAAAACCTCAAAACTTGTGTCCAGTTTCGGTACAGTAATCGGTTGATTAATAAATATCTGCTGTGCAAACTGACTTCAATGTTTTTTCCAGGTTCTTTGTGTCAATATAAGAATGTTTTTTTTTTATTTTACTTTGTCATTTCGGTGAACAAATTCGGTCACAAATAAAAGTTTTTTTTTTCTTTGTTTATAAGCAAATACCCAATGGTGCCAATGGTGGTAGTTTCATCACACGTTTTACGAAACAATCTAGTACAGAAACAGAAACACTATAATTTGCCGGCTCAAGTTGGATCACAATAATTGCACAAACAGAGATAGGTTCGTAATTACCCAACGTACCTTTTACAATGGATCACGACTGGACTTAATCGATGTTCTAATGACGTGACTGGCTTGACGAATGAAGATTTACTAGGCCCTAAGTGGGGTGTAATGTAATAAACGCTAAACACAAAAGATACTAATGAAAGGTCCTTACAACTTGGGTCGTCTCTAGTATTACGGCCTGATATAGGCGGGAATCCCAACTAATGAGATTATGAAAACCGTAATGAAGGCCATGTAGTGAGTATAACCCGCTTACCCGCTTTTTGTTTTTTTTCTATATCTTAGATTCTAGTACATTGACATCATAAGCCTACAACATTGTAAAGAGAACAATCAGTCATATCTATTGCGATTCAAATGTATCAAAACTTCCATCTGAGTCGCTTGGAATATCGATCAAAGTGTGATGATTATTGATTGTGTAATATGGCGGCTTCGTCTCACGCTACAATGTCAATTTGATGCAATCTACAGTGTGGGAAGATATTTCTATTCATATACCTTGTTAGTTAAAAAACCTTATAACAATAATAATAAAGCCTTTTATTCCGAACTTTTACATGAATTGGTTTTTATACTACTTGTGTTACTTTTCACAATATGTCTCTTTACCTCCTAAAACTCGTTCCACTGTTTCTGTCTGCCGCCACTCGTAAGCCAAAAGGGACCTAAGGTTATTTTTAGAGATAAAAAACCTTACCTCGAATAAAATCTAGCAAATTTTATACCTTTTTGATAATCAAAAGTTTTATAATGATAATGACTGAAATGTTCAGTCAACATTATGTTATGACAAATGAATAAGGAGTTATTTAAATTGTGAAGTAACATATGTTTGCATCGCGTGTGTATTCTCCGAAGGGTTAGGCAGAGACATACTAATGTACAGTCCACAGTTCGTCGGAATGTTTAGGTCCCATGTGATAGGGGCGAGCCTATTTCCATCAACTGACCACAAATCCAGACTCCGAGCTGCTACTGGGATTTTCACAAAACACCCAACAACACTTTGATCGAACCTAAGGCGTCTAGCGTAGCAGTCGCACTTAGGACCAGTAGACTCAATGTGCTTAAAATGGGGCACCTACAAAGATTTTTCTTCACGTACATTATTAGATAGCAAGCTCGTCGACAACACAGTAATAATTTTTCATTTATTTCGACATCGCATATCTATTTTCCCGCATTTCCTCTTATATTACATACCGAAATCCACTGATAAAATACTTGCGCTGCCTTCATGGTTGGTTACATTACCATCTGTTACGAACCCGTATTGAGAACACATATGTGATAAGTACATACCTACCTATAGTTTTTGTCAATGTATGGAGTAGATACGTTTCAATATAAAAGAAAATCCCATAGGAATGTTATACAGGAGTATGTACTTGTTGTTCAAGACTAGTGCTAAACAAAACTTAAAAGATTTAGGGCCGCTAGCAGAGACGTAACTAAACTGAATGAATCATTAGCTAATGACACCCAGTAGGTATATCTTAGTACACTGACAACAAACTCAAATATGGAAAAATAGGGCAAGATATAGTAGCCACTGCTGCACTGTTTGTTAACGATTCATTAAGGTTAAGTGACGTCTCTAAGTTGGGGCCTTAGGGCCGCTCACAGAGACGTAACTTAACCGAATGAATCATTAGCTAATAACAACAAACTCAAATATGGAAAAATAGGCCAAGATATAGTAGTTACTGTTTGTTAACGATTCATTAACATTAATGGACGTTTCTGAGTGCGGGCCACAATGACTTTATTTGAACATCAATTATGATCTCCTCTAAGTACCCAACGAAGTCTAAGTAAGGAGATCCGAATTAATGTTTAAGGAAAATATTTAAAAAAATGTTATTTTAAATAGGAAATCCTCTGTTAAGAAGTACTGGCTCCCTTCTAGTGTTTAGCAATTTCCAATAAAAGATAAGTAAAGTAATAAAATCTGTACGTCTAAGAACGGTAGGTAGTATGTGTGGTGTGAGCTTGTGTGTGTAAGTGAGGAAGTAACTTATTCTTCTTCTTTTCGGGTCAATGGTAAATCGTAAACCTATTTAGAGAATTTGAGCCCAGTAGGAGGTAACTTCATGTTATGTTTAAGGAATCGCTGTTGACCAGTAATTAGGTCGGTACTCTACCTAGATCTCGAGCTTTTTATCTCAGAGTAAAACATGATGTGAAACCTCCAGGGTGTAAATACCTATAGAGGCAAAGAGAGGAAGTGCACAGCTTTTTTAAGAAATTAATACTTTTCTAAAAATAGATTCAAATAAAAACCTTTATTGTTAGAACAGAGAAATCGCTGCTATAAAATAAAATACACTAGTTGCATACAGAGCCTAGGCGAATGATAGCACACAATTAAACAGTGTATAAGATAAGCAACAAACAGGCCACTACCTCACGATTCAACGGAGAATCTATTGCCTGATTCGAATGTGCTAAATAAAAATGTTTTTGCAAGTCTTCCAGTGAGACGTAAACTTGGTGTTCCCGGGATAGACCGGCTAACATGTAAATATCTGTTCACGCGTCGTTCATCACTCAACAAGATGTATTGGCAATGCTTCCACTACAACGTTTATAGAGAAATTTATGGAGGTGTTTGCCTAGGGCTCTGTTTCGTAAACTTTTCCTTTTTTAATACGTTACTCAACACAGGCTGTTCTGTTCTATGTACTACATCGCCATCGCAGCGTCCGCGTCCGTCTGTACGTTTATTAAAATGTCACAACAATTTTCACATATCACACAAAATCACACACCTAAATCGAAAGAAGACAACTAAATGAAAAATAATTAAAAAGAATAGAATTGTATCGATACTAAAATATCAGTTAATTATTATCTGTCTGCCTGAGCTTACTAATATTAGAATACCTAAGTACCTACTCTATGCAAAAATAGTTTCATGTATAAGTTACACGAAACTAATTTAGCGCCTAAAAATGTATAGACAGAAAGTGTTGCTAGCAAGGTTGTTGCACCGTTTTCTTCACAACCAAAACACTAGAAGGCGTTGAAGAGTAGGGTTACATAAAAAAAAGACGCTTGTCTTTGACTGTAAATTATGAATAACGTCATACATTTATTCATTAATCTACGTGATATTATCTATAATATCACGTAGATTAGAGGAATAGGTCATATTCTAATATACCTATTCCTCTAATTCAAGACCAGATATACACTACTATCATCTAAGACTCTAAGTCATTCATCATACACGTTAATATGAATGGTGAGCTTTCCTCACCTAGACATATTCATGATAACATATTACGTGCACGTTATATTTCATACCTGTCAAATTGAATGAGGACCAATCCAGTTTCTGTCTGATATGATTACAATACGAATTAATTAATCGAACACGATTATGTGGTGAAATCCCATTAAAATATAATAGGGGATCCGAACAAATGAATTAATTTGAATTTCGATTCCCAGACTGTCTTTTGTTTTACTATTGGTAAAATAACTCGCGGATTCGTAACTTACACATGCAAATATTTTGATTGAGTTTTGTTGATTGCATTCTTTATTTAAATTCGATAATTTATAATGTGTACCCAACCTCTTTCGTTACGTGAAATTCCACAACTACCAGTAACAAGTAACTTTGAAAGTTACTATGTAAACTGAAAATGACTATGTTAGTATGCATAAAATGACAATGACAGTATGCAGCTATTACCATATTACTATAAAGTACTTTAATGTATTTAGGTATGTCGAGCGCCATGCTGAATTTTTTTTCTGAGTGCAATAAATTTTTCATTAACTCTATCAAAATACATATACGGTGCAAATCGGATACAAACAGAATTCCATATTTTAGTTAACTTTATTTCCTGTTAACATTTCAATATCAACTAAAATGTTTGGGCAAAATATGATTTTTGGTTGCTTTATTTTATAGTAACACTGGCAGTTGCCCATGGTTTCACTTACAAACCAATTTTTTTTCTGTAACTAACTGTGGCCAATGTATTTCCTCAGAATGCAGTCTATCGGCGTGAAAAGATAACAGAACTTTTTTAATTTTCACCAACCTATTAGACTCGTCGCAGCCATTTGTATACATAAAATAATGTACCAATTCGTAGCTCATTATATATAAGTGTCACGTCCGTTAAATTCTCGGAGGTAACATTAATATTTTCAAAACAATTTCAGCCTTCATAATTCTCTACGCGTCCACTCAAATTTCCATTTGTAACGAAAGTAAAATTCCTTAGCCATTCCAGTACCAGGTACTTGTTTCATCGTGCGTTCGCAGACCCAAAATTCTTAGCATTCAAGCTACCTTTGTGTCCTGACATGTATCCCTTAAGGAGGTGTCCCAAGAATGGTAAATATTATAATTTGGATGGTAAAGTACTTACGTGACTCCTTTAGGCATACAACTGTGAAGAAATCTTGTACTAATTTAATTTAACTTTAGGGCGATATTTCTTTCGTAGACTGGACGTTTCAGTTGTTTTTGGCATCATTGGCGTAGTATCTGAGAGATCGGCTTTAGTGCCCCGGTCAGGATTCGGACTAAGTAATTATATTTAAATTGGGTTATGAGTGTAACGGTAAGCAAGCGTCGGGGGGGGGGGGGCGCACCGTAGAAAGACACACCAACCTTATTGGTCCTCTTCAAAAAGGTCAGGCGCGGCCAACCGGCGCGTGTGTATGACAAGATGCATGGACGTGGAGTAAGCAAAAGAAGTATGCAAGAATAGTAGCAAGTGAAAAAGGTGTGCGTGTATGTATGTAGAGGTATAACTGTAGGCAATAGTTTCAAGTGTTAGGTGCCGTCGCTAGCAGTGTGACTAGTGACTTCCTAGCTATGGTTTCATGAATGGGCACTATTGTAAGCTTTTCCAAGTATTCCCGACCAACGCATACGATGATGACAGAACATTACTGAGTCATTAAAACCTTAAGCTCCATCTCATGCAGTGACTCAATATGCAAAACAAGCGTGATTCAAGTGTCTTCACGTCAAAGCCAGGTGTGTCGGCGACACACGGTACTGTCGGGCACCTTATGCATTTATGATGTAATTTCGAATATTCTCACTGAGAACGACAGAATGTGGGATATACTCGAAATTATCCCTTTTATGCACGATTCTACCTAACTTGTAATTTAATCTATAGGTAGTTTTTTTTTACATTAGGTATATTCTTTATCTTTATGAACCAACTAACGTAGAAATTCGTTAGTATCTAGTAGTACCCAAAATGCTACCTACAACGTTGTAAATTATATTAATTGTTGCATTAAGCGGTACACATACTCATCTACTAATATATTTTAATTTTCTTTTTTTCCTTACACTGAATCTTTGGTGAGTTGACCTATTTAGATGTATGTATGTTTTTAGATGTATATTTCTTCATTTACTTTAGACATTGGCATCCTAATTCTTACACCATGACCATTCATAAAAAATAAAGAAGACATTGCAATGCAATGCAATTTAAGATAAAACTTTCGACAAACTTTACGTACCTACCCTACTCTTTCGAAACTCTTCCACTACCCATTTTAAGCGCATTAACCCTAATTAGTTCTACATAATCCAGCAAAACTTAGCCCTAAGTAGCCTTAACATATAGATGAATCCTTGATGTCACAGTATACTACTATACGATTTAATTAAATTGGACTACTGGGAGTTTCTGAAGTGTGTTGTTTAAGACTAAACTTAACATCTCGAACACTGATCCTGTTACAGTCACGTTGCCTTTGTAGAACTACCGCTAACTAGTTTACGTTTGTTAAGGTTCAAATATATTGTATGGGATACTCTATTTAACACAATTGGTTATTATTTTGCTGCTGTTCGAAAATAAACACCATAGCTATACTTACTTTTATTGCATTTAAATGACGGCACGTATTTTGCAAGATTATGCGAGGATCGTAGCAAGTGGCGTGCTGTAGCTTCTGCTTTCCCCGTTGGGGAAAAGGCGTGAGTATATGTATGTATAGAACCCTCTTCCTATTTTTCAGCAAAAGCTATACAGCGTAGCTTCATTTTGATATCCAATTTAAAAGTGGTGATGACACAACAAAGGCTGTCCTCCGATATTTCATTCGAGAAATAACAAAGAGTTTTCATTATTTTTATGGGGGGTTCACTCACCCCAAAAGAGGTGGTTTTAAATTAATGAAAGCCAATATTAATTTACGTATCCACTATCACGCCTGTATTCCCCGTGGCAGAGATGTAGGCAGGCAGTGATGTGGCAGAGATGTCTTTGTCTAATGTATGTGGACCCACACTTCGTATGTTTAGGTCCACTATAATATTTAAAGCATTTTAAAAGGCTCCGCCTAACCCAACGATAGTCAGGCCTGAAAATATGTATGTGTGTGGACATGGAATTGAACCCAGAACTTCGCTCGCGTTTGTGTGTAAATAGAGATAAAAAATCCATACTTACTTAATCTTAAAACTTCTTGAAAATATCAAAGTTTCAGTAAACTTTATTACTAAAAGCTTGAATTGACATCCGCATGTCTATTACTCCCTGAAAAATATAGCTACTATCAAGATTGGTAAGACGATAGCTGCCCATTAACGCTCGGTTGACGTATAGAACCAATATTTTCCCAGCTAACGAAGTCGTCGACTCTATTGCACGATAAAGTAATAACTATGGTTACCACAGTATATTATCTTTTCGGCATGATTTTTTACAATGATCACGTTAATAAAACAATAACAGATAACACTGCTCGACTTGGTATTCGAACCCAAGACCTCAAGTGTCGTGCTAAGGACAGTTGTGCTTAGGACGGCTAAGCTAATGAGACAGTAGAAATATTTTTATGGAAAAGCAAAATTTTCCAGTAAAATGATCTTTCCTTTTGGAGGAATACTCTCAGCTTTCTTGATCGTGGAAACAAGCGTGAGGTAACAATGATGACGACAAAATGGCGTCATATTTAAGTCTCTTCATATTCTTCCTGCGTCATAGTTATTATAATGTACCTACACCATTCACCTACCTATGAGTACATTTTATAATTTGAAATAGGTAAACGGTACAGACGGAGATGGCGTGATGAGCTAAAATCATTCGAAAAGGACTGGTTTGAAATTGCAAGGGACAGCAAGAAGTGGAAGAAGAGTGGGGAGGCCTTATCCCTTCAGTGGGGTTTAAGGCTGCCTGTCTACCGTGCACCGGAGCGGAGCTAGGCTGCGGAGTGGAGAAACTGAGAAATATTAACCAATATTGGTTAATATTCTCTTCAGTATCCTGCTATATATATGCTCCTCTTCAGTATTGGTTAATATTTCTCAGTTTCTCCACTCCGCAGCCTAGCTCCGCTCCGGTGGACTGGCAGCCTTACAGGCTTATAAAGCCCTACAAAAACTTACGCCGACCTTATTGGTGAGGTCCTCCAAAAAAGTCAGATGCATATTACTAACTCACAACCGGTGGGTGTGTGAAAAAAAAGATGTTCTTCAAGCATAAAGAAAACTTAATCATGCCTTTTACTCCTATGTCCATCTGTACTTGGCCAAGGGGCTCGTGGCCAAGTTGTACCAACGCTGATCAACCGATCTGCAAAGTTAAGCTACACTTGCCGCGGTCAGTCTGTGGATGGGTGGATTCTTAACATATCGAGACCGCTCCGTGCCTCGGAGAGCACGTAAAGCTGTCGGTCCCGGTTTTCATACATATGACAATCGTTATTGGTAGTCAGAAACCTTAAAAGCATGACAACCAGTCTTTCCATCGAATTTCGGTATTGCCCAGAAATTGGGTTGCGGAGGTCTGATGGCGGTCGCTCCGTGTAAAATACTGATATTCAGCCGCATCCTGGTTAGACTTTAAGCCGACCCCAACATGGTTGGGAAAAGGGCTAGGAAGAAGAAGTCCATCTGTAATTCCTATTCTATTCTAAAAGTACTGCTGGTCCACAAGACATTACGCGTTAGACGTTCTCATTGGCAAGTAATTAGACTTTTGTAATTAGTTTCTTCAGGAAACGCAGACCTCGAGGCGTTCGCTACGCAACTCAATTTGTACTTGGGAAGCTCGTTTGAAAGTTTAGTAAGCACCAAGACTAATACACTATAATCTACCTTAATACATTATGTAGTTTTTGATTAAATGAACCTTTGTAAAAAAAACTTCATTGTTACAAAACATGGTATTTACTTAAGTTAAAGTAAGTACATATTGGTATCACAAAAAGAAACGAGGTTATTTTGTACGATTTACACATTTATTTAAACATTATAATAGGTATGTTATGTAACTGTGATATTTCAAATAAAAAACCTAAAAACATCATCATCCTCCTGCCTTTATCCAAATTCACTTGGGGTCGGCGCAAATATAAATGTATTACCCAAATACTCCAATAACCTAATTAAGTAGGTTACTAAATAATAGAACCGCATTAAAATTAAGCTAGAATATTTATAGAAGTGCCGGCAAAGTACTTTAAAGTTACATCCTGTGTATTGGATTGTGAACTATCAGCCTGCTATCGACGGCTTCTATAAACTGACGCCATGACGTGATACTCACGCAGTTGACACGTTCTAGAGCTTGTCATTAGTAGATCTAAAAGTAAATAACGGAGTGACCACAAAGCGAAAACCACTCGTCTTTTTATCTACCAACATAAAATGTGTTGTTAATTCTTTATGTATTTAATTCTGGAGATTACGACACCAAATCCTTAGTTATGTTGTGGCAATAAACAGACTCGTAAAACGTCTGTCACCAGGGCAAGGCCTCCGCGTAATGAAAAATATAAAATACGGATTAGCGACTCGACGGAATAACCGGAATGGAAAATGAATCTTTTGAATTTCCCCTGAAATTGTAATGGTGGATGCGAACCGTTATTCGGGGATTTATGATAATGGAATTATATTTCTTCTCTTCAAGGACTTTTAAACAACATTTTTTTTGTCCTCCGGCGATCCGTGACGTCGCCCTGTTTTCTCTCACGTTAAGCTTTATTTAAAGAAATAGGTGTTATGCCAATTAAATAGTGCATAGATTCAGATCGATCTCGCTAATAATCACTGGTTTGAAGTTATATGGAAACTCCTTTGCTGTCAGATTCTTATATATGTACCAAAGGCCGTATCCTTTTGTAAACCGTCGCCTTGGTGGGGTCGTGAAAAGCGTTCGTTCGTTGAAAGGCTTTCGTAGCAACAGTTTCTAGATTTCTCCATGTCCTTCCATCTGCGAATTATCTCAGATCTATATCACATATTATTATATATATCGAAAAATTGTTTTAAAAAATTTCGAAAGTGGTTTACAATCGTAAAATATATTTGTACTTTAATTAAACTCACGTGTTACAAAAGAAAAGTTGAACATTATACTAAATTAACAAAAGAACGTCAAATAAATTAGTTGAGCACAAAAGTTTATAAGGGTCGTCAGTAAGTCGGAAGGGTACGTTACACAAATAGTAAATGATGATAAATTAGAACAAGGTTGACGTATACTCAGTTTAATTAACATTAATTTAAATTCTCCTAGCGGATCGCGAGGAAAACTTTGCTTGTTTATAAGTAATTAAATAAATGTCGTGAAAGACAAAAAGACTCAAAGATATTTATTCCATGCAAACTTACATCGTTGATTTGAAAATTGAAATATACATATTATCATATCACATAATAAGATAACTCAAAAAAATAACAGTTAGAACCTATATAAAAAACCAAACAAGTGTAAATAAAACCCCTTCGACAGTATTTCAATATCGTTTCCAGCAGAGCTTGGGGGTGCTAATAACTTTATTAAATTGGGAACGCCCACTGAGGAATCCGAGGAAGTGGTAATTAATTTCCAACAGCTAAGAACGACTTGTTTCTAACGCCACGCCGGGATTCTTCGAAAGGAATTCCGATTTAAATAGAGTTGCACAGTTTGGGCATTTCGGGCATTTGTTGTGGAGCGAAATGCCGAAACTTTTGTGGAATGAATTTTTATTGCCATATTCTTTTATAATTTCGTTATTATTTACCAACTTCCTCTCGAAGTTTCGTAATTATTTTTGTTAATGATTAATGAAGTTCATTATAACTTTTTTTAATGTAGGTACTTGTAGATGCTCTTTTACGCTAAAAACTTTATTGTTCTTAATTGTTTTCCTAAAAAAGTGAATTTAATTTAAGTATTAGTTATATTATGCTTATCAGCTTACTAGCTTTTGTCCGCGGCTTTGCCCGTGTGGAGTTAGGAACTTTGAACCCGTTTCCCGTAGTAACTTTGAATTTTTCAGGATTATAATGTAACCTATGTCCTAGCCCAAGGTATAAGCCACCACCATTTTAACTTTCAGCCAAATCGGTTCAACCGTTTTGCCGTGAAAGAGCAACAAAAATCCAAACTTTCGCCTTTAGTTATAATAAGTAGGATTCTAATAATTCAAAGTAGAAATCCATATTTAAATCGACAGAAAACTGCATTCTGCTAAAACTGCTTCTAGGAGCTAGCACTAGCATGTGTGACAGCTGCCGCAACCTCTTGATCCATGAGACGTGAGACGACATTTCGTGGGCCTCTCATCAGCTTAGCAAGAAGAGCTGAGTTTATCTATGGCTTAATCAAATATTAATTATCAGGTGATAGAAAACAACACGAGGAAACCTGCATGCCTAAAAGGTTTTCTCGAGACGGGTCGCAGCGTGTAAATTCTACCAACTCGCATTAGGTCAGCCTATAGAATGGTCCGTGCCCAGCAGAGGGACAGCAAAAGGGTTGAATATGTATATGATTCATAAGTATAGCACAAAGTAGCACTAAAAGGTAGAACATTTGTCACTCGAACCATACTCCGCGCAAAACGACCGGTATCCTTCTATCGTCGCGTAAGAAATTCCATTTCCTGACTTGCTTGTGTAAACACTGTCGTCTTGCGAGCTAGCGCCGCAGCCGGCCTCTCCTCCGCGTATTTGCTTGCAAATACAACATCAGTATATTTTTAAAACTAAATATTTCTTTCAAATGCAAATATTATGGCAGGTTTATATCGCAGACGCATACCCGATATGCATATAAATATAATTGAATAAACATAGATACCATTACGCCTTTTTTCGAGGTGCGGACAATCCTCATGGGCCAACGGAGCAGATTGCAGGGTATGTTGAATTCTAACTGACTATTCTCTCTTGCCTTCTCTTGCCCTTCACGGTCATGTCCGGTACAACCACCAGGCACCTAATACTGTACTTAGCTGTGCTATAAATACTGTAACCGCAAAACAAACCATAAAAAAAATCCATGTCCCTGACCCTTTTCGATTGTCACGACACAGACTAAACAGTGAAAATCTTACCTACTAGCTCATAATATCGGTGTATATGTAAATTACATATTCATACACTAATGGATTAAATAATACGCTCCCATCTTCAATACAAGTGCATTTCTCTGAAATTGAACATCTTGAAATGCTATATGAGCCGACGCGCTGGAAGGATCACGCTAATCCTGTTAATGAATAAATAGAGCTATATAAAATCTACCTACATCTGCTTGCTTCGTACAAACAATAAACACGTAAGTAGATAAATAAATAAATAATAAATAAATATCCTGGGACATTTTTACACAGCACCATCTAGTCCCAAAGTAAGCAGAGCTTGTACTATGGGTACTAGACAATGGATATAATACTTATAGACTTTATTTTTCGTAAATACATACTTATAATACATAGAAAACACCAAGACAAACACAAACACTTAAGTTCATCACAATAAATGTTTGTGTCTTGTGGGAATCGAGACCTCGTGATCAGAAGTCCGGTACTCGAACCACTAGACCACAGACGTCGTCAGATGTACTTTTGTTTATGGTTTTGATCTCTATTTTGATGTAGGTACCTAATGCACGTTGTGAATTTAGAGTGATACTTAAACAATGTCCTATAACCATTCTTCTAGATGTGGCGCCTCTCGATTACTGAAGATCGGCTGTCAATTTTCTGAAACTGAAAGCTGAAAAAAGCAACTGAAAGCTCAACAGACAAGCCGTTAGCCGTTAGACGTTAGCTTAGCTCACGTTTTACTTTGAAGTGAGCCAATTTATTTTTTACAATATGCTTTTTCTGTATTACTAAACAGAAACCCTTAATGCATATAATACGATTCATTATTATAATAGTATTATTGGGTTAGAAAAGCATTTTATCGAAACATTCAACCCTCTCTTACTTTAAGGAAAACCTTTTTAATCAAGCAAAATCTCTCTTTGAACAAAAGGGGCGCAAATAAGCCCTACAGGTGGTTGCTATAACACAATCACATTTTTACAATCACAGAGTAGTTGCTCAGAGAGCAAACGAGAACAGATAATTCGATTAAACAACCGCATTGAATTACTCTGTGGCAATGTATTTTACTCTATCTTTATCCGAAAGGATTTCAGAGATTCAATTTCGCATTCGGATTCCTATCACAAAATGCCTAAGCTGCCTTTCCTTACTTTAGCTTCGGCTCGGCATTGAACCTTTTTAGCGGCCTATTCTACTCGTATTGTGAAGCTGAAAGGTATTGAAAAAAGCTGTTTCGTTTGAAAAGTTAGATGATTCTTGTCAAGTTAAATTATCTTTCATGTTTTACTAGCATTAGGAATTTATACTAAGAAGATGTATTTTAAAATCATAGTATATTTTTAAAGAAAAAAATAATTGATCTAGGTATTTGACTCAAATTACTATTTTGTTCATCATCATCATCGACAAGTTTAATATACCACTGCTGGGTACGGGTCTCCTCTCAGTATGAGAGGGATTAGGCCATAGTCCACCACGCTGGCCTAATGCGGGTTGGCAGACTTCACATACCGGCAGGCATGCAAGTTTTCTCACGATATTTTCCTTCACCGTTAAAGCGAGTGATACATGATTTCGAAAAGTCAGTGATGCGTGCGTTGGATTCGTACTCGAGACCTTTGAAATAATTTTATTACACTATGAATATTTCAAATTAATGCTGTTATAGTAAACTAGCTTTCCGCCAGCGGCTTCGCCCGCTATCCCGCGGGAACCATACATTTTACCGGGATAAAAAGTAGCCTATGTGCTATTCCAAACTATAATCTATCTCTGTGCCAAATTTTATCCAGATCCGTTCAGTAGTTTTTGCGTGAAAGAGTAACAAACATCCATCCATCTATCTTCACAAACTTTCAAATTTATAATATTAGTAGGATTAGTAGGATAGGATTGCACAGAACCCGTTTTCGGAAAAATATTTTATTCCAAATCAGTGGATATACTCGTAATTCTAATAACATTACAAGCCACAGTGGGTGGCGCGGTGGTCTAGAACAGATTCATGGCTATCGATACATTCAGTGTGCATCTATCGATTCCGCCTACAGCCACGATTCTGTTACAGATCATTAATCAAACGATATCAAGCGACATGTTTGAGAACTAACATATCTAATATCTGCGTTGTACCTATAGATTTTAGTGACCTATATTATATACTAGTACTTTGACGCCTAGGTCTATTTAGGGTTTATTTATTATTATTATTTTGTACAGTGTGTAAATATTTTATTGAATAGTTTTAGTGTTAATTTAGATTAGATTAGTTTTAATCTTTGTTAATAATAATAATTTCAGTTTAACAATGAAATTAATTGGATTTAAAAAAAATCTATTCCTAAATATAATTATGTAACAGTTTCATTGGATATTTGTTAATTCTCCACTAACTGAAATATAATAAAAAGTGAATAGATGTCATAGATTACTTTGTGGTCCCTGAAATTTACGTGGGCGGAGAGCAAATACTAGTGATAAATAACTACTTAAATATTTCAATAAAGATAAATAAATATTCCAGTATTTTTTACGCGAATAACTGTTACAATTATAAGTACTCTTTATCAAAACTATAGTTTTTTTTACTTTTCGCCTAGAACCTCGTAGTCTTCCTTAACCTTCATACAATAGGGACCCCAGGAATCAATAGAACATTGCGACCTCGACGGATGTAGCTGGAGAGCTTAAATATATATCAAAGCTTTAGGTAGTGTTGATGTTGCCCTTCATAAACGAACGGTTTCCAGGAATGTGAAGTTTATATTACTGATACTAAAACTGGTATGTACTTACCTTTATTACGTACGCTTGAGTCCCATATTTACTATCAACGCTGCAGTAAATTTATAATGCGCATTTTAGCACGTAATAAAAACAGCAGAACTTGAAAGATTAAGAAGTATTCATACAACAACTGTTTAAAATAAAATGTTTTTTTTTTATTTCTATGTAGGTAGGATTTGGTATTCTATGTTACATAGAATTCAATTGATGAAAAATTTCTCAGTAGCAGCCAGGAGTTTTTAGATGATACTGTATAATGAGTAAACTAATGAATTAGTGAAATTGACGAGTAAGGTTGTTATGTCCTGTTTTCCTATAAAAAAGAGGAATACAAACCTTATCTTTGATAAAAGATATTTAATCTAAGCCAAACTTAGCCTAGTTGTACATTTTGCTTCATATACACCTACATAAAGTGTGTATTATGATGCATACTTCTAGATCCTAACCCTGGACTTATGTGTAGAATGTTAGATAGAAAGGTCAGTTCCTAAATGTGAAGGTATGCTTAGAATATTGGCGTTTATTTTACCACTTGATATTTAGTTAGACAACACAATAATTACGTAATTATAAGTTTTGTTAGCGGAGCCAAGGAGACAGACTTCATAAAGATTTATTTTATTGTTTTACGATATCTGTCATTAGCAAAATTCTTTTTTTAAACTTTAGCAAAAAAAGAAACTAACTGAAGGGGTGCCGGAACCCTGCCTGAAATGGTATTTTTCTTACGCTAAAATGTATAATGTCGTTACATGGTATATATATCTACCATACGACATAGTATTACTCGAAACTAACTTGTTTAACTATTGACACGATTTTTGTTCTAAAATAATAAATGCTGGAAACAAATTTCGCGAAAGGGTGTACAGATGAAAGAAAGAAAGAAAGAAAATGTATTTATTGGCACAAAAACGAAAAAGTCACTTAAAATAACATAAATTTAATAAGACTAACAATATAATTACCCAGATACCTAGTCTATAATGTCAGCAGTGATAGGGACCTGACGCTGATCTTCAGCTGCAACCCACGATGACTGTTATAGACTTAAAAAAATACTCTCTAAACAGTAAAGATCAAGAAAGTTCAAATATATAGAAATACAGCTCACTCACAGTGCTTTCATGAGTCTATTTAAAAGCGTCAGCAAAAATATTTGAAGCAACAGGATTAAGGCGGCCCATGCACACATGTTTATACCGTTTTTACATCAGGAAACGGAACGGGTAAAGGAAAAGCAAACATTCGCGTGGGTCACTAAACGAAGCTTAAACACCCACGTATCACAACGTGTAGATATTTCATATACTTATACAATGCCATCACGTTTGTATGGGAAGTAAAGGCGTGATAAGTTAAGCAGAGATGTTCCAATGGACACCAACAGTTTACCGGGTTGTTTAGGTACTATGTTAGGGACCGAATATTGCTGTTGACCAGGCACAAATCTAAACTCCGAGCAGCGATAATTTCACAGAAAAAGCATTTCACGGAATGAAAATTTTCACATAAAAATGTTTGACGAGAACTGCATTTTCATTTACCTAAATGTTGATACCGTCTGCTACACAGTTGCGAAGAGCAATCGTTGTGAAATGACATAAAACAAAAAACTAAACAATTCCTGCACATAACGCTTTAGAAAAGCTTTTTGCAAGTAATTGAGGACATTGCGCGGTATTACGTCTAGAACTCTATTTTATTTCACCGCACGCCGAGAATTGAAAAACTTTGACATCCATTGTTATACTATATTCTAGAGGTGATAAAGTGTCTTACAAGCATTATAATAAGTATGTATATCGCCTGTCACTTAAAACTTTACGATGAAAACTAGCGCTTTTGATATTGAGAGTTTAAAAATGATGAAATTTCACATACAGATTTCATATCGTCAATCATTTCGTACCTTATGTATGAAATAGCAACGAAATAAAATCCGTCGCTATTTATTTCAAATTAGTATATCTAGTGATAATTTCAAATAGCCTAGGGGTATAACCACTGGACTGCCTAGTCTCGAGTTCGAATCCAAGGCACACACATCTGACTTTTCGAAATTATGTGCGTAATTATTTTTAATTTAACGGTGATAGAAAACATCGTGAGGATACTTGCATGCCTGAGAGATTTTTTCGACGGCATGTGAAGTCTGCCAACTCGCAATGGCTAGTGTGCTGGACTATAGCCTTATACCTCTCATACTGAGAGGAGACCCGTCCCCAGCATTGGGACAGAGTATGGGTCGAAGATGATGATAATGTAGAAGAAGCGGCGCAAAAAACTCCCCAGCATTGACAAACTGTTAATATTGCCCTTAAAACAAGGACATAGTGCACCAGTTTGTATTTGAGTAAACTTTGATAGTTAGTGCACCCCTGCAGCACCTATGTTTTGTATTTCATGTACATTTTAAAAATCCTTTTTAAGGGTTGTCGTAATTAAAAGTTTTTGCGTGTATTCCGGATGGCAACTGGAACATTTTAATTGGATTTTTAGGGACAAATCCGAGTTTGAAGCGAAACCAATTGTTTGACGGCGTGTTTGCCAATTATCCTACGTTGAACTTTGACGGGTTTCAAGAAAGCTAAAGTGCATCTATTGAACTTTATGAACATTCAGCTGATGAAATAACATTATGAAAACGAAATGTGTAAACAGTCTTGTGTATAAAATAATAGAACTGAAATACTTATAAGCTATGAGTTGAAATTTTTATACAACGAATAAGAACTAAGTCAAAACAATACTTCAAAGTATTTTCTTATATTTTTCTTAATCTATATTTTGTATTCTTAAGACGCGGAGACAATTAATTAAATAATGTTCTTTGTAAGAGCCATAACAATACAATTACGTAGCCTCTGGACATTGGGTATTCCGTTTATGATATCATTCAGAAACATTCTTAGTCAGCCTTTTAGTTTAACATGACCCGTTGACTTATGTTAATAAGTCGTAGAACATTACACGATAATATTTCTTAGAATACTGATTTATTACCACAGAGTAAAACTTATGGGTAGTAATAGAAATTGCAGCATAGCCAGAAACCGTACAATCCTCAATATAAGTACTTGCGGACTTCTTGTTATTTGGCCTTTTTTTCGAAGCCTCTTTTGTGTCCTACTGCAGGGCAAAGGCCTCCCCTAAAGCTGTTCAGGATTTTCTCTTTTGAATTTACTTACGAAGTTATATATTTCGCTTATAGATACTTCGCCGTACCTTCTTATGCTTTACGCTCCGATGATTTCCGATGATGACTCCATAATCACCTTTCATAACACTTACCTGCATACTTGAATACCAAAATCCTATAATATAAACAAAGCATATCCATAATAAAGCTGGCCAGTTGGGTGTATTGATCGTTCATTTCGGCTTTAGGTTTCCAAAGCCCACTTGGAACCGCTCGCTCGTACGATCTGAGTGCACAAGCGTGTCGCAGACTCGACACGCGACCACTAACTTTGCTCGCATAGTTTAAATATCGAATGCGATGAAGATTTCAAGAGGAATGCATCAAAAACTACCTATCTATTCCGTATAAAGTTATCCCGCCATATATCACCAAGTGCCGCCATTGGTATTTATGTGGTAGGTATTTGAAGCTGATGTGGTTTTATTCAATTTAGAACTGTGACCCTCCAGGGGGTCGTAACAATTGTTTTGCTTTTGTGTCTGCTAATTGTTCTTTGATGCTTTTAAGTTTTCAATTTCTTATAAGTATAGTTTTTTTTTAATAAGCTCCCGTAGTATTGAACAAGCCCTGTATTGCGGAAGACTTAAGAAACATACAATTAATGGACTTAAAGTAGGTACACCCAGACTCGAAACAAATATCCTTGAAACACACAGATGGATGGGAATCGAACCCACGACAACACCAACGTTCAGTCAATAGATTTTTTTTATTATAATGTCGTTTTCCTTTGTTGCAGCGAGTACGAATTTAGTTGGCAAGTTCACGCAGAGCGTCCGTCGCATCGTGCAAGACGTCAAAGATGAAGGCACATCCAGTAAGTATTATACTATTTATCATCTTCAAAGTTCATTATAATTTTAATCAATCATAACAATTGAATACTGCAGTCGTACCGACCAACCCTGAATAAAAGCCATTCATATAGGAGCACGATTTGCTACAGAGCACACACAGTAAGTTTCATCGATAATTCTATCTGTTTTGTTTTGCAATGAGAATAAAAAATATAAAAGCAATCGGTCATCGAAATCCAACACTTCACTTTAATGAATAGGAAGTGTTAAGTTGAAAAATAAGCACGTAGAGTGGACGCAAAGGCACCCCCTTTTGTAGCAGTAGATTAGCCTCGGCTACGGGCGGAATGTTAAGAGGCTGGGTGCCGACCCTGTCATTGATTTGTGGGGCCGGTAGCCACAGTCTACGGAGATCCAATTTATCATGGTCGCTTTGTCACTTGTACCTAAATATTTGGTAGAAAACACTATTCTCCCGTCACCTTACCCATAACAGAAAGTATAAAAAAGATAAGTAGAATATTGTTTTAATGCAACAACACATTATAGATTGGTAGAATGGACAGTCTAAAATTGTAGACAATAAGACCGGTTACGCACTCCGTCCGATACGATCCGATCAGAATTCGTAAAAATACGATCCGGTCACTAGATCCGATCTCCGTCATCCGATTTCTCCATACAAATAACACGGACGGAAAATTTCACGACCGATTTTCACGGATTTGAATTGGTTTCGGATCGGACGTAGTGCGTAACCGCTCTTAGGGTCCATCAGACGGGCCAATCACTGCTGTATTATAACTCTAATAGATCTCATTGATCTGATTGATCTCATCTCTTTTTATAGTAAACTAGCTTTCCGCCAGCGGCTTCGCCCGCTGTCCCACGGGAACCATACATTTTACCCGGATAAAAAGCCTATGTGCTATTCCAGATTATAATCTATCTCTGTGCCAAATTTCATCCAGATCCGTTCAGTAGTTTTTGCGTGAAAGAGTAGCAAACATCCATCCATCCATCCATCCATCCTCACAAACTTTCACATTTATAATATTAGTAGGAAGTAGGATTAATAAAGAACGTAGATGTAATATAATTAATTTATAATATTTATTTACACTCTAATTATTGATTAAAAAAAGCTGTTTGCGAAAACCGCGAGCAACAGTTGTTTGTTTTTTTTATATATAAGATAGATAGGTACTTGTTTACTTGAGTTACTTTAGAAGTTGGTTTTTCTGTTTTAGGCCATCAAGTATTTTACATACAAGTAAATGTGAATAAGCTTTCGGCTTTCAGTAATTCTATTCAATGTAAAGATTTTTCACCGAAATTTTCTTTTAAAATTTTTTTTTTGTTCTACTTTCAGTGTAAATGTAACTTTTAATGAAATTAATTAGTGAAGCTCATTGTGGAGGCTCTATATTAGCTTCCCAGTTTTTCTAACACTTTTAGTTTATTAATCTGTGCTAACGATTCACATTTACGATCAAATCAAGTCTACAAACACGTAGCTTTTGAAGAACGCTAAAGGTTATTTCCAACGAATTTATAAATGCCACAGGTGTCTTTGAATAAGCTAGACCTAAATACTTCTCATAAAATAAATTTAAAGCTCATTATTAATTGCAGGCACATACATGACCGACATACAAAGGAAGCGTCTACAACGCTTCTTACAGAATTGTGTTCAAAATTATATAATATTTGAGTGGACTGAGTATTTCTTATAAATGATTAAAACAAATCTATCCCACGAAAGCCATACTTTTTACCGGGATAAAAAGTAGCTTATGTGCTATTCCAGACTATAATCTATCTCTGTGCCATATTTCGTCCAGATCCCTTCAGCCGTTCTGGCGTGATTGAGTAACAAACATACATCCATTCACCCATCCAAAGATTGCAAGCTGTGACGAATCATTTACCATCACAGGTGGGCAGACAAAAGAAGAGGTGATAGAAACCAACGAGCGTCTGCGAGGAGTGAGGGTGCGTCTCGACGAGAACTATGACACGGCGAAGAAGGCTCTCGTCACGCTGATGGCGCGCTACAGCGAGTCCAAGGCCCAGAGGAACGTGTTCACCAGATATGCACTGCTCAAGGCTATGATTAAGGTATGAAGAGAAATATAATGATGAGGCCCTTGGCAAAATTTTAGTAATATTAAAACTCTTTGTAAAAAATACCTCTAGAAAGTTTGAGATCTTTTTTTGTAAAAAAAAGTTCCCCATGAGAACTTGACGGCCCCTAACTGAAGAATTTCTTTACGATCCCAGATGTTCAAGTTCAAGTTAGCTTTTACAAGCATTAATGAAGTCAGATGCATGGTTCCAAAAAGTTTATTGGAGAAGAATCCGGCAAAAAACTTTTTCGACACTCTTTTAGATATAAGTGTAGTAAAATTGTTCACGTACAATAATGCGATAACCGGATGTCGGGACATTGTAGGATAATGTCTTAATACTCAAAGACGAGCTTATTAAAAAAGAAAAAAATATCAATATTTAAAAACTCAAACAGTTGATGTGCTTAAAAATAAGTGTAATCACGTATGTATTCCCTTATTGGATCTTACAATGCAGTTAGCCACAGATGGTTTTTACTACCGAACCGGATAGCAAGTGCAGAAGGTTTTCAGCCAAAACGAATACGTGCATTTAAATTTCGATGACCAAACGGGTACATGCAGGGACGACTGCTTTTTGCTATTGGGTTCTCGAGCTCTGCAGTTTGAAGCAAAAATAATTCTAAGTACTTAGTTAAATCGTATCATTCGTATTCATACTAAAAATAATAAATAATAGTTTCCATATAAATAGTTTATAGATCCATTTTCATTGATAAGATAATAACATAATTATGTGAACCGTCTTAGTTCATCAATCCAGAAGTAGGGACTTTTAATGCAAAAACACTGAATGCAGTGATATATATTAGTTTTATTACTTGTTCAAGCAGTACAATTCTAGATAAACAGATTATAATATAAATCATTGACCTCAGTCACAAATAAAACACTCGTTGGACCCGTCACCGAATGTCTGCTGTCATTAGTTTTCCCGCCAAAAGTACTTTTTTATTGATCATTGAAGATTGCCAGTATCTCGACTAATCACAAACAATACTTTTTAATAACAAACTTCTTAAAATTAAATGATACTATTTTTGGTAAATAATTACTTATTTACCTAATATAAAAATTATAATAGATATATTTAAATATTTATAACACATAAATATCTAGACCTAAGGGCAACCTCAATAAATTCATATGTAAAACCTTTTTTTACTAGAACTATTCTGTTGTAACTAGCATCAGAGCAGGTTATGGGGAGGCTTATTTAGACGAATAAATTAAGTAGGTACACCGTAAAGTGAGTTTGATTCTGTATTGTTGTTAACTAAAAAGCACTACTTTAGCTAACAAGCTTTACTGTGGAGTCGTAGTATTTTATATGGATACAGGTACACAATGGTACCTGTATTCATATAAAACAGTTAGGTTTGGGTATTTTGCAATATACCCGACTAATGTTTTGTGAGTCAAATCATTCGTATTTTATCTACAGTTCTCGCCAAATTTATTTTAGCCAAATAAATTTTTTATTATATTTTTACGGCCGGATTGAAGTTAGCTCGTGCCAACTTCAAGCCGGACAATAAGTTTAGCGAAAACTGTACCTTAGTATACTTTGATTGACATAATAATGTAGATTTCCAAGAAGAACAAGTCCAAACAGCCATTCATGAATATACGTATCAAGAAAAAATATATTCAGTAGGTATCCCAATGAATTGCAAAAACGAGGAGCGACAAAGAGCTAATTGTACCGGGCACGAGTATAATTTATGAAATGAATGCGCAACAAGTCCTTCATTTGAATTCAATGCACTTTGAAATTACGCCGCACAGGCTCATTTAAATCGCTTGCAAGAATGTGGATAGCTTACAAACATTTTGTAGGACAGGTTAAGATGAGGATGAGATTTGTTGAGGAGCTTATCATTGCTAATGTTGTTTAAAAAGTTTAATGGATAGATTTTGGTTCCATCTCGAATGTGGAAGTGAGTATCGAACATCGAAAAACTAAATATCGAGATACCAACTTGTAATATTTACTGATAGATATATCCATCTGTTTCTATACTAGTGTTTTAAAAAGAATCTCATCTATTATACTGCCAACCCTTGTTTGAATTCACTGAATTGGCATTGTAATTGCTGTTGGATAAAACACGAGACTGCTTGATGCCGATTGGTGTGCTTTATTGAACCAAATTTCATAGTCTTGATTCTCTTTGAATTTTCAATAAATCCTGCCTGCCTCTGGCTCTTCGCTTCTTAAATCTGGTATTATTTCAATTTAACAGCTCAAATGGTACAGTGTCCTACGTAACGGTTCACAGATTTGATTCCAGCTCTACATATTTTTATATGTAGGTATGCGAGAATTTGTATCGTGTAAGTGCGCATACAGGAGGAAATTCTAAAATAAAGGATTAAATGAAAAATAATAGGATTGTTTTCCTTGATATAGTCGATATCTAACTAGGTACTCAAAGATTGGACAACGTTTAGCAAAATACTTGCAATTCAGAACTTGTCACTTGCTTATAAAAATGCAGGGAAGATGTGTGCACCTATTTTTCACCGTCTCGTCGCCGTCGCCTATTTAAACTTGCAGCAGACACCGGTGTATGCTCATCTTATGTAAACAGGGTAGATCTTCTACTTAAGTACTAAAAGTCAAATCTACGTATACATAATAACCTACATATTGCTGGCATGTAACTTTTCGTTGCTTGTGTTGATACTTTGGCATACAAGCATCTTGAATCCAAATCATCCAGGTACCCACTCAAATACACAAAATTTCATAATAATCTGTTGAGTCGTTTAGGAGTCCCGTGACGGAACAAAACATTATAGTTATTAAATAAATATGTAAATGATAAAACTTGCGTTGTCTTTGTAGAAAGGTACAAATGTGAATTTATAAAGAATTCTAACGTTTTATGTAATAAATCCAATACCTAATGATAATTAATTTTAGGCATCACATAAAGCCACGCCTTGATAAGATAACAGACAGTGTTGCGCAGAAATAAGACACCGAAAAAAGTCACAAACAAATTCAACATATAGGCCTCCTGTCAGTAAACATTGAATAGTTTGCTGTCACTAAGAACGAGTTCTTTTCTACTGGGAAAAATACTTGGATCGACACCTATCTAGTTACGCAAGATAAGTACGTCCCTGGATAAACAAACAGCGAATCAATAATATTTGTAATATTTGTGTTTGTATCTTTCATTTGTTGTTTTTTTTTAAAGGTCTTTCTAGCCGTTTTCGTATCTAAGAACCTACTCCATTATTGTCGGTAGCTACTATCAAAATTATAATTTGATACTGCTGTCTTTGGTACCATTTGTCAGTTTCCGTAAGTGACATAATAAGCAGTGTAGATAATACCGCAGTGTGCGCTGAGTCAAGTTAAATTATTCGGTCTTCTTGCAACGGGGACCATTGTGTAATTGCATTTGGAAATTACCCTCCACTACTGGGTTCGTTTCATATAGTGTTGTCCAGAATTATTTGAGATGAGAACTGTTTGAATGTCAACCTCCAGTTGTGTGCTGGGAGTCTCGACTAGTGAATAAAACTGCTAACTTCGATAAATGTACTGTATAATTATCGATAGGCGCAAGTAATATAGGAAGACGACCGATGCGTGTGCGCGGTTCAGTAACGGGGAGTAGGTGTGCCGGCGGAGTAGCCCGAAGGTGGGGGCCGCTGCTGAAGGAAGGAGTCGATCCCCATTGGCTCCTCGGCACGGCTTGATG
This sequence comes from Acronicta psi, assembly GCA_946251955.1. Taxonomy (NCBI): domain Eukaryota; kingdom Metazoa; phylum Arthropoda; class Insecta; order Lepidoptera; family Noctuidae; genus Acronicta; species Acronicta psi. The sequence continues at coordinate 7,684,585 of OX276476.1, forward strand.
TGACGCAGTAACAGAACAGTAATAATGGCATTTCTTGGTATCAGGAAAACTGTCTAGCTAGCTGTCTTCATCCTAAACTGGCGACCGTTTCATTAAAGAATGCAGAAACTTACTTTAACTGCACTGAATAACGCAACGGACGGTCTTCAACAAGATGGAACAACGACATTTACCAGGTGCCGACCTGGTAAGTCATTCGATGCAAGCGGAACTTATGGAAGTCTATAGGGGGGAGGCCTTTGATCAGCAGTGGACATATTTTAGCTAATGCGATGATGACCACATTATACTAATTTATCGTTGACGAAGTCTGTTCGTTGAAGCGCATTTTCGGAACTAGGAAGGCCATATTATTGGAAATACAGCAATGCCATCGAAATGAAAACTTTTTCATTCTGTAATTATTTCGGACAACCATAATTGGGTGGAAACATAAGTTAAATAAGAAAGTAAGTAAGCAATATCACACGGCACGTGCCACTTGAAATTCAACCTTATTATAAACATGTCACGTACCTTCATCCACAACCTTCATGTTAGGGCTGTCCCGCCGAATTTCAAGGTACCATTACTTTTTGTGCGTGCCGAATGTGAATAAGGAAACAATTGGATCGTTCTTAATATTTTTATTTTATCCGAGCTTTTCATATTTTGGTATTTGATCAAATCTACTGGAAATACCGACGTTTTCGCGAAGGCTCTGTGAAAGGAATCATGATAACAGTTAGAGTATTTAAGGTTGTACCTAGCTTACAATATCAAACTTTTATTGGTATCTATATTGAAATCCTCGTGTAGGTGAAGGTTTTTTCAGTCTCAACCACAAAATTCTATCTATAATATTTTTTTAAGCATCATACAAAACAAAAATTACATGGGTGGACTCAATGCCTCAGGCATTGTCTACCAGTAAAACCATACCTATACATATAGTATTATGATTCGAGCTGTGGAATCCACAAGGAAATTCTCCGTGACCCTGACAAGTTCCCCGGCCCCGGCGGGATCTCTTGAACTCAGTTTTATCATGATCTGTAATCTAGTTTCAAAATGCAAAGAGAACTTCAATAATAGTATCAGTACAGGTGACTGAATTTATATTCATGTCTAAAAGCTCGTCATCAAACTGTATCTTTTGAAGGCACTTTTCTGTTATGTAATGTTTCTGAAAAAAGATTGCTTTCATTTAAACATTAGGTAGGTACTTACATTGGGGTTGAATGTTACATATAACATGATTACTTGTTCATAATTTTAATACGAAGTCTATGGATGTTCCTTCCATTCATAACAAAAAGGGTCTTAATTAATGAAAAATGGAAAACGTGTTTTAAATATACCTACCATGATGACTATAAATCAAATGGCTGTTGTGACATCGGCGTTTGTTTATGGTTCATCCCTTTCAAAGCTTCTAATTTTACCACATAACTCATTTTCAGTAGACGTGGGCTGTCCATTTCGGCTTCGTTTGCAAATGCTTGTTTATTTTTTATTTATAACTTTATTCATTGTGTTTACGAGAAAAACAAGAATTGGATTGGAATACTTAGGTCGGTAGGTACTGTAGGAACAATTTAATTTAAAAAAAAATTAGGAATTAAGGTTAGACAAAGGTTTATTCAAATGAATATAAGAATCATTACTTATTTTTAAAAACTATAAGGCAGTTTATTTTATCAATATAAACGGAATACTGTTTCAGTTTATTAAATTGATTACAAAAAGAAAAGTAAGAAGGGATCTAAGATATCGACAATTCTCTGATGAAGTAATTTAATATTTAGAATTTCGTTCAAATATAAGAGCAAAGACAATATCTGCTAATTTAAGATGGCACCGCTTCATGGATTCTGAAAGCCTTTCATTTCTCAGTAAAATGCAAATTCTTATTTTTATTACCATTCAAATCGTGTTAGATATTCCTTAGGTTTGAAATGAAATCGGAATTTATGGCAAAATTATCATAATTGACCCGCACGGGAACGTTAATTTTCTGTTAGACCTAACAATAATAATCGTGACCCAAATTTCTGAACAATAGAATCTTAGACTAGCAGTAATAAACTTGCGATCCACGACGAATGTAGACTCACGATGCCATTAATCATTCGTTGGTTGGACATCACGACACGACCTTATATTTCTGCTGCATGTAGAACAATTTTATTTCTTTAACAAACCAAAAAATGTCAATTTCATCGGGAATGACGTCAAATTTGTCTATAAGTAATAAAAAAGTCATAAATCAAAGTGAACACCGACAATAGGAATGACGATGCCGAGGGAATATTTGAAGGCAATATTTGGAATTACACTTTTTTTTTTTTTTTTTTTTTTTTTTAGGACGGATGTAGATTCTAGCTCAGGAGCTTTAGAATCTTAACCGGGCTTGGTGGCGAGGCACCTTTTGTGCCTCCAGCCATGGACACTTATAAACTAAGCAACCGCAGCTAAGGGCGTCCCCTAACGGGACTCGGACCTCGGCTTAGGGCGTTGCTGGGGGGACAGCTAGGGACAGCTGGATCTGGGTTGAAATTATTTAGGGACGAATTTAAAACTACTGGCTCGGCGCGGGCCGGCTCGAGCAAGGGACGGGGAGGGGTACCGTTTCGGGGTCTTCGCGACGGGCCTCGCCGGCGAGGACGGTAAATCGGATGGCGTCGAGCCTGTTTGAGTGCTTCTTGTGCTACGGTAATCGGGTCGTCAGGGTAAGTGAGTGCGTGCCTTGGGCGGCGCACTCTACTTATCAGAGAGGGTTTGTAGTCTACGCTACTGACTACTAGGCGGTTTGGGTGGAGGGGGGCCTGATCGAAATAACGCTTGGAGGCGCGTTTCATGTACTGCTTGATGGTAGGCAGTTTTAGGTCGAGGTGGAGGTCCCTATTGCGCACGAACCACGGGGCGCCCGTGGCTTTGCGCATAAAACGGTTTTGGAGGGTCTGCATCCTATGGATTGCGGGACTTTCAATGTGAGCGAATACGACGCTCGCATAGGTCATGATGGGGCGAATACACATCAAGTAAATTCTCACCTTGTAATTAAGGGAGAGTTTACTGCGCGCATTGAGTATGCCGTGCAGGCGGCCGAGAGCGAAAGCGGCGCGCGAGCGCACCGTCTTTATGTGCTCTCGGAACGAGAGTCGGTGATCGAGAATCACGCCCAGGTATTTGGCTTTAGGTTCCCAAGGGATCCGTTGGCCGAATAGGGAGATGGGTTGGACTTGAGTGGAAAGATTGGAACTCTTGTGGAAGAGAACCGCTGCACTCTTGGAGGGATTCACCTCAATTCTCCATTTCCTGAACCACTTTCCGAGGGCAGTGACCGAGGCTTGGAGGACTTTGGTGATATTTGTTAGGCTAATGCCGGAATAATAGATGGCCGTATCGTCAGCGAATAGGGCCAGCTGTGACTTTGAGCTCTTGGGAATATCGCTGGTGTACAGCGTGAAAAGGAGCGGAGAGAGCACGGAGCCCTGAGGGACCCCGGCTCGGATAGGATGAGGGGACGATAGCGTACCACCCTCAATGCGATAGCGAAAGGTGCGGTTTGACAAGAAGTCTCGAATGATGAGCACGAGACGATCCGGCACATTGAAGGAATACAGCTTGTATATCAAGCCATTGTGCCAGACTTTGTCAAAGGCTTTCGCCACGTCGAAGAAAAGCATGCCAGTCGTCATACCGCGTTGGAAACCAGCGCTGATATGTTCGACTATGCGATGCACTTGGTGGATGCAAGAGTGTTTGGTTCGAAAGCCAAACTGCTCGTCAGGAATGAGATTGTGGGATTCGGCAAAGTCCTTTAGTCGGGCATAGATTAGACGCTCATAAATCTTCCCTAGGACATTAAGAAGACTTATGGGGCGATAACTGGACGGCTCAGTCCTGGGTTTGCCGGGCTTGGGGATACCGATGACGGTGGCTTCTTTCCACGATTGTGGGAAGATGTTATTTTTTAGAGCCGCATTGAAAATGGCGGTCATTAGAATCATGAGGTGGGCGGGGAAGAGCTTTACCACCTTGTTGGTGATTCCGTCTGATCCGGGGGCTTTCCTGGGTCGTAAATTCTTAATGATTTTCTGGACTTCGTCCACAGTGACAGGGGGGACGGAGTCGTCTGGGTCGGGGTCAGGGCGGGAGGAGGGGGCGGGACTTACTGGGGCCGTAAGATTATCGGGGGATAGAGAGAGGGTGACTCTACGTTCGACTTCGGCGTTCACCTCGTCTAGGTGGGCCTGGTCTACAGGTAGAGTGCTGGGCGAGCATTGTGCCTCTAGACTGTCTGCTAGGCATTCGGATTTTTCGTCATCGTCAAAGGCCGGCCTTTGGTTTGGTCGATTCAGAGGGGGCATGGTGGAAACTTGGTCGGATTTGAGTTTCCTAGTCAGATGCCAGAAGGCCTGGTGGGTGGGCTCCAGGTCCTTCAGCAAGTTGTCCCAGCGGGCCTCGCGCAGCTCACTTATGCGTTCCTTTACAGCGCGCTGTAAGTTGCGCATGTGAGTGCGGTTCGGCTCGCAGGGAAAACTATCGTACGCTCTGATAGCCGCGTTTTTCTCCGTCACCAGCCTTCGCACATCCTCCGGCAGATTCCAGCGGTCATCAAATTCCTCTGGAATCTGTCGCGAACATTCGTTCAACACGGATTGTACGTGACCAGTGAGGGAGTCAATCGCGCCCGTCGCGTCGGCTACTGACAGTAATGAGTCGGGGATGGCGTCCAGGTGAACGGATGAAGTCGACTTAAGGCGTTCCTCGAGTTTACTCCAGTCCGTTATCACCTTTGTTGGAGCGGGCTGACCTGGGTCTAAGGGATCTGTCCTAGGGCCTAGTTTGATGACCACAGGTCGGTGGTCGGAGTCGAGCTCTTGTAGCGTCTCCAAGGAGCGCAAACCTAGGTTCACGTTCTTTAAGAGGGCTATGTCGAGTACGTCAGGTCGGTGGTTTACGTCAGCGGGAAAGTGGGTGGGCGTCATTGGGGCGACTATGTCATAGTTAAGCAAGGTGCTCAGATTATCCAGCTCTCTGCCTCTCTGGTTGTTCGAGTGGCTGTTCCACGCGATATTTTTCGCGTTAAGGTCTCCAGCTATGATAACTGAGTCACCTAAGCCTAGGAGGGTTTCAAGGTCGGGGCGGAGGTGAAGCCTAGCATTGCCAGGTGGGATATACGCCGATACGATGGTGATCGGTTGGTGTCCGGTCATGCCTACTCGACATATCGAGGTCTCAATATGCTCGAGGGTTGGGGGATCCATAGGGATGCAGTACAGGGACCTTTTGTAATATATGAGAGTACCACCTCCTCGAGAACGAGTCCTGTCATTACGCACTATGTGATAGTTTGCAATACCAGGGTTTCTCTTGGAGGGTTTGAGGTAGGTCTCCTGTATCAGGAATATGTCTATTTGATGATCGCGGAGGAAGGTGGCGATCTCATCGCGTTGACCATGCATGCTGTTTGCATTGAAAAAACCTATTTTAAGGGACCGGGGTTTGGTTCTGCCTTTATTTACCGCCATTTGTAAAAGAAGCACTGGTGAATGCATGCATTAGATCAGCATTCTTCACTATAATTTCAAAGATGGCTTGACCGTTGCCCTCATTGGCTCTGAGGGCGTTGGCCATATTTGTTATACGTTCGTAGGGAACGAGGTTGAACGCCTTATGACAGGTGTCCCAGTCAGACAAGGGGGGTTGTGCGGGCATAGGCGCGGGTGCAGGTCGAGAGACCTTTGCGGGCTCGGCCGGGTGGGCTTGGGATGTTTCCACGATGGTGGCCTGGGAGGCCGGTGCGCGGGAAGGAATACCCATAAGGGGTGGGATGTTGGCCACATGTTGTGGCGTTTTTAGGGGCGGGAACGCTTGCTGATGGTTCAGTGCGTTCCATGGCGAGGGCCTTTGGGGGCTGAGGCGGTTTGGGAGGGCCGCCGAGGGGCTTTCCCTCAGGAGTTTAGCAGAGGCACGATTTGCATGCTTGCGAGGGATTTTTGGGGCTTTTGGGCAGCCTCGGTAGTTGGCCGGATGGCCTTGTTCACCGCACAGAACGCAGCTGGGTGGCTCTGTGCAGAGCGTCCTGTCCTTGGGACGACTGCAGTCCGCGGTAGCGTGATTGCCTAAGCATTTCACGCACCGGGATTTTGCGTGACAATTGCGGGCAGAGTGACCATATAGTTGGCAATTGTGGCATTGCCCGATCGGACCCCCCTTATGGGGTTTTTCGATCCGAATGCCGGACAAGTGGCAGACGGAGCGGATATATAGACGGAGCGGATATATGGAATTACACCTTTCTCTTAACCAATTTATTTTTATAGCAACTCCAGTACTCAGGTACATTTAATTTTCTTCTCTCGTTCTACGAATACGTCGTAATAACTAGGTCTGTAATCTGTATGTTTAGTGGCAGGTTTTTTTTATTGTACTAATGGTAAGCGGCAATACCAGTAGTATCATTAGTGCGTTGTCTTGCGACGTTAGTCTTGGGCATAAGAGACTTCACTACTAATTTATTACTGCCAGTGAAATTACGTGTCACAGTGTATCATATATTGTGCTGCTAAGCAATAATGTCCCAATTATTGCTTAGCAGCAGAACATATGGTAATACAGTAATACTCACTACCCCAGACGAACTCCAGCAATACGCTAGAACTCCATTGTGGGAGCACCAAAACCTGCCTGCACCTTTTCTTTGGGTGCGGAAAATCTTCATGGATCCTTGTCACTTGAGGAGGCGACGGGGTATGTCAGGCTCATACCGATCAAAACCGCACTTGCCATCACTTTTCGTCATGGCCATTGGGTCAGGAATATTGACCACGACCATGACGGAACCTACCACCACTTGCCACCTTATCAGGATAAATCTTCCTTATTTAGATTCTTTTGTTTATAAGTTCGTTTTGCCTAATCACTTCTCTAATCCCGACTTAGTAAATAACACTCGTTGAATGCGCGTTTACCGGGAAATCATTATGCAAAAGCTACGTAGATATCTACGCAAGCAGAGCTATCTTCGTCATAATAATGTTCTTACACGCCCGTCACGGAATGCTCTCATAAATATGCAATTTGTTCCTAGATGTAAGCTTAACTTTATCCTTTTTGCTAGTGCTGATGGGAGTAGTTTTATAAAGGTTAATTTGTAGTAGGTCCCTAAAGAAAAAGGCGCACGGAATAAAAATAAGTGACTGCCTCATCAGTTTTCGAGTATCTCTCAGGTCTACCAAAGTGTTTTTGGTGTTTTTCCATTAATGAATGTTAATGTTAAGTTTTACTAGTTTCTGCCTAAATCTTCAGGTAACAAAGGAGTTATGGTTTGGCATGATATTATGTTCTTAGAAATACAAACCAGGAGTAGAGTCATCCAAAAAAGGTCAGTAGTGTGTAGGTATGAGCAAAAGAAAAAAGACGCGAGTGTATTCTTATTAATTGGTTACCTATGAATACCCATATAATGTCGTTCATAATGGAATAATAAACCTGGTCTTGACTACTTAATTCTTTGCCTACAAAGAATTAAGTCGATAGTTTCCAATTGTTATAGAACCGATGCTGACTGCTCAGAAAAGTTGTTTTTCCCCTCCGAGAATACTCTGTACGTGTGCAAGTACGTGAACACGAACGAATCGTGTTCACGATGAGGTTAATACAGTTACACGACTATTCGCCTTCCTCATACCTTTGGAAGAAAGTTTTTGTTCCGCAATTTGCCACGTTTCCTAAGTTACAAAAAGATAAAAAGACATGGATTTAGTTGTTTATTAAGGACAAACAAGCATACGGGCCATTGATGGTAAGCGGTATCTGAAGCCTATAGACGCTAGCAATATCAGTAGTATAATTTGCGCGTTGTCACCATTTGCATTGCCCAGTCATTTCACTCATTATCATCATCCAAAGCTTTCATTATTTTACTGCCAAGTATGGGCCAAAGGTCGCCCTTAAACAATGCCATTTGCCCCAGCTCTCCAATAACTTCTTAGCTCCAGAATATTTGCCAATGCAGAATTAGGCACACCCAAACGAATTCAGTAGCTGAGTTCTACCACCTCAATTAGTTTACTAGGGTTTCTGGTTTCTCGACCTTTTTCATTTCCCGAGTCACGAGAATTCTCGACAAGGATTTCCCGAGTTTCTCGAGTCTCTCGAGAAATTTTTGTATTTTTTTATAAAACATGATGTTATTTTAAAAGATTTACTTTAATACAAATTAGACTGATAGATTAGATCAATTAAGTGAAATGGTAATTTTTTGGTTAGTATAATAGGCTCACTCCCTATTACATGGGACCTAATCATACCGGCGAACTGTGGAAATTCGAGGAATACAGGCGTGATGGTATGGTGGTATGTAACAGCTGTTTTTGACTAACCTCCGATTTACAAACACTGCCAACATAGCCAAGGGTCCGAACTAACTATTTCGTAAAATAAAGGACTCATGAAATAAATACTACAGTCATATTTAACTGATGTTTGATTATTCTCCGATTTACTTTATTAAGACCTTGCTATGAGAAAATAAACATAAAATAATAATTTAGCAACCAACAGCTATGTGTTATACCTCATTTTAATCCTGATTAAATAAGCAAGTTTTCCTACTACAGGGTCATTTTTAGTACATATTTTTTTTTTACAGTAACGTTCTAAAGTTACAAATAATTTTTCGTGAAACTTAAAAGGTATTGAAAAAAGTTCCAATACTCATAAATCTTGGCACCTACTATCATAAAAGCACTTTTGTAGTGATGATACATTACCTAGAAGCAACTAGACACCATTTGCTTAGTCCCCTTTTATACAAATATCTAATTTACATTATATTTCTATCTATAATATATAATTTTAACTACTGTCCTCTTGATTGTTAAACCACAACTCCCAAATTATGTTTAAGACCAAATCATATTTTATTTCATGTTATTTAAGTAATCACGTGAAAACTTATAATTGGCCATCTTCTGTTTCATTTAATTGTGTATATGACTGTACGTTTTCCTTTAATAATAAAAAAAAATAAAAACAAAATATTGTTTTAAAATAGGTACCCATTCTAATTGCCTATTTACTACTAATTTTGGTTTTTCTTTAGAAAACACTCAAATAGTCATAACTTTTAAGGAAATCAAGTTAGAGCTCTGCCCCAGAGATATTTTTTACTGCAAATAACCCCAACTATCGCCCTGTTTCGTTTAATCCACGATTTTCTGCCCACGCTGTATATAGGGATGTGTCAAGTTTCAGTACAATCGATTAACATGTGAAAATTCAATAGATAAAAATCAATCATATCCTGTTTTTCTACCGAGATAATAATTATGATAAATGAGACCACCAGTTTGGAATTTTTTGGTATAATTTTTGAAATCGGTTCACATTTGACGGAAATATCGGGGAACATAATTACGTAAAAAACTATATGAAAACCTCCGAAATGATAACCTCCGATTTTTCGTCGGTTAAATAAACTAAATCTTTTGCTGCCAATACCTCTAGATAAACCTTCGAAATGATAACATCCGATTTTTAGTCGGTTAATTAAACAAAATATTTTTCTGCCAACGACTCGGGAATTCCCGAAGCGTTGAGATTTTTTTCCCGTCTCGACTAAAGACAAATTTCTCGAGAATTCCCGACTCGAGAATTCTCGAGCAGAAACCCTATAGTTTACACTGTTAATTTTGAGTCTTTCATCTTTGTTACTGTTATTGTTACGAATTGCAACTGAATACTACTGTAATTTAATATTATATACTATGTATAATATGAATGAGTACGTTTAAAAGCGGGCCGCAAGCCAAGTTACAGATGTTCCTGTGATACAATTATTTAAACTAAGTTGCTCTGACGCCGGCCGCAGGAAGCAAGCCGGACGCTATGTTTTATACTTTTGTTTCCGATAGATATGCACCCGATGTGATTCTTTGCTGATACCTCTTTAGTCTATACCTAGATAAAATACAAGTGTTTACTTTTACGCTATGCTCAGTTTACTAAATTCTGTTTTGGAAGGGGAAAAAACGCTACATAGTACATATGATAATAAGATAACGTGTCACGTATTTTAAGTAGAACTTTATAGAAAAAAAAATATAGACATTACCTACAGTAAAAAGATTGGAATGAGAACTAACAAGGCTCCAACCAGTTCTACGAAGCTTACGAGTAAAATCTGGAATTTTAATTTCCGTTCTGTTGCATTTCATTTCTCGTAGTCGATAAAGCAAAGAGTTTAAAAGTGCATCAGGGTTTTTTTTTTTCATAAAACACTTTTGCATTGTATCTACTGTAAAATATAATAAAAAATCGGACCAACTAACTAGCTGACCGAATAGAAGTCGTATCTACTCTTCAAACTCCAATAAATCGTACAAAAAAGCATTTACGGTTTTTTAAATTTTTCAGGAAATTTTAAATTTTTCATTTCCTAAAAACCTTTTTCGGCACCAGTGAACAGCATTTCATTTTTATTTAGGTTTATCGAGATACTTTTTATAACTGGTAAAAAACTACTAGCACATGAGTCTGCTGTTTAACATTTTTGCTCGGGGATAATAATTGTGTATGAAATTGCATTGCTGTAAGATTATTACATAAAATATTTTGTATTGATGGCTTGTATTATAGATATCGAGATACTTTTTTTAAGTGCCACAAAACTGTCAAAAAGATTTTCCGAACGCTCTTGTGGTGTGCTTGCATTGTCGCTTGGGGATATTATGTGTATGAAATTGCAATACTGTGAGATTATTGCACGAAATATTTTGCATTGAAGGCTTTACGTTAAATTTTAATTTAATAAATGGACAAAAATAATAACCTGTTTTACGCCTCGTGTGGCTTCTGTCATAAATTACATTTTCATCAACTTTTGTTGGTAAACCCAGTGTAATCGAGATGAGCCTTTCAAAAGTTCAATGTAATGGCAACATCAATTTCGATACAAGCCGGCGACGACAGATAATAAGAATGAAGCAATATATCATGTTCAAAATGTTCGGATACATTGGGGCACAATACTGATTGGTACGCAAAAAATATCATCACCTGTTAGTATTCCCTTAAAGCTCAGAGGTGTACCTACTTATGTACGTCTACAGTTTCCTGGAATATTTCTTTTTTAGATCCTATGTAGGGGACGACACTAAAAACAACATTACGTATCATAAATCCAAAATCTATTTTGCTGGAAAAACCGATTAACACTGTTCTAATCTAAACAAATTTTAATTCTAAATTCCGCATGAAATCATTGGACGAAATGTAGACTAACTTTTCCACATGTTTTTCAAGTCTATATTTTATAGTTTTGCAGGCGGATAAAGTTCTGCTCAACCTCAGCTCATATCTACGACAAGTCTTTATTATTTCTTAAAGCAAAAACGAGCAATCCCATCAACATTCTAAATGCATACTTCGGCGAGACTTGCACAATCTTGCCGCTCGTGAGCCCTCAAGCAATAGAACGGGAGACGAAATGTTCTAGTCTAGACAATAATATGGCAGTCTTGGATTATATCTAACGGAAGCATACTTCCTTCGCAGAAAAGCTCGAAGTCTCGAAGCGTCTAGGGTAGAATAGTGTTTGTAAAGTTTTATATTATTCTTTAACTGACTACCAACTGCTCTGTTTGCAAAAGGATATTTTAATATCCACCTTTGGAATCTCAGATTCGCTAAACTTTCCATAACATTTTATAACTGGGTTATAATAAGTCTGGATTGAATTTTAAATACTTAATATAACCATCGTGAAAGAAAGTAGACAGGAACACGCGTGCTCCTTCGTGGTTCATTCATGCCGTGATGTCGAACTGATTTTGGTCCATTTAAGGTGACGTCCGTAATCGTAATGTAATTTTTCAGTAAGTTCAGTACCGTACGTTCGTATTCGTCTTTTACAACACATAGTAAAAATATTAATGTGTTGGCTAATGTCTCGATATTACTTTAATTGACTGATAAAATTAAAATCTTTAAATTAATTTGTAATATGAGACTTCTATAGTCTCTGCCTACCCCTATGAAAAACAGGCGTGAAGCTATGTATGTATGAGACTTTGAAAACTGAAGGAGAGAGTTCCATTAAAACAAAAAAAGTTTAGTAGGCAGAACTCTGCCCGATTCTTTTTGATATCTTTATAATTCTGCGCTGTTTTCTTGAAGATACCGTCATCCAGACAAACGTTATCAAAGTAGGTACAGGGTGTAGTTGCACTTGAACATACAGTGGGTTCATTACACCGGCAGTTACAAGGCGGCAAGACGATCTTTATCGGGTAAATTGGCGCTGGCCCAGCGAAAAGTTATCCACTTTGAAATATTATGGCCCACAGTCTGCTGAAAGTCGCTGTTGGAATTAACTTTGCTACGAAACTGAGTACCATTAAACTAGGCTTTTTTACACAAACAATATTGATAAAATATTATAGGTATAATTGTGATACTAAATGAGTGGCAGCTAGCACGAGGACTTAGGCTAATATTCAGAGACGATGCTAAGCATAAACTTAGGCTTCCGTATGTCAAATTGTCATACAAATTTGACATACAGAAGCATTACTTTACGTTTAGCATCGTCTCTGATTAGCCTTAAGGTGACACGTACGATAATAATTTGGGAAATTCCTACTTCATTGAGAGAAGCGATACTTTGACATCGCGACTAACACCACGGATATACATCAAGTAATTCACGTACCTATACATTTCTTTATAGATTAGATATGCCTTATTAGACATTTACATTACTAGAGGCAGTTTCTGAAATAAAATTTACAAATACATACTCATTACTCATACAATACAAAATTAACTAATAATAAAGCTATGTAGGTACTTGAGGACTTCATAGCAACTCAAGTCTCCTTGTTAATTTACTAAACTACGAAACGAAAATTCATAAATTATTAATACACTTTTCGAAGAAAACGCTTTTTTGCAGACTTTCGTTGAGCAGGAACAACCTAACAAGCAATGTTCACAACAAAGAAAAACACTTTTGAATTGAGTTGTTCATAATAATAACAGGCTAGTTTGTACTATCGCGCCTGAGTTTCACTAAAGCTGCCTGTAAACTTTTCCTTTTAATGGACTCAGTGTAAGCCCCTTTTGCGTGTTCAGTTACTATGAATTTAATTTGGGCCGCCAAACAGCTGATGAATATACTTCTTTCGGTAATTTTTTTACACATACGAGTTTCGAACAGTAATTTTTACGAGTATTAGGTATCTTTTACGCAGTCTCTGCAATGAAATTATAGGTTTGAATATCAGTGATGACTGATGAGTAAAATCTTTAAAAAATATAGATATTTACATTTTAAACTTTGGAATAGTTTGCCAATACGGCTGACATTATGAGGTTAAAAATCAACATACAATATACACTGCAACTCAATGTTGTGAGCAACAGTAACATGCGTCATTTCTATTTTTCAGGATGTGATTCGACTCGAGACTCAGTATTGGTCGTTGGTGGAGATCCCTCGGCAGGAGAAAGCCGAGACAGTGCCGGCGTTTGTGCTGCGTGCATGTGCCATCATGGAGAAGACCCAGAAATCTGGAGAAGGAGTCAAGACTTCTGCCAAACTGGCTGAAGAAGCTGCCGATAAAAGAGAACGCATAGAGAGACTGAACGGTAATACGAAAAAGAAATATTTCCCTAATAAATAAAACCCCGTTCGTAATAAAAATGTTATCACGTTTTCTCAAGTAATGACACAAGTTCAGTGTAACTTTCAGCTAGTTCAACTAACGATTAAATTTGGAAAATAAACCAAAATGTGCACTTAAATTCTAAGACCATTGGCGGCTAGCCAACTTATCGGTCCATAGGGTTAGGTTTTACTGGATTTTCAAGCTCTAGCCGTAGCTTTTCCTTGACAATTCACTTGAGTTGAAGCCCCGGCTTAACATAAAATACTTAAGACTGCGATATACGCCGTTGACCTTGCTCGAGTGGGCGTTCCCGATAAATAGCACCGCGCGCGCTGCCGCACCCCCTGGCACTGACTACGCGTTGCACTCACACATTGACTGGGCGCCCGACTGCCGTTTAGACTAGGGTTGTCTACATTTTTCGGCCGATTAAAAAAATAATTTTAAATATTATAGTTTTTTATACGGAATGATAAAAAGGTTTGTTTGCTTGTTATTATTATCAGTGTTAGACTTTCAGATAATATATGATATCAATTGACAGTTTAAAGGCATGGCATAAAATGTTTTGGAGTTCTTTAAAAAAACACTTGTATTGAATTTATAATAAATACCTCTACTGATAGAAATGTTTTCGTTGAATAATATTTTTTCTATAAGAAATTTAGATATGATACTGAAGGAACCTTTTGCTTATTATTTATTTATTGCACGGAAAACTTACAGCTAATTAAAAGCTAAGTAGCAGCAACTTGGTCAGCTGATAACCGATAACAAGTTTTTGCTTATAGATATATTTTGTTTTTTTTTAACTAATTATAAAAAACAAAATGTGTAGGCAAAAAACAAGCAAGTACCTACTATTAACAGATTTTGTTATAGAATAATAACATTCTTAATTATTTACTTAAAATTATTTTTTTACGTTTAACTCGCAAATCGCGAGACCTACCCCTCTTGTCGAGTCTTGCCTAAAACTTCAGTTCAGTGCGGGACGAGACACTAAGCTGAATGGACCTGCGACACTTTTCTTTGTAAATCGAAGTACTTACATACTCGTAGTTTCGTAATACTTGCATCGATTTTTAGTCGATCATATAATGGGGTTATTTTTGTGTGTCTGTGTACATAATAATATTTAATATTAGCGTGTATTGGTGTACATAAATTATTTAAATATACTTAGTCGTTATTGTAATTGTAATAAAGTAATTCTGTGCGTTATAATTATGTTTATTTATATTATCAAAATGGATGACAAAAGAAAATGTAAAAAACATAATTCGAAATTAAAGACTCAAGAGGACAATACAAAGAGTAAAATGGTAAATGTGTACGTTTCTAATCTATATATTTTTAAGATTTGATAACAATAGGCATAACCCAAATGGCTAACTCATATAGTGTGCGTAGACCATACTTCTTATATTTATACACTTGCCTATAGTTACAGTAGATCTAATTTACCTAGCTATCTGTCAATATTGCCGGAGGCCGTAGGTACCGCTGGCATTGCGTGCCCCGTGGAGGTATATTATAATGTATAAAGGATATTTTTTATACAATGCGCAATTTTTTTCAAAATAAATGTGAATTTCATAATCAACACCCCTAGAAACCTCGAAATTGATACCCATGTCATATTAATGAAAAAATAATAATATCCGCCATCTTGGATTTCAAAATAAATGGCAATTTTGTAATCAACACGCCAAGAAACCTCGAAATTGATACCCATGTCACAGTTATGAAAAAATAATGTTCGCCATCTTGGATTTCAAAATAAAGGGCAATTTCGTAATTAGCACACCAAGAAACCTCGAAATTGATACCCATGTCACATTTATGAAAAAATAATGTCCGCCATCTTGGATTTCAAAATAAATGGCAATTTCATAATCAACACCCCAAGAAACCTCGAAATTGATACCCATGTCATATTAATAGAAAAATAATAATGTCCACCATCTTGGATTTCAAAATAAATGGCAATTTCGTAATCAACACACCAAGAAACCTCGAAATTGATACCCATGTCACAGTTTTGGAAAAAAAATGTCCGCCATCTTGGATTTCAAAATAAATGTCAATTTCGTAATCAACACCTCAAGAAACCTCGAAATTGATACCCATGTCAATTATGACAAAAAAAATGATGTCCACCATCTTGGATTTCAAAACAAATGGCAATTTCGTAATCAACACCCCAAAAAACCTCGAAATTGATACCCATATCATTTAATGAAAAAAATAAGTAGGTTCGCCATCTTGAATTTAATTTAAAAATTATTTTACATTATAAAGTTAAAATCAATAGGTACCTATAATTTAAAAAATAATTGCATATTAACACGCAAGGTAACATTGTACTTGAACTTAGTTAAAAATTAAAATAGTATCCCGAGCTGCTAAAATTTTGTTTTGTAGCTAGCACCGTGCTCACCCTATCAAAACATTGTAAGATTTACACACACTGATAAACCCTTTATACTACTACTAATACACAAAAGTATCGAGTGTGTAGCTCAATTTTGCGGAAAAAAGTGGCACAGGTCCGTTCAGCACGGCGCCTCGTCCCGCACTAAAGTATTGGGCGACAGAGGGGCTGCTCAGGGAACTTGCGAGTATCGATTACGTAAAAAAAATCATATAAAATAATTTAAAAAGTTTTTCAAAAAAGTGAGCCGAGAGTACTCTCGGCATAGTACTATTTAATATTCTGATGGATTAAAAAAAATCCTACAGTTCATAGTTTAAAAGAAAAAAGGTTGTAACGAAGAAAACGGAGGCTACTTTGGTCATTTATTTTTAATACTTCAAATGTTTTTTTAAAAAATCTGGCCCGAGACGCACTTGCTCTGTATCGTGTAGATTAACATATATTTTTTTTGGATTTTTTCCGATAAAGATTAGGGAGAAAAAACGTTTTAATGTACCCCCAAAACGCGCAATCCACGTATGTCGCCGCCTTAAATTACATATGGTAGAATTTAACGTAACTGACTGCTCTAATAAACGTCGCGAATTGGGTGTGCGAAATAGTAGTAATTCAAAAACTGCCTATATGACGCTCATCGATGCTATTCATGCAATATAATGTTCTATAATAAGGAAGCATTGAAATTGTTTCCGCCATTTAAAGGTTTTACGATGCTTCTCTTTTTCATAAAATTCTCGTTAGCAAAATTTTGGGATCTGAGTTTATTTTAATTAAGATGGGGCATTTTACATTTTCATTGTAAAGTAAATTGGTGTCGGGGCTCTCGAATCCAAATTAAACGTCGTGACCGCACCGCAAACCTGACCTAGGCTCGAATTAAGCACAAACAATAAAACGGGCTCAAGCCCAAACACACCCGGGACCGAATACGAATACGCATTCATGTATTTAATTCTATGGACACATGCGATATAGGTAGGTATGTAGAACCGTCATACGGTTCAATGTTTATGTGCTTATTTTTTTATAAACTTGTTTATATTATTACTTTCTTTAGATAGTAACTACAGATAGAGATGGGACATCATGAACAGAGTCGTAATCTATTTTGTTATAGCAACAGATGGCTCTGTCTTAGTAAACCTGACAGAGAGATAATAAAATTATATCAATCAAATTAGGATCAAAATGTTTGCAGGAAAATGTTACCAATGTTCACTCTACAACCCTTTTAAATCTTTTTGGATAAGACAAAACGATTCTAATTTCTCTTTCTATATTTCAAACATTTGAATTGATAAATCTTTCTTGAAGTGTCTAACTTTCTTAGTTTAATATTGTTTTATAATTTGTCTTACTATATTATTTTCAGATATGACAACAGTTCAAATTGAAACAGAAAACACTCAAATGACAAACGATTTGTATCGTCTGCTCAAGAAATACACTGGTTTACGGAACCTAATACGAGAATTAAAGGTGGGTATAGTTGGGTAGACCCAACCTCCATATTTTAATATAACGGTTTATACATTTTTAAGCTTAAATTGATCCCTAAATGTGTTACCTGTCTTAGTTTTCATCATAAGTTTAGATCATTTTAGGTTAGTAAACTGACTGCTAACCACTTTTTGCGTAACTTATTCATTTTAAATTTTCAGTCGGACTACGTGAGTTCAAAGGTATACCCGATTTTCCCTCGTTACACGATGCTCAAAGACATGATAAAGGACATCATGCACGACCCTGACTACATGGAGGTGTGCCATGAGGTGGACCCATAGCGCGGGGTGCGCAAATAAATGAGGCACTCCTTCACCGACCGCCAGAGGTCGTACCGTCGCTAGTTTCGCCAGGGATGAACAACAATTTGATGATAATATTGAACTTTCCTTCTACCATCTTCAAATCGCTGAAGGTGAATGTAAAAATTGACAATCGCTGTTCATTCAATTTTGGATTCATCAATATAAATTTTTCAAATCTGATCCATATAGTGATTACATTTTGAAGTTGGTAGATTGAAGATAGGTGTGTTGATGATTTTGGATGGTGAAATAAGTGGCGGGTAGTGTGACGAGTACTCGTTTAATTTGCGCCAATTGGTTCATTGGACTCTTTGTTTAGACGTGTAAGTTTAGATTTTAGTGTGTCTGTACTCGTCCCTGTGTCCTTTAGTTCCTTTTTCCTCGATGCTTACTTGACACCTTATCTTTTTTCAGTCGGTTAACGTCAACATATACTTGGTGTTTCTTTGCGGATTATGTATACCTACCGTGCTAGTCTAATACATACTATAATACTAGCAATTTTGTCGCTTCTAGTACTTCAACATATCTTGTCGCTGTATTGAGGAGCTTCTGAGAACATAATCATACTTTTTATCGTTATAATACATATCTAATCTAACTCACATTATTATTCCATGTAACCAATCATATCAAATATCAAAACCCTAGTAGGTAAATGTTTTTCTGGAAAATAGTAGTGGGTACATCTACATATTAACTGACATACATTTTCTTGTAGTTTGAAAAAAAATAGATAACTTCTAATGTTAATTAATTAAATTTTATTACACGGCTCATCCTGAAAACAATTATTTTACATGGTAGTATTCGCCTCCAGCGAACTCGGCCGCGTAGTTTTTTAGAACTAGAAAACAAACTGAAAATCCACTTATCCAGAGTAGCTGTCAACGGTGACGTTTCTATCTCTGTCAAATCACTTTTCGACTTCGCGCGCTCGCGCTACCGCGTAAAATTGTGTGTGGTGTTATTTAAATTATATTTCTGTGTATTTAACCACCTCATTGTACACCTCAAGATTGGATCAAGTTGGAATCAAGACGCTGTGTTGGACGAAATCACAAGAATGAAGAAAAAACATAAGGAAATAAGTCATCGACGCCGACGACGCCACTGACCCTACCGGCATTATAAATCTCGGACCAGATCCACGATCTACGACTAGATCACACTCGACGAGATTATTACAGTCCATAGTGTAACCACTCGATGTCAACTCATCCGTTCCGTCCCATCACGGTTCGTACGGAACAAAAGGAAGTCGTACGAAGTACCTACGTCCTTTTCTCGGTTACAGGAATATCTATTTGGATTCATACGTCGAGGAAATGAACGAGATTCTAAAACGCATGGAACGAGATTCCTAAATGCGCCATTTGTACATAAGAAAACGACCTTGACCGCCACCCGTGCCAGTACGAGATACTTTCGCACGAAGATCAGATTTTGATACGAGATATCAGTTCTGATATACCCTACCGTATTGTGCGTGACACAAAGCGACAGGCGTACGGTCCCACCTACGGCCAGCATACCTATTGCCCTATAATTACAAGAAGATAATCGGTAAGTACCTACGTTTTCAGATTTTGTCGCTATCAATGTGGACAAGGCAATTATTCCAGGTGCTTTGCAAATTATTTTGGTTAAATGATAAACCCTTAGAAGAAAATATGGGCTAAATCATCAACAACCATATTGGCTCAAGGTGGGAAAGCACTATATCAAATTAATGATAATGAAGGAATCATCTATACATACATAAATTTGAAATTATACAAATATTCCAAAATCTATCCACCTCCTAGAGGCATGGAATTATACCCAGGTCAAGGCCACTAGCCATAATAGTTATATTAGCCATTACCAAGGTCATGTATTACAAACCAAACAACAATTGGGTTAAGTATTGAAAGCCCTCAGCAGTCTCAGTGATACAAGATCTACAAGAGACCGAAGCAGCAATTAGTGCTTCTTGACAAATCATTCATAAGGGCTTGAATTATTACCAAGATATAAATCCCTACCTGTTTGGAAAACTAAAACCTTATTCAACAGTCCTTTATGCCAAACACAAATAAGTGTCCAGCATTGCAGACAAGAAGTCTTACATACCAACCACGCTGTTGAAATGTGCACCTGTGAACCACCCCGAGAGGGATTACCAGTGTGCTTGCCCTTGAGGCTAACTCCACAACAGGTACAACATGCAGGTAATCTGGCTAAGTACTTAATTTGTTGTTGGATTGTTACAAATATTGTAATTACTTTAACAAGTTTGATTCAAACTACAACTCCGTCCAATAATTACTCCCAATCTAAGAGATTAAATATTAATAAAACAATGGTTTACTGAAATTGGGTACTATTACACTCCGCCAACTGGAGTGAGCAATACATTTCAAACATATTTTGGTACTTAAACCTATGTTAACATTTTGAGTTGTTTTAATTTTAAAACATTTAAATAATTTTATTGTCACAGCTTGTTTTAAGATGGAAAATTCTTTCATTTCTATTATATTTGGGGACAGCTCTAGGCACCAGGCTGACAAGCAGCCCTCTTGCTGGGATTATTTTACCCAGTTCCCCAAAGCTATATTGAAGATAACATTATGTCTATTCAGTGGGAACATAAAGATTGCCCTATGACAACTATTGATTAAAAAGAATCTTACTTTTTAGTTCCAGTTGCTGTAGAAGATAGTACCTAAATATCTTAAATTAAACTTTTGTATGAACTTACAACACTGCTGTAATATGACTTATGTACACATAATAGTGTGTTTACAGCCAGTACAAGACGTCATGTCACACATATGGAGTTTGGTCTATGTAACAATAATTTATTTAAATGACAATAATTAGCAAGTATTCAAAACCTTTAAATTTTACAAGAATGTAAAATCAAACAAATCATATCACTCATGTTCCTGTATTTCTAGGTTTTAACCACAGGTTTTAACCTTACCTACCTATGAAAAAGTAACTTAATATCAATAGTAAACAATGTGAATTTTTTAATTTATTCCTCAACATTTACCAAAAATTATCATCTGAAAAAAAAAAAAAATATATATAATAATATTATGAGAAACCAGTTTGGTCTCACAGACAATGCAATTTTAAGAACCTTATCCAACTACTAATGTACTTGGAATATTGTCTGCAACTTCTTTGGCAGTTACTTATGGTTGTCAGCATACCAAACTTTAAGAATGAACAGTTCTTAGTGCTACAGTCATTCAATGAAAATTCTAAGAACTAGATATGAATATTGCTTTACTTATCATTCCTGAACTAAAATAGTGATTGTGTAACATACTTTAGCTAAAGGATCACTTACACAAAATATTTGCTTTCACAGCTAATCAAAATATTTGTTTGGATATTTACAGACTCTTCACTTACAGGTTGGGGTCTCATGTCATAAGTGATTCAATTTGGGGATGTTGGAACTCAGACGAGAAAGAGCAACTAGTATCAGCTTGTTTTGGCCTAAGATGGTTTGCTAAGATAATGTCAAACTGTCTTGTACCTATTACTGCAAGACATCACAACAGCTATGTACCTATATTGTATTAACAAAATGAATAGTTATTTTAATTAAAGAAATGAATAGTGTTCTATTAGTAGGTACACTTAAATATTCTCAAAAATTACACCAATGGTGTGAGAATAGAAACATATGTGTAACCTCTTCCTATATTAAGTCCAACAAATCTAGGAACTAAAAGCATGAAACAGAATTGTATTAAGTAGACTATCCATTTATAAAAATACCCAACACTGGAATACCAGATAGTATTTGTTATCTATAACCTATTTATTATCTAAGTGTACAAAGTAATTTTCTTGGAAAGGAGTTCAAATAGCCTTTGATACACATAGAATGCATTCGCATATGTTTGGAGAACATTTTGTTTATACATTTTCCCCATTTTAATATGTTCCCCTATTTCAATAATGACTAATGTTTAGGAAAATTAAGATAACCAAGCTGAAAGTATTCTTGTCTTTCCCTGATGGCTAGCACAGCAATGGTTTACCATAACAAAATTATTGATGATATTTTAAAGCAACAATATTTGTTACTAACAGAGTTGTTTTCATCTACTTTTAGCATACAACATTGCCAGAGTTCCCATATTTCCATAGCTGCAGGAAACTTATCTGGATGACTAACCAACCAGGATTAAGATTCTTTGGAGGTAATGCTTGGACCTTCAGCACCAGGTACCCTAAAACATTATGATTGCTCTTATAAAGATGGTAAGCATCCTGCCACAATACAGTATTAATGTTTATAAAGCCACTGTCAGTGTAGTAGCTTTAGTAGCAATTAATATGCTTCTAGTTGGAAGCATTAAATAACGGTTATAACTTGTATATTGATTACACATTACTCAGTGCTGCCACTGCTAATGAGCTCTGAAGTTGGGATGGATGAGAATGTTAAGCGTTTGTTGAAGGGAGCTTCCAGAAAGGGGCCATATGGACCTATGTGCACAGATTACTAGGTAATGTGTACACAGATAACAGTGATATACGATTTTATAAGAAGTAAGATGCTAGTTATTTCAGATTTAAAAGGAATATCGAATTAATTGGTTACCTACCTTGTAATTATTATTTGATTTATTTATTTTTGGCTCCTACTACTGGCCACAGTGTTCAAACTCTAACGTCGATTAAATATTAAGATACTGACGTTACTGCTGATAATGCCATCATCAATACACGTGATGATTAAAAAAAAAAAACAAAAAAAACCAGTATAACGACAGTAAGACTGTAAAACAGTACCCATTGTTCTTACCGTATTTCGGGAGGATATAATATATATATAATATGCCTATTAATAGACACTAAAAATATTTTAGAAAATGCAATCGGCAAACAGTAAGTAAGTCGTTGGTTAAAATAAATCTTTACAGATAATGGTGTTGACACTAGTATTTTTCCTTTACATTATGCTAGACATGCATCCACCCACATTTAAGACAAAATATCAGGGGTGCCAATTAAGTTTAGAAAGGACTGCCGGCTGGTCAGACGGGTCAGCTGTTTTTGTCATACCTACATGACATAACGATTCACCTGTTAGTGGTAGAACTGACCTTACTTTTGCCAATTCTATTTCAGGATAAAATTGTTAATTTAGTACATGCCCCAAAATAATGTCAATAATGAGTCAGCATTGTATGGACGTTCTGTCACTCGAATGCAGTTGGATTATTAAAGTTTGAACTTTAGGCCAATCAAATATGGATTGTGACACATGTCATCGGGACATAAAATGATATAAAATAGAAAATACCTTATCATCATAACTACTTAAGGTTAAGCTTAAGTAAATATAACACTAACAACACTATAGTGATAGGCTACTATTAGTTGATTATTTTTAATGAACGTTAAAATATGATATTAAACAAAATCGTGTAAATAAGTAATACCTAACAGTTTTGTAAATCAATTTTGTTGTTATAACAACTGAGTTGTTTGGTATTTATGTTTTAAATACCGTTCTATGTTTTCATTTTAGCTATAAAATAACATTGTGGAGTATTTTTTATTCGGATCTAATTTTGATCGGATTTTACTTTTAACCCTTTTGCACACACACACACACTGATGTTGCCATTATCTACTTATCTCTAAACATCTACCATGTAAAATAATTGTTTTCAGGATGAGCCGTGTAATAAAATTGAGAAATCAGACTAACTTACCTTAAGTGACGTCTGATGGTAATTTTATTAACGGCTCATCCTGAAAACAATTAGGTTCCCACCCTGGCTCTTACCTACAAGGTACCGCCCACCCATCAAATAATGGCAACTCCTTTTTGTTACTCTAAAGAAAGTGATTTGACAGAGATAGAAACGTCACCGTTGACAGCTACTCTGGATAAGTGGATTTTCAGTTTGTTTTCTAGTTCTAAAAAACTACGCGGCCGAGTTCGCTGGAGGCGAATACTACCATGTAAAATAATTGTTTTCAGGATGAGCCGTTAATAAAATTACCATCAGACGTCACTTAAGGTAAGTTAGTCTGATTTCTCAATTTAACATTAAATGATTTTCCAACACACACTTACCAACTTACTTTACTTCTTGATAATGTAATATTATATAATTCACGTCTCCTAATAAAACGTTTCCATATAATATATTATGTAAGATGTTATGAGTGTATGTGCATGTATATGAAGTAGTAATGCCATTGTATGTGTTCAACGTAATAAAGTTGATAGGTTATTTGCTTATAAAATATTTATAAAGTTTGATAATATGCATTTACATAATTTGAGAAATGAAAAAATATTTTAACTCTAAACAAAAAATAATCATCAATCAATCAAGTATAGATAAGTCTTCTGACTTATCTATTTAAATCTAATATTATAAAGAGAAAAGATTTGAGTGTTTGTTTGCATTGAATAAGCTTCGAAACTACTAAACCGATTTAATAAATTCTGTCACCATTAGAAAGCTACATCTTTACCGAGTAATATATTTATATACCGGAGGCTATAATTTATAAGAAATAGCCAGACCACGTTGTGAAAAATTTACTTTTTCGATTTCTTCTACGTTCCGAGTTTTCCGGACAAGAAAACTGACCTGTTATATATAAAGATGATTATAATTATCATTAACCTACATCAATATTTCTTGGTGTCGATGAATTTATATAATATTATAATAATACTTTTATTTAGTATAGCATATTTTTATTTCTAAATTAACATACATCTATATTTAATTGTTTACATTCCGCTCTTAAAGATTAAAAAAATTACATATCTATAATCTAAGTTATATATCATTCAAACTAATAATGCATATTCTTATAGTACTCTACTATGTCTATAGTCTTAAACTAAACCTGTATATGTATTGTATTATTCTTGGCCATTTTACTATTGCTTAAACATGGTGTACGTTAGTTTTGAACCACTAAATTGTAATAGTTAAACATTGGAAATATATAGTTAGATAGCGGCTTGTGGAGAACAAAAAAGCGTTTTTTATAAAACATATTTGCAACATTATAATTAAAAATCCTGTTTTAATCACAGAATGCGTGCTACGTTGCCTGCATATCAATAGTTTAAAATAAGCAGGTTTTAGATCTAAGGGTTCGAAACTATTTTATTTAGTTTTACAAATTATGACCATCATTTATATGACATAGATTAAAATAATTGATTCTAGTAAAAAAACATGTTATTTAATGTTAAATATGTTTTTATACGCGTAGCAATATGTGTCGCTTGTAAGTGGAAAACTAAATGGGTATGTTTAGGAAATGTTATAGCAATATCATTAAATAATTAGAAACAAAATGCCAAAAATAATAAATAAATAAGAGTAACAGTAAATTATAGCAATATATATTTTGGTTTAGATGAAACCAGTGTCGTAAAACTTATAAAATTATGTATCTGTAAGTAATTTTAATGCTAAGAAAGCCTACGACTGCTACGAGAGTTACCCAATAACAACAGAAAAGTGTGTCATTTTATCTGTAAAATAGCTACGTGCTACGCGGACTACGCGGCTACGCAGCAAATTATTCAAACCTAAAGGCTCATTCACACGAAGTAACATTTATCGCTTGAACTTTCAGGCAAGATTTGCACACACTAAAGCGATCCCCACTGTCAATAGTCCGTTATATAGAGAGTCTATAGAGAAAACATTACCCTTCTTCTCGGGCAGTCGGGTAAACAGAAAGTCCACGTTAATATTATCAATTTTATAGATAATTGAAATAGCATTGAGTAGATAAATACAAAAGTATAATTTTATCGTTGACTTCAGATTATGTTATAAAATTACTTGAAATTTGTTAATAAATTTAGATAATAATATCGCATTTACCTATAAACTTAAATATTATATAAGTAATAATATTATAAGCTCTTGTAAGCTTTGTATGTTGTACTATTGATTAAATATGAAAGCAAATAGTGAGGTCAATATGTTAGACTAGAAAAATACATAGTTACATAAAAACGGAAATATCTACATACATAAATGTGTAGTATTAGATCCACCCTTTTTCGGTTATAAATCATAAAACTATGCATGTATCAGAATTATTGTGTATTACCCTGAAACCGCTTTGTTTATGCTTAGTGAAATTTACTTCACCGTTATAATAAGTAACATAATATTTTAATAAATCTGTTAAATCAGATTAATTATTTGGATTCATAGATCTATCAATTATGATTTGCATAGCAGGTAGCAACGGTAACAATGAAAGGAAAATTTCAACTGTCTTATCAAACTGTCGTAAGATAAGTAGTTTGGTTAATACCAAACTAATAGATGTTTCAGTTTCCTAAGTTATAATAGTCTCATTCACCTTGGTAGATAACGGTGTGACTTGTGCTTGAGCCCTTTTGTAAGTGTATACATATGTTGTAACAATTTTAAAATTATAGTCATTGTCAAACATGCAAATAAATCTATAGTTATGTGGTTAATAATAAATAAATACTGCCATTGAATAAGGATGGATAGTTTTAAGATTAAGACCGTGGGTTCTATGGAACTCCATAAACCATTCGATACTTGAAGTTATTCAAACTGAAACTCCGGTAGGAGTCTGAGTTATTTAAAAAGGTTATTGTGTAATAAAATAAGGAAGTTTAAAAATAAGTTATGTTACGTTACTTTATAAATACTTTTTACTTTATAATTTTTTTACTTTATAAATAAACCTAGATTTCGCGCCACTTACACTCAACTCCGATATATTTTATTTTATAAGTAGGTTTATTTAAACACAAACAAACAATTTTACATAATTATTATGTAGGTACATCCTTAGGCTAATATTCAGAGACGATGCTAAGCGTATAGTAATGCTTAGATACGTATGTCAAATTTGTATTACAATTTGACATACGGAAGCCTAAGTTTATGCTTAGCATCGTCTCTGAATATAAGCTTTAGTTATATTATTACTAGGTTCTATTTGTTTTGGAAAATTCCAGGCCATATAAGTCGGTACTTACTTTATATAAGTCTGCAATAAAAATATATGTATAATCTATTAGTATCTACCTATGTATTATATCTATCTAATACGGTTTCTTGTCTTAATTTTCTCTCTAAATTAAGTAGGTACTTAATCAGTTTTATGTTACAGATGGAAGCATTTCTTTAATATCTAAAATTAAAAGTATTTTTTTACACTGATTTCTGACGATTATGATTTATAATATTAGACTAATTTTAATTTTAATAGTAAAACTATTATTTTTAATAATAAAACTACCTATATATTATGTATGATTATTGATTACTAGTATTATAATATTATCATATGTATATGTACAGATAATTATTATAATTAATGCGAGGCATTACCTATTATAGGTAGATTTATGTAGATGTGTATTCAGAATGTCACGCTATAAACGCTTTGTTATAAAAATGTAATACATTATTTTTTGTGCTAAAAGGACTTTTATTGAAAATCTTTATAGGTAAGTAGGTACAGTCAGCACCAGATTGATCTTATCTTCCAGAGTATTTAAAAAAAGAACACAAATTCTTTTTTTTTTTGACTAGGTACATTGAATGCATGCCCGAACCGAACTACCTATAGGTACAATAACCTAAATACAAACAAAGTATTATTCCTGCGGGCTATTTCAAGCGTTTTAGTTAGGTATATCCAAAACCAAAAAAGATACATAAGTAAGTCGACACTGCCCGAAGTGAGCCTTAAAATTTGACAGTGCACTATCGGGTACCCCGATAATCTACATCAGTTTATAATTTATAAATTTATAGCTTTCCGTCAGCGGCTTCGCCCTTTTGTCTGGGCATATTATGTATAACTTTCATGTCCTATTCAACCCCTTACAGCCTTTTTTCAACCGACTTCAAAAAAAGGAGGAGGTTCTCAATTCGACTGCATTTTTTTTTTATGTTTGTTACCTCAAAACTTTGGACTGGATGAACCGATTTTGATGATTCTTTTTTTATTCGAAAGCTGATGCTTACAGATTGGTCCCATAAAAATTTTTTCGAAATCCGGTGAGCTGTTGTAAAAATATCGACAAAAATTTAAAAATTTTAAAAATTATATACATAGATGTTATTATGGTTTACCCCGAAACCTCGCTGTTTGTGCCGGTTCAGTGAGTTTAGTTGCTTCCCCCCCCCCCCCCCCCCCCCCCCCCCCGCTCATATAATATAATATATATTCCACTAAAACTTTGAAAATAAATTATTTTTAAACAAAAAACAAACCGCCTCCAAAAAACACAGAATCAACGAACGTCATATTTGAATTAAATTAGTAGTTTGGCACCGCCTCCAAATTAGTTAGTAATCATAATGTAAATATGTTATTTTTTGCTTTTTAGTTCCTATGTGTTTTTTGGAGGCGGTTTGTTTTTTGTTTAAAAATAATTTATTTATTAAATTTCATTAAATCGGTTCAGTAAGTAGTTGTTACGTAAAAGCGGGACAGACGGACAGACAGACAGAGTTACTTTCGCATTTATAATATTAGTAAGGATAAGGATGAATACTATAACCTTTTACCCGCGGTTGCACTTGCGTCCGAAAGGACGTTTTAAGTTTTTGAGACAAAAGTAAACTATCATTCTGTCTGCATCATGCGCAGCGTGAAATAAGTTTATCGTCGCCGTATTTCTTCTCGAAACGAGATATCGCTGTCTTCCAATGCTAACAATGGTCTGTGTCCATTCTCAGCATCTATCTCCTTGCATTTTGCGAATACTGTACTTTCATTGGTGCAAAATTTTTCCCTCCAAAAATTATTATTTCAACCACAAGCGCCATCTGTTAAACGTGTTACAAATTAGTACGTTGTATCAACGGTCCTGCCATCTATCAATCTATTCTATACTTAATTCGTCAGCTCGTAATACGAGTTAGATGGTGATTCTAATTTCTAGTACTAGATGTCACTGTTACCAGTACATGGAATTGGTGTTGCTATAATAACACAATAATAACCTACAATATTAAAAGGAAAATATATTTACGTAGATCAAAAAATATCAGTCAACCGTAAATCATAATGTTACATTAAAATTACAATTTGTTGAAGCTGTGTATCATATTACGTACTGAAACAAAAAAAAACTCGATCACAGATAATAATTATCCTACTTACTTATCAATTAAAATTATTGAGGCTGGGAACAATAATTATTAATTACAGCACGCGCGGAATAACCTGGCTTGACTGAAGTTGGCCGTTTAGATGCGCAGTATAAAACTTTTAACCTAAACAATCCATTGCGCATTCAAACGGCCACAAGCGGCTAACTTCAGTCCAACCAGGTAATTCTGTGCGTACTGTACTTATTTAATATATCTGAAAACGATCAAATCCTTGTAAACTTAATTTGGCTTTTTACTTGTGACTTCGGTATAAAATATTATTATCTATTATTAAGTTGGGTTATTTAAATAATCTTATGGCAACACCACAGACTTCATTCATTTATTTCATTCGGCCGATGGCAGCAGATGTGGAGTGTAGTGTGTTGCACGGCAACTATTATGGCGGGATTTCGTCGACATGAAGTTTTTACAAACTTTTAAAATTAGAATCCATGAACTAAAACTTACTTAGAACAACTAGAGCGTAGCAAAAACTGCAAGGCACTGTTAAAAACCGCTAATAAGTGAAAGTTCACTGGTCAGGATGTCAGTTAATTCAAAGTGGCGGTTACCTGACGTTTTTTGTGTTGGTGTGTTGAATGGATGTCGGAATTATTACGTTTAATTCGTGGCGCGGGGATGGGTGAGTAAGTGATTCAAGGTGTTTTGGGACTACTATCGAGATGCCTTTCGTGCAGCGTGCAGTGGAACCAAAGTTTTTATCGCGTACGAGCTTACGAGACAGCGATGGCAAACCAAAGGTGACCGACGAGGAGCTCCAAGCGGTCACCAACTGCACCCTGAGCAATGCACTGAGACAACTCGCCTCGCTTGTGCTGTTGGCGGAGGATATCTTCAGCGAGTTAACCGCGCAACTTCAAGATATAACAGAGCGATCAAAACTAGCGCAATCGAAGATCATCAAAATAAACGAAATAGTTGAACAATATGACCCGAAGAAGGTGCCAGTCCGTAAGTAAAAGCTATTTACTTGTACGTCCTAAGTAGTGTAATAAGGTAGTAGCCTAGTAGGTATCTCACACTTTTGTTTTGACTTGTTTACCGTACGAAACTGTCTGTGTAAACTTTGTCTTCGACTTAGTAGTTTATTAGAAACCCTGGCTGGGCCGGAAGTGGCCCTAGCGTTTAGATATCTCCAGTACCTAGACCGACCTAATTGGTAGAAAATTAAATAATTATGCATCGAACACGATACTTACATTCTAGGCACCTAGGTATAACTAGTACCAACCAACACTAAAGTAGTCATGCTCTGTTTGATTCAGGAGACAGATCGCTGTCAGTTTTAAATTTCTAAATTTTTTAACGTTTTTGTTTTAGTACCTTAGTACTTAGACAGGCATTATCTCTTGTTTACACGATAATATGGAAGGTGCTACTAAGTAGGTACAATAAGGTTATTCATTTTGATAACCCGTGTCAGTGTATTGATGTTATTGAATGAAATTTATCGTCCTAATTAAATTATTATAAGTTTATAAGTTGGTACCTACAACATTTCCAATTGATTATTTGAAAATAGGCAAAACTATTCGCATAGCCATACCTACTTACTATCGTATTCATAACATTTAAATAGGACGAGGTTACTTTAGTTACTTACAAGGGTTATTATGTCCACTTACCTATCTGTGGTTAGGTATTAATTATGTAAGTACCCGCAGACTACTTGGCATCAAGAATCAAACAAACAATAATAGCTAGGTAGGTATCTCCTACGTTGTACAACTTGCCGGAAAATTCACCCGTCACCCTTCACTTTAACTTGTGAGTGACCTATCATGATAGGACCTAAATTACTTGGCAGATAGGTAACCTATAAATTTAAGTACCTACCTAATTTCATGCAAAAATTTTGTTCCATTTATTAACTTATTCGACGGTCAGCGGCTATACAGAGCTGGTAAATGAGGTCCTTACTTAATCGACTTAAGACATCGGAAATCGAATTAAGACATTCGGGACCAGTCAATTGTAACATCCAGAAAGGTAGGCTATGCTATCTACTTATCTATAAAATAATATTAACTAACTATAAGGACGAAAATTTCAGGATAAATTTCATTCAATGCAAGCGTCCCCCCCGTCCGTAATGACTCAAGTCTAGGAAGATTCTGCTTGACTACCTTTATTACCTCTTCCATAATATTTTTCTCTAAATAAATTGCCTACTAGTAGTAACTTTAAGTATCTACTCAGTACCTAAGTGGTATGTAATAAACTACTTACGCCATCAACGTAGTGAGTAAAAAGACGTCGACGCAAGCATTTGTAAATTAAACTCATTGAAAGGACCGTTCCGAAACCTCATTACCTTGTCCTCCTTGAATATGCCGCCTTTACAAAAACGTACCACGTTGATGCATTACTCTGAACGCTATCTAAAAACCTGTTTGGCGTTCGAACGGACCCATGATGGGAAAAAAAACTCCCAGATTCCAATGCGAACCATAAAAACGTCTCGAGATAATTTCCAACCCATCCAATGCTTGTGCCCGCCGCTTGATGATTCTGACCGCTCAAGTATTTAACACTTGAACGATGGAATTCCTTGTTCTTTTATTTATAAACACCATATAACTATTCATGATTATTATTATACGCTTCTATTCGATCGAATGTAAAGATAACATCGACCTTTAATTACTTGTGCCGTGCGCGGCAATAGAGCAATACCGAAAATAGATACTTACCTATGTCCTTTATCGAGATTTCTGTTACCTACATTGATTAATAGTCGACTAGATAACATGAATGTTAAATTCCCTACAAAGTAAATAGTACCTACTCATGGGCGTACCCAGCTTTTGGCCCAGGGGGGGGCAGCTGAGGGACTTCTTCCCCCCCCCCCCCGGGTCCCTAATCTCACTAAAAGAGGCAGTGAAATTTCAGCAGAATTAAAAAAAAATGCTCAAAACCATCGAAAAATCGACAAAAATGCTAGCTATACGTAAATATATCAGAGTAAATAATATGATAAACCGAATTATTTTGTTAATTTGTTGCTACCAATTATATTATGACCCCACGTGGAACAAGCTTAGAGCCAACAACAAATTTTAGAACTGGAAATCGGATGAATTTTAACAGGTGCGCTTATAGCCGATCATGTTAGCCTAACGCTCGATTTTACCAAAATACATAAATAATAAATTATTTGCAGATCTACTTAATTATCCGCTAGCATGACCGGCATATAGGGATATCGGTCAGAAATTCACCCGATCTCCGGTTCTACATTTTGTTGATGACTCTGATGCATTATAAATCGGTCATGTTGGATCAACACTCGATTCTTCCGGTATTCATAAAAATTGATGCATAGAGAGTCAACAACAAAATATAGAATCGGAGCTTTTCTTAGAGTTTCTGACTATACGGTATCCTTTCATAAACCGGTCACGCTACTCTAAATTTTTCTGGAATCAAATAAAATAGTTTTCTTCCTCTACGCTGCAATAGTTATTGACGCCTGGAGAGTCAGCATAAAAAAATAGAACCGGACGTCGGATGATGACGGGTGATGAAATTTATTATTGTTGCCCGGAAAGTCTGGGGAAGTACCTCCACCTTACAGAAAACTGCAGCCAAATAACACACGTTATTATGTGTTGTGTTCCTGCAGTGAGTAAGGTCGCCAGAGCTCCTAAGGATGCGCTGCGCTGGCAGTAAGAGGAATATTCCCTCAAACTGTCCGCGCAGTGAATCCTCCATAACCTCTAAGACGTTTTTCGGGTCAGCAACGCGCGAATGATACCCCTGGTGTAGCAAGCGTCCATAGGCTATGGTAACCGCTTACCATCAGGCGGGCCGTATCATATGCTTGTTTGCCACCTTAGTGGTATAAAAAAAAGTCATCAAGAAAACTCAGAACCGTAAATCAGATGAATTTCTAACCGGCATTTTTTTAAGCCAGTCGTGCTAACTCAACGCTTGATTTATCCGGGATTTATAAATAGAAACAAAAATAGCTTAACGTAGCAATGAAAATTGATGACTAAGAGTCAGCAAACGAAAAGTCGAAAACTTGGGCCACCCACCTTGGACTGGTTAAGTTAGAAGGATACCTACTTACAATTAGTTTGTTACTAGACCTCCAGTTATTTTACACAGTAAGAGCGAGCGAAGCGAGCTCGAAAATTTGGCCACCTACCTCGGACAGGCTTGGTTAGAAGAGTAACTACAATTAGTTTGTTTACTATTTCCAGGTGTCTCATGTAAAAGCGAGCGTACCGAGCTCGAAAATTGAGGCCCCCCTCCTCGGACAGGCTGGGTTAAAGAGTAACTACAATTATTTTGTCTACTACCTCCAGGTGTCTCATGTAGGAGCGAGCGTAGCGAGCTCGAAAATTTGAGCCACCTACCTTGGACAGGTTAGGTTAGTTAGAGTGGTAATTACAATTACTTTGTTACTACCTCCAGTTGTCTCATGTAAAAGTGAGCTCGTAAATTGAGGGAACACACTTAGGACAGGCGACGTTATTGCATGGGGTAATTACAATTAGTTTCTTACTACCTCCGTGCGGCTAGCGCTGCCCCTTGGAGCCTGGCGCTCCGGGCTATGGCTCTTTTGGCCCTAGTGTAAATACGCCACTATAAAGGTTGGATGAGTATCCGAACCGGTATCCTTATAAACTGATCATGCTAGCTTAGCGCTCGATTTTTAGGGAATCAACAAAATCCAATATAATAATTGTGTTGCTCAACTTGGTTAATGACGCCCTGAAAATCGGCAATAGGATATCTTCCCGGGATCGCACGAGTTTCTGACCGGTGTGTTTATAAGCTCGTCACTCTCGATTTTTCCAAAACAAATAAACAAAGTAAAGCTAGCATTGTTGTCAATTTTGTAAGATCGGTTTGAGCAACGAAATCGTTTTTGTAGCAACTAATTGTTGACAAAAAGCAACAAATAGTGAATATTTTTCTATTTTGACAATTTGTCACTGCCATGTGTTATTGTAACTTGTGGGGGCAAGTTTGTTCCGTCCTACACACAACACGAAAAAGGTTTTTTTTTATGTTACTATAACTTTTATCTACGGGGCATCCAAGTTCCAGGGGGGGGCAGCTGCCCCCCCCTGCCCCCCCCTGGGTACGCCCATGTACCTACTGCAAGTAAATGGGGCCATTTATTTTGTGTAACCACGACTCTGTCACAGTCGACATCGACACGAAAATCTCTTTAAATGCATTTGTAACGGAAAACAAAGCAAGATAAACAACATGAAAAGAGACAAACAAAAATAGCTGTTGACTTAGTTGCTTTTGTGGCGAGAGTAAGCACTGCAATTCATTGGACAACCTTTCACCTGGACGATAAGCGCTAAGTGTTGTTTGAGTGTCATCTCGCGGAGGTCTGCCCTTTTATGGTCCCTTTTATTTGTCCTGTAAAGAATCCTTTGATTTTAATACAGACTGCAGAAGTAGAACAATTACCAGAGAATTCACTATTGAACAAATACCTCTGGATCAATAGTGAATTCTCCCACTTTGTGAAGTGAAACTCGAATCGGTGAATTAGATGGAATCAATTATTTCTTCATAGCATTGGTAACATTAAAACCAATTAAAACATTACAGAGGATGCTGGGTATTGAAGACATTTAATAGCTTTGTTTTAAGTCAAAAGCTTTGCGCCAGCAGCTTCGCCCACGTGGTCTGGGTATTTGTTATAAGTTATACTCTATGTCACCCAGGGATAGGGTAGCTTCCCATAAATAATTTTTCAAATTGGTCCAGTAGTTTCAGAGCCTATTAAATTCAAACAAACAAATAATCAAATCTTTCCCCTTAAAAATATTAGGAAAGAAAAAACTTTCCTCTTTATATTAATAAAAAAGAAAATCTATACTAGGCACCTACTTAACTAATATAAAATAGAAAATATTTTTTGAGTAATATTTCGGGTTATTTATTTATAACAGAATAGACACGAGTACATATTTACTATAAGCTAGTGCAGTTACACGGGGTGTTTCATAATTTATTGGCCGCACAACCTGCCCGGTTGCACAGATGCTATCTGTGGAACATGTAAAGTGAAGGGTATAATCACAATTACCACATAAACTTTCTATGTTTGGAAGATGACTAATGTAGCTATCATTGCGTAGTAGGTTATTCTCTTAGGTAACCCATAGCATTCAGTTGTTTTAAACACGAATGCGTAATTCACCATGGGTTGCAGTTCTAGCAGTCCCAACTCCCAGTGTTTACCAGACCAGTAGGTACAGTTCGCCGACATTAATGTTACCCAAGAAGCATAGGTATGTTTCTTGCAAACTCAGTTACACATAGCGTTTCATGATGAAATCCGCGAGAAATGCCTGATTAGGAGGAGACCCGCTAGGTTTTAAATCTACGTATCTGCTTAGGAAAACCGTCATCATAATGTTACTGTATTGCAATATGGCTATATGGCTGTCTGCTAAAATTCTATGGTCTGGACATGTTTTAAACTTGGAAACACTTGTATACTATAGTATGGTTCATATAATATTGTGCATTTAGATTACATAAATCAGGTGTACAATGGTCACTGTAACTCGACGTTTGTGCAATTGTTACAGAGTTCGTTGGCCGATAAAGTTCTTATCAGTTTTCTTTGTAAGTAACTAGGAAACGAAGTCATGTCGTAAGAATTAATTAGGCAGTGGCGAAATTACTGAGATAAGCACTGTGCTCAATGTATAAAATAAAGTATTAAACAACGCAAAATGGATACAATAGTTTACATAATATTCTATTTCAGAAGTCGTTAGAAATGCGAAGTGAGCAAAGATCATCATGATTCGCCTTCGACATTCAGCCATACAAAGTCTATTTTGCATTTGCAAGCGATCAAATGTCATGGTGTCTGGAAAACAAAGAGAGCTGTGGCAGTACGGTGTCGGTTTTTCCCATGCTTGATTTATCTACTGCGTGAGGAACATCTATTCAACCGTATGGATGCCAGTGCCAACTAAACGACCCCGGTTACGCAATAACGAACCTTATATTATATAGGTATTTTAGAAACCAGTTTCTTAGAAAACGTATCATGAGAATCGTGAATAACCAAATTTATTGATGGCCCCGGCTAGGTATGCGATCTATATCAAATTTAAAGACAGAACAGTTTATTACTTAAAAATCTCGAACACGGCTACTAATAGGTATGTTTTTGATCTTAACATTGAAATATTAGACTAGGACAGTGTCAACATAAATCACAAATCTCTTATATTCAATAGGAGGAAATTATAGAGAGTGTTTCCGCTACCCGCATCCCCGATAAGGAGATACTCTTCTAGTTAACCGATCGGATGGTCTTATGCGTTCCGTCCACTGCATCTGATCATATATAAATCTTATTAGATCCAGAGGGCAATTTGTCCGTTTAAGTACTTAAGTAAGTACCAGTAGATAATTTTATTAAAGATCTTAACTAAGTTGGAACTGCTGCACAAGATACATTACGAAGCGTACACACTACACGAATAGTTCCGTATTAATGTTTTAATCAACGCAAAAGATAAGCTAGCTCTACTTTCATAAACCATCACTTCAACTCATCTTTACTGTAATGCTCGTTGCAAAGTAACGGTTATTTTATTATGTTTACTTCAGCCGACTGAATATAAATAAGAAAGTAATTTGAAATCCCACTTGAATAAACAAATTAGACACGATATTTCCCTATGCAGCGGTATTTATCTAGCTTTCTATACCGGACACGATCTTATCGCTAAATAACCATAGTCGTAACCTGACTGGCTATTAAGCAGCTAGATCGTTAGATTAACACTCACACTTCAAACTGAATTAATATGAATTCCGAGCAATTAGTCTAATGTGATCCCAGAGTACCTTACCTACTGCCAACTCTTCAGGCGTCAACGTCATCGATCGAGGCTAAGCAAATGGCTTTATCAATGCTAGACAGGCATTATTACTCTTGACAGTGAAAGTTAGATCAATTTTGGTGTCCCAGATTCTCCCAGGTACCAAAGTCTATCTGAAACTGTATTGTTATTTTATATTAATTGCTTGTGCGAAGTAATGGTGTTTAGTTTAGTCTGGACGTCTGAGCTGTCTATCATAATATACCACCTTGTTATCACATACGGGTCCTACGTGCTTAACAAGATATCATAAACGAGCAGGCCAAACAGACGCACACATACTCGACTAGAGTACCTATTGGAAGTCTCGAGAGTGCTATGACATCATTCTGGGATACTCTTTTGTAATACCATGTCGCCTACCCAAGTTTCTTCATAATGAATTATAGACGCTGCGCTGTGAACAGTGCTCCCTTTGAGTGTATTTGCGTAATTTGCGACAGATTTTCCATTGACAAAAATGTGATGTAAATAAACTCTAGGAGATGTATTAACTATATACTACACCGTGTAAGGATGACATGTTAATGTACATTTATCAACAGCTAGCGCATAAAATTGAAGTATAAATGCAAGCCTGGCAATATTCGCAGAAATGAACACAACTGCACAATGCACTGCTGAATGATATTTCCAATGCCATGCAATACCTAGTCACCTATAGATCTAATGCCACAGGCTTCGGTGTCACCTTTCGTCCCCGATAGTGCCTTTCCTCGGTGTTGTTTTGCAGGCTATTGAATGACTGCAGTCAAACCGTATTAAGCAAGTCTTCCTCGCGTAATCTGAGACCCAGCTTAAATCTAACGGCTTTGTACCTAATTCTTTATGCCTGAATAAATTACGAAAAATAATATCTTTTAGAAAGGAGGGTTGAATCCAAGCGGCTTTGGTGTACTTCGTGTACCGATATTGTAAGGATATCCGCTTACAACTGCAACTACAGTACAGTTTTATGCAGAACGCATTCTTTTTTTAAATGCACCAAGCATCTCGGTTTTTTTTCTTTAGCTTAAAATGTCAGTTACAGTTTTATTATCGCACTTAACAAATGGGTGAGGATACAAAAACCACACTTGAGAATGAATATACACCCCTCTCGTAAGTCATTGTGGGAACTTTCGATTCGAACGAACAAGGAAGCAGACTTTTTTGTCGTTGGTTCTAAGAATGCGTCCCAGGTAGCCGGGCACTAATGTGAGCTTTTGTATTCATGACTCGAACTGAGGGTTTGCGAAAGACCAGCTCGTCAGCTTATAAATGAAGTGATTTTATTTACAAAATTAATAACTGCATAGTAACTAAAGTAGAAAACCATGATTAAGTGTTTTATTTCAGCCCACTAGATTAATCAAATTAATCATAGTTGCCAATCATTGTAATCTGCAATCAGAAAAGCAAATTTAACTTTCCTTCTACTAACAAACCTGTCATGTTGTAAGATTTTTGTAACAATGATTAATGACACCAAATCTACAACAGAAAGATCTTGCAAATATATATTTTATAGGTATGAATAACCTACCTAATTAAGATAAGTCTGCAAGCTATTCAATACAAGCTAATGGTACATTGGAGATACAGAATTATTTAATCTTTCCCACGAAACAAAAACTTTTTTAAATGTGTTCCAATTCCAAGTATAATATTCCCAGAATTATAAAACCTGATCTGTTAAGATAAACATTAGACCATAGTGTAATGGAAATTCTTCAAATAACCCCAAAATTTATTCCATATAGTGAAGATGGAACCGAATTTGTCAAATAAATTCTAGATGTATATTGTATCACTTAAGTCTATTTTAAATCTGATTCCTGAATGCAGTGAGGCTGTGACAATGACCTTTAGAAACCCACGCTAATTATACACACATCGACAACCGGTGCCAGACTAGTTCATGGCGTGGCACGTTTCAACATAGCAACGTAACATAATAAAGTGCCTAATTTAACTGCTCTGCACTTGTGATCTAAGATGCAACTGCGAGACAATTTATCTCGTAATCTATTTTTATGTCGAAAACAATGAATATAATAAACGTGCCTAGTATGGTAAATTGAATTATCTAACCGATATAAAGATTTAATTAATTAGAGCCAGCACTTGTTTGCCGATCCCAGTTTAATTGGACAGAAAAAAGATTGAGAAGGAAGATTGAATTAACGCGCATCGATGCTTATGATGCAATAAGCGTACCGATTCGACGGCTATAAATTTTACGAACCCTCCTGTTACCAGCATATGGTACAGTCGCTAATCTACTTATACTTACCCAATGTTCTTACCGATTGTTGTGTATTGATGTACGGATTGAGCTAGCTGTAAACTGATTCGTTACAATACGAAACGTTTCCTGTGTAAGCCGTGTTCTTTCAACAACATTTTCCTGTACACCAGCTGAAGTTGATAGTACGTTAACTTCAATCAAGTACCGACGAAAATAAACATTGTAGGGCAAACTACAAATATTGGTCATGGCTATGAACTCAAGCAAGAGATAGGATAGGTCATTGCAACGCGGAACATTTGAACTCCTCCCTATGTGACCGGACCGTAATCGGGATCCAAAATTTGCTAAACTTTATTTTAGACATCTTTCAGCCAACCAGTATGCTTTCTTTTGTATTTTTCGTTCTATTTAATAGTAACCACAGCAACTAGTAACGGGATCCTCTTTCCTCCCCCTTCAACGTTACTATTGACGAGGGTCTGTGGTATTCCGCAAGTTTTAGATGTAATTTGTTTCAAGTTAATACGATAGTCGTCAATATTTAAGAGGATCTTTCGTTTATCTTCTTACCCAACGTATTTTTATCACAAACTTTTAGAAAACATTTTGCGTGCAATTTATAATTTTTTAAGCCGAGCTCCGAAAACAATCACCGTTTTGAAAGTGTTATCTTGTAATTAAAAATCCTAATCAAATTCTAAGGAATTCGAGTCTTCAAGCTTCAATGCTGAAGCAAAACAGCATTTATTATATACGAAAATTGCACGACTATATATGTATACAAAGTCAAAAAGTAAAACAAACTCATATGCGGTGGGAACACGGTATACTAAATTCTTAATAAGACAATTCCTATATTTTTTACTTATCTCTTGGCGTGAAATCAACAAGCCAAGTACATACCTAGTTAATATTAGATGAAGCCCGTAAAACGTGGGGCGCCGCGGCAGCTGATCGGAAGTCCTGCCCTTTGTTCAACTTTCAACCGCACTTTTTGTAGTTTAAGGAAGAAAGGAAGTAGAATTTTACAAAATCGATCTTTTTATTGACTTAAGAATAAAATAAAATGACTTTCAGAATTATGTAAATAGCAGTTTTTCATGCGTTTTATTTCACTGCATGCTCTCGAATTTTTATGTTACGCTCCATTGTCCCTTACGAAATATCCGCATTTTTATCCAGACAAAGAGGGAAAGCTTCCATTATTCAGAAATTTTGGATACAATGGTGGTCCGCGCACGGCGCACGCGCAGCGTGTGATCCATTGCCGACAAGATCGATTGTTCGCGATATACGAGGAGGCGGTTATTTTAAATTGTCGGCTTTGTCAGACACAATGCGAATATAAACGAACTACACACCTAGACTATTTTTTACCTTTTGTAAACTACATCCTGCCCTACCCAACATGTTTCCGTTCATTAAATATATTTTGTCTAATGATTTATTACAGTATCCTCTATGCGGGAATAAGGCATCTCTTTGAAAAATAATCACCTGAGTTCAATCCGTATCTTAAGGTATATTAACAATCATTAGATCCAAGAATGCGGCCTTATCCTGTGTGGGGTCCGTAGACAGTCTGCTTTGATATGCAAACTATTCCATCTGATAAGAACCAAATCAGCATAAAACCTCGTCACGTGTTTGCAGTTGTTAATTAATTACTATAACCCCTATTAGC
The DNA here is from genome assembly GCA_946251955.1 of Acronicta psi. Lineage (NCBI taxonomy): Eukaryota > Metazoa > Arthropoda > Insecta > Lepidoptera > Noctuidae > Acronicta > Acronicta psi. Next base: position 7,725,492 of record OX276476.1, read on the forward strand.
CACGAGTTGGAAGTAGCACGAGGCGTAAGCGTGAGCCCGACGCCTGTAACTTCGTCAGTTTTGCGGCTTCTTCAAATAGAGATTAATATGGCTCGCCAGTACCAACTTAGTTAAACGGAAATATTAAAATTTGATTTCAGAATCAATCTGACGATTGCTAATCATAAGTTAGAGCACTCGAGTCCTTGACTTATTCGTTTCCTCTTCCATTCAAATTTCGTAAGCTAAGATTTTGTCGTTGAAAGTTGGCAACTCAAAATAGCTCAACAGGTTTTGTACAATAGCTGTTTTTTATCTGTGTCTGCTTGGTGCAAACAAGACATAAAAAAGTATATTTTAATTAGGTAGATATCAAGTAGTTAAATTAAAACAATCTCCCAAGCTATAATGAATATTTTTGGAACATTTACTTTATGTTTCGAACATGTGGACAAAATCTGATTGTCCATAATACAACGACTGTTTCTGTTAATGGTCCATTGAAGTGAGTTCATGACGTAAGAATACGTGGGAATGTGATGCAATCGAACGAGGAAACGGGATATTATTAACATAATTATTCTTGCAATATCCTGTAGGTGGAGACGTTGAGCTTATTGAAAGCTATAAGATGTGTTCTGAGATGAAACTTGAGTTTAGAGAGCTAAGAAGGCTAACAGAATTAGTAGTGGGAAATATTTAAGCTTATACTAGTAAGATGGGTGGCTTTAAATCGTCTGTATACCACAAACCCCGATTTATAATTTAACCGTAATGGTTTATTTTATTGAAAAAAGCTTGTCTAGAAATTATTGTCAATACTTTTGGCTTACTGGGTTCCGTTCTGTTATGAAGATAATACTTAATTTAAAAAACGTTATTACCAACAAATTAATGTTAAACCATGTATGACTAAGTTAATGTAATGTAATCGCACAGATTTTGCACGCCTTTGATGAGGTTAAACGATCTTTCGTAATTTGTAATTTAGTGCTAAACATTGGGAACGTAACCTTTATATTTGTGTTCAATAAGATTAATGTTAGCACCTACATAATTATAATATTCCACTCGAAAATAAATATATTGAGACTCATCACTTTTTAACCTTTAATTAATGCCAGTTGTGTTAGTGATATTTCATATAATTCCGATGAATTAATAATGCAAATACCGAGACACCCGTTTATTGTGAAAATTATGCTTTGTAAATATCACACAGCGGATACTATCAATGCTAACAGATCAATAATTACATAATCTACCTAATTGTATTTTTGTAAACAGATTTTATTTTTTACTCGCCGTAATGGTTTAACGGCAAGAAAAATTTCTTCAAACTTATAATACGGTAAGTTAATACCATAATTTTAATATGCGTATTATTTTTATGGGATTTTTTAACATGATTGCACAGTACTTCAAAGAGTTCCACTATTATTACACTTACGAGTCACATACATATAGTCGTTGTCCATACATAAAGCGTGAGTACTGCAAGCCCGCATTGATGTCCAAATGGCTAACGAACGTGGTACGCAAACCCTGTTCACCATAAACAAGAGCGTTTTCAGAGCAGCTCTCAAATCAATCATGTTCACCTTATCGACACGGTTCCGTTGCAGGCTCATTAGCAATGCCGCTGTGTCCGCACATCACATACCATACCACCACATACTCCGGGTAGAACAAGTACAGCCAATATGGGCAAAACAAGCCCGCACTCATCCATATTGCAGGCTCTCGCCCGATCGGTTCATTTATATTGCAAGCGGATGTTCTTTTCACCTTTCGTGAACATCATTAGTTGTCCGTGTTCGAAATGGTTTAAAACTGTGTTATTAAAGATTAGTTCATCCGTACAGGCTCATACAATCATGGCACTGCATTGTACATAACTAGGGAACGTTGAACAAATTGAATTGATTTCGAATGACGGTTGGAGCGGTTTTTTTATTATACGGCATGACTTGTCTGTTAACTGGATAGCCTCGGTCATGTCATGTTACATCTCGTGCTACATATTCGAGGTCTATGGGGAGTCTTTTTGAATTGAATAAAAGTGTATGAAATACCTTGAGCAATACTTGTTATCAATAATCTGTGTTGTATTTTAAACAACATCACCACAACGTTACATAAACTATTGTTTGTATCCATCGATTGGGAGCTAATTATAAAATGAAACGATTCCATGTGCATGACATAAATCCATTTGAAATACGCCTAATTGCATTCGCTCTACAGCGCAATTGGCTGACATGAATCATACAGATAACAGTGTTTCAGTCGGGTGACAGCATAAAAATAATGGTGAAAATAACTGATCGCCAACGTATTATTTAGATAAGGTTCCACCGTCCATGCGATAATGGCCGCTTATAAAGGTGTGCTTGTGATGCACCGACAAGGAGACAATTTTCCATTATGATGAAAAATATTTCTGTTTTAGCAGTGTCATTTATCAAACGCTTTTGACCGCTTTATGCAGCCATTAGTAGACCATTTATATCAATAAAAACTTTACCGTTTCAAAATTTCGGTATAGTTTTGTAAGAGGTAAATTTTGATAAAATTCACTACGGAATGATACGTTCTCTGTGATAATACGCAAGATACTTTGTGGGTTTATCAGTAACACTGTTACGGCATCCACTCAGTAAATCATGAAAGTGATTACAGTCATCGCAAGTAGTCGGATAATTGCATCAAGAGCTGTAATTACAGTTTTGCCCGCAGTAACTGTAATCAAGCACATATTATAATCAGTTTTTGCGAAGCGTTCAAATTATGACTGATTTGTGATATTTGCCCTAGGTACGGTTCATTAATTTGCTACGTCACTGGGTACCGTGATCATGTAACAGATGATTTATTTCGCGGCGGCAATGGAAGCTAGTCGGGTTAGGTGAACGAACCCTGTCACCGCGCTACGTCGTATTACTGGTTTCGGCACTCCGGCTACGGCAGAAGATTTTGTACCCGACGCGCATATTGACCGTTTATGGGCATGAAACCTCATAGCACGTTCATTCATTACAAACCGGCCGAGATAAAATGACTATCTTATACCCATAAACGTGCGATTGAATGGGATCCGAGGAGCGGATTGCATAACATGTGAATGCAGTGATATATTAAACCACAATATTCAAGGTATCTTCACCTTCACGCCTTGAATACAATAACTGTGAAACTGTTGCTTTTATAATGAGCTTTAATCTTCAATTTTCATATTGTGTACCTTTAATTGCTTTGCAATTACTACCTACTTGTTTTTTTTATTATTAATGTAATAATTTCTGAAAACTTGATATTTTTACAGTTATTAACCTTGTAGAATGTAAATATCGCACCACAGAACAGGCGCACATACGTCGGTCGGTGTCGTAATCTTATCGTTTCCACACTTACCTTGGTAGGTCCCAAAAAATGTTATTTATACCGTTAATCCCTGTAACAACGAGCAGCTGCTATTTCAACAATCAGTGCCAGCTTACCCACCAAATTATTAAAAGTCATAAAACGAGTCTTATAGAAGGGTGAGCCACCCCTATTCGTCGATTTACGTGTTGTTCGAAACTCGCATGAGCGTTTATTATTTTGAGACAGGCGAGGTATTCCATCGATTTTTCAAACTGCATACATATTATTTCAATCAAATGCATCGTCATGTAATATCAGGTTTTTCTTGGCGCTTCATTTGGCACCACACATATAGGAACGATAGTATAATAATTCGTGGCGAACATGATAGCCAGGCAAAGCTGCAAAGAATAAATGCAACCGCTCCTAATTTCCGACAGCGCAAAAAGGCGTGAGGTAGTTCTAAAGGGAACGTTTAATGTAATAATCGAGATATTCCATGAATACTAATCGAAACGGTGCTTTAACATTTCGCGCGTAAATGGATATGTAACAACCCCTTGAAAGTTACATCACTAACCGTTAAAGGCAGGTTGGCGCGCAAATGTCCACGCTTGCTGGGACCTCGGCGTGTACTTTGTCGCTTGCAACCGGTTGCATTGTGTAGCGACCGTTAGTCGCCCACCTGCGGGAACGTTGCCCACTGAACCGAGAGCGACGTGTGTCGTGTGTCCAGACACGTGGAGTTGAACTTTAATAGCATACGTTTGCATAATAACTAGTTATTTCGAATCATAAATTATTACCAGTCTTCCACCAGATCCAGATAGCAATGATTCCATTCCAGATGGATGTTATAACAGTTCTGTCTTTATTATCGTAGTTAATTGCGTTATAAAGAAAAGGTACGGTACGGTAGTGTCAGACATTGCTGATGTCTTTAGAGGTTATAAGATAGTTTAACCCGGATACACCACGTTTTATACAAATTCCCGTCAAACGAAGTCAATCGTGATATACATCAGCAGGTATAAACAATGAAAGAATATGATCAATGAAGATGCTGTCGGCGCGGGCGCAAACCGACGCCTTTCCTTTTTATCGATACTTTATCGTATTTCGCTAAATCGAATTTATATTATACTGAAATATTTCGATAGTATTTTTATCGTGTGCAGCAATTACGTAATTATAAAGCCTTTTGTAAAAGTCCAAATCAATGTTTGCTCACGCTCACGCGCATCATTTCGTAACTTAAGATTACACAATATCAGTTTTTATTAAATATTTATAGAACGCGCCATTGCATCGCGATGCATCCGCTATTTATCGTAAGTCAAACAGTATGCGAGATAAGCGATATCGATTCGTGACCGATCGCATTACGACACAGACACTCGATACTTTGACACCTAGCCACCGGCTGCGACTATTTGTTTAAAGATTATCTTCTGTGCCGTCGCGGTTTGACCCAGTTCCTAGTAGTTTGACTAGATATTGACCCGTTAAAAAAACAATAAAATTTCGGTATTTACCTTTCTACGATGACGTTTAGTTAGTCTGAAATGTAAGCCTTTCGAAAAAAACACCCTTGTCAATACTCGCTATTAAGCCTATCTAGGATAAAACTTCCGGTACTAGGTAACTACCAATGTACTTTACGTACGTAGTTCATTAGGTATCTTTAATAAAAACTAATTTTTAATAAAGCTCTAAATATCTCTCCAAATCTAGCACAGCATATCATAGTCGGAAGTTTCTAAAGGTTATTGGTTTTATTCCCACTAAACTTGTTCCAAGCAATTATCTAAACAATTTTTCATGAACAGAAATAACGTAACTTATAATATTTCATTGATAAGTAATTAAATTCTATTGAATTAATGACTGCAACATTTAAAATAATATGTTTTAATGACAAGACCATAAACAAGCTAGCTGTTTTTTTTAAATTACAAGAACCACCTGCTTTAAAACATTTCTCGTATCTTGTGCCGGACTACTACCGCGTCGCTAGCGTCATTACTTTGGTTCGTTCGTGGTCCCAGTATTTTCCGAAACATTAATATAATGTTTTCCTCTCGCTGCCTGCGCCCCTTATCTCGTCCTGTAAATGTGAAGGAACAATTTCAACGACAGTTTTTGTTTATGAATGTTTCCTAACATAAATATTCTGTCGAACATTGACCTGGGAACAGCACTGGACTAGGTTTAGAATCTTACTGACATTGAGTATAAAAACTGGGGGTTCGAAATACCTTATTTTTACTGAAACAATCGTGGCCAATTTGTGCAAGTCAATTGAAACAAATGCATCAAATTCTATCAGTACTCTGTATAAAACTCAAATAAAGCTATGTATCTTCTTACTATATTTAATGCCGCGTTCCACTACCAATTGCAAGAACATACAATCAGACTGACGAATCAAATTTCAGGTAAGTAAGTAATGTGTTTCGGTTTCATTATAACATTCATATTTTTTGCTAACTTCATATTTCGTAACTCACTACCTACCGCATCAAAATTACGTGTAATAATGATTGCGATTTCATTATTATTATCATCTCCGAATTGTAATAACGAGGAAAAGTAATACTTACCGCGTATTTTTACAAGTTTTTACTGCTATACCTAGTTAACAAAAGATCTTGCTATGGAGAGATAAAAATATTATGTTAATCATTCTGCTAGGAGACTGGAGTTTGGATGTGTGCCCAATTAAGCAATATTTATCAATATTGCCAATGGCAATAGACTCGCCCCTATTACATGTGTTGTAATAATTATATCACATTTTTAATCTCTAATAAAAAAGTAAAGTAAACTATGTTCATATTACATGTTCTAATATCACTGAAATCGGGCTCATTGTTGCCTCTGAAAACTATCGATTAGTAAATAACTGAAGGCATATTCTAGGAAGATGACATGGCGTTAAACTAAGCCGACCAAGCTGACTTATTGTGATGTAAATAAGTTTGATCGTCATCATACAATGGGGCGTGGGAGTGAGGGTGTGGGCAAACCGGCCCTTAGCTCAAACATGCTCAAATATAAACAGAGCCAACAGCACCCCGTATCTCGGTCTACCACTGTTCACGCCTCGTTAATACAAATACTCCGTAGCCCGTACCAATTTACGTAACTGTATTATAAATTCGTTGTTTACTAGCGTTAAAATATTTGTAACAGATCAGGGCAAGAACGATAGTAAAATTGTCCAGAACCTTGTTATACATTTAGTTGCCCAATATCTTAGAACTGAACTGAGCAAGAAGATTAACTTTGTAAAATTATCATTCTAATCCACTGGCATAACTAAACTCTCGCTAAGGTGGTCGGTGTAATGTTACGAGCATACAGCTAGTGAAAGCAAACATTCAGTCAGCGTTCCACATAATGCATCTGTAGGGACCGACACTTGACACCTTGGCCTTCATCACATCACAGATCTTGACTCATACGATGTAGCCGTCATACGTTTACGAGAAAAATATTGTACTCACTAGGTACATTATATGTGTGGGTGATACTTGGAAACTTAACATGTATTATAGAGAATTAAAACATCAGGAAATCTAACCTTATTTTTTGTCCTAGTGTTGCCTACGCAATACCACAAGAAAGCATTCCGACATGACAAGAGAGACTCCTTCAAATATACACAATAGACCGGGAAAATTTAATTTGGTACTCGTTTAGTCAATTGTGTCTTGTAATAAATTGATAACTGTATATGCTATGGGTGAGTGTTTGATCGTTTTCGATTTGAACTCGCCTTTCAAAGTAGGTATTATACGCATCTCTCGTCGTTGAATGCAATACGTGAATAATAAATCAATGGAAATGAAGTCGGTGTTCGAATCATGGTCAAGTTCATTGACCTCTTGCTGATCGTCATCATTTCGGACAAATTGACCCTTTTATGTTGGTACAGACATTAAATTACTCTTTGCACTGTTATTGTAAAGATGCAATATTGAAAGTAAAATTAATCGACTACATGTATTTTGTATAACAAAAATGTAGGTGAGAGATTACAATGAGTATCTTATCACGAGAATGTGTTTGCTGAAGTATGTAACCTAACACGATTAGATAAGTTCTTTATAAAAAAGTATTTATCACATAAGTGTTTTTTAAAGAACTCCAAATAGCATTATTGACAGTGGTAACGTATGTGCAAATCCAAATGCAAATTACACTAGCGGTATCCCCTAGAATTGGATTTTTCCCTAGGTAGTAGTAGTAGCGTTGGCTGCGTCTACGCGACGCTATTGCAGTGATGTGAGATATACAGTCACAAACTCGCGGCGCCTTACGCCTTGCCTACGCTTGACAAACGCATATTGCAAAGGTAGCTTTAGTCAAGAAGTGGTTTTAACTATTCCCCACTCCTTGCAAATCTTAATAAGATGCTTTAACGCTATTACGGTATTATTATAGGCTCGTTATTGTCGGCTCATTTCATGTCTTGTTATATAAGTTTTGAGTTCTTCATTTAGGTCTCTCATTATGTTTATATTCCTACTTACTTATCATAACTTTTAAGCACTCACTCATCGCTGTAATGATTTTAATGACAAGTGGATTACTTTGGGTCATTACTTTGTCCTTTGTGAAGGTAGAGTAGCCTTATGAGTAATGTAAGACGTTAAAATAACTTCATTCTAAATTGATATAATAAGATGGTTTATGGGAGATTATATTGAGAAGTTCTTGAGTCACGTAGTACAAAACATCCATAGGGTAAGTGTATACAATTACATGGGTATTTTTAGTTTTAGTATGGCGTTAGCGTACAGTTATGTGCGTGGGCATTCGGAGGTCAGACGCATGTTGACGACAGCCCTTTTCCAACGCTCCTACGCAGATGTTTAAAATATAGCCTTTTACACTACGACTCTGAAAACTGGGATTCATTCACGTCTATAATGAAAAATTATTAAATTATAACTGTAACTACCCTATGACTTGATTAACAGTAGATAAAATAATTCTGCCCAAGAGACAGAATTATTGAAAACTATATAGAACAAGAAATCAATTAAAAATCTGTCATTCATTTAAAAATGCAAACTATATTACAGTTTCTTTGCTGTCATCAGTTTTCAGTAATCCCCAAACATCCAATTAGTTAGAAGAAGACCGAAAACTGAACAGATTGGGATTGCTACAAAACTAATTTCTCATGTTTATTTATATCCTGTCATCGTAATGGAAATTCTAATTTCTTTAAAAAGTACAAATTTCGTTGTAGACTGTGTGTGGCACCCTAAATTTAAACGGAAATAGCCGAAACACGCTCCTTAAGGTAATCAAACCTCATGACATCACACGTGGAAGGTGTGAACCGAAGTAAAGCATACTTACACGCCCTTCATTAAGAGTATTCTTATTTTTAGCTTAAAAACTATAAACATAACAATAAATACGTCTTTACTTTCTAATGAAAGCATTACAAACAACATGTGCTTCTGTTCAACTATTTTTTCAGCACTGTGCACTAACGTACTTTTGTTATTACAACTGAATGTACTTCTAATGGGTTTTAGGAATTGATTGCGCTTCATCGATGACGTCATCATCGTCACGTAATAATCAGTGGTCAGTACCTATGATCACCACACCCAAGTAGTAGACTAGTAGTGATTCAATTAGCCCAACTAAAATTACAATAAATTGTGTAAGTTTGTAATTCAGTAATGCAATTGAAATATTTAATTAACACGATACTTTTGTGAGATTTGTAAGATTTTACGCAAAAAGCCAATGCGTAGGTACTTTCCATCCATGTTTACCCGTTACGCAAAATCTACTAAACTCCAGTTAGTTTGGGTCTGACATATTAGCCCTATGTCCGATGATAACCTTTGGACTAAAAGAACCACCCAGGAACTACTACTTAATTAAACCAACGGTCGTAGACCAACTTACCAAGGCGTAGATGGATGGACTTACGGCGTAGAGATCCAGATGCCGGAATCCTTATTCCCAGAGACCTATAATTTGGGTGTCTTCAAGACGAGAGTGAATCGGTTTCTTCTAGGCAAGCGCGCTCCATCGTAGGCCACATCGTTGCTTAACATGAGGCGAGTTGTGGTCAAGCGCAAGCCTATCTAAGATAAAAAAAAAAGATGTGTCAGATGTGTAGAAAAGGGAGACGGAGGTCTTGACCCTGCATTAGGACATTATAAGATAGCTAGCTATACAAGATTCTTCTTACAAATAATTCCTACATGAACATCAATATCCTCACTCAATAATTAGCATACGTAAATCATCCTACGATAATACAAGATAAATAATCATACAGTTTCACATCATAAAAATAAACCTTGGTTTGTTTGCATATATTCTCTTTATACGCACGAAAATAGATACTTCATTCACAATAAGAACTTCGGAGATAAGTATCTCGGTATCCTTGTCCTAAAGGCGCTCGAAGCGTTCATAAATCAACTTCGATAAGACAAAAATATTTTAGGGCGATTCTTCGAACGCTGAACAAGGCTACTCACGATAATCTAGAGTACACACGCCTACACGAGCCGAACCGGTATGGAGTCACTATTCGACTTTCTGTCGAATTTTTGTACCGCCATGCCTCTTGAAGTTCGGTTATAGAAACCAGATACCGTGCGGCGCTATTGAGTACTTAATAGTTGAATTAAAGTATCTAGAAGGGATTGAGCGTGGTTTGAATTTTAATAGTACATCAGCTCGCCTTATTAGTAGGCTTAACTTAGTATAGATTGAGGTGTGGTAGCAAGCTACCAATTATAGCAAGGTTAATGATGACTACACAAAACTAGTCCTCTTAAAATTAGTTGCTTATATTATTGCTGTTGATTTGCAAGTTTGATTTTTGAATAAGTAAGATCACATGGTTACAGAAGTTACAGATCTGGCTTCAGCACTGCATTATAAGCATTTTATCAGTAAGAATGAATTTATTGATTGGAGTGTGACGAGCAGTAATATAATTATTGTTAGATGAGTAACTTAAATTGGGAAAGCGTATGTCTATATTTTTTACGGTCACTGTCGTTTTCAGTAAAACTATTTTCACGTGCAAATAATAAGCAGTTCTAGAAGCATAGACGGTGCCGGCGCCCGCGGCTCTCACGTCACAACAAAACAAATACCCACCGCGATCCTATCGACCAAACGAACTTGAACCCAATGGTTCACTTAACCATTTAAGGCTAGACGCCGCATTCACACTGCAACACATTATCCTGTCACGTACTACCTAGCTGACTATAAAACTTTTGTTTTCACGCACACTTTTACTTTTTATTTTTAGACGAAATTGTCGCATGATATGTGATATATCTTCAAACAGTCGCTGTTCCAGCTTGTCGCTACCACCGAAACAAGCCGCTTTATTATTGCTTTACGATGTTTTCACTAGATTCAGCTACCTATTGTGACATCTAAAAATAATTAAGGCTATTTTTCCTTGTAATTGTCCAGTATCTGAAAACTGCAGTAACTATCAACACAGGAAGCTTAGCGGTGTCTGGCTTAACTCATAACTATGCTCTGAAACAATAGCGTCTAGATTTACGCTTGGTGTTCTAAATCACGCCCTGTGGCCTTTTATTATTAAATAACACGGAATGTTTGTCTTGCGTCGAATATAATCCAACCGCGTTACAAGTTACCTACAAGCTTATAGACGCTAACGTAACGGTGACGTTGAGACACATTAGTCTGTGTTAATTGAACACGAAGACAAAGTGCTTGGATAACTCGCGTTTCGTGCTTTGAGTGAATAAGGTAAAGTTGAGCTTTCGCTTGCCCTACGCGACGGCACAAGGAAACAATATTATCACATCGACCAACTTCACAACTCTTCCGCATTTGCTTTTGTTTGCCAACATAGTCATAACTGTGAATTATTAGAGACGAGAACTTGAGATAAATTGTTCTTCAAGTGCCTATTTAAGTTAATTTATTTGTTTTTCCCTTGCAAAGTGATGCGTTTTATGCGTTGTTCGCCACGGTTAATGGCACAGTAAAACTCAATCGACGGAACGCTAGGGGCAAACGTATTATCGACGTCTTAATTAAATTTCCTTTGCAGAATATACTATACTAGAACTTATGGAAACGCAGGACTTTCACAATAATAAAAAAAATAACAATAATAAAAAAAATGTTGGCAATACTATATTTTCACCTAATAAATTTTGATGATTGTCAATATTACATTTATTTTCTACTATAACTGGCAGAAATTACCACCCGGAAAATAAACACGGTCCTTTAAGATTCGATTTGAGGGACGAACCGCATTTTGGAGGTGGGGAGATCCGAAGCCAGAGGCAGTGACTTCTCCCAGGATCTGCTATATTGAATTCAAGTTATGATTAGGAAAGTTTCTGCCTCGTTTCTTCTGTAAATACAATATTACATTCAACAGTTCGGTGTCTACGTGACGTCGTCTGCCGTTATTTGGAAACTTTAGAAAGTTTGTTGGTAATATTAGGTACAGAACTATTTGTATTAATTTCCCGGTTTGTTTAATGTACAGGTTTCTGAATTACAGATATAATTTAGCGTCTATAATATTTTTAATTATCAACTTTTAGTACCGCTGTAACCATAAACCGGATTAGTTTAGTTACAGTGATTGAAAGCAATCCATTGCAGTATATTTCTCGCGTATGATGCGAGATTAAGTGCTCACGTAATAAAACATGACAGATGGATAGACGTATTGGGATAAAATGTAACAGTTTTTATTGCTGTTTAAAAAGATCACTCAAACACATGTCAGTGACGTTCAGATTCTATTCAATTTACTTAGCCATATGGTTTGTAATTCATACATCGCCCTAGAAAAAATAATCGAGTATATGATCTATGTTGTGATAAATGGCATTGTTTAATTTAATAGACCTTAAAAATTATTAGCTATTTTATTATTTATTTATATTCATGGTCTTTTGTATTTACGTAAACCCTTGAATAATTATTGCAGTTTATAATAAATAAACATAATCTGGTTAACCAACCAAATGTCAGTAATTTTTATAAATTTGTGTATGATTACGATATCACTAATATCTCAGTAATATAATTATTTACTATTATAATTTCCTCGTTCAATAACTTCCACATTCTATCAGTGACTTTCCTCGTGAAATGAAAATTTTCCTATACACTGTTTTCAGGTGATTTTCAGCATGCATACTTGCCGCACCCATAAGTAATGCTAACTTATTATTTAATTATAATAGATACTATTTAAAATTACCATAATATTATGGTGTAACCAGTTTTTAAAATCAAATCAAATCAAATCAAATCAAAATTTATTTCAAATAAAATACACAGAATGGTTTTGCGGTGGTTACTGCACTAAGCTCGGGGCTTGTATCGCAGATACCAACAGAGTTTAACAATTCCTATTTTAACATTGTTGTATTATGGACTCCGTAGACATCATAGGCAAGTCGCAAAAAATTAGAGTTAAATTAAATTAAAATTACATTAAAATTAAATTAAATTCAGTTACAATTATTAGAAATGAACGCAAAAAGAAATCGGTGACTGAAGTAACAAGATAAGCTATGTTTTGTCCGTGTTAGTCAGTGTATCAATTATATAAATATATATATAAATTTAAGTGCCTTTGTGTGTGTGTGTGTTTGTGTGTGTGTGTGTGTGTGTGTGTGTGTGTGTGTGTGTGTGTGTGTGTGTGTGTGTGTGTGTGTGTGTGTGTGTGTGTGTGTGTGTACGTGTGCGCGTCTGTGTGCGTGTGTGTGTGTATGGGTGTGTTCTGAAAGTTAATGTCAGCTTATAGTTAAAATGATATTCTCAGTTTCAAGATAAGAATGATTCCTTAACCAGCTTTTTAATGTACTTTTGAATTTACTCGTAGGCAGGTTTATAATTTCTTTTAGAGTGTGGCATACTTTGTTGTAGATGTATGGGAGAAGAAAAGTGGGTAGGCGTTTTATGAAAGTCGTCTTTATAGCAGGAACGGGGACCCGAAATACGCGACGGTTGGTTACGTGAGAATGCTCAGTAGAACCTATAGTTTTCTTGTGCATCGCCATTGCTGCTTTTAGAATGTATATTTGACGTACTCTTAGAACTTTGCATTCTGCGTATAAATCATCTGTGGGAAATCTGTAAGGTTTTTTCAGCATTACCTTCAGGACTGCCCGCTGAGCCCTTTCTAACTCAATCATTTTAGTTTTAATCGCTCCTCCCCAAGCCAGGATGCAGTAATGTAGTAGGGATTGGGTGATTGCTTGGTATACCATTAATAATATGTTTTTAGTAGCACTTTGGCGCAGTGATTTGAGAATATAGATGGTTTTTCTTACTCTTCCCGATAGATTAGATATATGTTTAAAAGGACAATGATATCCAACACAAAAGATGACCATGTGTCTACATGAAATGGGAGATAAAAGCGTAATCCAAATCATACTCTACCGACAGATGATAACATGTATTGTACTTATGTAGCAAATTATACACAGATCAGTCGACACAATAACGTTTATATTTTGTCGTTTTTTATTACAACAGCTGTCCCAAACACGTGCTATGATTTAAGCATAAAAACATAAAAGAGAAGACAACACGTTGGCTCCAAAATAATTAATGCATCGGAGATAGTATTTAATAAAATTAATTATGTCAAACTATTTAAAGTATTTTGAATACGTTAATCAGTTCGTTTCAAACATTAGAAGGTAATTACAAAAACACTCTATTTTCCCAAACCGACTAAAGCCGTTAGAGAAGTTTAAAAGGGCATTAATGCGTAGTTTTTTAAATTTAATTTAATTTAATGTACTCGTGATGTGCGGGCTCATCCTTATTCACGCTCATCGGTTTCGGTCAGTTGGGCACGGTTGAAATTACCGATGACTTCACCGGGGCACTTAGTATCCACGTTTTACCTCACTTTACTGTCCTGACAGGTTTTCGTAACGAGATTGTATCCCCAGTGAATGGCTACTTTTTCGTGTATTTGACCATAAAAGTCTTTCTTACGAAAGTTATCACGTCAATTTCGCTCGACCGAATATAAAATGAATGTGGTCGCAATTAAGATTCTTTTATTTCGACGACAATTTGCTTTGAACACGTGCTGTTGAAACCACAGAAATAAAACGTTTAGGATGAAATAATGGCCCTTTCATCCAATAATCCCCCTACACCGTATACAATTGTAATCACTGCATAATGACTTTAATGTAATTGTAATTTAACGCACGGGGCGATGCATTGGTGTTATGGATGCTATCATGCTTATCATTTTAAAATAACTTTTTGATATACGCCAGATGTCGTTTCACCTCCCCCATGCACTACTGACGTCATTCTACAAAAGCATACATCATAAATGAATGAATGAATGAACGCTCAAATACGTTATACATATAAAGGTGTACTTGAAATTTTATTTTTTTTTTACTTTGCGCGCCTAATTGTTTATTTAATGAATTTGAATATATTACAGCGAGAGAGCAGGTGAACGTAAACACAAAGGCAAATTAGTATCAATGTCCAAATCTGTCACAGTTCGCAAGCATCTGCATCCAATGTGTGAGTGAACATCTGTTGAACAAAAGCGCGATCGCATCACGGGCCCTTAGCTTCGTGACCTACAGTGCGGCGACCATTATATTATCTAACAACGGCCCTCGTTTAATTAGACCCTATTCACTTATCGTTGCATTCCTATTTCGATCGGTTTACATTTTCACGCCCGACTGCGCGGGCGCCACAATGCTCTATTGATAGATGATCGGAATTAAATGTAATTGTATTCTACGACCGTATTTACTAATAGGAACCGTTGTAAAACATTCAAATTACATAATCAGAAAGTTCCTCACAAGCTCTACATCGAAACCGGCAAAAAGGAACGCAATAATTTAACTCCCAATATAAGAATAACCTACCGCGGTATTTTAACTTCGCCCAGTCGTAAATCATAAGAAATATTCTCGCATGGCTTCACAATCGAATTTGTAAGCGTTTTTCAATTATCCGTTATTGACCACAATGGTCGATCTTATTGGCCTTTTCGTTGTTGTAAACAATTTGTACCCGGGACTAACGTATATTTTTAAGCAAAATTATGCCCAATGTCAAAAGAAATAAGTGCCACAAACGTAATTGAAAGCGATCCCGCAGCCCTTTTGCGTTTTGTGGGGTCAACCTACTTGAACATTTCGATTGTTACCGCCTGCGTACTAAAACAATTTGTGCAACCGGTAAAATAAAACACACACTTAAAATAACTTTGAAACTTTTTGTTTTATGTTCTTGATCCTGATAGGCTGGCTTGTTTAAAATTATACCTTATTAACCATTCAATTATTTGTTTTCAGGTAAGTACATTTTGCAGACATTTTTGATACCAAAGGTAAAGTAGAAGAAGGTAACGATTATAACAATAATGTTATTGTACGAAAACAGGCGAGGTGACCTACGTAGATCTTCAGCATATCTTTATAGTCAACCTTTTTTCCTAAAATATTTCTCTTGTTGGACCTACCCGCTCATACATCATGCCTCGCTCATAATGCTTCCATCCATTCTCATAATTTATTCAAGCGAAGCAAGTCTTCCGTATTTCGAAGTAATATAGGTATCCAAATGTACTTCAAGAAGTTTTCTTAGTAGTACTTGAAGTAAACTAATAAGGAACAGGCCAAGTTTATAGGTTTTTACTATGTTACACAGTTCTTCTTCAGAAGTTGTTGATATTTTCTTAATAGGAACGAGCTGACTGGATTACGAATTCGTTGAGTTTAATTAAGGTCTGGCCGTCCACTGACCTTTCATTTGTGCAGATGGGGCAAGACGACTTTACTGGGAAACAAATTGCTCCTTGCCGATCCTTGTTGGCTGCTTAGTGCGGGTGTTTTCCCCAATGATTATTTATCTAAGGATTGTATTAGGAGTACTGTAAAGGTATTCTAGTGTCACACGTCATCATTATTATTATGGATTTATTCTTTGCTTCTCTTCATCTAAAATTATCTTGAACTTAAAGAAAATACTGAAAAGTATTACTTTACCTCACAAGATTCTTCAAATCTCAGCTTTATTCTATTTTATCATGGATCAATGATTCTAAAGAATAAATTCCCCGTGTAAATAATATCGTAGGCTTATCTTATAGCCACATCAATGTTAGTCACGAGTGGCGGCGTGACTGAAAGAGCTCGGCCGAAGCGCCTGGTTATCTGTTACTGGATACTAAAGTACTATGTAAACAAGGCTAAGCTAGCACTAATAATAATTTAAAGAGTACCTGCTTAAATACAATGCGCATTAGAACCTCTGGCTTACAAAAAAGTCAGCAACATTAAATTTTAATTAAAAAACCATTGTTCGTTTTGACCTCGAGCTTGCTTTATGAATTCTCTGGCGAGCTGTGCCCCTCGATGATCAAATTTGTCGAATTTAATTAAGTACACTTTTAATGTACCCAATATTTCCTGAAAAAAGGGAAACATTAAGGAAATGAAATGGGTTTTGAACATGATCACACCTGTGTTATTTGATCATGGCTCATTTTGCCTTAAAGAATCTTTTAAATGTTAGTAACCACAGGTCTTCGCGTTATATACACTGAAGCGTACCTAGATTTTCAAAGCTTACATAGGAGAAGCTTTCATCTTTTAGAGGTTTCACGGATAAAATTATTCACAGAACCGTTTCAGCTTTACATAACGCTCTTCTTAAGTGTTCTATATTTAAAACCGTTTCGGTTAAAAATTAAAAATTATTGACTTCTCGTACCCATGATCTTTAAATCATCAAGGCGAAACTCCTTCGCAAACTTACTACACGAACAATTTGTACGCCGTCGCGTCGGCCTCTTATTTAAGATCATCTGACACGACCTCGGCACGACATTACGCGTATCATTACAATCTTGAATTTTTCCCAAGACCTTAATGAACAAGAACTATTAAAATATTATGTGACTTTGAGTATACGTTCGTTTCACAGAGAGCAGTCAATGATTATAACCTTTGGTACCTATATAAACGATTCTTAATATTTTTGTAATGCAAATGCCAATACCCTGATCAAACCTCACAATACGTACGGAAAAATAAACTGCGTCATATATCAAAATTTAAACAGGAGTATTATTAATTTGTATCATAAATATTGAAGCCTGGAATGTTGCTTTCGTTTCAATTATCGTTATTAACGTGTCACTAACTCTGTAATTTCTGTGCCAACTGACACTATTATACGAAATTAATTAATGACTTTATTTCGTCGTTCACCACTTGTTTGTCCAGTCATCGTTGCTTAATTAGGAGTTTTAAATTAAAATCGAGCAATTTGCAAAAAGTTTCCCGTTTTGGTTCATAAAAACGATCCGATTCAAGCTTCAATATTTTCCAGTACGGTTCAAATTGTTTCAATTTCGGTATTTCGATATCCGGGAACATCAGTGGCCTAAGTTAGATTGTTTTATGTCCTCCACTCGGCACTCTTTGTCCAATATGGCCCCTTCCGGAACGCAAAGTGCTTTTAACTCCAGGATGTTGCAAAGCCGGATAATTTAAATCACCAACCACACGTAACTTCCCGTCATAATGAGACTTGATCTGGGGATCTATTACGAAAATCAAACTATAAAGTTTTGGTTGAAGAATTGCACGTTTTTATGATATAAAAGGTTTGGACTATGATTTATATTTCATTTATACCATGGTTTTGTTTTGACGCTTCATAAAAATGTTATTTGACAATGTATAGATAAATCACCAGATCAATGCGTCGTTGTTTGGATCTGATCAGATGGCCACAATGGTCTTCAACGCTCGTTTTTCGTAGCAGGCTAATAATTACATTTTACGTTAATAATACTAATGCGCATTCCTTCAATATATATTAGAATAATTTCTTTAATTTCAAATAAACGACCGTCTGTCCACTCCTCTCTTACACAAAAACTCAGAATGGCCTCATTTCGCTTACGATTGTCCACGGTCGAGGGTCCAATTATGCACATTAGTCTACAACGGCTCTCGTTGAAAAGGATTTTCCAATTATGGGCCGTCGTGAATTAATGGCCAACCTAACATTCATATAGCAATTCCTTTTTCCGGCATGTCATCTTTATCATTTATATTAAATAATACTTTTAGCTGCTATGTCAATAAATTCTTAAGTTTCTGCAATTTTACAATAACATTGCGCTGAAAATCGCGCTACTGACAGATTGTCCCAAACATAATTTATGAAACATTCCTACCTCAGTGTACCTATGTCTATACAGGTAAGTGTGCAGTTGAGCGAACTTGTAAACCACGAACACATAAATCAAAGCATTGTTTTGGCGTTTCCATATGACAAAGGGTAACGAACGCAACGCTTCTCAAACATTTCCAACATATTTCAGAGATATATGGACAATGTTTTGCTTACAAATGCGATTAAAATGAAATATAGGATATACGGATACCAAGCTGGTTTATCGGAGAGATATAAAACGCAAGTCATTAATAAAGTAGAAAGTTTAAATGATTTGCTTTAAGCTCGTGCAAAGGAGTTACGTACAAGATAGACACCCTGCCATGCGCCAGGACGGTTCTCGCTCGGCATTTAGAACAATAGGACCATAACTTAGGTAAGTGAAAAGCTAGCGTTGACAAGGGTAACGTCCTGAAGCTATTTGTGTTTGCCTTTATCTGCTACACGAGAGCGGAAAGTAGCGTATGGTAACATTCAGATGATGAAGCCATCACTTTTATAGTATTTGAACTAACAAAATTGTAGCCTTGTGAATAAATATTTATTATTTTCCATGAAAGTATACTTTGTAATAACGACTTAACGTAAGTACCTAATCCTTTTACAACGTTGTCGAATTTAAACGTAAACCCACTTTATTTATTTAACGGTGCATAATCTGATAGAATTCTTGAAGACTTCTAGTAAATCACCCAAATGCGTTCCATACACAGCAAAGTTCTGTTCACGTGCCAAGAAACCGTTGCTGTCTTCATATTGAATTGCCCATTAAATGTCCATGCACCCAAAGTAATAGGTGAAGATTAAAAAAACGTTCCCGGAACTCGAAATAAACATTATTGTCGGGTAAAGGCAGATACCACAAATCATTACAGCCGTGACTAGCGGACGTGAAAGAATTTTGGACGTCTCTGTCGGTTTTGGCCCGTAAAGGTCAGACAACTCGACCACTTATCTAAGACGTTTTAATGAACTAAAAAATACCTACCATATTTTATTTTCATGAAGTCTGACATTTAAACTACTTTCTTCTTGTCTAGTCAATTACAGGTTGTTGATAGGTTCCTTATATTATTGGAATTTAATGTTTAATAAACTAACTTTATATTCACTCCATGCGCTGGGCACCCCATTTTGTTTCGTTGTTGACCCTGCGTGGGTTCTCATTTTAATTACCTATTCAAGATAAACTGAATTGGGAAAAATCATTAAATAAAAGGCTGCATAGTTAACTTAGGGTTACTGTGACCAATAAACTTTATAGTAATATACATATTGTATACAATTGGAGTGTATTTTAAATGCCTAATTTTAATTAAGTCGTTAGTTCATAACATTGTATATTTTTCTCAAGTTATTCAAACCCAGAAACGTGCCTAGAAAGTCCACCTGCTGAAATTACAATACAAACATTGTTTGTTTACTAAAACCGGGAGTCACGTTCTCCACTCTACAACATACAAACCTTGGTGAATGTTTATTTTGGTTAAATAAATAATGCGATATAAAATTTCAAGCCGAATTCGAACTTACCGCATGTATATTTGTGCTGTTTAGTACAGAATACAAGTACATTAATAGAATAAGGCCCGCTATTTCCTTGTGAGAGACATGATATAAGTGACATAACGGTGGCTTTGAATTACAGACTAAGTATTCTAGGAAGTACGTAAATCTCAAAATAGTGGAATACTGACTGAAGCGAATATGCTTTGTTGCATCTTATTAAGGCAAGATATAACATTGACTGACACTATTTCCATATGAATATCGTGGATTTTGTTCTACCGTAGTTAAAAAAAAAACAGTCTAACTTAAACGCAACATTGTGTCTTGAGACAGATGTATCTTATGGTCCTTGGGTACAAAGGTGCAACATGACATTAATTGCTCAGCTTAAATCTTGTATAAATGTCATTGAACCCGATTCGCAGAAACAATTTACCGCATAATTAATCAAAGGAAATTACTCATTTTCCCCGCAATTTTACAGTTGCTTTACACTTTTTACAGGAAAAATGAATCACTAGTCATCTATACTAATATTATAAAGAGGAAAGATTTGTTTGTTTGTTTGTTTGTAATGAATAGGCTCCGAAACTACTGGACCAATTTCAAAAATTCTTTCACCTTTGGAAAGCTACATTATCCCCGAGTAACATAGGCTATATATCATCACGCTACGACTAATAGGAGCGGAGTAGTAATGAAAAATGTAGCAAAAACGGGGAAAAAATTATAAGACCACGCGGGCGAAGCCGCTGGCGGGAAGCTAGTTATCATTAAAAAAACTACTAGTGCAATTTTATGTTATAAATAATTGATGCGAAAGTTACAATCTTAAAATAGACATAACCACATCTTACTTAAATATTAGTAGATACCTTTTTTTATATAAAATAATCAAATGCACTGTAATCCTTTATGATTTCAATTAAGTCTAACATATTCCCTTACTCGGCATCTTATTCTTATACCTCTACTAAAGATACAAGGAAAATTGAGACCTTATTATGCAAATTGTACCTACCCTAAAAAGGCCTACATAGTCATGGTGCCAGTTTCCCTTTCCCATTCTGTGAGCAGTTGACGCTTTTCTAAAATTAGTTCTTAGATATGAGTACCTACGATCCGTACAGCAAAGTTTATTACTTCCTCTGCAAGCACTTGTTACTTAATTAATCTTGTTTCATTGATTTTTATTTATATTTTAACAGCTATTAATAATACGCACTACGTCCATCCATCAAATTAAAAATGACTAAGTACTTATACAGGTGAATAAACTGCATGTTCTGGGAAATTGTATGGTGCTATTATTAATTTTATTTATTAATTATTAAAAAGATAATGTAATTTTATTTTAATTCAAATATTCGTGAAAATAAAAAAAAATTTAGGTCCACAATGGCAGCAGGTACATTTTTACATAACCATAAAAATTTTGCATAACCTCATTGTTACGTTGGCTCACGTAAGTAGAAAAAACAAAACGCGATCATTAACCAAAACCGGTCTTACCAATGTAAATACATAAAATAATAATTGGCCTATTGCCAATCGAATTCATATTAAATAATACAAGGTCGGGTTTTTAATAATCGTTTCTAGTGGATCATGTAGTTTGCATAAGATTTAATTTGGATAACCGTCGAGTATTTTTTTTACATTTTTAGTATTTTACATCGGATTTCATATCTACTGATATTGAATTACTGACACAAGATTTTTTAATGCTCACTACAAATATAAAAGATACATATTACTTTATGATATAAAATAATGCAATTGTAAAGTAATGTAAAAAATGTAAATGTGTATTCGTCACGAGACTCCCAAAAAAACTTCAACATTACAAACATACAATGAATTAAGGCTGCTTTAAGTAAGGATAAGTCGGCTATAATCTTTAACATCAGAATAATAATGAAGCGTTTTATGAGTTACAAGTACACTTATGGAATCAGGTAGATACTGTGCTGGCGCTGACCTTGGCTTCGCACCGCCAAATGTTGGCCGAATGACCTCGCATGGATCAAGCCACGATGGTCTTTAGTCACGCCACTCGTGACAGCAAACAATACCAACTTGTAGAGTAGGTATAGACTAAGGAAGTCTACATCACAATCATTTTGTTATGGCACTTATTGAAATATTTGAGCCTCTTGTTTTTAAAGCTAAACAAATCCAAACCGTAAGTAACTTATTTAAGAGCCACCCCGGTGCTCATGCAAATGAGTAGCAGTTATTATCTATTCGTAAATTATAGTCTACGAGTATAACTACTAGATAAGCCCTCTTACCATTGGTGAAAACACTGAATATGCCCGAACAAACATAAAGTCAGCGCGAAAAAGTAATGGATGCTTGTAAAATTACTGGACTTTGAAATTATTATAATATTATAATTTCCGCGGAACTGAATAAATATCCAACTATGATAAGAATATCCTCTTCACATCATCATAAGTAATTAAGTATCATAAGATTAATCAAAATAGATAGCTACAATTTATGTCATCAATTAAGTAAATAAAATACATAAATAAAAGAACACTTGTTAACTTTCGTTACGCACCACATTTGTTGAAAACATCGCGAATGGTATGGAAAGTTGTCCGTTTATGGAATGTTGTCATCGCAAAAAATAGTCCGAAAACAATTTTAAATGGTCTCGAATTCCCAATTACCAATTTATTTTGCAACCTTACAAAAAATAAATTACTTGGGGAAAAGTTTCTTGGGGATAATTGACAGTAATACCTACCTACTGTTATTGTTTAACTAAATTATAATAGCCTTTTCTTCATCGTGAGACGTAAAAAACAAAAGAATTGTTGGCAAATTACTTTAAAGATTGTACATACATAAGAATTTATTTCACGAAATGGCTAGAAGTAAAAACATTTTGGACAAATTCTGTGCTCGACTTATCTGCAAACCCACGCCCTGGATGAAGCCGTAAACAAAAAACACTCGACAGATAAGCGTGACCCACGCGATACTGGAATCCCACTTAATTGATTGGTAAATAAATAAACACATTTAAAACTATATATAGTAATATAGGTTACTATTAAAAATGTGAAGCATTATAATAAAATTCATTCTTAGTAATCGCGATCTGGGTGACGAAGTTGTACCCAGTATTCAAATAAGGAGTCTGGGAATATCCCCGATACGGTTTCAACAATCAACCAGCAGCTCGTAAAAGTAAATTAGTTGATGCTCGAGCCGATTTAACAACCACGTCTCATCGTGGGCTAGATGTATTGCGAATTAAAAAAGGTACGCTTTGAACTGGCTTTAGTGTAAGTAGAGATTGGCTTTGATCTTTAATGTGGTGTTTGTTTAGCTTCAGCTGCAGGCCATTTGGCAAGCATTTTCCTGTCTTAATTACAGTTTTGTACAGCAATGAAGTAAGTCTACTTCATTACCATTGACCGTTCGTATTACTTTCGGTTTTAGTTAACATATTTATAAAAAAAAAACTCTTACTTTTAATTCTGCACCATTGACTAACCCATTTATTTCGTTCAGTGCAAATATTTCCATCCCAAGGTTGCCTGGAAGAAATCGCAGTTAGCGATAAGGCCGCCAATTGTATATTAAAAAATCGTTTGTGTCCTTTTTATGTGTTTTTATTGGTGTACAATAAAGTATATATAAATAAATCAATAAATAAATAATAAATACCATACATAACACCTGTATATTAGACAGCTGCAGACGTGGACTACGCCCTCAGTTCACCCGCGTGTTTAGGCCTCATGTAATAGGCAGTGAGTTTATTGCCATGAACCGGGCACAAATCCATACAGCGAGCTGGTACTGGGAATTTTACGGAAAATCTCGGGAATCCAATACTCTAAATCGTGCTTAGGAGTTGGGATCACTAAACCAACGAGGCAGTCTGTTTTATTTAACTATCTGAATTAGCATTTGTATACTACTTCCCGCAGCACACTTAACTTATTAAAGGTCTATTCTGCGATGCAAAACCTTGAATCATAATCACTTGAACTAGCAAACTACTAACAGTACACTAGTTGAATCCCACGCGTATGACTCACGCACTTAGACGGTTTACAGACGAACAAACAAGCAAACATAACTCGCAAGTGAGGATCTAACTGAGGTTATGTTGTATAATCAAGTGTGGGAGACACTACAAATAATATTATCTAATCACTAAGAAGATCCTTAGAGGTCACCATACGGCATACATGCAACTTTAACAATCAGTGTTGTATGTTTATATGAATCGGAATGTTTATCTCGCTCATGCATGTCAAGGAAAGCCTGTAAAATCGTGAGATGAACAAGATTAAAGTGAGCTTTACTGCCGGTAATAAGAACAACTTGGCTGAGTTTGTTCAAGATTGCCATCAAGCCGGCCCGCCGTGGATTGTCCTACATTACTAAATGCCTTTAATTTCCCGCACTTACAATTATCTCTTTAACATTTGACCGCTTTCTTTACGAGTACAAAGAGTAATTACGTAACTTCCCGTTTGTTTCCTATAGCTAAATGTGATGGTGATTCATTAACGCTGCATTGTGATACAGTTATGTCTACTTTTTTATACACACATTTGTCTATAACCGTACTATAAACCTATTACCATAAGAGCATAAAATTAAGTTTGTAGCTTCTGGTATGCCTCGTCAGATTCATTGAAGTTTTACCATAATAATTTCTGCTTTAATAAATTTACCGACGTACGATGATAGGCTTATATACAGGCCCAGCATACATTGCCTTCATGATACCCACACCAGAACCGTCAGGTGTTGTGTCCTAGACCCGTCACTCCTCGTTAGACAAGCGCTCGGTCAACCGTAACTTTCATACTTCTCACAAGCCTATTTTATATGAAAACACACTGTTTTAATCTTAAACGTTTCGTCTTTAAATTGACGGTTTATAATCAGATAAACTTGTGTTGGGCAGTGCGTGCCGAGACACCACTTTGACGTATGCGTAATATTCTGAAACGGACAGATGCAATGTACCCGACAACCTCAAGGCTAGAACCCTGCCGAGATATAAATTGTACACATCGCTTCTCATGCGACTTATAGATAAGCAAGTTGACAGGCAAAAAGAACCTGCACAGTCGCCAACACCACAGCAAACCAGATTAATTTCTCATTTCAGTTCAATTCCGTCGACAGTACTGTTGCAAATTAATATTTCGCTATTCGATTTCTGTTTTCGTTTCATTTGCATGGGTACACAATGGCAAGTCGTCACAGTGAATGAATTTTCAATTTTGAGCTAGATTAGGTACCTGTGGTGTGTACCTTACCGGTGAGATTCCACGGTTCGCCAGTTCCCGGCAGCAATAAAGTCGTAGGCTTGTTAAGTTTGAGAAGTGCTTTCGTTATTACGGCCGACAGTATAAAGGTATACTCGTAAGATGATAGTATCTAACAGCTTTCGAAATGAGCTCTGCCAAGCGGGCGGCTTCGTTAATTCAATCACGACTACAAATTAACTGCATGCCCCACCCGACCTACCTATTGAACCCGAATACATACTTAAGTGGTGCCATTCCATTATGATTCCACGACGTATTTGCATTATAAAAAGTTGATTATAACCTTTTTACATATACGACACTATCGTTAAATTGTTTTTTAATTAAATAACCGAGCAAGTACTAGTTTCTACGGTCTGAAACATGGATATTCTACAAATAAAAGGTATATTTTATAGTTCGCGTTCATTGCGATATAAAAAACATACCTAATACATTCTCCCGTGTCGTAAAAAGAAATTTTCGAGGTGATTGTAAAGCCTCGAGCGTACAATGGGACTTTGAATACGATAGTCCAATAATAGCTGATTGTAAGAGGACTATCAGTTGATTTCTATCTCGTGCTTCTATAGAGAATTGAAAGACACCGAAAATAATAATAATACGGAAGGGAAAATATTTTCATGGTATGAAAACAAGAAGGGTTAACAATGACAGCGGCACCAAGTCATGTTTGTTTGTTTCGTTATCCTCTACTTATTGCATGATGTTACATTTATTTAGACAAAAAAAATATTTTTAGACATTTCTTATTTGTAGCATACAAAGTCTAACCAAAACGACTGACACGTAAACCATGGTAACTATAGTAGAAAGTTTAAATTTTCCACCACTACCCACACTTTATACTTCAACTTTATTGTGGCTCACACATATAACAGCTATTTAACCCTAAAAATATCTGCAAATATCGTTTGTTTGCGAGGTCCGCATCCATAAGTGTCGTCTAGGAACAAAGGGGCTTTCGTACCGACAGCTCTTGACATGGAAAGGCTTTTTTGCTATTCGCGATAAGGAACAGTTACCGAGAGCCCGATATCGCCAAAGATTGAATGCTAGTGCCTTAACACTTTGTTCCTTAAAAGCATTCTCGTTGACTCTGACGCCTATTATTAACATAGTTTATCCTTGTGAAAGCAGAGGGGTCATAAAATGCACTAGCTTATTTGTGTGTTTACAATCATTCCCGATATACCTATATATTCGAAAGTCAGAATGCGTACTTTACGAGTTCTCTTAGTCTATCTACCGCCATTGTGCTAAAGTTTTGTTTAATATGTATGGGTTTAGATTTAATACAGCAAGCTTCCAAGGTCTGGAACCAGTTTCGTTGTTCGTTGTAACTTTTATTGGTCGCAATTCGCAATAATATCATCCCATTTATAGAATTACTTATAGTCAATTTTCTGTGAAAGTTACGTTTGTATAGTAACTAATTAATTATTGTTTATTTAAACTTCAAATGTTTGTCTTCGGTCATTTATTACTTCACACAGATAATGATAATAATTATTAGTTTATTTTGTCGAGTTTACAAATTCAATCCAAAAAAAGTCAAGAATTGTACAAAAATGTTGTTTCAAAGCTGATGTCACTTGACTCTGAGTTTGAGGCGGCTGACAAATTGCAGCCGCCCGGGGCGGGCGACCGCGTGAAAATTATATTTGCTAAAGTAGTTCCGAATGGATGGCAAATTCTCCTTCAAGCGTAATGCCATCTAAAAAAATCTTATTAACATTTTTCAGCATTCGTCTCACTTCACTTGCATTCCGTGGACCTTATTTTTTCCGAACTTTAGAGAATAATTTAACCGAACCGTATACGTATATCAAGCTGGCCTGAAATTACTGCTCCATAAAACTGTCATGTTCACGATCTTCGTGACAGCGAACAATTTTCTTCGCCAATGGCTTCATTCATCGGACGATATTGATTAAATATTTCAATTATCATATGAGGAGGTCCCTTTATACGTAGTTATTTGAATATGTATGCATAAGGCACATAATTAAGTATTAACCTGCATAAATGCGGCGGCGGACCACACAGGTAAGCCCCGATGCCTAAAGCTAGTCGTGAACTATAAGTCGCTGCGACCGCCTGAGCTACAATAAAGACTTCTACTTCCAATCTCACTATGAAGCTATAAACTGATTTTATTTGTTTCTAGAATCGCTTATAGCGCTCAATTTTCGCAAAAGCATTCGTTGTTTCTATTTATGCGGTAATGAGTGTATAAAAAATACACCATACATGTTGTAAAATCACTCATAGATCGAGAAAGACAGGGTTGGAAAATCATCAAAATTTGAAAACCTTTGCTATCACCATAGGATAATGGAGTAATGAGTTTAACTGTATCAATGACCCAATACAAGTTCTTCATACGTATATCGCTTTCGGGAAACCTGTAACTGCTATATACAGGGCCTGACCACTAGTTGCCGGAAGCCTGGTACCTTGTCTGTGTCGTGGTCACGAGATTGACAGCCCTAGCCAAAGGCGGACTTGGCGAATGCTCGACCGCAGCCCGAGTGCCACTTCCTTGTGAAATCCCACACTTCTCTAACGTTTCTTGTCACTGTATGCGGGCGTACACATGTAGTTAGCATAAACTTTACCTTTCGAGCCTACATTACCTCGTTTTGTAAACGACGGATGTGTTAATTTATGGGTTTATACGATGACACCTAAATAAATTAGTTTTCTAGGCAAGGTTTGATTTTATTGCATTAGCTGTGTATTTGTCTGTTTACTGTGTGTTTGGTCTCAATCACGACTGCTACGCTTAAGGTCTTGGGTTCGATTCCCAAGTCAACCAAAGTATTAATGGGATTTTCTAGGAAATTCGCAGTTCCAGCTCGGAGTTAGGATGTGTGCGCGTTTAATGGCAATAGGCCAATATATAACATTACACCTCTGTCTAACCCTTCGGGAAATACAGGCGTGATACTCGTGATGGTATGTTAAGAAGCTCTAGCCCAACGTCGCGGTGCTGATAACATAAAGGCTAGGTGCAAATACGCGTCCGAGAGGCTACTTCTATCTTATCACTGCGATGCTGCTGTAAAATTTTAATGAGGCGGACCCTAGCGCCTCGGAGTCGGTCCCGCTAAACGGACCAAAGCTTACAGTTACTTTGTGAACAGTGTAGATATAAAATGCAAACTAAATACATTTTAATGTTTGTTTATATTATAGAAAGGTAAAGCCTAACGGGACAATAAGTAACAAATTCTTGCGACTGCTGTAAGAGTATCACAAATGTTTTTTTACAATTCCACATTTGCTTTGTAGTTAATGTTTAGGATCGCCCGTTATCGATAGCTATTAAATCGGAATAAGGTTACACCAATATAACTGCACACTTGCGTTTATGAATGTTTTGCCTGCCTGATAAGCAAAATAAAAGGTTGATCTGAAAAATTATTTGTTAACAATATTGAGAGTTCTGTGTTCTTCTTTAATGTTGAAACAAGCCAACTATGTTTCATTATCTAAACATCTTGGTTAGGCTACTGGGGGTCTACTAATACTGATGCATACCGAGTTGATATTGAGTATTTCGTAAAAAAAAGGTATTTTATACTTTTACTTCGGGTCCATAAGTCCATACTCAGCTGGGCGACTGAGCTCTGCTCGGGGTAAAATTACAGAAAATGTTTTTTACGTTTACCCCTTTATCTATATGGATTAAAGTTGTGACTCTTTATCGAGAACGTGATTACAAATATATTTGAATATTTCCCATATTATAGTATAGGATGTATTTATTATACACAACCACTAAATGCAAATTCTCGTCAAAGAACCACAACGTTTTGCAGTAAAATAAATAGCTCTTCATAGCAGTGTCCCGATTTGGCGAAACGGCTACTGTAACCGGCTTGTTACATGGTGATTTATTAAAACATTGTACTCGGACCTACGGGCTGTATGAATGTGCATGCACCGGTGCACGTCGTGCCAGGTTAACCGTAATGTGTTCGAAATAAAACTTAAAAAGATTCGTCTGTTAGTGAATAGATAAAACGTCTATGAAAACGAACTGAGGACTTTATTTGAATGTTTTCTTGTATTGTTGCATCCGTTGTCGACAGGTTATAATAGAACATTTTAAACAAAAGAATTGCTTCATTAGCCTGAAGTTGTAAACGCGACTGCAACGCTAGGTCTCGAGTTTCGTTCCTAGGTCAAGCAAATAACAGTTTGGGTTTAGGTTGTTCTGTTAAAACAAAATCTAATTCTTCCTCCCTTCCTTGGGAGTTTGGAGTTGTGGCCGGTTTAGGCTCGTCCCCTATACCATGGGATGATAAATCAGACCAATACGTACCGGTGAACTGTGGGTAGTTCGTACATTTGTAATACACTACGAATATTCCGATCCAGTAAAAACTATATTCAATTAAAAAAATGAATCGTTTATAAAACATGTCACGTCAGAGATTAGTCGTAATCTTGAGTGACACTGAGTGTATTTAATTTTAAAGGTCCGTGTTTGAACCCGGCACGTTTCTTAATTAGTTTTCCAGTTAGCCATTTGCTAATGAAATAACTTGTGATTTTGTGATACTGTAAAGTTTATGCTTCATTCAGTGAACAATATTTTATTGACGAGTAATATCATCTTATTCAATTTATGAATTAAATGAACCTGACAGTTTTCTAAAGAATTAAATGAATTGGGTATACATTTTGTGCTTGAAGTAGGTATATATTTTAGGCCAAATAGAAAGTGAAAGCCACCTATCTTATTTTAAAATGCCGCCTTTATCTTTTGCTCTCTGGAACCCTATGATATTTAATTTACCAACCATTGCGTAACTTGATTGAAGATTTTCCTCATCTTGATAATAATGTAATAACCTTTTTGCATTAATCATCAGGCCATTATCATTATTTATTCAATAGATAAATTACTATACAGTACAGCACAATTTTAAAAATCTGTATAATATATAGAAGCTAAAAAATTCTAATATTGCGAAGCCAAACCAACAAACAGTTTTTAAAATTTTTCTCTGTCAAAAACTGTTTTTACTAAAGTATTGCTGGTGGTCTAACTTAAATTACAGGCTCCATACATAATATATAATAATAGTACCCGAAGCGAAGCAAGGGCGGGTCGCTAGTTTACAATAATACAACATGATGAAGACGAATTCCACCGTTGAAAACGTACCGATACGCATTCCTAACAAAGTCAATATGAAAGGGTAAAATGGTTACATAATTCGATCAGATCAGATCAAGCAGCTTTGGTGAATGAATACCAACAAAACGTAATGAATACGAGGAAGCTATACAGAATCTGTATCAGACCGTAACGCAAATGGGTTAACAACCTTGATTTGTGTACTTGTTGAATGACGATGAGCTCGTTGCACAAACTTGCTGTAACCACATTCGCTTGTGAAATATTCCCTGTACCTTATGATAGATTAAATTATACTCAGTATACTGTAACTCATTGGCTTTAGCTTGGTTTGACCATTTATAGCACGCGTATTGCTAACCACTTCCAATACTTCTACAGACTGGCCTTATAGCAAATGTGTCTGTGCGTCGCAACTCGCACTGTTTACCGGACCTATTGATCCATATCAAAGGAAATTAAAAATCGGAATTACCTGTATTACCCTGTCGGAAAAGTGTGTAGGAAACACAATATTATTTTGATTGTAGAAACGTTTAATGTTAGTTTTTCGATATCCTCATATAATCTACCAGATTTAATGTTTCTTCACAGATAGTTGGGCAATAATGCTAGTACAAACCACACTGACGATGACCATACATTGCACTCATTCACCCATGCTTATGATAAACATGCATCTTACTCTGCCTTATGTTTAAACCTTTTTAATTAGTCCACAAAGTAAACTATGCCGACATGATTAGGTCAATCGATCGCGATTGAACATTTTTCATGTGGTTTATTTTAAGAGTTCCTGTAATGCTTTTGATGTACGCGTCTTGCTCGTGCTCCTGTTGCATCTGGTTTTTGACAAATGCGTTCAAACAAATGGACATTATTATAAGTAAATGTTACAAAGGCTATGAAGATACAAAGGCATAACAATATAAGACACACAAAACACGAAAAAAAAAAACAAGTAAGAAATTACTTCGTTATCTAATGTAATGTTAATTCATAATGTCTCACGGTTAGACCGAGTCAATCTTGTGGGGGTTAATAATTATTAAGAAATCGATCAGCAGTTGTGCCTACAGGTCTCCAGATCAGCTAAAAGGAGGCTATATTTCCTTCGAAATCATTTACTTCTAGTTCTCGACAATTTTTCGACAAACAAAATACTCAAAGACTCAATGTCTTATTTTAAGTTTAACTTTCCCTTCGGAACAGTAAATACACGATAACAATTTCTCAATTGGTTTCCAAACCCAAACATTGGACCAGACACACCGTCGAAGATGTTAAAAAGCGGAGGTGTTGAGTATATGAAGGTTCTTTGTTTAGCCCTGTGTCAAACAACGTCTGCCATCGGCACTTCAAAGCGGCTAGTGTTTAGACTGTGTTTAAACAGTAGATACCGCTAATGCAATGTTCGCGGTTATATGCCCAGTCGGGAATTTACTGCCCAGATAGCGGACACTGTAAATTAGTACATCGCGCGGTCGCACCACATTCTCCGCGATACTGGTAGTCTTTGATAAGCCATTATAGGTTGCATTCTACAATAAGGTAACACAACAATACCAATATGTTATCTTTTCCAGTCCTATTCCGCTTACGTGATATTTTGTTTTGCTCGGTTCTTTGAGAATTTTCGTCGCACTAAAGTGCTAACAAATAATCGTAAAAGTAGTGAACAAACAGCTTTACGGTTCGTTTATGTTGCGGTTATCGGCTGGAGGCTGTCTCCTTTAATGCCTCAGATATCTGGCACTCTGTATTTACCGTAACCTATGGCCCCTTTCTAATAACTTTGTACAATCTCTTTCTTCGATTTTTCACGAACAACATAAATTTTAGCAATCGTAACTGTAGTGAGAGAATTTCCCGTTTGTTTGCTAACCCTAGATTAAAGATTATTGCCAAAGAAAATGAGATACAACGAACCAAATATTATGGAAGGAACCAAATGCTATGTTATAACATTTTCAACCATTAAGTTATGTATGAGATTTCAGATTAAACTTGTAACAATAAGACATGATTTATATGCGTGTTACAAGTTTATTGGTTCTATAAACTTGGGTTTCAGCACCAGTAAACCCTTGGGGCTAACCTCGAAGGCGATATCGTACGTGTCGCATTGTAATATTTAAATGCACCTAAACATTTTAGGCGACCCATATTATGATATCCCGAAATCTGGTGCCATGAAATATGTTGGATAACTCACATATCTTAGGTGTAATAAGTTTTGGGCTATATTTGTCGCTAAAGAAAGACCGATAGGTTGACCAAGCAATAGGCCGTTTTCTTAATAATTTATAGTAATTTAAATAATAGATTAGGTACCATTGATTTTTTTTTGATGATAATTGAAAAATATATAAAAAATTAATAAATTAATCTCCGAAACCTAAATAAAAAATAACTTTTCGGCTACGTGAAAAGTGTTGCTCTTTGAAAAACATTACTTACTTTAGACTTAGCGCTATAACTATTAACGGCTTTCCGAGATGGAGCTATTAATTTGAGGTATAGACTTCCTGGAGAACGAAAGGTCATCGACTCGACACACCTCGTGGGATGTTGGCAAGCAACTAGCCGCACCATACCGTAGTTCCCGGACGGCGAAGGAGATACGAAATACAAACACTGGAAACATGCATGTACAATAGAAACTAAATGATAGTAATTTCAATAACTTTATTTTCGACGCACATGTTATTCAGATGAAATAGTACACAACTAAAGGAATGCGAACAAAATAATAATTGCGTAACAACAACGTGTTTAATGCTGTTTTGATGAATCGTTAGCAGTTTATAAAATACCATTAAACAGACTTTGTATTGGCACTAATGTGCCAAAAAATACAACACAAATAAATTATAATTGAGTAAAAAGAAACATTAGGCTACCCATTGTGCGTTGGCTATCCAGGAAAAGTAATTGAACCTGATGAATAGGGACGAAAACCTTTTTTTCTATTTGTATACATATAACAAGGGCATAAAGCATATTCAGCTTATTGTCGCGTTTCCTTTCCGGGAATTAAAATTTTATATTTTCCGTTTTATGTGTCACAGATTGCCAATACTTTCGTGTGCTTCTAAGCTGGATGTCTCAGACAAGCCCAATTTTCCTCGATCAAAAGATAACAGGATTACCTCAATCTTCTCTCCTATTTTAACACGATTATCTTGTATAGATAACTTTATTTTAAACTGTTTTAAAACGATGTTGTTTTATTAGTCGTCTTTATGAAATTTTCTTACGTGTTTTACAGCGTAATTGTGTAATAACATTCTGTTTGCGTATCGAATGATTACTCTTAAACATTTATTTTGCAATAGACCATTTCTTTGATCTTCTATTGTTCTCTTAGAAATATCAAACAACATTTAAATTCAGTTACAAAACGTAAATGTCAAATTCAAGAGGTGTTTGTAACTTACTCTTTACGTATGAGGTACATAATAATATTCGTAATAATTGACCTTAAATTAAAAAAATATGTAGGTAAGGTTAACATGGCACGAATTCAAAAGCATTGTTTTAATATATTTTTTTACGAGAAACGAATTTTCCAAACATCGATTAGGTAATAGGGAGAATTGTTTTTAGTAGAAACAAGAATGATTCAGCAACACTGAGGTGTTGCTTATGCTAACGCGATAGAAGAATTAATATGAGAATAGAGATGTAGAGATCTATACATAATTATAGATACGTATTTCTCTCAGTCCTTTATTGCCCTACTGCTAATTAAGGATCGCCTCTCACATTGAGAACTATAAATTAAAATTTGGCTTTGAAATTACAAAGTGTAATATATCTTATTTGGCCACGTATGGGTTGATAGACTTCACTCATCTACGTCCTATTTTTTTCTTATCACAATGTTTTGCTTCAGCCCCATTAAATACTATTAAATCCTCGAAATTTTTGTGTTGACATGAAATAATTTATTTTGGTAAAAAGTGCTATTCTGCCGATTATTTACTGCGTGCAAGTTGTCGCTCTTGCATCAACCGCGAAACAATAACAAGCTGATGAAGCCAGTTTTACTTTCCTTTTGTGTTTCCTCACCACAGCAACTTCAAGACCATAAATGCAATTTATTACTTTTTTATTGACGGCAGCTATCTTCGTGACATGCACATTTTGTGGAGACAAGTAACGTTTTGACGTTCAGAACCTTAACGAGGAGTGGTTTAGCTAGACACCACATTGCAACGGTATATGCGCGTCTACTCCATACATTTCCTATTCATTTCAATCTATTCTCCGATGACGTGAATGCGGCGCACTGAAATAAGGGCACGTCATTCAATACCATACCACAGAGCAATGTAAAGCAGCCTGCATAGTATTCTCTTCTTTATCTGTTCTCAACTTTATTCTTGGGACAATAAGGACGTGGAACTTAGCAAAACTATGTTGGTAGCTACTGTGATCGTGATTGCTATTATGCAAACCAATATTCTTTAGGGGAAGCCGGACATTTACGCCGCCGCGATGGGAAATTCAAATGCCGCGCTGCTGTATGCAAGTCTAGTTTTACTTTTAACTATACTTTAAGCGAAGAATACGTTCAAGTATGTTATTTTAACGATTGGTACTATGTTATTAAAACAGTCGTATATTGCAGAAGCAGTCTTAACTTCAACGTGAGGAGAAAATATTACGAGTTTCGACCACGCCCTCCATTGTGGCGCAGGTCTCTAAAATTTATAACTTAAACGTTAACGAGCCGTCGATATTATCGCATTGCTGGCTCCTGACCAGTTAAACGCCAACAATAATCCTATAAACCGACAAAGCTTCTGTTGGGACTTGGGATGCAAAATTAAATATCTTTTGTTTTTAGAAGTTACATTTTATGTTAATATTTTGAGTAACAAATTAATTCTCCGTCATCAGACACGTACCGCAAAAAATAAATAAGGGAAGAATGATAAAAAACAACACAAGGGGAACATTTGCTCTCCCCTAATTCGGCTACGTAAAATGGCGATCCCTTTAATACATGTTTACACATTTCTTGGTAATTTGTGTTTGGCTAATGTTGTACCATAGTCATTAGAACGCGCGGGTCGGGCGTCTCCTCGCATAATTATAATTCATTACTTTATTCCCTGTTACAACGTGTTTAACGTCGTTATTAAAATTTAATTTATTGAATGCGTATCACCGGTGACGGCAACGTTAATTCCTTTATATCAATATGGGAAGATTAAATTACGAAAGTTTATTTTGTACGTCCTCTTAACAAGGCAAAGGCGTGGATAAGCAAATTTCATGGGCCTTGAACATCCGCACGTTAAAAGCTTTTAGACCATATGAGGCGGAGATGGCTCGGCAAACTACATCAGTGTGTCATATGAGTCCTATTGGCTGTGTTGTATACCACATAGTTACGTGAATAAATCAATTTTATACACGCTGGCGGATACCGCAACGAATCACATTACATGCGGTCACTGACATCTTCCTGTATTGCATACATTTTATAACAAAACAGAAGGTTAAACGCTAACAAAATATCTGAGCACAAAGCAAATGGTGTGTGGCTATCAGTATTATGTTGTACGAAATGTCTCCGTCTTCTCCTTTTCCATCAGCCGCAAAAATGTTGCCCTGTATTTTCTTCCTGTGTGCCCAACCAAAATCACGTGTTTATCTTATCGGGCACATATCGTCCGTGAATAACAATAAAACTGCAGTTTAAATAAGGTTGTATACGTATAATATTTCATGTTACGAGCGCTGGACTTTGACAGAGTTGATGATCCGATTTGCAATGGATGCTCATAATATAAAACCGCAAACTTTCAGAATATATTGCTCAATGGGTTCTTTTTATTTCCACCACTTTTATTATTACAAGCGTTGTGTCTTTGTGTGCAATGCGGGCTATACAGTGTAATGAATGCCTAGGAATTCTCATAAATCACTTTTTATAGTTCAAGTAAATAGCGATCGGTTGCGAACCAAGACGAAACAAAATCGATGCAAGATGGTGTGTAGCGGTATTAAACAATACCATATTTGTCAGAGTGGGAGCTTATCTGAGTCTTGAGAGAATGTCCAGTTAGCTGAAGTCATCATTTTTTCTCCGACGACGTTCCTATCCCGCGGTGCTTTCTGGAACCGGTCGCTATGCTTCCTGCTATGATCCTTAAATGGCACTATTCGTCATTCAACGCGTGTAATTTCTACGTACAATATTTTTTGCAATTACTTTAAGCGGACGCTGTAAGAGCAGCTAATCTTTATCGTTCGCCACCGTTGGTCAGTGAACTTAACTTACTTCCATTGAATATACTGTAGATAACACAGACTCTCATTTATATTTTACTTATTTTACGAACCTATCTTAAATCTGAAAGACGCCTTTCTTCGCCTTTTAAGCGATATCTAGGTAGTACTCATTTACTTGCAAGATCATACATTTCAAAGTAAATTTTCATCTTCTGTGGGAACATGACATGCTCGCGAAAGACATGGACTTAGCATGGAAAATGCTAATGGATATTATCACATTTTGGTACTCGTTCAAATGTGATGAGATAATTTCACTTGCAGATAAGTGAGCTCTTAAAAATTGGTGTAAGTATTTCGCAGCTAAAGTAATTTTTGTTATTAATAAAGACGGGTAGAAGACAGGAAGAAAGTAGGAACAAGCAAACTTCGTAAAATGCAGGACGTAGTATAAAAATCCTTAATTTAAAGTAAGTCTCAGCTAGCTCATTCAGAATTCAGGAATGGGGCGTCATCTGGCGCCGTGATTTATATTTGGGACGCCCTGAAAATCTATTCCCCGTTCTGTGCATACCGTAAAAATTCTCAGCCATTACACATAGATTGTGTTGTGATTGGATTTTGTGCAGAAAAAAAAGTTGCGAAGCATAATTATTGGTTACTGTTGCATATAAATAAATGACAGCTTGTTTTAATTGTAACAGCATACGAAAAATACGTGCGTGTTTGAAATCAATTAAAAACGCTGTGGTAATAAAGATGCGCAGTTTTATGGCCTGTTTTATCAACGCCTATTATTTATTCCGCCAATCTTCTGCACTATAATCATTTTCGGCCGTATTCAATTGATCTGGATATACCGACACTGTCAAAATTAACTCCGCATTGTTCTGATAGCACCGGCATTTATATTACGTCATCTCTACATCATAATCTTTGCGATTCGTTCGCACGAACGTTAGATTACGTGAGAGGCCAGGCAATAACGTGTAACTCTTGCCCATGTTCTGAGAAACTTTTATTACTAACTGCTAGCATCGATATCACTGAAATCGATTCGATTCTATCTTCAGTTCTCACCTTTGTGTTGTTTTAGGGTTTCGAATAGCACTGGTGGGATATACTGCAAATGAAAACTATATCGCCCGATAGGATATGGACTGTAATGTAAATGCATAATATTAGTACGCGATATTTACATAAACATACTCTGGTGTTATATAAACATGAACTCTTCTTGATCTGGGAATTATAAATAAGCAATTATCTTTAGTTATTAATCGTAATGCAATAAAAGCTACTTTCCTTGGTACGGATCAATTAATAATAATAATAATCTTTATTTCTCCATAAGAATTCACAAAAATTACATTTTAGGCCTTATATTATGTTAGTTCCTTTGTTTTAAACTCTGACCTCTGAACTAGGTGTATATACCTGTATTTCAGAAGTCAGTGCCCTCATTATAGGATATGTTACTGTTTAATAATTATGGGTTCAATAATTTTATAGCAATATTTTATATAATTAGCTATGCAGCTTTAGTATTGTGAAATAGAAACGACAATAGCACCTATTTTAAATGTGCAGTGTAGGAATAAAATGGGTTCTAAAGCCGGATCGCGGGGTAATGCACCAATTGAAGGCCGCTCGAAGCTCTAGTGCTACTAACTGCACAATAAATCCTTTAAGAAAACGCCGCGTGCGCACTATGTAATATTTATTGCACTCACACTTCGTATCTAATAATTAAAACATATTTTAACGTAGCCGCCTCGCCGCGGGCTGTAAAACGGAGGCTGAATATTACCTGTATTGTGCAGCTTCTGTCTGTTTAGTACCTTGCAGAGAATATTACTTCCTAAGGTATTGTAACTTTGTATAAATGGTGTTCAATGTAGGTACTTTATAATACCAAAGTAGGTATATTATGTGCCAAAATCTATTTATATGATTTTATGTTAACTTATATAAACCATCCTATTCTTTAAACAGCTTCATAAAAAACTGAACAATTTTCATCCATTATTAAACACTTCATTCGCCTGTCCATCAATGACAACCAAAATTGTCTGCGGCAACGAAGTGTATAAAAAATACAATCTTGAAATTTTCAAAGCCATTACCCTCGTACCATGTTGGTGTAACGAAAAAATGTCTGGGTCCATGCCCCGACGACCAGCACAAACGTACAGGGGGGTGATCCCGACTAGCGATACGTGCTGTGTTTACCAACTCGGTTAACACGAGTACACTGTACACCTTCATTCCATTTAAGTGCCATGTGGACTCGATGACCACATGGATAAAAATACAAATCACCTATTTATCGTAAACTGTAATTACTTTATTTTTTTATTGCAATTGCGTCTGAGGATTGTTCAGCGTAAACTGTAAACGACTGATTCAACCAGGATACTACGTAGTACTTATACCTACCCATTTCTATAAAAGGAGTTGAAGTAAAGTTAACGCTGAAATTGTAAAACTGAGATCCCGAAAGATTTTTCGCCAAAAACATCAGGCCTCGGTGTATCCTCTTTTGATAAAAATCATTCTGTTGTATTCCGCAAACCTACATTACGTTTTAGTGTTTTCATTCGAATTGTAGTGAAGAAAGAACGCCGGACAGTCGATGGTCACAAACAGTTGGGACCAGGTTTAATGTTCTCGACGATCCCGATATCCCCAGTCCCGTAGGTAACTACTAAATCGTGCCGGTGGTAAAAATGTCACATTTATTGCTTGCTAGTAATTTGTACTTAGTTCACAAACAATAGTAAAACATTTTTCACGTGTTACAACTGTGAAACATCAACCGTAAAACTTTCTTGATCGTAAACTTTTATAGCGGGTTTCTTAAACGATTTATTCAAAATTAGCGTTGGAGCTTTACGTCCCTTAATATATGGAAAGTGAGCCATAGGGAAAATTGCGATTTTGGTGTAAAACTTTGTAGGTTCGGTATTGTTCGGGAAAACCTACATTTCTGGGTGTTATAACTCTAACATGTGACAAGGAATATCAGTATAAAACCCGACCCTCCCTTCCATCATTATAACGTGTAATATTATGCGGTCAACTTTAGGGAGCTCTTAACATTATGTACGTAAGGAATGGTTTGCTTCACATGCATATACATAAAGTATTTACATCTAAACAATGTTCTAAATAAGTTTAATCGCCCTTTAGATTTGGAACCAGAAACCTCTACTCATATCACGAATAAAGGCCAACCAAGGCTTTTTAAGAGTATTTAGGAAACTAATATGAACTTATGATCTAAAAATAAGAACAAACTCTCAGAAGACCTTTAGCTTCCCTGTGCATCCGTATGCAAAGTATCGGAATTTTATCAGATGTTTAATAAGCGATTTTCACGTTCTTATTACCATACTCGGGTCGGGGTTTACTGCGGGTCGAGATAAGTATACTCAAAATTTAAGTATTGGATACAACAGTGTCACAACCATATATTGCAGACCTCCGGCTTTCTTAAGTGCGTTCATCTTGGACTTGTAGAAAACCCGTTCACTTATTCAAGACCCCCGCTTTGCCCCCAACGTCAAGACCAGATACAGACACTTTTTCTTAAGGAAACTGCGCTGGAACGTCAGCTTATAAATTTATGCAACGACCTTATTTGCAAAAGAATACAGCTGACATCAGCAATTCATGAAGCTCTCCCTTCTTCGATAAAGAAGTGAATATCTGTTTATTTCAAGCGTTTTAATATTATTTATCGCTGAAGCGTCTTGTACCGAAAAGAAACATTCTACAAGACACACAAAAACAATGTAACATCTTTTATTTCGTGAATAAGATTGATGATTTTTTAAAAAGCATCTTCCCATTTATTAACCTACTAATAAACGTCAAATAATTTGTCGGAAGTGTTGCCACTATCACCGTGTTATACTATTGACTAAAAGATTTATAATGAGACAAATAAGTTAGACAGACTACTTGGACGATCTGCATTTGTAGTGATTCCCAGACGATCCCAAAATAGGTATACATCAGTTACTGCGAATGACTCATGCGTTATGTGTTTGGATGGGAAATGGTAGTTGAAATGGCAGATAATTGAAATTCTGTAGACAACATTATGCATGCTGATAATTCATAATTACCTATGTGACAGTAACAGTGTATTTTTATTATAAATAATCTCAAGTAATTTTACATTAGTTCGCGCTCTTGCATATAAAATCATGAGATTATTACTTTATACCGTTGTAGGCTGTAATAAAGCTTAATATTAACGCCCAGAGCTAGATGAAGGGAGCCCTCGAGAAAAACGCGCCAAGCCGTAAAGATGAACAGTAAAATGAATTCTTGTGAAATCTTGTGCTTCTACTGTAATAAAAAAATATATATTTACTTTACCACGCGATCCTAACGAAATGCATACTGTGCTTAACGTAATTGGATACGTTGTTTAAAAGCAGGCTTCAATGAAAAAGGTTGCTATACCTTGCCCATGAAAATTTAATGCTTCTAAAGAAGCCTTGTCAGATTATAGCTTTTTAATCCCACACGTCCCACGTAGTATGTGGTTAAAATTCAACCCGTAGAAATACCCGATAAAATGATTATGTTGGGTAAGTGCAAAAGTTTTTAATGCAAAATCAAAACTACATTCATGTACTTTCCATGGAAAGTAGGGTCTTACGGATTACCAGTGATACCACTTCCTATACAGTTAAAATAATTGAATTCTGTTCCATGCAATCCATGAATATTGAACAAGCAATAAATCAATGCACAGGCGACGGAATTGTAATGCCAATAACTATTATGCCGAAAAAAAGAGGTCTTCACTTTATATCAGTTTTGATTCAAAGAGATACGGATGAAAAGAGTTCATTTGCCGAGAAT
This sequence comes from Acronicta psi, assembly GCA_946251955.1. NCBI lineage: Eukaryota > Metazoa > Arthropoda > Insecta > Lepidoptera > Noctuidae > Acronicta > Acronicta psi. The sequence continues at coordinate 7,767,216 of OX276476.1, forward strand.
CGCGCCGTTTTGCAAGTTTTGGCCGATAAATTGTTACGGATGGTTGCGTGCAAATTACTTCTACCTAGTTCAACGACATTTATCTGTCTTGAACTTGATTTATAATGTTGCATTGTTTAAACTGTGAAATTGCAGACGTTTGCCGCAATACTTACGTGGATACGCATTTCCACGCTCAGCTTGCACATTCCGAACCCATCATATTCCATTTTACAAAACCAGTTCCACATAACAGGTTGCTTCTATGCACTGATAAAGCGCCCTTGCAAGACCTTCTCAAAGTCGTGACCTCTCATAGGACCTTGCCTTTAGCGCAGTTCCTATACATAACAAAATAGAATTGCGTATGAGTTTCGTGCTTCTGGTTGTATTAGCCTTGGTTTATTTGTTCGTTTCTTTGTCTAGTTGGTTGACTTATTGATAATTTTTACATATCCAATATGTGTTATTCCTTAGTTTTCATATGATAATTTACCTGCTTCTCCTTCTTTATAAATGTAAAGTACTTAAAGTATTTTTTAATCCTCAAAGGTGTTATGGACACTACTTGACACTAGGCACTCCAGCAGTAGGACCATTTATAACCTCAGATTGTCTAGAAATTCATTCATTATTACATGATTTTGTAGGTAAAATTAATATATTTTGTTCTCTCTCTACTTTGAAAATCCCTTTAATAGTTGGTATAATCCATGTAATGTATGAGCTGTGAGTAGTCGATAAAAAATTCAAACTACGATCGTTGATCCGACATTAATATACGGCTTTAATTCGTAAAAAATATGAACTATCATCTTAAAGGATAAAATTACATTTCTTTTAACTGCAATCATAAATATGTGGGCAGTGGTACCCCCGCCACCCACGTAGCAGTCCCGGCACGCCGTCCCGCAGGGAGCCAAGGCCGGCTCACAATGGATCCACTTTTGCAGTACTTATTGCGATCCAATACTATTCAATCTCACTATCTATTTTATATAGAACTAGTTTCCTGAGGCCATTTCCCTCATACACTGCTCACATGGGTATTGAAATGCAATAAGGTTGCGACTTTCACTAGCCGATTGTATTTATTTTCCGTCTGACAAAATCTCAAAGAAAAACGTTCGGGGAAACCAACGTTTTAAGGGTTAGGTTTTGAATATTTTACGCCCATGGTCTGTTATCACAAGTCACGTGAACAATAACAGGTACAAAAGGTTAAAAATCTGGGTCACCAGCACCTCAACCATGTGTTCTAATCTAATTGTTTCGATAGGGTTTTTACTCATCGAAACGCTGTAATTACTTAGCCGATTTTAGTTCCTTACGTAACCGCTAGAGACGCTGCGAGGGTTTTCCATATAAATATTTGACGGCGGGCGTCGCTAGCGAGTTTAGTGAGAAAAACTCATGATCGAGGCACAGTACCTACTTACTTAAATAATTTTACCTTTTTTGCAATGACTCTTTAAATACTGTTTAAAAGATGTAACCGTTTATTCAGACGTCAATGTAGCATACATTAACAGGTTACAATGGCCAGTGCCATGCCATATGCAAACGCGGTGATACGTCCACATATCCACCACAGTTGGAAATTTATTCTCTCCACTCTGGGAGTGCTACGGAATGTGCGACATTGCCGTCTTTGACCGTACATGTAAATACCACAACAAACATTTCCACATATTTAAAATACGAGCTCCCATTCCATGGTATCAGACAAGCTGGTTTCATTATAATTTTTCTTCGTTTTCGACAGATGTTAATATTTGTAAAGTATTTTTGATTAACGTAGCTCCAATTCAAAGGTAGATTAAAAACAAATAAATGTCTGGATCCCAATTTGATAGCACAGAAATTAAACATTTTAATTTCACGATAAAAAGCCTGACCGTTATCTTAGTTCAGTTTAAAATAATATGTACTGTTTTAATACACCTACGTAATTACTTATATTTTTCGATTTATCTTTGATAACTTACTACGTTTCCGCAAAAGTTGTTAGTTCGGAAAGTTATTGTATTCAAATTTCAGATTACCACCCGTACCTTGAACTGTACATGACATAATACAGCTTTACTACTATCATAATGGTAGTAAAATTTTATAAATTGCAGGTACCTATGTAGATTTAGACTGTATTAGCGGGATACAAACTACAATATTCTGAATATTACAACGGAATTCAAAGGCGGTTGATGTGAATAAGATTTGCAACAAGAAGCTCTTTTGCTATACGGATTGCATTACAAGGATGCAATTCGAGTAACAAATTCAGCAGGGACGTGTTACTAATTAGAATAACGCGCGTTTTCTTTGTATTCTCTAGGTATATTGATTAGGTTGGTCCTTCGCGGTATAAGTTACAACTTTGTACTCTGATTCATATTGGATATCGATATATAATATCATCCATTTTCTCCTATCGATAATTAGAAACTAAAATAGGTATGGTCACGTCACGATCTCTGAACACGATTCTATGCAAGGGCAATAACTCACTTGTCTCTCTCTGTATCCGCTTTTACATCGCTTCCTCCTACTGTAATAAACCACTCTAGTCTAGACTGTATCTCAGTTAATCACCATTCTTCATTATCAAAACAAAATCGGTTCTCAATGCAACAAAAGTACTAAACAGCCGTATGTCGCGTTGATTCATTTATTCATTCATAGAAATATATTTGCTGTAACTGACAATGACTTGTTAGCAAATAGTCAGAGTCGTAGAGTTCTGGTATTTATTCTAATGTTCTGATAAAGGTACGAAATGTGAGTTAGGTGTGAGGCAATCAAGAAGAGGTGAAATGAAGTATCGTGAGGACCGGTAACATTAGTTCTGATAACCTGGGGGGGCGAGCACTTGACTAATGGCGGATTATTTGTCTGTTTCACTAGTGATGGGACTCGGAGTGTCTATTTATCAGTTTGTTAGCTAACTATCTTTTAATGATTTGTTGTACAGTCCTGTACTTATATTTTATTTATGAATGTAGCCTTTCAGTGTTGAGGCAGTTTAATTATTTTCATTGCTTGATATTCCATTTTTAATTAATATTCATTATGAAATACTTCCTTCTTGATGACAGAAAAAAATCCTAGGTAGCATCGGCATCGACACGAGGGAAAAGAATATTATAAGATGAAATCTAAGGATTATGTGATAGACCTGTCTGTAGTTGTTATTCATATTATTATGTTAGTTAATAATCATACACACAATAGGTATCGGTATACAGTACTACTAACTGCCTAGTTATGCAAATGCATAACTAGGCAGTTTATTGCCCAGACATAAAGGCAACATTTATGTGTGCAAACTACCATCGTCCGTCGCAGGTTGACTTGATTGAGTACTGTAGGATGACACTCAACTTGCTAAGCTTAGCATTAATTATGTGATTAACGTTTGTCAATTTGAAGTATGGTACAAAGCTTAAAATAGGTGTCATTATACAGTGCATGTATAAATAAACAGCGTGTAAGAGACGAGTTAAGCTCGTTACAATTAATTTTCTTTAATGATTTAATAATAATTAGATATTAGTTTCTTAGACTGTCTATAAGCTCGGTTTACCACTGTGATGTAGGCAATATTATCAGTTTCATTTTGCAATTTTGGCATCTTTTAATATTCCATTTCTTTTTGTTACAGCGGAGGGTAGCCTGTCTGACTTTGCGGCTCGCAAAGTCCAATACACGGCAAGTCATCCCCTCAAAAAGGGCCTGTTCACACCCGATACAAGGTAAGCGTTAACTTTCTAATTAAATTATCACTACTTTACACCTATACCAGTGAAAGAAACAGTATTTCATATTTTTCGGGCATTAATAACAGTTACCAAAATGTACTGTATGAAGTGCACGATTCGTTTATGTAACCATTGATTAGCCTGAGTTCTTGCGATCATTACCGACGTATTATAGAGCAGTCGTATTAAAGTGTCGCAATAGTGACTTTATGGTTTTACAATAAGTACCTGTGTCATTAAAACAACGGTCATGCCTAAAGTCCCGAAAGGTTCCGCTGTGGTTTATTAATACGATTCCCCGAAGACCTGCGAGGCGTCCAATGTCAAATATAAATATGCCACAGAGTAACTACAGTTCGAATAATTGCTTGTAAATACTATTAACAAAACAAAGAGGTGAGTTCTACACTAACCATTTTTTTTTAAACTCGGTAATCTTTCACATGCTATCTTTTCAGACCGTCGAGTGTACGGAAGCTGTACGAAAGGGCGACGACAGACCGTCTGTCCGCATCGATCCTTGACCAGCTACGAAAGGATTCCCAACACTCCCCATACTTACTGTGCACCCCAATCCTCAGTACCAAACGGAGACGAATCTACCAGAAGGTCGATGTCGAGATCGAAACCCACATTGTAAGTAAATCGCTGTCATTATCATAGACTTGCCTACAAATAAACGTCGTAATTTTATGGTAATATCATTATTCCGACTTAAACTTGAATATTCCATGGATATAATATTAAACTCTTTGATTTTTGCTTAGAAAATCGTTAGGTATCTGTTGTCAATTTGGCATATAATATACATAATTATAGAATGTCTAGATGCACCTTTTCCATGCTTTAGAGGTACAGGAAAAGATAAACTTTACATTGTTTGTATGTTTTGTTTCTTAATTTATGCCAAACATTGGTCTTGTCGACTTGTTCAAAATAAGCCCATAATATTTCCTTTGAATACATAATGTTCCCAATATTGCTTTATTAAGCACTCCAACACAATTCATTTCCAGCCGTCAGTCGTTGAGCAGCTTCGGAAATGGACGTCGAAAGAGGCAGTGGGTGACGTGACAGCTCTACCGGACGCGTCCATGAGAATCGCGAGCAGCGTCACTTTGACGCCAGATGAACTTTCAGAATGCGGGTCAGGTGACGACGAACCTATAGACCACAAGCTGCCCAGCCCCGATGAACAGCTTAGGATCATTGCTTCCAAGTAAAAAATCCTTTTTATGGACAGCCTTTCTTTACTATAGCAGTTAGAAATTTGATTTTGTTGTGATTTAAATATTTGTCGAAACGTTTGCCTCTCAAGCGAAGCAAACATCAGAACCAGTCAAAATAAACTGGGTGCCTGAAATTTTTACCTGTTAAAGAAACTAAAAGTCTAAATTAAAATCCAACGACAATTTATACTCAATAAGTAATTTCGCAGTTTTAAAAGTACTTCGTTAATCTATTTTTATTTTTAATAGCTATTTAATACACCTGCTTCATAAAATGTGGTTATGATGCCTATATATTTTTTATGTAAAGTAATAATGTGGCGAAGTGATGGTTTTATAGTGCAACTGTTATCAGTAAAATTAACGTCGAAACACTTATTATGTGCGAAGGAACGATCAATAAATAAGGTCACTAATTAATTACATATTGCCGGAGATAACACAAACGTGTATAAAAGTGAAAATTTATGCGTGTTTGACTTTTGATCTTATACTTGTTTTCTGTAATCTAGACGATGTAAATTTAAAAAAAAAAACTTTTGTAAGTTATTTTTAACGAACGCCGCCAGAGCGCAAGAAACTCGCTGATTCATTTTATTAATGTTGTATTTTTACGTGACAGATTTCCCCCGGAGCTCGTAGCTATCGACACGTCAGGGAAATTCTTCGACAGAATGTGCAGCTCACGAAAATCTCTTCACATAGAGAGCACGGCTGGTGAGACGGACACAGTGAAAAGAAGGACCCGCACGAGAAAACCACGGGGTAAAAGACGAAACACCATTTCGGGCACTGATCAAAAAGAGCTTAGAGAGGCTATAGCTGGGTAAGCTTCTAGTATGCACTGTATACACTCACACAGATTACATTATCTATCACTTTGACAACATTTTATGTATTTTGTTCTGTGTTTTAATCTTTTTTTTTATAGATAATGTAATCTCAAAGCGTCTCGTTTAACGTAACAGTAACCGTTCAGCACAATACGTGTGGAGAGCTTTGAAGATATTTAATTCAAATCTTGAGCACACATTCTTAACAACTCGTTGATAATAATATCGTGCTTCTGTGAATACATTATGTTTAACATTGGGTGTCATTGTTTGGCTCCACGCTCATATAACTCGGAAACAAAGACATCCAATCATTTGTGCACTTGATCACTAATAGTGCCATTTGTTCATTAGCTTCATGATTAATTTCATCTCTAAAAAGTTCCGCTGTAACAAGACAAAGCGGCACTCTTTATAGATTTTTCAACCATAGATATGCATTTAGCGTGTGACTAATGCTTTGCTTGGTTTGTTCTATCGTAGCGATACATCAAACGCTGCAGCTTCTGAAGAAATCGAAGATAGCAATACAGTCATCAGGTCGAAGTCTAGTGACTTACTTAAGAAAAGTCCTATTGATCCGGTGACCAAGAAAGGACACTTCAACTCACTCAAACAGTGGGGCAAAAACCGATTAAGATTAATCGGTAGATCCCCTAGTGCCAGTAGGGATAACTTCAAAGACACCTCCAAATCTGAGAAACGCAAGGATTCAATATCACCCCCTAGACAAGTAGAATTAGTCCAAGATTCTGTTACGATGCGTAAGAAACGTCCGGGAGACGAGGATAGGAGAACACATCAAAGATGTGCATCATATTCCTCTTCTGAGAAGAGTATCGGAGTTCCCACCACCGTTCAACCAAATATCGCGACTATTAATACCGGTGTAAAACTAAGAGGAACATCAATACAAAGAAGACTGAGACGATCTGGAACTGGCAAAGATGAACCACATTCTTCAAGTGGTAATTGGTCCGCAAGTTCCGAGTCAGGTCGTACAAGTATAGGCTCTGAAATAACAACGACCACAGTACCTCCAAAAAGTACCACTTCCGCCGCGACATCTAACAATTCTTTGAATGCTCATCACGGGCCACCAAGTTCAATAATCAGTAGAAGAAGGTTCCTAAATACTTCTGGTTCAGGGAGCGTGACAAGTGAAGGCACTCTAACCCCAGATATAATTCACGATTTGCACGAAGATTTAGAAACCAGCTCAGAATTCTCCTGTGACACCGAAGGTTACTACACGTCATTCCATATGGACTCTGGCTTAAAGACTTTGAAGGAAGAGGAAGTTATTCCTAGCACACCAATGCACACAAGCAATGCTCTCTCAAACTCTTCTAACAGCCAAACAATGACTGCAGAGAACGAATACGAATTATTCGGAAAAGGTTCAACTAGTACTACAACAAGTTCCGCTGGAACTGTTTGTACGACGCTAATGGCCGCCGGAAGTGATAGATCATTAGTAATTGGCCCTACTGTTCCGGAACGAAAGAGCTCGTTGGCTAAAATGACCAGAAATAGAGGTACAAATGCACATAGTGCTAACGCTAGTTTAGACAGGAGTATCAATTCCTCATTCTCGAAGTCTCCGTTCGGCAGCCTAAGATACAATCCAGTTCGACCATATACTGATAAACAAGGTTGTAATCATTCCTCCCCAGAAATAAATGAAACAACCGCCCCTACAATCACAATAACTAGAAATGTGGGTAATCATAAAGAGATAACAGCAGTGGCAGAAGTTCATATGGAAACAGAACTTGAAAGTGCAAAGAAAAGCACAGGAACAAGTTCACCAGATTCGGGTCATAATACATCTAGTTCACCTATCGAAGACTCAGTTTCTAGTGCCCATGGAAAGAACAGTTTGTCTGAACAAGACTATTCTGAGTCATCAGATCTCGAAGGCACAGAAAGAATAGAAAGGATACGATATAAAACAACAATTAATAGCTCTAGAATACCGTCAATGTGTGTCATTACACCCTCCAATTCTGATGACGAAAGTGAAGTTAGTAATAAAGATTCGGAAATTATTATAAAACCCCAGACTGAATTATCAAAAGTAGCCAGTCGGCCTAAATTAGATCTACCAGTTGAAGAAAAGCCTAAAGAACTAAAATCCCCTACAGACATAATAAAATCTAACAATAAAACAAGTCAAATCAAATCTTCATTACAGCCATTTAACAACCTAATGTGCAAACTTAAAGGAGTACTACCCCATAAACTGTCAAATAAAAAATCACCGGTATCAAAAGAACCTGAACTATCTGAAGACTTTTACGATACTGGTGATTACGTTACTATAGCAGATGTGAAGAATAATAATCAGAAATTAAGTCTTAATAGAGGAATTTATGGTAACAGTGATGTTGTAAAGAAAAACTTGCAAACTGTACTCTCAGGAAAATTGCCCGAAACAGAATACGTTTCACTTAATGAATTACCAAATTGCTTGAGTGGAAGTAAAGATTATTTAGAAAGCAGTTTAGAAGACAAGCCTTTGCCAGCTTTAGACGCAATTCAAGTGAAAGGTGCCAAAGTTACTCTTGATTCTCAAGGACAAGTAATTTACTCATCTGATACTCTAAAACGAAGAAAAGGAGCACACACAACTTTCGAGCCCGGACCGTTTGTTCAAGAAATCAAGCCAACAACAACGGTCATCCAGCGTGAAACTGCTGATGTTGTGCAAGTTGTCGATGAAACTGATTTCCCTTATGAACCTCCACCACCTTCAAGTAAGCCAACATCGCCACAACTAGGAAAAATGATTATCAAAGCACCGACCGCTCCCGATGGGCCTATGACAACGGAATTCGTTACTTTACCGACACCTAAACCCAGTACAATTATTACTGCCACACCTATCACCGAAACACCTGTACTTAGCAACCAACACCACTCGAAAACAACTAAAAAACCACAAGACATACCGCGAGTAGTAGAAGCAATCACTAGGACCGGGGCTTATGTAAATATACACGATGCGGAGGGTGTCAGCTTATCTCCGACGAAAGACGATTTAGCAGGTAAGAATATTTGCTCAAAGTCTATCTCAAGACAACTTTTTGAAACCGAATTGCAAAACGTAGATCTCGTTGACCCGTCTCCCCAAGTAAATGAACAAATAACCCCATTCGTGCCAAACTTCCAAACTCCTATAATGCTTCAAAATAAATTTGATAAACCAGAATTTAACAAGTCGGGTAGTAAAGTAGCTGAAGTTTTAAGAATGTTTACTAATAGAAACTATCCTAATAGTAATGGAAAAGTATTAAATCCTAATAACGCGAACGATGAAGTTTCCGATAAATCAAATCTAAACAAAATAAAACGTAGCGATAGCTATAAGTTGGCAAACTCGCCGTTGATGCCCATCAAAAAGCTACTGAAACTTGAAAGTTTTGGCACAAACGCCAAAAAAGTTGACTCGTTAGAAATGATTCAGGCCGAAATAGCAGTAGATTTATTACGCGATCAAATTAACTACCCTCCTACTGTGTCCCCGAAACTGAGTCATAGAAGTGCCATTGACGAATTAGAAAAGTGTGAATGTATGAACAATAACACGTCTTCTTTTATTGAAGACAAGTTTGAGACTAAATTGACTGCTTTGACGTTGAGTCCATTTACGACTCCAATTCCCAAAAGGCACACAGTTGCGATCATCCCTGACACTAGGGATCATTCTCTAGATATCTTGTCGGCCATTTTAGATTCTGACCCAGACAATGTCTGTATTCTTCACTCGCCGCCCGCTTGCCCACTATCTCCTAGCAAAGTCACTGTACCTGTTGATGGTTCTATGCATCGCGCTAGGATTTTATCAATATCCGAATCAGATTATGGCACTGAAATCTGGTAACTTTTCAAGTAACCTACCTACACTATTTAGATTAACAAAATATTAAAATGTCTTTAAAATTAATAATACCCTTTTTTCTGTTACCGACATACTTAGGTATACCTATTTAGAATAATAATTAAATTACGCTTAAATCTTTGGAAAGTGTTAACAGTTTTAGATGATTTGTAGTTCAATATAGTTTATACGGCTATACATATAGACTTAGAAATTACTATTAAAATAATAGGAACTTATCCGTCCAACGTACAATTAGTAACCAAAATCGGTCAGGTCTTCCTTAAATTTTATAAATTTATGAATTCTGTGATAGTTTAATTTAATGTTGGCGAGTGTGAATTTTAATTATATTCTTATCGAATTTTAAATTCTGTATCTACATCGATGTATCAGTATTTTATTTTACATAGATATAATGTTTTATTTTTAAGTGTTAAATAAATGCATGGTGGCTTTTCTCACCGCAGTGTGCACAGCTTACGAGTGGTTCATATTCTTCGTATGTAAGTGCATGGTGTGTTATTCTGTGTCCTTGTGTTTTTGTAAATAATATTATTATAGAATTATTGTGAATTAACGCACTTATTTCATTTAATGTCACACCTTCAGCTATCACCCTCACTCTACTCATTATAGCACTGGGCTATGAAACTATAACAAGTTCTGTTTATATTAGATCACCGAAAACAAGTTTCAGTTCAGAGTAAAAAATGTTTAATACTGATGTTAAGCGTAGCTAAAGCTCATAATAAACTCAGCTAAATTATGTTTTGATCTACTTCTAACATCAGATTCTTATCTTCATTAAACAACGATAAACAGATCTTGCGTCATGGAATAATTACTTATAGAACATTTAATTTTGTAAATAATCCACTGAATCCACTTTTACATTACACCTATGGGCAATAATGACTAATTCAAATATACTAAAGGCTCAATATAACATGACTAATTTGTGTTACTACGAAAAATGTTTAACAACGATCGAAGATCAAAACATAGGTCTACACCTTGCACTCATCTTACATCGCTTTGCACAGTGAAGGAGATTGCTTCCAATGTTTCGTCTTAAGCGACACCTCCTTAAAAGGTAAAGTTTTGTGTTGCTTATTTGGCATGATGCATGGGACTCAACTAAAAACAAACTAACAAAACTAAAAAAATAACCAAAGCACTTAGTGGCCCACACTAAACAAAATTGTAATAATATACTAAAAATAACTGGTGGACATAATGATAGCTTAAGAATAAAATACCATGCACTTTATATACAGACACTCACATACCCATTGTGGATACGTAATTTATATGTGAACGTCCAAGTATATTATTATGTAATCGTGTTATTTATATAAGTATTAAGGTACTTTACTGTAATTATTACACTGTAGTTTTAGCCTGTTTTGCTTTTGGGGTTTGGACAATTATTTTACTGATACGTATCACTTTAGTTATTTATACTATTTATAGTTACATCCTGCCTACCGTTTTTAAATGAGCATGACCCCTGAAATTTTGTTATACCTAAGTATATTGAGATATACTGATTTGCCTCGTAACTACTTCTTCCTTACCAATACCTACAATTATTTATAACTAAGTATGTGTTTACCTATCTCGTATTGAAGATCCTAAAAAATGTATATAGAAGAAGAGAAATATATATACTGAAATTAGTAACCAGCTAAATTATTATACGGGGTGTAGAATTTGAACCGCCATAATTTATTTTTACAAAGCAAGTTGGTAAGCATATTTCAGAATTACTCGAAAAATTTATGATCCACTAATTCGACGATAATCTTAATTAACATACCTACTCCGAAATATGTCCATAATTAAAATTTAAGGTTTGATGTGTTTATTTAGGTTCAAATTTACACCTAGTATAAGGATATAATTATGTGTATAATTTATACATTTTTCTTTACATAATTAAATAAATATCGAATGAATATGGGTTGGTGATTTGGTAATTGTATAGAAAATAAAAAATGCGGTTAGGTATAAAAAGGCACCGAGGGCTTTATGTACCTGTATAATTAAAAAATAACGCGACCATTAATGCCCTTCTGTTAATATAATGTATGTTCTATTTTCAGACTATCGACATTCCAGTGCTGACAAACCCTACTTAAACATGCCGCCAAGCATTGTCCAAAACAAGGGACCAACAATAGATTTGAATGCGATAAACCCAACATTACATCGATATCATACTGCTCATCTACGTGGTAAGCACGGCACTATCAACTACGAAAACTCATCGAATGCAGCCCAAAGAGAGCAACCAAAATTCTGGACACTTCCTAAAAGAAGCACCTTAGAATCCAATGTGCCTCAAAGAACTGCTTCCAACTATGGCATAAAAACCGCAGCAGGGAATCCACCTGTATCTGATCAAAGGGCACAGAGTTCTTCAAACACGAATGACGAATCTATAAGAATATCACCGATAGATCCTCGAACTTCGGGACCCTTTAAATCATCAACTCCATCCAATAAAGAAAACGTTATTGACCTTAACACTAAATTATTATCACCGGTTAGATCAACCATGACAAATGAGGAACTTTATGCTGTTATACATAAAAGTAAGAAAAAGTTAAACATCAAAGATACCCCTGAGAGATCAGAATCACCCGCATTGTCTTCTATTAGTTTATCTCCAGTTAATTCAGAAACGTCTTTGTATACTAAAGGTTCACAGCGCCACCCAGAAACAGGCTATTTAGGAGACCCAAGAAATAGAATGAGCTGGTCACCTGCTGAAAAACCAAATATACTTTACACTCACGGTCCCGCCTATGGAGCTCAAAAACCAGAAACTACTTGCGCAGATCGTTATGGACCAATGTCTCAAACTTCTAGACTGGATTTCAAAAAACTTTTGTTACAACACAGTGTTAAATTGAATACATTACCCCAAAATAAAACAAATAAATTATCAGCAGTAGAACAGTTAAAATTATCTAAAGAAAAACCACAAACTCTGCCTACGCAGGTCGCAAGTAGATCACAAGTTAATATTCTCGATTTAAGTGGCTCTCCTAAAACATACACCCATAGGAAAGTTATTAAGCCAAATTCTCAGCCA